>OY728132.1:57285000-57910000 GCA_963277665.1 Viscum album | reverse complement strand
GTCATGATTTTCTCTTCACGTATGTTATTATTTAGGCTTCCAGTCATAATGTCCACATCCTTTTCTCCCATTTAAAAAATCCAACCCGCTCTAACAAGAATGTGTCTCTTTGAATAATAAGAATTTATCATACTCTGATTTACAATTTCTAATAATGTGACTTAAACATATTCTATGTGAATCATTAGATATATCTATTAGTTTGGATGAATGTTAACTCTAGTTGAGAATCACATTCCCTTTTTATAACTTTGTTAATCTAAATAAAAACTCTATTGAAAGAAGAGCCAAGGATAATGTAACTAGAAGAACACATCCCCTATATGATCTAAATATTGTGGACCTTGTTCCCATTGTAGTTGGATGGGAATACAGACCCTTCCATAAGATTATGAGAGGAATCTACCTTCTAACATTTCATCACTTCCAAAACAGGTTTCGATCTACTAAAGAATTCCATGAATGACATGCTTGATATCTATTTTTGGGTATACAATATGAATGAGACAAGAAATTGAATATCAGTTCATGTAAATTATCTAATATATAATAAAATGAATCCATCAAAATATATGTGGAAATATTACACCTTATAGACTACCTACACATCATGATCTGACTTTGGACAAAGAGACATGTCATGACCTTGAATTTGGATAGGTAAAAAATTTGTAGTATTGTATACAGGGTGTGTAGAACTAAGAGAGTTACTTGGAATGTACTTTATCTTATCATGTAAGGTAAACTTATTTACACTATGTTTACCTCTATAACATACAACCAATAATTCTAGATGTTTAGTTAATATGTACTTTAAGAGGAACCCAAGTCATTTTCCACCCATGGTTCATGCAGTTTAGTCATGTACAACATGATGTTTACCTCATAATGATCTTCTGGGAGTGTACTCTCAATCCATTCTAGGATTTCAAGTATAGGTACACAATGTGTTTTATAATATTGATCATTATGTGATATTAAATATTCTATAAACCATATCCAATGTATCCTTCAATGTACAGTTCATAAGGTCTTCCCAACTAGAGCATATAGTTTAGAATTTCCAGCCAAATTTTTGGCATAAACTAAATATTTTTAATTCTAAAAATCATCCATTTATCATGATGAGACCATTTCAGTTTTTTTACATGGTTGTAATATTTTTATAGGTGATGGCTGGAAGAGGTACCTATTGTATTTTTGGGGAGAATAGGATATACCAATGGTTCTAAGAACCATTAGTATATAGCTGTGGAAAGTAGTTTATACCAATGGTTTTGTATACCATTGGTATGTAGTGTATACCATGGTTGGTATCCATATATCCCAACGATTATTGAACCATTTGTATAAAGTTTCATCTTTTCTAGGTAGTATGTATACCAACAGTTCTTGAACTGTTGATATACATATTTCTGAACAATTTCTATGAAACTGTTGTGATAAAGTAGTGATATGTAGGTTTTATGGGATTTATGTATAACAAAGGTTCATTAATGACTTGTATATATATCCCAATAGTTTCATATAAACTATACGAATAGAGTAATTTAGATAGATCTACACCAACAGTTTCTATAAAATAGTTTCTATAGGGATATTGTGACACCCAACATGTCAACAGTTCCTAGAACCACTAGGATAACTTATCTTAACGGTTTTAGGGGATATCCCAACAGTTTTAGACAATTAGGATAGGTAAAATTTTCATTATTTTATTTTTCTTTATAAATATGATCTTCAAATTTAACATACATCTTAGCTTCATATATCATCAATATTTTGATCAATTACTTCATCTTTATGTTTTTAACTAGTGTGGAATGTCTAATAACAATAGAGATTACATTCCACTTCAAAGGTAATATTCTAAGTACTTTTAATTCTTGATCATATTTTAGAATTTGAGTTCCCAAGGCATCAACATCATTGAAATTTTATTTCAATATCTCATTCATCATATTGATGCTTTCATCTTTCTATATTCTGAATCTCTCATATTTAATATTAGATGAATTATACTTCATTTTTCAAACATTATTAATTCCTTTATATGAAACTTCCATGGTTTCCCATATTTCATAAATTTTATCACACAGATAAACATTATTATGTTCATCAATTCCTATTTCAAAAAATAATAGCATTCATAGCCCTTGAATTAAGGTCATAATCAGTTACATGATTTGCACTCAACTTTTCAGGTTCACGTACTTGAATATTATACAGTTTGAAAGATTTAAAATATACATTCAATCCAATATTCTTAAAATACATAATCATGAAATATTTATAGCTACCATAATAATTACCATTGATTTAAGAAACATAGATAATTGAAAATCATTCTCTAATATTAGCTACTGAAATTAGTCATTACCCGCATCTTTATCTCAAGCTTGTTAGAATAAGAAAATGTTAATATTCTCTAAAAGTTCCCTTCCTATGATTTCATTTGATGGTATTAGGTAAATAAAATAATATATTTTAAAATATATATATAAATAGACCCTTCAACAAATTCCACTTATTGGTCTAAGATGGAGATGATGAAGACATAATAGGGGAAAATTCATTCCTTTAAAAAGTCAAGAAACATTTAAATCATATCTCTTGAAATAAATAGATCATGTATTTCTCAATTAATATTGAGTAATGAAGTAGAAAAATAAAATAAATTAAATTGATGTGCATGGTTATGTATAGTGATTCTAGGCACAATGATCCCCTAGTTTACCATGCCAATTCTCTCTCCGTGAGCTTGGTGATTTTCACTAAGTTGGTCCTTTTATGTGGGGACCTAAAAAACTAAGTGCAAATAGCAAGAATATGGTACAAGGATTTTATAGGGGGGTTAATTTCATTTGTAGGGAACCTCAACAAATATAACATAGTTAAATAATCTAAAAGTATATAATAACAAAGAAGAGATATATAATTTTTATACAATAATAACTTACAAATGCCTTTGTTTCTGAAAAATTATTTTATCTTTAAAAAATCACAACAACAGACAATAGATCTTTAATGACTGTATGTTTTCTTATTTGAATGATAAAAATATAGGAAAAAGAATAATATAATTATTTTTCAAATCAAGATTCTATAATTATGTTATAAATCCTTTAAATCAAAACCACCACCATTATGAATATATAATACTAATTTTCAATTCATTTTAGACTATGTATCCATCTTCAATAATTCAAATATAACTATGTCAATGGTATTGCATAAATTTATTCAAAATAATAGTGTGACCATTAAATAATTCTAGAAATAAATTCAAAATATAATAATATAAACTGGAAATAATAACATTTTACAATTAAAATATTATATTGGAACTTCAAGATATTCTGTAAAATAATCTTCAAGATAATCAACACATGGTCATTGAAAAACTAAAATATTTTTAATTTAAATTTCCATAATAAACTAGTTCACTGATTATCCTATAATTCTATAACCAACCCATCATAAATAAATCAGATAATAAAATTTGAAATTTTAATATCATTTTGAAAACTATCTCTAGATGTAACTAGAAGAAATTTTACATATTTAATCAAGATATAAAATAAACTTTTAAAAAATCTCCTAAAAATATGATAACAAATCCAAATTCAAAATTTTAATTTTAATTTAAAACATTAACTTCCCCCAAATATCTCCTTGATTTTTTCAATTTAAATCTTCTATAATTTTGAGAATAAATGTTGTCATCAATATTTAATATTCATATTTTAATTTTTAATATAGGCATCCAAAAATTGTATCCATAATAATCTCTATGAAAATAACCCATGAAAATTATTTGAATATTATTGAATTCCCACGGTTAAACATTTTAATTTTAATGTTAATCTTATTTCAAATAATCAAATAATTTTTCTATCTAATATTCTCATTAAATTCATAGAAAGTTGATATCAGAAAAATATGTCAATTTTTAGGACCTTAAAACATATGATTTAGCATTTGATCTTGAAGAATTATATTTACAAAACATTTAGATCCATAAAAAAGATAAATAAATGCATTAATCAATCTTTTGTAACATTATATATCAAAGGAAATAAGTTGACAACATAACTTTAACACTACATAACATTACAATGACTTAAGAAAAAAATAATATCAAACAATTGATTCATATTTTTTCATAGTTTAATGAAATGAAGATAAAATTATTAGTTTTACATCTCAATAAAAAACAATCAATTATAATTCCTTCATCACGAGCTATGATAAAAATACATATTGTATGTAAAACATCAAATTCATATGATTTGAATATAAATACTATAGGATTCAATGTATTTAAATTCATTACAATAATAGATAAATATACAATGATATATTTTGTAAGTGGTAATAGAATAATTTACACAACATAATATTCATGAAACTTTAATCAAGAATTTATTGATGCCTTATAACATCTTGAGTCTGTATAATTCATATAATTACCAATGAGATGAGGTATATTACCAATGTGAGGATCAATAATGTTAGTTATAATACAGATATGTTGTTCTAAATGCAAGGTTCATTCCAAATTTGTAGTTCTAAATGCGAGGTTCATTATAAAAATTAATTACAAACCTCAATTCACAATGTTAATGATCATTCAAGACATTCATTATAATTTTAAGGTTCCAAACATGATAATGATTACCAATACAGGGTTCGGAAATAGAATGTTTATCACAAACAAGGGGTTAAAGAATAATGTTGAGATAATTTCTTTTCTGAAAAATATATTTTTTATCCAAATTAATAACTAATATGTTATCTACACTTATAAAATTTCTCAACATAAAAGTGAGAGTAAAAATATAATATTACAAGAATGAAATAAAATAATTAATAATCAAGAACATTAAACAATATTATTAGTTAAAAATTAAAAGTAAATAATGTCATAAATAATAAAAATTAAAAATATTGAGAGGGTTTTATTAATTATAATAAATATAAACAATATGAGTTTTAGTAATTAATAAAATATAAATAATGATGAAAGGATCCACTTTAAAAGTTTCGGTGGAAAATGCTACAAATATCGATGGTAGAGATTGTGTCTTAGTATATGGTTTTTTAGAGGGTTAAATCCAAGAATCCTGTTATTGGTAGCTTTATACAAAAAGTAGAGGTTCCTTAATGGAAATGAGATGACATTTCAGTAAATTTCATTACATTTTTTCCTTTGGATTCAAGTGGATTTGATTTCATTTGGGTAATTGTGGATTATTTGATGAAGTCAGATCATTTTCATGCTATCAAAAATCCAAATTAAATAGATGGTTTCGTGTGGTTTTATATAAGAAAAATTTTTACAAATTCATAAGGTTCTACAGATTTTCCTCTCTAATAAATATCATTAGTTTTTCTTTAGGTTATAGTAGATTATTTAGCATAATTTGGTCTCTCAATTTTTTCTTATCATTATTTTCACTCCTTAGATGGATGTTTAGATAGATTGGACTATCCAGTTATTATAGGAAATGTTTTATGCATGTGTTATTGATTTTGGATCATCATGATCGAAAAAATACATTTGGTTAATAATCCAAAATATTAGGTGTTCAAAGAATACCAAAATATTTTCTCAATTGAAGTTTTTAATATTATTCTTATGATATTACCCCTTTAACTAATTACATGGTTTTTTTCATGATCCAAACCAACTTTTAATTCTCAAATGATCATGTGGGTTTAATCCCCATGATCCTCAACTAAATCCCGACAATTACCTGTATTTTATCATTTACACTAGTCAATATAATCTTATAATAATTTCTTCATATTTGATCTCAATTGATGATTTTAAAATATTTATATTTGAAATTAATAAATAATTAGGCAGTGGTATTCTCAATTATTTCTCATTCAATTCCCCTTAAGACATGACATAATATTCTATTCTTCTTTCTCAGTATTCATGATTATGGTGTGGCCATATTCTCCACATAATATCCTTATTCATAAAATAATCCAGGATACAATCAAATATATTATCACTCGACATGGTGATATTTATTACTAGAATATCAGCAAAGAATCATCAGATTTAATTATCTATTTAAATTCTTCTACGAGTAATATCACATTTTTTTAATAGATAAATCATATATATTCTCATAAACATCATTTGTATGTGTTGGACATTCCTATAAATCCTTATGTATCTTCAAAAATATCTTTTATTTTCTCCAACGTATTTTTTATTCTTTAAGAAATATTACATATGTTTCATGATATCTTCTATTTAAATCAGAATATCTTACATATAAATGTTATTCTGATATTTTTCCAAATTTCACTCTATAAATCGTAAATTCCACTTGTGAAATATTATCTATTAACCTGAAAATATTTATATACTCCAAATAAATTACTTATCTATTGTGATATATTTTTTACTACACTTCTTCATAAACACCAACACAGATTTTCATATTCACTATAATATATTATATATCAGTTGTAAAATATGTTATACCTTCTATAATATGTTATGAATTACTATTTTATTCTCTTATCTCTTTACATATAATTCAAATAATGTTATATATCATAGTTCTCTTGTCCCTTTCCAAATTTTCCAAAAACCCTACCATCCAAAATTCATCACAAAGCATTACAAATTAACTCTAAACAACCATAGACACTCAAATTCAACTCTAATCACATAAAATACATGTTAAACAGTGAAAAAATGATCTTAATAACTTGTATTGATCATCACTCATAGTTGGAAACAAATACAACACTTCCTAAAATAATCTATGGTTTATTAAATATACCTATTTGAATTGGTTTTCAACACCAATGTCTCACACTTAATTTCATAGAACAAGGCCCTTATCAAAAATAAATGTATTAATACAATAATTCTAGATAAATTAATGTTTTTGAGAGAATTTCATCCCTTAGTGGTAAGAATCTTTTGACTAGTGTTTTTTATTAACTCCCCCTTAATCAACTCACCCTAATCCCCACTTTTTGAAATTAACCTATCTATGGATTCAAAATAAGATGGAAAGATGCATTTAGTTGTATATTCCTTTGGAAAAAATAAAAATGAATGTGGGTCCAGATAAAAATTACTCACTTAAAAGGTAAAGGATGAACATGCATATTCATCCTCAATCCTTCAAATATTTACTTTGGTAAAGCCTTGGTAAAAATATCATAAATTTATTCTCTTTTAGGAATTTGTTTCTGCCAGACATCACTATTTGAAAAATTATCTATGATAAAATGATATATAATTTTAAATTTATTTAGATCTATAGTTTTTAATTTGAATTAGGGAAATATTGATTACACTTTGACTATCATGTGAAACTCAATGGATTATTAATTCTTAACTTGAAGTATTCCAACTTCTCTTTCATCCAAATCATAAATGTGTATATATTTTTATCAGCCACATAATCAAAAAAAATTAGTGCATGAATTGAATAAAAAAAATTAATGTAATTACTTATCACACAAATTTGAAATAAAAAGAATATATCACATGATGTTGAAATATAGTCATTATAATCTTCATCCCAATCAGTTTTAGTGTACCCATAAAAGCACAATTGATCACCTACCTAGTAAATCATCCCATAAATCAAGGTCCATTTGATATTTTTTATAATACTCTTGGAATACCTTGAGTTTGTTATTTGGGATCACTTTTATTCTTATAGAAATGTCACTATATAAAAAATGTTATTTATACTTTTAGAGAGAAAAATAAAACTTCCAATCATATTTATAGTTTCTTTTTTATTTGCATGTCAACCTAAAACAGAATTTATTTGCTTCATCATACCTTTCATATAAATGGAAACCACCTTATAAACATCCATGATAAACTTATTCAATAATTCCTTTCCATATTTCCCCTATGATTGAAAAATAAAATCATATTTTTTTACAACATAAAATCCATATAATAAACTCATCTCGTAGAGCATGGAAATTTCAAACATTATATTCATTTTTATCACAAAATCTTAATAAAAATACTCTTTATATCCTATAAAAATGATTTTATAAACATAAAAATGAAAATAATAGTATATGTTATCATCTTCTTTATGTAAATATTTCTATAAAATTTCTCGTTAGTGAATTTTAACTATCTCCAACATCCATACATCTTTGGATACTATGCTCTAGGGACTTTTTTTAACCCATTTAAAGTTTTATTTAATTTTTACACAATAGTTCCACAATGTTCAAGAACAAAACCCTTATCTCTCAATATAAAATTCATATTCAATTTATATATTTAAGAACATATAAATTACATCCAATTTTTTATTTTTTTTAATGTCGATGAATAATAAGAACTAGGAAAATGTTTATGGATTTGTGTCATGCAATGGTGGAAAATGACTCCTAAAAATAAAATCATTATGCCAGAGAGAAACATTTTTAAACTAATCCATCTTTTTTTAACATCACATGTTTCATTGATATTATTTCTAAACAAAAACTTGGTCCCAAAAACATTATTCCGTTTTTTCATTGGACAAAGTTCACAGGTGGCATTACTTTCAATTTTACCCTTCTCTACATTCCATGGATTTATATATTCTTTATTCTCAATAGGTTCAACAGTTGTTTATGGATTAACTTGTGAAATAATAGTTTTGTCGTTATTACACCTAAGTCTTCTTCTGGTATGAACCAATGCCTTCTAATTTCTAATTATATTTTCATGTTTTATATAATTTTTTATCTTCTAATATTTGAATTTCTCATATCTAGTTTAACTTTAATCATAGTTGTCCTAATATGAATCAATATAATAATTGTACAGTTCATTTTCAACTTTTCTATCACCCAATTTTCCAGAAATATGCATTGTTTCCACTTATATATTTTGAAAATATAACTTATTTTCCACAATATATTTGGGTTTACTTTCAGAAAAATTCACATTGCAATATTCCACCAGAGAAACGCTAGATCCACGCTCCTAGATCTAGTGCTCATAAATACTATCATTACATACCAGATTTGAAATTACCAGATTCCAACCAATTTAAACAATCATTAATTACAATATCACAAAAAATATTTAGTCACATACATTTGAAGGGATTTAATGGTTTAGAGTTTTAAAGAGTTGGAAAATACTATTAAGTAGAAAAATCCCATGTCTTTCACATAAAATGAAAAAAACTACACTATATAATAATCTTTTTAATCCATAATAAGTCTTCAATATCTCCCCAAAATTTCCACACACATTATTATATTCTAGATAAATCAAGTTTAATAATTTTCCCCATAACATAAGGAAATAGAAACATAAGAAGGCTGAGATCAAACACTATGTAAGTGAAAATGTATATCATCAGATATCTTTTACTAATCATTGAATGAATAATATAGAAAAAAATGGATGATAATAAAATAATTCCATATAAATAATCAAATTATCTTGAAATAAATCCACATTTTACAAAATAAATAAATAGATGGACAATAATAATTGAATTAATGTTAATGAAATGCATAATGTATGATAACTTTTACCACTAATTCCTCAATAAAGACATCATTCTTACCATCAATACCATATCTAATACATCATTCTTACCATCAAGGTCCCAAATAAGACATCATGATTTAATTATGTTATAATATACTAAATACCCAAAAATATTGTCACATGATACCAATTGATGCATCAAGGGGTAATATAATACTATCCCAGACATGTCACTTATTTAAGTCCAATGTATTAATCATTTGAATATATGAATGACAATACCATTCATAATCAACATTCTTTCATAAAAATATATATTATAATAATAATATACATAATTTCAATATTTTTTCAATAGGTCAGTTAAATGGTTACCAATTTCCAAATCACCATGATTAAAAAGGTATATTGTTAAATAATACATAATCAACTTACCTATGTAGTTAGTAATAATTCTAATAAGAATAAAAAATATATGTATTTTCAATGTCTACCCAATAAATAAATGGAATATATTTCTATGCAATAATCTCTAAAAATAACCTTGTATATAATAAGGGTAATATTTTTAGACCAATATTTTTCAGAATCAATCTACATATGAAATATAGGTGAAAACCCTTTAGTAAAATGAAGGAAATATATAGTGTTCCCAGGGAAAATGCATTGGAAGAAAAATCATACCTATAAGATCATATGATTTTGAATGAAAAAGGAATTGATAGATCTCTATGTGTTTAATACCTCAAAATAAAATAGTATGAGAGGATTTATAAGGTAATATATGACCAATATATACACTAAAAAATGAAAACAAGTGGTGAATATGAATCATATATCAATGAATTAAAATTGAGATGCGAAAACCCTAACGGTAATGGTAACATAAGAATCAAAATTATATAATAGTGATACCATGAAAATAAAATAAAAAATATGAAATATATTAATTAAACATGAAGTCCATAGGTTATTTAATACAATATATAAAAAAAATATCATGTAAAATATCAAACATTTCACATTGAATTTATAGTAGAGAAAAATAGTACTTATAGGTTTAGAAACTATCGAATATAAACCCCTTAAAGGGTATAATTTTAAATTGAACATTAATTACCATGAATAATAATAAAATAATGATAAAAAATATCAATGTGGTAGTAAGTATACTATATAATAGAAAACAGGGTGTATGACATAATCCTCTCATAAGGAATTTAAATTTGAGACAATTAAACCTTACAAACATAGAGACTTTCAAGCCAAACCCCCTTGACGGATATGATTTAAAATGAAACATTTAAAATAATTAATAATTATTGTATCATGATAAAAAAAATATTAAATGGGTAGTTGAAATTCCATTCTGAATAAAACGTGGTGTAAAATAAGAAATATGTCTTAAGGTGTGAAAATTTGAGAAAATAAACCCTTACAACGTCATAATGTTTTTGAATTGAAAATACATGGATGGTATAAAATGGAATGGATTTATAAATATATTATATTTGTTGAATATATATGATAAAATAAATTTACATTCTTTAAATACACCAGAAAAATAACATGTTTTGAACATGAATAATATCTCAATGAAACAAATTTGAGATAATAATACCCCTTACCTTAATTCTTGACTTCCGCTAAAGTGCTTGAACATTCCATATAACAAAAATAAATATCTTAATAATTTATTTAATAACATTATTAATATTTATTAACTTTTTAAAACATTATTTATAATTATTCTCAACATGTATATTATTTAGTTATTATCTAAATTCAATATTGAGTGTGAGTAATCTTGATCGTTTTAAACTAGTTTCATAATAGAATTGTTTTTGTTCATTGTTATACTAAATTTCGTCATTCGTAGAACATAAAAGGTATTTTAATATAATATTTTTTATTTTTTATATTATTATACATTCATTATATGGTATTTTTAGTTAATATCCTTAAATATGAAATTGATTATAAGTATATTTTGTTGATTTTTAACAAACGAATGGTGGTATCTTGATTAATGAGTTTAATATTAATGTTACTATTAAAAAAACAAAATAAATTATTTATTTATTTATTTATATCATATATTATCAGTAATTATGTTCTCATATACATTCAAGATATTATTTTATAGCATTGTTCAACTAGGTTGTTATATTGACCAAAACATGAACAAGCCATAATTAATGGGTGATTGTGATTACAAAAGTGTTTTATTGTAGAATAATAAAATTATTAAAGAAATATAAAGAAATTATTTAGAAAATTTTAATCCATTAAACTATATATTAACAGAAATTAGTAAATAATAATGAAACTATATGACAAAAATCACATGTTACTTCAGGTAGGAAGTAGTCAGCAGAACACATGGTTAACGTTTTCATTTCTCGATGAATGATAGGGAAAGAAGGTGTGTTGTAATTTGTATAATAAAAATAATAATTATATTATATATTTCACATTTATTCTTTAATAATATAATTGTAACTATCATAGTGCTGCATTTATGAAAAACAGAAGACGTCTCTTCATGGATTTGGTAGTCTACATTGTTCATGAATGGTTTCTTCATTTTTCTTAACAAAAATAAGAAATATGGTTAATAGTTTTTAACATAAAATAATAAAATTAAGTTTAAATAAAATACTTATTTAAATATATAGTAATTATAAAATTATATTTGTAAAATTAATAATGAAAATAAAATAAGTTTGGAAAAAAGTACTCACATTGAGGACTTGGGCATTCCCTTTGAAGACTCCTTGGAAATAGAGGTTATAGGACAATATATTTAAACCATTGGATAAATTATAATCAATAAAACTGTATGGGAAGTAATAAGGGTGATTTATCAAGGGGAAACCTAATTTTAGGAAGTGGTCTTGAAGGGGTTGTGAGAAACTGCCTTTATAAGTGGTGAGAATGATATATTTTGTAAATATTTCGGCTTAATATATAGTAATAACAATTTTTACATGTCAAGAATAGTTAAAAATGAATAAAAATGGATTTTAATATGGGATAATTTCTATAATATCTAAAAAATTCATTTTAACACACGTTTTAAATATTTTTTTAAGTCTTTTACACTTAAAAATTTTCCTTTTTATATTTTTGATTTTACCATGGTGACTAGTTTTTAACTATGTAAGTCGCTTTCTATGACAAGAAAAATTAGACATATTAGATAATT
The DNA here is from genome assembly GCA_963277665.1 of Viscum album. Classification (NCBI taxonomy): domain Eukaryota; kingdom Viridiplantae; phylum Streptophyta; class Magnoliopsida; order Santalales; family Viscaceae; genus Viscum; species Viscum album. The sequence continues at coordinate 57,897,284 of OY728132.1, read as the reverse complement.
TTGGAATAATTATTAAAAATATTAAATCCATTTTTTCAGAAAAAATTTATATATAATAAAAATCAATATTAACCTTAGCGTGTGTAACACGTAAAACCCCATTTTTAGAAAAAGTGATATTTAAGATTAAAATTTACTTGTATGTTAAAATTATAAATGTATTGGTTTTCATTATACAAATAGGTTAACTATAAAAAAATAAAATTTATGTGGTTTCGTATTAAACAGAAAAGTGAATTTACCAAAACAATATTTTATTAAAAGAAAGAACAAAAACTATTTCTTTTATTATAAAATATTGCTTAAATTCATAAAATGTTAAACATAGAATTTATAAATTCACAATTTTATTTAAAAATGCATAATTTTACTCATTAAATAAATATTTGATCAATTAAAAGGTTTGTAAACTTCTAGGTCCTTATTATAAAATGACAACATCCTAAAATTTATTCTTTTGTTAAAAACTATATTTTTAATTATTCATATAAAAAAAATTCAAAGAACACAAAAATTTATATTATGCTAATATTGAATTTATGAATCTAAACCTGAATATTATTTTGTAATAATAATATTATAAATACCAATAATTGAACTTCTAAATAAAAAAATATTAATGAATATTGTTTTTGTAGTAAAATAAAATATTTAAAAAATTAATAATTATTATTCCTGTTTAAAATAAATTAATCATCAAATTTGTGTTAATATATTATTCATATCAACAATTTATTTTTCCCATAATATATCAATTTTCTTAAAAAAAATATAAAGTCCAAATTTTAGAATGGTTATATTTTAAATTATAAAATAGTCGTATTCGAAATTTCTCTACACCATTTTATCTTGAAAATGTCTTAGCATTAAAAATGGAATTTATTTTTATTTATATATATATATTTAATAATACATATATATTTATTTTTATCTAAAAATTTTACTGCTATATTTTAATGGTTATATAATGGTCTGCAATTTTTTTTATTTTTTCATTGCATGAATCTCACACTACTGAACATGTTAGGTCCTAAATGGATATATAATTTAAAATAATGGGGTGTAACATTATCCCACACTTAAATAAATTTTGTCCTTTAATTTTAATTATAACTTATTAATAAAATTATTCAAAGGTATATAAAATATAGATATAACTCTAGATATATTTTCAGATGAGGCGTCTACTTTAATATCTTATGTATGATTAAGATAAAAATATTTTCCCCTAATCAGGATAACTGGTTGATTATTTTTTTCTCCACAACATGCTACTATATGACCTATTATCCACACATGACTAATCTTTTATTTTCTTGGATACCTTTTCCTTAGGTATTCTTCCAACATTTTTTATATTTATGAAATTGAACATTCTTTCCTTCATCATATTTTTTACTTAAACCTCTGTGAAACTAAATCCTCCTATTCTTTGTTTTGTTTCGAAATTAAACTATGTTTGTTAGTCATATTTATTGATTCTCAGTTTGGTATAACAACAAGTTTTCTCACTTCAATTATTTTCCTATTAGGTTGCTCATTAGAACAATCTCTGCATTTTCTATAGAATCTATTATTAACTTGATTCATTTCATCATTATTAATTAATAAAACCAGAAGATGTTATCATGAGTGATGAACATCAAAATAGAATTAGTTTAATATGATTGCATGAAAAATCAGCTTCAAAATATATTATTCTTCAAAATTATTACATTATATTTCAGTTCAACCTAAATTACTATTCATTTAATCTAGGTTTATTTAGGTTGGATTATCTAGTATTCCTTAACCTAATTACATAACATAATAAATCTTTTACAATGGATATTAAAATGGATGTTATTAACCAAATAATATCCCCTATGACTGTCTATCTCGGTGTGTAGTATTAGTCCCAATCATCATGCACTAGAGTGAATTTTGATTTGAGGAAAAACTAACCTTTTTCTGGGTGATTACTCCTAGGTGCATCAATTACATAGCCACATCCACATTACAATATCTAGATAGGGATGTAATATCTATGATAACCACCTAATATCTACTTTATTAAAACTTCTTTATTTTATCCTATATGACTTATCCATTAAATATATTCCTAGAGTTTTCACTAAAGTTCGCTTATCTTAGTCCCTCAAATATCCAGTATTACCCCTTCTAAACTAAAGGTTTATATATTCCATTTAATTTATTATTGATATTAACTTATCAATCCTTATATTATTGTAAAAAAATACACTAACCACTATATTTACTTAAACTCTCCTTTGATAACAACTATGATTCCTTTGATCTACACTCCCTGATATGGTGCTCATAAATTCCTTCTTTATATACCAGGTTTTAAATGAGCCAAACTGTCTAAATTTAAAACATTAATAATTACAATGCCATTAAAAAAATTATGTCATGTTCATTTTAAGTGCCTTTTAGGTTTATATTTTTATAGAGTTAGGGAGAAAATTTATTATCAATTCTCATGTCATTTTTATCAAATGGGTACTTTTTCCACTATTTAAGAAACTATATAATCTATAATAAGTCTTCAAAATATCAAAAATAATTATCCACAAATGATACACTTCTAAACATATCATATGTAATAATTTTCTTTATAACTTGGAAAAATGGAAAAATAATAAGGGTGAGCACAAATTATATGTAATGTAAATTTTATAATATAAACAATTAAATGATGAACATGTAATGAATAATAGGGTGGGGAATATATAATATCTAAATCATTTCATATAACTGATCACATGTCCATGAAATAAACCATATTTGATGATATAAATAAATTTATTGATAATAATAACAAAATACATGGTGATTAAAGACATAATTTATGATATCTTTTATCCTAAATACCTCACCCAATATATCAATCTTATCATCAAGGCCATAACCAATACATCTTTCTTGTCATCAAGTTTATAACCAATACATCATGTTTGTATTGAGTAATCATACACCAAATACCCAAAAATTTTGTCTAATAAGATGAACCAATTCCTCAAGGTGATATATAACACCAGGCCCTACCCTATAATTCTTTATGTATAATGAATTCACCATATGAAATATATGAATAAAAATAACATCCATAACCACTTGGCCTTCATATACATAAAAATAAAAATAAAAATATATGGAATGTCAACAATTTTTTCCACATGAATTAATTAGATAACATAATCCTAAACATATAGAGAAATAAGTTGGATGCATAAATAATATCAAATAAAATTTCATGAGTAGTTAATAAATATTTTTATCAAAATAAAAAATATTTGGGTTTTCAATATCACACCTTTCAATAAATGTAATATATTTATATTTAAGTATCCCTTAAAATAACATTTTATAGATAAAAGGTTATATTTTTAATTAAATTATTTCCCCCAACAAATAAATATATGGAATCTAGACAAACACGCGTTAATAAAAAGAATAAAATATAGAGTGTTCGTATAGGAAAGGCATAGAAAGGAAAATCAAGCCTATAAAATAGGTTGATTTAGAAATAAAAAGGAATTTATGGATCTCACTAAGATTAATACCCAAAAAGAAAATAGTATGATAGGATATAGAAGGAAATACATGGAAAATATATACACCACAAAAGAGAAACAAGTTGTAAATATGTATCATATCTCAATGAATAAAAATTGAGATGAAAAACCATTATGGTATTGGTAATGTAATAATCAAAAAGACATGAGAGGGATATATTGAAATTTAAATATAATAAAATGAAATATATTCATTATAATTTAAGGAAATATGGAATTTAATACATTATATAAAAAATATGGTTTATAATATCAAACTTGTCACATGGAAATGAAAATAGACACAATTACCACTTATGGCCTTAGAATATTTTGAATCAAAACCCATTAAATGATTAAATTTCAAATGAAACATTATTAAGCATGAATAATAAGATAATAATTTCATAAAATATAAAATGGGAAGTAAGTACACTATTAAATATAAAATACGGTGTATAACATAATCATTTCATAAGGAATTGAAATCAAAAACAAAGAACACTTGCAACTTTAAAAAATTTGAGTTAAAACCCCATGAAGGATATGATTTAAAATGAAACATTAAATACCATTATAAATGATATTATCTTGTTAAAAAATGTTAAATTGTTATTATATAAAACATTAGAAATATAATGTGGTGCATAATAATAAATTTGTCTCAAGGGGTCAATATTTGTGACATGAAACCCTAAAAATATCATAATATTTTGAATTGATATACTAAGGGAGGTAAAACATCAGATGTATTTTTAAATAAAATATAATTAATGAAAAATTATTATAATATAAATCTATTTTAAAAATATACACAACAAAAAAAGAGTAATCAGTGAACAAAAATCATATCTTAATAAAACAAAATTGATATCCAAATCCCCTTACCTTGATACTTGACTTCCACTAAAGTGCTTGAATATCATATATAACAAAGATAACCATCTTGATACACTATATTATAACTTTATTAATATATAAAACCTTTTTTAAATAATATTTATAATTAATCTCTGTATTTATATTAGTTAGTAATTACTCATTTTCAATATTTGATGTGTGTAATCTTGAACGTTTTGAACTAGTTTCCTAATCATAGTGTTTTTATTTATTATTATCCCAAATTTAATAAATACAAGATCATAAAATGTACTAGATTTTATTATATATTATTCTTTATAATTTTATCATTTTATTCTATGGGATTTTTTTATGGTCTTTGAAGATGAAATGGATGACAAGCAAGTTTCAGTGATTTTTAACAAACAAATGGTGGTATATGATATAATGAGTTTAATAATAATATTACCATTAAATAAATAAAAATAAAATATTTATTTACTTATTTATTTATAAAAAATATTATTAGTAATTAAGTTCTCATATTTATCCATGATGTACTTTTATATAATTTTTCAAGTAGATGGTTAGACCAACCTAGACATGAACATACCATAATTATTGGATGATTGTGATTATGAAAGCAGTTTATTTAGAAATAATATAAATATTTTCAAAGAATAATTATATTATCTATATTCTATAAATTTTTTTCAATATATCTTAATATAGGTTAATCTATATGAATTAAACTAAATGATAAATGTGATATGTTACTTTGATGAGGTAGTAGTCAACACAACACACTGTTATTTTTTTCATTTCTCAAAAAATGAATGGGAAAGAAGGTGGATTATAATTATTCTATTAATAATAATTATTATATTATATATTTCACTTTTATTCTTCAATTCCATCCTCATAACCAATTAAAAGTGTCATTACTGAAAAACGGATGACGTCACTTTATGGAGGCGGTAGTCTGCCCAACACATAAATGGAAGTTTCATTTTTCTTAATATAAAAGGCGAAATGTAGAAAATAAATATTCCTTTAGAATAATAAAATTAATTATAAAAAATATTTATTTAATTTTATATGAAATAAAAAATTATATTTGGGTAAGTAAGAATGAAAAGAAAAGAAGTGAGGAAAAAATTACTCACATTGTGGACTTGGGATTTCTTATGGAAGACTCCTTGGAAATTGAGGTATAAAGAAAAAATCATGTAAATTGACACTCAAGGAAAATCTAATGTAATATAGGGGGGATAAAAGGGAATATTTTCATGTGGAAATATAATATTGGGGGTTGATACACCTTTTATAAGTGGTGAAAATAGATTTTTTGCAAATATTTTAACTTAATATAAAGAAATCACATTTTTAACATGTAAATGAGAATTTAAAAGGTATAATAATGGATTTGGAGGTGATATTAAGTCGATAATCCTTTAAAAATTAATTTTAAAACATGTTTCTAAGACTGTTTCTATTAGAATTTTCACTTATACTATTTTTGGTTTTACCGTGTTAACTAGTTTTTACCAAAGTAAATAATTTTTTTTGAATGAAAATAAATGTTACCTTGTTATATACTTGAGAAATACTTATTCAAAATATGAAATTCATTTTATCATATAAATTTTCTAATTATAATAAAAATAAACTTTAACATTAGAACATGTTACAAGTGAAAACAGTTTTTAGAAAAAATTTAGTTTCACGCAAAGAATTTTTATGTAAGAAAAAATTATAATTGTATTTTGTTTTAAAGGTAATAAATGTCTTATTATAAAAAAGCTAAAATTTATTTCTATTTCATAGAATGATAAAACTAATTTTTACCAAAATAATATTTAATTAAAATAATAGATCAAAAATTGTTTCTTTTATTGGAAAATATTACTTGAGTTCATAAAATGTTAATAGAGGTTATATAAATTCATAATTTTATTTAAAAATATATTATTTTAATCCTTAAATACATATATTTAATCCACAATATTTTTATTCTCTTTAAAAAACTCATAAAAAGGCAATTTTTAAAAAGGTTACATTTTAAAGTACAAATCAGACTTATTAGTTATATAGCTACACTAATTTAATGTATCAAGTACTAAGCATTGATAATGAAATTTATTTATATATATATATAATACTAATTTAGTTGCAACTATTTTTATCTGCAAATTATATACTACATTTTAAAAGTTATATACTATTCCATGGTTTTTTATGGTATGTTGTTACATGTATCACATATTGTCAAACATATTATATATTAAAGGAATTTATAATTTAAAATATTAAGGTGTTACACTACAATATTGTTTATAGTTTTCCCATCACTTATTGACTCTACCATTAAATAAATATATCTTGAACACTCCTTCCTCTTCAATATTATTAAAATTTTGTTAGATATAAATTTTTGATCTTTATAAAGAATGGGTTCTAAAAACATTGATGTACTTAAAGGTAGAGTTATTATTATAAAACATTTCATAATCTATCATATGGTATTCTAGGATCAAGAAGAATCTATTTTGAATATGCATAAATTCAGACTAATCTTCTCTTTAGAAACAATTTTGATGTCTTATTTTCTACTATCATAGTTTTTCACATCTAAATCATCCTTCTACTTTTCCTATATGAAACTCCATTTAATTACATATATATAGAGAAATACGTTGATGACTGATCCTACACTTAAATATATGTAATTAAAATTAATTTCTAGTGAAATTGATTCCATTATTATTTATCAACTTCGTGATTTAAACTCCAAATGCATTCTGAAATTCTCTTCTAAGGATTGTGAACATCTTCACAGCTAATAATTTTTACTTTATAAACATTGCATTAGTTATTATTATAATATAATCCAAAAATTTGATGAAATAATAATCACCACTTTAGTATTTTTATCTAATTAGAACACATAAATTTGAGTGAATTAATTCATGTGTCTAAGTGGACTGAATTTTCACGCTCTTTTGACTTCCTTGTATCATTTTTCCTTTTTGACATATTTCAATATTTTCTTCTATTTGTATATTCAGTTGAGGAAAATCTATTACTGTATCTCATTTAAAAATATTTATCAAAATACTTTAACCAAGTCATATGGTACATTTCTTATTCACATATTTTGATATCAAATATCAAGTATCTCTTAGATTCCCAATTTGAAATAAATTACTATGAGTTCATTCTCTCTTAATGATAACACATCAATTATTTAAGAACATAATTATGTATTAATTCCTTATCAAAATGACATAAGTATCATCATCTAAATGTTTTCTAAAATTTAACACATTTTTATTGAGACCTTCCACCAAAAAATTTCACTGTATTTCAATTTCTAGGCCTAAATTTTAGTTATACAAACTACATTAATTAGTGAGGAACTATCTTTAACAAAAGTAACTAAAACTCTATCCAGGTTTATACATTGTTATGGATTTTTTTTCCTCTATTATGTGATATTAGTTGACACTATCATGTATCCCAAATTTGTCTTTATTTATAACTTTAATATCTACTTTAATATAATGTTACTTCATACCCTTATCTCTATTAAAAAATTTATCAACTATAAAAGCCTGTACTGATTTTCTTGAAAGTGTTTTACTAAAATATTTTAAACAATGACCTTATTGGACATATCTTCTAGAAAAATCTTCCATTAGATTAAATCTCTTTTGAGCAGATATTCTTGATTAACTTTCATCTACACGTTTTTTATTCTCAAAATTGTTTCCCATATTCCATGGATAGACCCCCCATAAATTGATTTCATCTATGACTCCATGAAAAATAGATGTTTTTCTATAAAAAAATATTTATTCTAAAATAATATATAGAACCAATATTTACCATTAAGATTTAATCTTTTATATGAACAATAAATCTGTATTTGAAAAAAAAAATATTGTCTTGGTGCATTCTAAACATCATCATGACTTTATCTTGGGGAAACCACTCTTCCTGAATTACCACATAATTCTCTCCATATAGAAAACTAAATTTCCATGACTTTTACAAGACCATAGAAATAATTTTCTGGTCATAGAATCTATACTATTAGGCAAAATATATATGGTAATATAGGAATAAAAAGGAACAATTTGTACTTTCTTTTATGAGATAGAATTAATTGAAGATTGCGTTTATTTATAAATAATATCCATATATTTATTGTAATATTACCTCATTTTATTCAATGAATTTTCCGCTTCAAGACCCCTAGATTATATCATACTCAACACTTTTTCCGTTGAAAAAATAATTACAACATCATTCAATATTTTTTCTTTTTCAACAATTCTCTCAAAGATCTTCATCATGCCTTAAAAATATTTAACATCATTTAGGCTACCTCTTCATCAATATCTTGATGCGTATAAAACCTAGTAGGATGTAGAATATCATAAATCATGAAATAAATGTCAATATCTTTATCCTTTAATAATTCTCACTCCGTAATGGAAATATTTTTATAACCACAACTCATCTCATCATTCTTATTTTTAAAAACAACCCTTATGAATTAATTAATAATTCTGAAAAATATAATTTTTAGAAAATTAGGTGCACAATGAATTGAAAAATATTCTACCAACTAATTTAATTGACATTCATCACTTTACTGTATCCCTTTAACTAATCCCACGAATTATTTTCCATACCCCCCACCCTTGGAATTTAATTCTCAACTAAAATCTTGAATTTTCTCTCTATGATCCTCAATTAAATTCTATAAATACACATAATTTATCATTTACATCAGTCAAGATAATTTTCTAATAATTTATCTATCTTTGAACACAATAAATTTTTTCAATCTATATATGTGAAATTATAAAATAATTGTGTAGTGGTATTGTCAATTAATTCTCATTCAATTACCCTAGAGACTAAAATTATTGTTTTCTTATTATTTGATGGTCTATATGATTATGACATGACCATATTCTCTATGGAACAAACATCTTCCTCAAATAATATCAACTAGACTCATTGTTACAATCACTCAAAATGATGATATTTATTACATTAAGATCAGTAAATAATTGTACGACTTAATTATGCTTATAAATACTTATTTTGAATGTCTCGTATTTCGGAAAATATATAATCCTTAAATATTATAAAAATCATCTTAACAATGTTGTTTCTGTTCTCAGAAAACATTTGGTATCATCAAAAAAAATACTGTATGCTCCAGGAAATCATCCTCACTCTCAAAGTAATATTATATATACAATGGTGTATCATCTATATCATCAAGAATATCCAACGTATCATAGTTATTCTGTTATATTTTAAAATTTAACATTGTAACATTTTATCCACCACCTATGAAATATTTTCTTTTGACTTGAATATATTATTTATGCTCTAAATATATTTTATATCACTATATGATATTCCTATTTCTATATTTATGCATGAACTTCAACACATATCTTTTATATGCAATAGAATATATTTCATATCAGTAAAAATATGGTATGTACCATCTATAAGATGATACATATCACATTTAAATCCTTATATTTATTTACATATATTCAAAAGAATGTTATGAATCAAAGTGGTCCAGTGATTTCCCAAATTTTCCAAAAACCATTCAATCTTGAATTATTCTCTATGATATTAAAATCAATTAAAAATTATTTCTCCCACTCAAATTCATCTCTAATAACGTTAGATACAAGTTTAATAACTCAAAAACAATCTCAACAACTTCAAATGATCTTCAATCATTGTTAAAAACAAATAAAAAACTTCCTAAATAGTTCTATATGTTCATAAATCATTTTATTAGGAGAAATTTTATAAAATATCCTTTATGAAATTATATAAAACATGATACTCATAAATAAATAGAACATAATTATATATAATTGAATGAATCGTGATGAGGAATTTGAGATATCTTATATGAATTACCTATAATGTAATTCAATATTTTCCTCTAAGTTTGGTAAGTGTTATCAAATAGAAAATTTATGATATTATATATGTGAATATTATATATTTCAAATTCACTAATATTGACTCATTGGGATTGGATATTGAGTGTTTATCACACATTTTTTTAATAAATATAAAAATTAAAATAGGATTGAATTTATGAATGAATTAGTAGATTTATGTGTTTGAAATGGGTCATGATTTATTTTATTTGAGGTTAGTATATATGATCTATGTTTACTGAGTGAATTAATACTAGAGTTAGAAGCTGTTATTATCTTCCAATCATAAATAGTCATATTTTTTCTTTATTTATACAAGAATTAATTTTCATTCAATTTTTAGAAAAATAGTTGATCTATTTATCTGAATGAATTTTTTTTAGAATTTAGAATATGTTTAATGGTTTCTATATTCTATATATGGATAATAATATCTATAACATTTAGGATAATAATTTCATTGTTGATCTTAAGACAAATTCTCTTTGGAATTTTTCACCTTGGTCATATAGGTGAGAATCATTTCTAAATAACCAATAGATATCGATTAGTGGAATATGTTTATCAAAAAAATGTTTGATATAATGAATATTATTTATTATGTTAAGTAACCAAAAAACTTTTTAATGGAAAATGTGAGAGGGGTGGTGGACTATTATATCTAATATATATTGATGTATTCCATTGAGTACTCAAGTATCTGGTGAGTATACTTTGTTCATAATGTTCTTTGATGATTTTAGTTAGTATGGTTATGTTTTTTGTATGATACATAAGTTAAAAACCATTTAATAGTTCATGGTAATGAGAAGTGATGTATAGAATCAAGTAATAAAAATTATATAGAATATCTAATCGGAGTAGGGTCATGACTTCTTGATATAAGAATTTACTAATCATTTTGGAAATTATGGAATTCTATTTCAACTAACACTATCTAGAACACTATAGTGTAATGGTGCATTTAAGAGGAGTAATATTACCCTTTTAAACATCATTCAATCATGAATGAGTCATTATGACATTACAATATCATTCATAGGATATTCTCCTAAAATTGTTATAATGTTAGTTAACCACATTCCATCTAAAGAATTCATCAAGACAACATATAAGATATAGACTGGTAAGAATCCAAAAAAGTTCATAAGGATTTGGAATACTTAATAATATATAAAGAAATTAGATTCTGATAAACTCAACCCTGAATTTTTAAAATGCTAAATTTTTGTTATATTATTGAAATTGTGGAGAATGGTTTTTATAATTTTACTTGACATAGAGTGTGTGTGGACCAAATTTGTATTTTTATTAGAAATGAAAACATTAATTAAGTATCTAGTGAGTGGAAAATGAACATAAACAAAAGATAAAACCTAATAAAAATTTTGTATTCTAGATATGGAATTTGAGGTGGTTCCATAAAGAGTTATAAATAATGAACCAACTTAGGTTACACAAGAACGTTTAATGCCTTGTATTTTCTTTATGAGCCTAAGATATATATATTTTTTATAAAATAATAATGGAATAATGTGAATAGATGATGAAACTACTACTTATAAAGAGTCCATACTGAGTTTTAATATTTGGAAATTGTTGAAATCCATGAAATCCAATATGGAAACCTTGTATAGTACACACGTTTGTAACATAGTGGATTCATCCTAAGGGGTGAGAACCAAAGGTTGAAAGTGGGGTTTTCATAATAAATATGACATGGATGGTAGATTTTATACCTATAACTATAAATTATAAGAAAAAAGGTAAATTTACGTTATTCACTATGAAGAAACTTTTTTACTAGTGGAATGATAACGTCTATTCAGATATTTATTTCCAAAGAAGCTCATTATGATTATGTGATATATAAAATTGATATCTAAACCACTTTCAATAATTATAATTTAGTCTAGGAAATTTATATGATATATTCCAAATGTTTTAAAGTTTCAAATATGACTAAGAAGATTACAAATTTTCAATGATCCATTTATGGAAAGTAGTTAGCCCCTAAAATTTGGAATATCATGTTTGATGATACAGTCAAATAATTTTTCATTATAATTGATTCATGTGTATATAAGTTGGCCAGTAGGATAATTTTCATATTTATGATTTTTATGTTGATAACATACTACTTATTATAAATAATTTTCTAAAATTACATTATTTAAAGATGTTATAGGTAAAATTATTCTCAATGAAATATATAGGTGGAACATCTTATATAATCAGTATGAAAATATATAATAATAAATCAAATATTTTTTCTTAGACTAAGTAAAAAAACATGTATTAGTAAATTTAAAAATATGTTTACCATGTAGAACTCTAATATGGGGTTTTTACTAGTGTTGGAAAGCAGAAATCTTAGGTAGATTCAAGAACATTACAGAAAAGTAATAAATAATGGATGAGCTTCATTATACATTTTTATAGGATCTATCAGGTATGTCATGTTGTTTACTCAACTTAATGTTTCCTATTCTTTGAATGTAGCACTTATCTACTAATAAAATTGGGGTGACAGTCACCCAATTATTGGGAAGAATGTCCCCAAACACTTCAAAAAGAGTACAAATAAGTTCTTACTATTTTTAGGTGAGGATAATCTCATTGTAAGGGGTTACACTAATTATAATTTACAAATTGAAAATATGGAAATAGTTTGGATCAATATTTTTATTACTGAATATGTGGGGGTTCTAATAAGTGAAAGATAAATTGAGATCTAATATTAAAATATTTTATATATGCTTAGTTAAAATAACGTCATTTTCACTAATGTACTAATCAAATCCTTCAAAAATATCATCTCATTCAAGAGATTATTGAGAAGTGTGACATAAGGATCTTCGGGGTGGTCATGGAGGAAAATATAGTATATATATTAAAAAAACATTTCAATATGTTGAATATTTGGTATTAGATACCTGATGAATTGGATGTTATATTTATATAAAAATTCATTATTTTATAATAAATGTATTCACTATTTATCATCCATTCGTGCATGCCACATTTATAAAACATGAACAATGTAATGATTAAAACACCTCAGAGGATGACATTGAATTGGACCTACTAAAATATAACCAGAGAGTATTATATTTTGTGAGATATATAAATATTAGAGTGAGGATAAGTCTAATATATGATATAGAGTAGCCTCATGAGAGAAAAAGTTTAGACTTTTTATATTTATTGGTCACTGAAAGTATATCACATATAATATCATGTAGTCATTGATATACTCATGGTTATATAGTTATTATTGAATCCTTTTTAATTGAATTTGAAAATAGTATTTGTATATAAAGCATCCTACTTTGATACATTTCTTTCACTATACTTGAGGCTGAGCTAATCAGGGGTGATTGGGTATGTTGTTGATGATGTCATCAATTAAGTTTATCCATGATAGTATTTTTCCAATTATATGGAAGGATAAGATATTTGCTCATTTAATTGAGAGGTTTATGAGGTTCATGCCCCTTATTAAATAATATTTATATGATGTGATTATCTATTAGAATAATTTACATGTGATTTAATTATAATATATGATCAATATACATTGGTAATAAAAAAATATATGAGTTAGAATATACTTTATTGACATGTTCGATGTCTAGTGGTCATCAATGTGATTGAATGGGGGATTATATAAGTGTACATATGATTTATATGATATTTCTTAGGATGCATATGATCATATATATATATATTAGTATGTTTGATAGAAATCATTACATATACCTTTATAGCTTAAGTAACATTGATATTTTACAATAAGACACTCATTGATTACATATATGAACATGGTAATTTATTTTCATTACAAACTCTAGAAGGGATCCTAGGGTCACATAGTTAGGAATAATAATAGTGATTAAATTTTAGACAACGTTATTATTATGAAATTTAGAAATTTTAATAAATAATATTAAAAAATTTGGGATGGATTCATAAAAAGTTATTATTTTTTGTATTATGTCCTTTATGAGATTTTAGTTCAAGTGAAATATTGATAGAAATGTACTAAAACTTGTGAATAATATTTCATGGTTAATTTATATGAAATGTTTTGATATTCGTATAATATATATCATATATAATGATATGATGAAGAATCATAAGGCATGTGATTCTTATATAATTTCATATGTTCTGCTTACGGTTTATGATATGTGGTATCGAGTACTTTTAACACTTCCTCATCTCTCGAATGGTGTATATTATATTATAAATCATCATGATGATTCCTTTAAAACATAAAAAATATTTTATATTCATTGAAATAATCAATGGTTATAATAATCTAAATGGGAATACATTATGAGTTATGTAAGGTGGATGAAAAATATTGGTATCTGATGCTTTACTTCATTCATTGATTGAGGAGGGCCTATATAAAGGATATAATCATTTACATTTGGTGTGAGTTTCATGGTTAATCTAATATGAGGATATAATTTTCCTTCTTCTTCATTTTTATCCAAGAGTAAAGTTTCATCATACCTTTAGAATAATAAGGGTTACTTATGTGTTATGCATGGATTCTAGTGGTTCATGTACTACATATAGAAACATGATCTTGAGTGTTATTTCTTATTGACTTCCTTAAGAATCCACCAACGAGATGGTTAACACTAGACTTGAGATGCATATGTTTATGTATTTTTTTCATTATTCATTTTGATTCTCTGATGGAGGGTCTAGCTTTTTAATGGGTTTTTCCAACTATTTTGAGAATGTGATTTTTTGACACAACCCATCACCTTCTTTGTCATATTATTTTTATTATTATGTCATTATATTGTATATGGATTTGTGATTGAGACTTGGTGGGGATGAATGGTAGATGATCTAGTCTAGGTGATGAGTTTTTTTAATATTTATTCATGAAATATTAATTATATTCTTCCATATTTTTATGATTGAGTCTAGGAAAGAATATATTGAGTATAATTTTATTCTCATCCCTTTATTTTATATCCTATTTTATGAATTTTTTAGGTATAGTTCATGGTCATGATGTCTATTACTAGCTCATGATGTGAGGCAGTTGGATTTGGTGTTGTTTCCATATAATTTATTAATGTTTTATTTTTGTTGGTTATTATATGAAATTATATGAATTATGGGATCACAATTTTATTTTATATTTTTCTATTGGAGTTGATTGGAATTTTATTTATCTATTTCCTATGATTTTTGAGGATAATGATTGTTATATTTTTTTATTCCGTTGGTGCTAGTCACCAACCAACAGATTATTAAAGGAATGATTTAGGGGTCACATTCATATTTTCTATCATTCTAATATGAGTTATCATAGGGATGGTTCCTGAAAAAATTTCCCACGAAAATTCTTTAGTGAGTAAATACTATTAAGGAATGTTGTTTGAATAATGATAAAATTGATAGTCATATTCTTAATTCTTAACTTTTTAAAAGAGTATTCATAATTATTTACTTTATTGAATTGAATATTTCATTATTGATAAATAATGTGGTCTATTTAGAACACTTTTTATGCTCAACATTATCATCTTGTAACTTTTCCGTTAAATTTTTTCTTTGAGATCATTTGTAAATAAATTGTATCTTTTTACATTAAAATATTTATTTACCAACACACCCAAAACTCTTTTTAGTTGTAATGTGACATTCAGTTTGAATCTAAATAGTTGAATCTGTTATTTTTTTAACTTTCAACATCTATAGTGTATAAACACATCCAATAACCTCTTCAAGACAATATTTTATTAAAAATATTTTATAAGAAGTTAAATCCTTTGTGTTAGAAAAGAGAACTTATTTACTATAATGGGAATATTTAACAAATAACCTATCAATATTCATTTCTAATATTTTATTCAATGTGTTTGGAGTAATATTATAGAAGGAATTTTTTATTCATTAAATTTTTTCACAAAAAGGTGGCTGAAACTCTTAAACTCATATTTTAAAAATTATCTTTGATAAAATACCTTTATCTTGAAAAAAGATTTTTTAATCTTTATATTCCTTTAAAACTTGTTATAGAATCTGATAAATCATAAACCATGTATATCAAAACATCATATAATTTTATATATAACAACTCATTTATTAAAAATAACCTCTATTATCACATATGTGAAATGAGATAAAAATATACATCCTTTATTCCAAAACCATCAATGCTTTGTAATGATCCATTATATCCAACTTCTTGATGTAGCAACTCTTTATCTATCTCTTGAATACATACATCAAACATTAACCTTCAGTTATTCATAAATTTTGAACTCGTATACATATTTAAAATAATTTTTTATATATAGTTGGTATCATATACCATTTAAAATCTATGAATTTATTTCCGTAACATTAATATGTAATATGGACTATCCATTTAGAGTCTTACACACTTAAATTTATTCTTGTAAATTAAATATCTAATGAAAAAAATTCCAAAATGAAGACACTTTCCCTACTTCCATATTTTGGTAATATCCCATAACCTTTTTTTTAGTTATTCATCTACCTTGGTTTGATATCCTATTGGTTGGGACATCTTTTGAAGTATTTAGGTGAAATTTGTAGAATTTTGTAATCACTTTAGGTCATGCATAGTCAGTGTATGGTTAGGAAAAATTGTGCAATTTTTCCTAGAAAATCGTGTAACTTTTTAGAAGACACTAGAAAGGGGTACATGGGTTTTTTCAACTATTCAGCCAACCATCTAAACAATGCACCCCTAGTATAGTGGGAAATTTATAGTTAGCACATGGTCAGTTTAACTGTGTAGCCAAACTGTGTATCTCAAATAGAAGACCAGTAGGGGTGCATGGTTAGGGAACACAATTTGTCTAACTATGAATACCTCCCCCAATAAATTTTTGCATGGTTTTTCATTCCTCTTATTTTTCTATAAAAAACTAAACCCCCAGTTTAAGATTCATAATCCCCCCATTTGACCTTAACATGATTTATTCTTCCTTGGAGGCTCCCAATAGGTGGTTTTGGATCCAAAAAACCCATTTCCTTAGTAGATAGAAGCGATAATGAACTGATTTGGTCTTGTTTAGGTAAGTGGATATTATCTCATGTTGTTTCTTCCAATACATCTTTTTCTCCTATTTAGAGTTGATATATTGTCTATTAATTGAAGAATATAAACTATTTTTTTATTGGATCTTGATTTTAGGTCTCGTTCCTAGATCTTGTGGCCTTCGTTCTTCGTTGGGGAATCTCATTATAGGAGTTGATTTCTTGATATTAAATTAACTGTTGGTGGTTCTATAATTATTTTCTTTATGATTGAAACATTGAATCGATTGATTAAATTCAAATGAGTTTTTAATTGATTTCAAAAAATAGATTTTTGATGAGTTTATCCTTGATTTGAAATGGGTATGAGATTTGAGAAAAAAAACCCAATTTTAATGGAGTTGAAATTATTGGGAACATTTGTAAAGAAATAATTCCTTGATTTGGAAATTGTTTTGATGAAATGATTTTATACTGATCATTAAAAAATGGAATAAATTGATATGTGATTTTAAATTTCATTAAATTGTTAAAATCAATTATTTGGTTATTTAAATGAGAAGTCATGAAGAAATTAAAATTGTAAAAGTGTATTTTAAAATTTTTTAAATGGTTTATTTTTATTCTGATTGATTGATTTATTTATAGATTGATTTGATCACATGGAAGACTCGAAATATTGTAGGTTGTTGGGACAAGCATCCTAAAATCTTGATCCCCTAGCATTGGATTTATGATAATATAACTAACTAAACCGAATTGGCTCGAGATGCTCTTGATGAATTCCTCTATTGGGTTGTAGATTGATTACCTATAATGGGTTCCCCTATTAGGGTTGTGGTTGTATATACACACATTTTATGAGTCATGAACACTGATGATATGCATGAGGAACCTATAGTTAGTAGATAACGTACTACATGGAGTTTGGCTATAGTGATATGAGTTATTTGATTTTATATACATTCCATTGATATATAGAACCTTTTAATTCATTAGAACTAATTTTTATATAATATTTAATATTAAATATTATTTTAATCATGTTTGAAGGATATTTTAATATATATATCATCTATTTTAATGAAATCATGTTTTTAAATAAAATATTAAAATATAATTCAATGATTTATTTTATTTAAACTCATACCATAATTGGTAAATTGTAATTGTATTGATTATGGAACACATGTTGAGACCCTACTGGGATTTATAGCTCACACACTACCTTTACCTTCTATATTTTGTAGATTTTTTTATGATAGGTCCAAGAAAAGGTAAAATTTCACTTAGAGGTTATAGATTTTCTTGATCCTTTGGACCATGGAGTAATGATGGTGACTGATAAAGCTATTTTACACTAGTTACATAGGGTTTATATGAATTCTGTTTGGTTAAAATTTTAGTTTCCTTTGGGATGTTTATCTTTCTATTGGTTACTATTATACTTTTTTGTTTCTAGAACTTTCTGATTTCAAATTATAGAGCATACAAACTTGTAATATTTTATATTCTACTATTTTGTGGAATAATTATCCCATATTTGATTTGTGTGATGTTAGGTACTATTTTACAATTCAATCGTATCAAGAATTTCATTTGATCTATATTAGTTTTGAATCAGGTTTTAGGGTGCTAGGGTTTCTGGTATGGTTCCTGAAAAATTGGCATCATAGGTGTGGGTTAAGTATCTCTCTTTAATGTCAGTATGTGGTTTGGGATGCCTTGATGGGTTGTATGAGACGTTTATGGGAAAATATCTAGCCATCTCTCATCATAATATTCCTTATGTCTCAGTGGGTGTTTGGGAAAAGTGTCTTTGATTAATATTTTGATCTGATTCTAGACATCCCTTAACTATTGATTTGGGTTTGTTGAAACCAAAAAATTTAAATATTATTTGAGGGGATTGATATTCCTATTGCACTTGTGTGAGTTGTGGATCTGAGTAGTCTTTTGATGTCTTCAGTGTCTCCTATTGATGTTTTGTAGCATTATGCCACTATGAATATATGGGAATATTCCTTGGGAGGAAAATAACAGTGAACCACTTCGATCAAATCCTTTTATATACCAACATCCTATTATTATTGTTGCATATGATGTCCATGATCTGGGATAGGCACCTACACCCATTTCCATTTGGGCCCCGGTTGTGGAACCTCAAAGGGATGAATCTAGGAAAAATGATGAAGAGTTTCTTCCCCAAAATCCACCTACATTCCATGGAACTAATGATCCCTGTGGAGATGAGGATTGGTTGAAAAATATAGATCACATTTTTGATTTTTTGTAAATGCATTAATCTATCATGGTGAATTGTATTACCTTTAATTTGGAATCCCTAGAAGGATATGGTTTGATTCAATGTTAAAAATTAAGAATAATGAGGATTTGATGTGGAAGAACTTTATAGTTCTCTTCAATGGTTATTTCCATCTAAAATATACAGTACTGGCTAATGATTTAGTGTTTTTAACTTCCAAAAAGCTGATAGGACTATGAAATGGTATGAAATCCTATTTTCCAAGCTTGTATAGTATTCACTGAAGATTATATGAAATGATAAATTAAAGGATCGATGGTTCAAGATGGGACATAATCCAAATATCCATTATTATGATTTCTTAATGAATCTCACTTTATATGCTGGAATACTATATAGGGTTTTTATGGTTATTCTGGATAAGTCTAGTAAGTCAGGGTAGAAGGGTGTTCTCTTTTCCCATAGTGTAGTTTCTATGAGTTCCTTTAAATCGAAAAAGGTTGTATGATGATTCTTGTGGTATTTATCAATATAAGGAGTCCTCTAGACCTCCTACATTTTCTATAAGAGTCCATTTGTATTTCTTTTAGTGTGGTAAGGTTGGGAATTTGAGATAAGATTTTACTGAGTTGACAAAGATATGTAGTTCTTGTGGTCGCTCGGTACACCTATATAAATTCTGTAATATATTGTATGCTTCGGAAAGTATAATGGGATCATATAAACCTAGATTTGTTGTGGTTCAATAATATTTGTTGAGATATAAGGGGTTCTAGCCACATGCATGTAGAAATATTTTTTTAATGTAGTGGAAGAGTCTCCAAATGAAGATGATATAGGTCATGCAACTATGATCACTATAGCTTCATCTTTTGTGACAGATTTATTTGATACTGGTGTATCTCACAAGTTTATATCTAAATTAATTATAAATCTATTAAATCTT
Source organism: Viscum album (assembly GCA_963277665.1). Taxonomy (NCBI): domain Eukaryota; kingdom Viridiplantae; phylum Streptophyta; class Magnoliopsida; order Santalales; family Viscaceae; genus Viscum; species Viscum album. The sequence goes on along the minus strand of OY728132.1, from coordinate 57,876,638 downwards.
TTTATGAATATTTTTTCTTATATGATGGAAATTATTATGCCCCTCTGATTAAAGAGAAAGAAAGATCTACAATATCATTCTTTTTTCTTTTATTTATCAGAGATTGAGCTTGTCTAAAAATTTTCAGTTCCTAACATTAAACCCTTTAATTTAATTCATAGGATAGATTATATCATCGCTAATAAGTCTCGAATTGTCTATTATCATCAATGAGTCTCATTGACTATGCCTAATGGGTTGTACTATTTTTTGTGAAGAATGTGACTCAATGATAAGTGGATTCAGACCATCTTATCCAAATTTTAGGAAAATAATATCATTTTTTACTTTTGAATTGGAGTGGGAATCTTTGAGTTTTGATCTCAATCTAGTTTTCATAAATTTTCCCAATGTTTTTTCTTATGATTTCTCTAGTTTTTTCACCGGTAATAAAGGTATAGTTTCTAATTTATTTAGTTTATGATACATAACTGGTATTTATCCCTTCTTAATAAATATAACCAGCTGAACATAAAGAATTGAAGTCTCGGTTGGATGATCTATTAGAGAAAGGTTTTATATACCCGAGTGTGTAACCATAGGAGGCACCATCTCACTTTTCAAAGAAATATGATAGAACACTTCACCTCTACATTAATTTTTGGAAACACAATTGAGTTATAGTTATGAAAAATTATCATTTACAATGAATTGATGATATTCTTGGCTAGTTAAAGGAGGAAAGGTGGTTCTTGATGATCGATCTTCAATCCAGTTATCACCAGTTGAGAATATAAGATTCTGAAATTCAGAAGAACACCTTTTGAAGTAGGTAAATCCATTATGAGTACCTTTTCATGCCAATAGTTATTATTAAAGGTCATATAGTCTTTATGGAATTCATAAACTTAATATTATATGATTATCTTCAAACATTCATGGTTATTTTTTAGATGAAAACTTGGTTTACTCTCAATCTGAGGGGAATCATGTGTGCTATCAAAGAGAAGTACTTAAAATGTTGATAAATCACAAAATTTATGAAAATATATCATAGTTTAATTTTATGATTTTTAAGTCATTTCATTTATACTTGTGGTATCTAAACATCATATTTCTATTGATACTAAGAATGTGAAAGTTTTTGCGGCATGGGAATAACCACATATTATTTTAAAGATTCAACGCTTTTGGGTTTAGTTTGGTATTATCACTAGTTTGTAAAGGGTTTATAGAATCTAGATTATCTATTGAACACTCTCACTCAGAAGGGGTTAAGTTGTCTTGGGATGATAAATTTTAGAGTTATTTTGTAGAGATAAAACATAATTTGACTTCGGCATGAGTCCTAACACTTCGAGATGTTGGGCAGGGCTATATGGTATTTTTTGATGAAAAAAGTTCATGTTTGGGATACATTATTATAAAATTATATCACATGGTACCCTAATATTCTCAATATATTAGTCCACGTGAGAATAATTATCTATATCATTAGCTTGAACTCGTTGTTGTGATGCATGCGCTTAAGAGTTGGCCACATTTCTTTTCTAGAGAAAGGTTTACTATGTTTTTTACGACAATATCATAAGTTATATCTTTTATCAAAAAAAATTGAACCTTCGGTAGAGGATTTGGGTGGAGTACTTATAGTCTTTTGATATCATCATTTCTTATACCTTGTGGAAGGGAAATTTTATTATTGATTCTTTGAGTATGAAACATACCACATATTCCATGAAAGAGTCATAATAAGATTATAACTTGATGTCTCTTTCTCCACAATTGCATTTGGGAATCTATGAAGAAAAGGATGAGAATTTTACGGTGATTTTTTAGTTATCCTCCATCATTCTTGTGATTATTCTTCAGGATCTTAATCTTGATGATGAATTCTATTGTATTTGGGACTCTCTTTATAGTGGGAAGTCCTTTAGTGATTGTTTATTATCTTATAAGGGTATACTATGTTTTTTGAACTGGAGAATTATTTATTTTTATGTAATAATAGTTGTGAATGGGTATTTCCATTATTCATAGTGGTTAGTGAACCCTATGACTACAAAGATGTTTTATGAAATGTACAAATGATTCTGGGGGGAGGGTATACTATGATACATTAATTATTTTTTTATCATTATTATACATTACAACATATTAGGGTCAAGCACCAGAGACCTTTGGGTTTACTTAAACCAAATATAGTACCAACTTGGAAGTGGGGTGATATTTCTATAGTCTTTGTGGTTGGGTTTCTGTGTACCCCTTAGAAAAAGAATATCATATGGGTTGTGATCGATAGGATAACTAAATCTTATAATTTTATACTAATTTGTTATATACAAAAAGTTAATGAGTTGGGAAATATATATATATATATATATATGAAATAGATTGTTCATTTTCATAGAGTTCCACCTACTATTGTCTCTGACAAAGATCCTTGTTTTCCTTCTCATTATTAATGAGGCCTTTGGGAGGTGATGGGATCTCAAGTTCTATTGAGTACTACATACCATATGCATTTGGATAGACAGATATAGAGGGATATACTTATTCTTGAGAACATGCTTCATACCTGGGTCTTTGATTTTGGTGGAGCTTAGGACATCCATTTGGGACTGGTAGAGTTTTATTATGACAACAGTTATAATTCTAAAATTTAGATGGATCTTTTTGAGACCTTGTATGGTCTATCATACATATCCCTATTGTTTTGGTTTGAGATTGGTTAATGTTCTTTAGTTGGAATGAGTTTTTTCAAGAGACAATAGGAAATATTCAGTTGGTTCATCATAGAATATTGACGACAAAAGGCTGGTATAAAACTTATGATGTCCTTGATAGAAAAAAATTGGAGGTATTAGTTAGTGATCAGGTGTTTTTTAGAGTTCCACTTCATTTGGCTCATCAGCAGGTTGGGAAACAGGGGAATATTTCACCACATTTTGTGGTCCCTTTTGTGTTTCTTCAGAATGTGGATAAATGGAATACCATTTAGCACATACACCACCATTTACATCACTGCACAATGTGTTACATGTATCACAACTTCATAAATATCTTTCTGACCCATCTCTTGTTTTGAGATTCAGTGACCTTGACGTGGAGCCTAATTTATCTGTGACCAAGCATCTAGTGAGGATTTTTTATTATGAGACAAAGGTACTTCTTGGGAGGAAGATATCATTTTTCCATATATTATAGAAACATGGTTCTAATTCTCATGATACTTGGGAGTGTGAGGACCTATTGAGATATTAGTGGCCTCATCTCTTTGATATGGAAACTTCTTGATAGGCTTTCTCGGGAAGAATTTTTTTATGGCGGGGAGGTTTTAACATCATGTTGCCTATTTTTTATGAATTATTTGACCCTTTTATTAATATTATATTTGTTAGGTCTTATTTTTTGGTGTTTTGGATGATATTTATAGAATTTTGGAATCCCTTCGGGTAGTACATAGTTGGTGAATGGTTAGGGAAAACCATACGGCTTGGCCCAACAAACCATGCACCATGTTGAGAACCACTAAAAGGGGGTGATCTTTTCTCAAAAACATACGACCACCCCTCCAATCCATTAACCACTAGGAAAGTTGGAAATTCAAATTTGTTGCATTTCAGTTTAACCATGCTGCCAAACTATACTACCCAAAAAGAATATCAGTAGGGATGCATGGTTTTCCTTTGAGCATTTATAGAATTATTTTTCTAGGTCTTTAAAAGGTATGTTCCACTTGGATGTGCTAGATTTTCTTGATACTTTGGACCATAGACTGGTGATGATGACCTATGGATCTATTTTACACTTCTTACATAAGGTTTCTAATACCTTTTCATTGTTAAAATTATTGTTTCCTTTTGGTTGTTTATATATATTTTTTCTAAGGATATACTTATTTGTTTTTTGTACATTATCATTATTGAGTGTTTATCATACTGACTTGTAATATTTTATCTTCAAATTTTTTTGTGTGGAATAATCATTACATGTTTTATCTTATATGATGACAAGGGCTAGTCTCCAACCCATGGAGATTAGGAACTCCCTTTGGTCTGTGTCAGTGCGAGCTCAGGTGTCGAGGTACAAGGGTATCAAAGATGATTTTTGATAATTTATCTAGGTTTTAATCACTTTGATTAACAATAGTTAGAAACACTATTTTACTTTTAAAAAAATATTCTTGATTGAAATTTTACCACTTAAACTATCAATAAATCATTTAATCATAGACCTCACATTTCTTGCACAGCTACTCTCAATATATTGAGAAATTTGATAAACATTTTTTTAACTCATTTATGTTAGGTTTCAAAATAAATTTCCAAAACCCTTTTTTTGGTGATAGTATAATGAATTTTGTAAACAAGTCAAACATTAAAGGAGACCCCATCCTCTCCAAGTCATTTATGTACCCAATCATATTGAGTATACGAGTGGAGAATAAAGTTAATTTATATATATTTCATCTGAACAATGCCATCGATACTTCTTATCTCTCGGGCCTAGATTTTCTTTGATAAATCCTCATTAATTTATCTATCATATTGAACACATTTATGTTATCATGTTTCTTTTTCATATTAGAATCCATAGACATAAGCATGGGGTGTGGGGGACTTCCAATGAATCTTTTAAATGATTATCATAAGTATCTAGATTTTTTTGTTAAATAGCTTCACTAGTCTACTAATTAGAAACGTCTTTCTTTAACACATAAAATTTTCCTTCTTTCTTAAGAAAAACTATTTATTTTTTATAGTAGTCTAAGAAGTTACATCCATTATATTATCTTTCTATATGATTAATCTCAAATTATTATTTGATGATGATGATGTTATTTTATATATAATAGAAACATTTATCAAATGTTTATCATGTTTCATATTCATTTAATATGGACTTATTATTTATGGCCCCACTAAAATGGTAACCCATTTTAATTACAACATATCCATTTTGGAACAACATCCATATTTCACTATGTAAAGAGAATTCTTTAGAGTTCCTCTCACCACTTTTATTTTTAGGTGTGTAATCATGCCAATCATATAATATATAAATCTTGGATAGTTGACTGAAAAATTCATTTCCCAATCCATCATATGGATTATATTAGCTCTAATCATTTGTTAACTTAACTATTATAGTTTCCTAATTATGTTTAACCTAAATATAACACCAAATATGGGCACAAAATCTTATTAAGGTCATTCATAACTTTTTTCCCTTGAATAAGATAATTCATCAACACCTTTCTTTCTATTTGGATGGCCATGGTAATAAAAAGTGTTTTATTTGGATGGAATTTTACTCTTAGTATTTTTAAAGGGGTTTTATTTTCATATCATCTTATATCATGTATTATCTTTACACATATTTAATATCAAAATCATTTTGTTTTTGAATCCCTATCCCTTCCACTATATCATAATGCTAAAACATTATTGATGTATTAACTTTTAAAATAACTCATAGTCCATGTAACTAACCCAAATTAAAAAACCAAATATATTTACACATATCCAAATACATCATATGCATAAGGTAAAAAAAACCATTTTATGTAAATTATTGTAACCATATGAAATAAAAAACCCCAAAAGAGTTATCTTGGTGTGATTGATATCCCAGTCACTTCTTGAAAATCATCAGCCCCCAATTCGGTGAGTAACATGTTCCTAAGTCCCACTAATATTGGTTAAATACTCAAGAAGGCCTTAATTCCATCATATTTATAACACATAATATATATGAACTATAATTAAACTAAAAAATTTAACCCATAACTCATAAATAAAAAAAATTAAATGTAGAAGAAAACTATATCAATTATCAAACCTAGCACGTAACTTCTTTAATGCATGAATGATAATTTAATAAGTAATTAAAAAATTAAAATAAATCATACAAAAATTAATAATGAAAACAATTTTTATCTATGAATAAATCAAGAATAGAATATATAAATTAACATTACATAAATTTAGACATGAGACAATTATATATGAACAATTTATTAATAAGAAATTATAAACACTTTATTAGTAAAAATGATTTACGAACATTCCATAAATAAATAAATATAAAAACATTATATAAATTTTTATTATAAAATCCTTCATATTATCACATATATGAAATTTATTTAAATGTATGTTATTTAATTTAAATATAATCATGATATATTTCTCTCTAGTATATTTTTTAAAAAATCCAAAATAACGACTTTTAGGGTTAAATAAGAACCCTAAAATCTTCCAAATCATTCTAATTAAAAATAATACATGGGATCACAAAATCAAAATTGAAAACCAAACAAAAAATTAAAAATATTAAGTGGGACATAAATAAAATTTTCATACGTGTACCCACATTGATCTGTGATGCCAATAATCATCAACATAGGCTGTCATCATCATCTCACCAAGGTTGCGTCACCTCCCTTACATGAAATTGTCTATGAACCACCAAAACATTCACTGATGAACTCATTAAACACTAATAAATTAAAAATATATTATCACCAATACTAGAAACCCACCAAATTCACACCGTCATTGAGAAACATAGATCCTAACATACTCCCAAAATCATCCAAAAAACCAACATCTGGGAACCTTTGGTCACAACCCTACACCAGCACCACAAAGAAAATTAAAAAAGTAGGAACGCTACTATATCTCTAAGACACCACCTAACTAGAACCAAACACTATAGGTTCAATTTCAACCATAAAAATATCGACATGGTATCAAACACCTAACATGAACCATCATCTTCCACTTCCACCACATGTAAGATCGCCAGGGATAAGAACCACCAAATGTTCATTCAATAATATAAAATATCAAATAGTAATCAACTGATCTTTGCAACACATACCAGACCATAAAAAACCAAAACACACAGGACCAGGATTGGGTCTTGTATGATGGGTTAACAAAGAAGAGTAGATGAAGTGAGAGAAAGAAAATGCATTGATGGGAAACCCAAAAACACTAAAAGGGTGTGCATAAACACAGAGGAAATCATTTGAGAAACCCATCCACCTTTAACAACCTAAACTAGTAAATGAACCACCACACTGGACTAGGAATGGGTTGCAAATGCGGTGGGGAATGCCAAGATAGAAGAAGGATCTAGTCTAACCTGTCATTGAAATTTGTGTAAAACACCATCTTTATCTCTGTGTCAGAACCACCAATGGCCCTAGAAAACATAGGATGAGGATAAGTAATACCAAAGAAAAAGAGACCAATAATAAATAAGAAGAAGATAAGAGGGAAGAAATCTCAAAATAGGGTAATCTGGTTCTCAAGGGACATATTAGCATCATTACAAAATGTTTTATAAGGAAACCCTAGATGACATCATGTGGGATGATAGAGAAGTCATGTTGGGAGAGTGAAAATAAATTCAATAAACAAGTTTTATATTTTATATTTCATATGAAAAGTTCATATATTATGTAAAAAAATTATATTCAAAATATCATATATTTAATATCATTTGAACCTTGATCATATCCATTATCAAAAGTCATTATGAAATGGTTCAAATATTTTATCAAATAAGGCCTTTAATTTATACATTTTAAATTAAAAATTATGAACAATTCATAATTTATATATAAACTCTTTTATATTTTACCATATTTTTTAATCCATACACACTTTTTAAATTATAATGTTTTCTCTATATAAAAAATTTACATAAAAATTATAAGTCATGTAATATATATTAATGGTAGTTAATGTTTACAACTAATATTATAGATATGAATTTATTAAATGTTTCAAAAAAATTAATAATTAATTAAAAAATTTTATAGTTAATTAATTTATAATTACTTTATAAATTAAATAAATATCCCAAAAAATATATAATTTATAAACAATTTATAAAATATATAAATCAATTCATAATTGAAAAATTAAAATAGTAAATGTTCCCCCTGGAATATTGTATGATATACATAGTTTTGTAAGTCATGCTTTAGTTTTATGCTCATATCATTTTTTATGATTAGGGAACCACATCGCATGGAATGTACTTCAGCTATTGGCTATCAATGCGTATGATATACCCTAAATTGCTAAAGGTTATATGATGCACTATTATGAGGGAGTTATAATCAACATTAACACTTATTATAGTTTAGAATCATATGTTATGATATAGAAAATATTCTATACTATAGCCTTTAATAATAGATATTTTACATTATGAAATGTTAAAACTGAATGATTTGGCCTATTTTATAAATGATTATAAGATATATCATAACATAGGATCATATTGTAGCTTAGGATATATAATTTTTTATGGTACAAAATAACACAAAATCTATATCATATTTTATGATTGAAAATATGATATCCATTATTCTTAATTTTAAACATTATTTTATGAATAAATTCAAGCATGGAATGGATATTATACCAATATTATGTTTATTAAGATTGAAGAACACTTATTTAAGGAGTGTAAGAAAAAATAAACCATAAACTATGACCATTATTTCTTTAAAACTAAAACTATGTATAATATAAAATGGGGAATTTAACATTCAATGAATATGACCAAGCTTCCTTATTTAACAACACATTTGATAAAGACCAATAAAAATATGATAATGGGATCCCTCCTCCTAGGGTATCTGAGGATAATTAATTAACCAAACCATGGGTAGGATTCTCTTTTTGACTAAAATAAGTTGGTACCTTTGATTTAAAGAAGAATGATATTGGGTGTATATACAATCAATGTCACACACAAAATCAAAAGATTCTGTTTACGTAGTCTAAAACTCTTTTATATAGGCTTTGAGAATGTTACCTTGATGTTCATAGAACTTAATTGAATATTTTAAGAGTGTTCATGTAATGTAATACATTTATAAAATATTTTTAACACTTGATCATTCATGTATATATAACTTAAATGCATCCATTTTATTATCCCAATCATTTCGTCACATGAAGCATTTATAATCAATAGTATCCATACATGGAAAAAAAGAAATCAAATGTTATCACTTAATGTCAAAATGACATATTAATCATAGCATATTATTAATACATATAACAATACTTGATATATGACCATATTATACTATATGATATATCTATATATGGTGGTGAAATATCACCATATTTCACCTTATGATATGTCATACCAAGGAATATGATATTCCATGTTTTTATATATGTCATTAAATATGATATAAACACATAATATGTAAGATATAGGATTCTAAAAATGTGCAAATCCTTTTGTTTCAATATAAATCATTATTTTTATCTATAAGGTAATACCAAATGAGTTAGTTTAGGTTTAATGGGTGTCCAAGCTTGCCTCAGGGCCTAGAGTTTTAATTTTGGAGAAATAAACTGAGGCACAGAATTCACACATGGTTAACAATCACCATGAGACACGACCGTGTGTCCCAGTGAGGCTAGTGAGATTTTTTTTAACCATGTGAGAGGAGGTTCATATCCATGCAAAACATTTAATAAATTGTATGTTTGTGTCACATGGTTAGAACACGGTTTCCCCTAACTATTCACCTAGTCGTGTGATCACTACGGGAAAAATGAGCATTTGCGACGGGTTATTTGCGACGGGAATAGATCTCGTCGCAAATAGTCCTGTTAAAAAATTATTTGCGACGGGGTTATTTACCCGTCGCAAATAAGTATCCTTTTGCGACGGGACAGCTTTCCCCGTCGAAAAAGGACTGGCGCGGTTTGCGCGCCAAATCGCGGGAAACTTATTTGCGACGGGAATATAATCCCGTCGCAAAAAACCGGCGGCGGTAAAAGGTATTTGCGACGGGAATATTCCCCCGTCGCAAATTGTATGTCGGCAGATGGTTATTTGCGATGGGACCCGTTGCAAATAACTATTTACCCGTTGACCGTAATAAATGTCGGCTAAGGTATTTGCGACGGGTCCCGTCGCAAATAGTATTATTTGCGACGGGAATCCCGTCGCAAATGGACCCGTCGCAAATAATCTAACCTATAAATACCCCTATCCGTTTTTGCAAAACATTCTCAAATTCCATCTTCTTCTTCTCTTAAAGTTATATTTCTAAAGTTCAGTTTTTATTCAGTTTAGTTTTTTCTCCGGAGCTGATATTAAAGTTTTGAAGAACGATCAGAGCAGATTAATTTTCAAGGTATTTATGTTCAATTTAATTTAATATTTATTTTTAATTTTTTATTAGTTTCAATTATTCTTAATTAGTTGTAATTTAATTATGTTTATATTGTTTTATTACTTAATAAATTTAAAATATTAGTATTGTTCATAGTTAATGGTAATTAGGAATAATTAGTAATAATTTTTAATAATTAAGAATAAATATTAATAATTAGTAATAAATACCAATAATTAGGGATAATAACATTATTGCATTATTAGTCTATTTTATTATTAATATTAAAATAATATAATTTTTTATATATATACAATTCTCTTTTCATCTGTGTGTTTGCTGTCTTCACATGTATTATTTGTATGTGGAGATAGAAAACGCACAGATGAAATGAGAATTGTATATAAATTAGAAAATTATATTATTTTAATATTAATAATAAAATATATTAATAATGTTATTATTTGTAATTATTGGTAATTGTTCCTAATTATTGATAATTATTCATTTAATTACTAATAATTAGGAACAATTATCAATAATTATCAATAATTAAGAATAATTAGTAATAATTAGTAATAATTACCAATAATTACTAATAATTCGTAATAATTACCAATAATTAGTAATAATTACCAATAGTTAGTAATAATTACCAATAATTAGTAATAATTACCAATAAGTAGTAATAATTACCAATAAGTAGTAATACTTACCAATAATTAGTAATACTTACCAATAATTTGGAATAATTACCAATAATTAACAATAATTAGTAATAATTAGTAATAATTACCAATAATTACCAATAATTACCAATAATTTCCAATATTTACCAATAATTACCAATAATTACCAATAATTAGGAATAATTAGGAATAATTAGTAATAATTAGTAATAATTAGTAATAATTAGGAATAATTAGGAATAATTAGGAATAATTAGTAATAATTAGTAATAACTAGCAATAATTAGCAATAATTAGCAATAATTAGGAATAATTAGGAATAATTAGAAATAATTAGGAATAATTAGGAATAATTAGGAATAATTAGGAATAATTACCAATAATTACCAATAATTACCAATAATTACCAATAATTATCAATAATTACCAATAAATACCAATAATTACCAATAATTACTAATAAATAACAATAATTAGTAATAATTAGTAATAATTAGGAATAATTAGTAATAATTAGTTATAATTAGGAATAATTAGTAATAATTAGGAATAATTAGGAAAAATTAGGAAAAATTAGGAAAAATTAGGAATAATTACCAATAATTAGTAATAATTACCAATAATTAGTAATAATTACCAATAATTAGTATTAATTACCAATAATTAGTATTAATTACCTATAATTAGTAATAATTACCTATAATTAGTATTAATTACCAATAATTAGTATTAATTACCAATAATTAGTAATAATTACCAATAATTAGTAATAATTAACAATAATTAGTAATAATTACCAATAATTAGTAATAATTACCAATAATTACCAATAATTGCCAATAATTGCCAATAATTACCAATAATTAGTAATAATTAACAATACTTACCAATAATTGCCAATAATTAGTAATAATTGCCAATGATTAGTAATAATTGCCAATAATTACCAATAATTGGTAATAATTAGTAATAATTAGTAATAAATATTAATAATTAGTAATAATTACTAATAATTAGTAATAATTACTAATAATTAGTAATAATTACTAATAATTAGTAATAATTTGAATTAATTATCAATAATTAGTAATAATTACTAATAATTAGTAATAATTAACAATAATTAACAATAATTAGTAATAATTAACAATAATTAACAATAATTAGTAATAATTAGTAATAATTAGTAATAATTAGGAATAATTAGTATTAATTACCAATAATTAGTAATAATTACCAATAATTAGTAATAATTACCAATAATTAGTAATAATTACCAATAATTAGTAATAATTAGTAATAATTACCAATAATTAGTAATAATTAGTATTAATTACCAATAATTAGTATTAATTACCAATAATTAGTATTAATTACCAATAATTAGTATTAATTACCAAAAATTAGTAATAATTACCAATAATTAGTAATAATTAACATTACTTACCAATAATTAACAATACTTACCAATAATTACCAATAATTACCAATAATTAGTAATAATTACCAATAATTACCAATAATTGGTATTAATTACCAATAATTGGTATTAATTACCAATAATTGGTAATAATTACCAATAATTGGTAATAATTAGTAATAATTACCAATAATTAGTAATAATTACCAATAATTAGTAATAATTAGTAATATTTACCAATAATTAGTAATACTTAGTAATAATTAGTAATAATTACCAATAATTAGTAATAATTACCAATACTTACCAATAATTACCAATAATTACCAATAATTAGTAATAATTACCAATAATTAGTAATAATTACCAATAATTACCAATAATTGGTAATAATTACCAATAATTACCAATAATTGGTAATAATTACCAATAATTAGTAATAATTACCAATAATTAGTAATAATTAGTATTAATTACCAATAATTAGTAATAATTTGTAATAATTAGTATTAATTACCAATAATTAGTAATAATTAGGAATAATTAGTAATAATTAGGAATAATTAGTAATAATTAGTATTAATTACCAATAATTAGTAATAATTAGTAATAATTAGTAATAATTATTATTAATTACCAATAATTAGTAATAATTAGGAATAATTAGAAATAATTAGGATTAATTACCAATAATTAGTAATAATTAGGAATAATTAGTAATAATTAGGAATAATTAGTAATAATTACCAATAATTAGTAATAATTACCAATAATTACCAATAATTACCAATAATTACCAATAATTACCAATAATTAGGAATAATTACCAATAATTAGTAATAATTACCAATAATTAGTAATAATTACCAATAATTACCAATAATTACCAATAATTAGGAATAATTACCAATAATTAGTAATAATTACCAATAATTAGTAATAATTACCAATAATTAGTAATAATTACCAATAATTCGTAATAATTAACAATAATTAGTAATAATTAACAATACTTAGTAATAATTACCAATAATTACCAATAATTACCAATAATTAGTAATAATTACCAATAATTACCAATAATTACCAATAATTACCAATAATTACCAATAATTACCAATAATTACCAATAATTGGTAATAATTACCAATATTTACCAATAATTGGTAATAATTAATAATAATTAGTAATAATTAGTAATAATTAGTAATAATTAGGAATAATTACCAATAATTAGTAATAATTATTAATAATTATTAATAATTCATAATAATTACAAATAATTAGTAATAATTATCAATAATTACCAATAATTAGTAATAATTACCAATAATTAGTAATAATTAGTATTAATTACCAATAATTAGTAATAATTAGGAATAATTAGTAATAATTAGTATTAATTACCAATAATTAGTAATAATTAGTAATAATTTGTAATAATTAGTATTAATTACCAATAATTAGTAATAATTAGTAATAATTTGTAATAATTAGGACTAATTACCAATAATTAGTAATAATTTGGAATAATTAGTAATAATTAAGAATAATTACCAATAATTAGTAATAATTACCAATAATTAGTAATAATTACCAATAATTACCAATAATTACCAATAATTAGGAATAATTACCAATAATTAGTAATAATTACAAATAATTAGTAATAATTACCAATAATTACCAATAATTACCAATAATTACCAATAATTAGTAATAATTACCAATAATTAGTAATAATTACCAATAATTAGTAATAATTACCAATAATTAGTAATAATTACCAATAATTCGTAATAATTAACAATAATTAGTAATAATTAACAATACTTAGTAATAATTACCAATAATTACCAATAATTACCAATAATTAGTAATAATTACCAATAATTACCAATAATTACCAATAATTACCAATAATTAATTCTTAAAGGGTCAATTTTTTGGTCTATCTCAATAAAAAGTTTGTGTCTGTCGTGTATGATCTAAACTCTATAATTATCCTAGCTTGAGTGTTTTTTCTAACAAATTATTCAAAACCAGTAATGCTTTTATATTTTATAGAGAAGTATGGAACAATGAGGTCGTCAACAATCATTATTAGGTGACCGCATATGGATAAATCAACGTAGAAATCCAAACGGTTCTGGTTTAAATCCAGTATATGTAGAGGGTGTGGAGACTTTTTTATCATTTGTGGCATCAAATCCAGAATTTGTTTCAGAAGGAAAAATAAAATGCCCTTGCAGAAAATGTGCATTGAGAACGTTTGACACGTTTGACAAAGTGGGAGAACATCTCTTGCGTTTTGGTTTTCAATTGGATTATGTTTTTTGGTATCAACACGGTGAACGCAGTTCCAAATCAGGTGATACCAACTTGATTCCGGATCCATCCCGGTTTCAAGATTTAGTACATGATGTTGCAGGTTCATCTGTTCACCATACAGAAACTCCGGTTGATATAGCATCAAATCCTGAGTTGGCACCGTCTGAATTTTATGAGTTGTTGAAGTCTGCTGAGGATGCATTATATCCTGGCTGCAAGATGAGAAAGTTAGAAGCAGTTGCAAAATTTATGGCTATCAAATCAGATAACGGAATGTCAAACACCTGTTTTTACCAGATATTTTCTTTGCTGAAAACACTGTTACCCGAAGGCAATGTTTTACCTGCAAATTACTATGAGAGTAAGAGGCTGGTTCGAAATTTGGGACTTACTTGTCAGAAGATTCATGCATGTTCAAATGAGTTCATTTTATATTCTGGGGAAAACGAGTCGTTGGATAGTTGTCCCACATGTGGGCAGCTGAGATATAAAGAAGGACAACACGAGAATTCTGGTTTGATTCCTGTAAAAAAGTTGAGATATTTTCCGCTTACATCCAGACTTCAGCGTTTATTCATGTCTAAGAATACAGCGACAATGATGTCATGGAATAAAGAGAATATTTCAACCGATAAAAGCTTGAATCATCCAGCCGATGGTGATTCATGGAAACATTTTGATAGAGTGCATCCATCCTTTGCTTTAGAAGCTAGAAATGTTCGACTGGGCCTTTCCACTGATGGTTTCTGTCCGTTTGGATCTTATGGTAGTCAATATTCATGTTGGCCTGTTTTTTTAACTCCGTACAATTTACCTCCATGGATGTTGATGAAGGAGCCATATATCTTTTTGACTTTACTAATTCCAGGACATCCGAAGAAAAATATTGATGTTTATTTGAAGCCATTGATTGATGAATTAAATTTATTGTGGAGTACTGGTGTCAGTACATATGATGTTGCAACGAAACAGAATTTCATACTGAGAGCAGCATTGATGTGGACAATAAGTGACTTCTCGGCTTATGGGATGTTATCTGGCTGGAGTACACTTGGTCAGAAATCATGTCCTTACTGTATGGGAGAGAACAAAGCATTTATGCTCATTCATAGAAAGAAACCATGTTATTTTGACTGTCATCGCAGATTTCTTCCAGCTGGTCATCCTTTTCACAGAAACAGATCTCATTTCAGAAAAGGAACAGTTGAAAGGGATGGACCTCCAAAAATGCTATCAGGTTCGGAGTTAAAATCAGTTGTATTTTCATTACCTCCCATCACTTTTGGTCCCACAATAAACCAACAGAAAATTTCTGGTTTTGGGAAAGAACACAATTGGATTAAACGTAGCATATTTTGGGATTTTCCATATTGGTCTGATCTGTTGGTCCGACACATGTTAGATGTCATGCATATTAAGAAGAACTGTTTTGATAATTTGTTTCATACATTTTTGGATACGCCAGGAAAGAGAAAAGACAATGTAAATGCACGTTTAGATCTTGCCCAAATTTGCAGGTGTCCAAAATTGGAACTATTTGAGAATTTCAGAACAGAAAGGTTACTGAAACCAAAATCAGCTTATACATTGTCTAAAGAAAACCGTTTATTATTTTGTCAGTGGATTGCATATTTGAGACTTCCAGATGGCTGTGCTTCTAATTTGGGTAGATGTGTAAAGAATGGTCATATTACTGGATTAAAAAGTCATGATTGTCATGTTATAATGGAGAGACTTCTACCCATTGGATTAAGAGGTCTGTTGAATTCTGTGATTTGGGATTCCATAACAGACATGTCTCTTTTTTTTCGGGAAATTTGTGCGGCTACGGCAGATTATGATGCTCTAGGAAAACTTGAAAAAGATGTTGTTGTAATTATATGTAAACTGGAAAAAAAATTTCCGCCGTCTTTCTTCGACTCAATGGAACATTTGTTGTTACATTTTCCATATGAAGACAAATGTGGAGGTCCGGTACAGTTTCGATGGATGTACCCATTTGAAATATGCATGCAAAAATTGAAAAGAAAAGTACGTAACAAAGCATCTGTTGAAGGATCTATTGCAGAAGCTTATTTGCAAGAGGAAATATCTTTTTTCTGCTCCCATTATTTTGAATCTGAGTATCCTTCAAAACAAAACCGACTGGGACGGAACGAGAGAAATATTTATGAAATCGACAATCAATTATCTATTTTCAACCAGTCAGAGCTTGGTTTTGGTGGAGTTTATGAACGCTGGCTTTCAGATGATGAACATCAGAGAGCTCATACGTGTGTTCTGCTCAACTGTGAAGAGATGACATCAGTTGTACTATAAGTGTTTATATCACTTATTCTATCATTTATGTTACAGTAAATAACTTTGGTTTTTATAGGTTGTATGATAATCATATCAAGAAACAAATTCCACAAATTACAGCAGCTGCTCTCGAAGAATGTCGACTGAAAAATTTCTCTCAGGGGTTTCAAAAACTAGTAACATAAATTCTTTATCTTTTAGCAACTCATTCAATGTATAGTTTACTATATTGATTATTATTTCACAAATTTTCAGGTGTCTCGACATGCTGATAAAATTGACAAACGACTGTGTGTATTGAGTAACCCACCTTCCAAACTTGTTAAAACTTATAATGCATATATGGTGAATGGATTTCGATTCCACACACATGCATATGGGGAATCGAAAAAAACAATGAACAGTGGAGTTAGCTTGAGAGGATCTCATCATCGAGAAAATGAAGTTGACTTTTATGGCATACTTGATGAAATCATTGAACTCTGTTATCTTGGACAACATTACAAAACCATGTTCAAATGTCGGTGGTTGGATACAGAGAGAGGCGGGCGTGTTCATCCGACTCGTGGAATCATCGATATTAATTGTAAAGGTGTTCTCAAAGTAAATGAACCATTCTTATTGGTTCAACAGGCACATCAAGTTTATTACGCAAAGTACTGTGCAACATCAAGAGACTTGACTAATTGGTGGAGTGTAATAAAAATCAAAATTCGAGACAATCAGTTTAGTCAAAATGAATGTGCTTTCACTGATGTGAAAAGAATTGAAGTTTTTCAAGAGAGTACTCAAAATCAATCTTTTTTGCAAAGAGACATGAGTATCGATGACGACACCCCACATTTAAGAGTCGGTGATGACGATGATGTTAATGATGTCACATATGAATTTGAAATGGTAAGAGATGAAGCAACTGTAACTCGAATGGATATCGATGATGTTGAGGAGGAATATGAAGATGACATTGACATATATGAAGATGATGATGAAGATGAACACTGATAGAATTCCATGGTATTTATATACAATCAAAATATGTATATATGTATATATAATAGTAATTATGAATTATTTGCTAACAACATTAACATTTTCTGTTTCAGATGGACGACGCCACATTTCGTGAGTTGACGGATGCTGACCTGACTTTCGATGCGGATGAGTTGCTGCCAGATGACCCTCAGCCTGCAGGCGCTCCAGGGAGTACGCGGAGGGGGCGCGGTCTTGCACGATTGATGATTCCTGACCCCGTCCTCGAGCAACGTCCACGTCTTGGGTTTGATCCACGCACACGGAGGTGTGATAACCTGTGTGATAACCTGTTGATTTGACTAATTTTTCATTAATCTATCCACATAATAAATGTTTATTATTTTTACAGTTTTCCTCATATAGCAGTCGGACAGGGCAGTGCTATTTTGCGCAACTATTTCTCTCAGCCGTGGACCACATGGGAGCAGATTCCCATTGATGTGTAGCAGGCCATGTTCGGCCATTGGTTGGTACGTACGTAAATAAATAATTTTTATTTTGAAAATTATTTCATTTCTAACTTGATATTTTGATTTATTTGTAGGGTTTATGGTATCCGATCGAGGATACCATGCGTGAAGCCATCCACGAGGCATGGGAGGTGGCCATGCGTGATCGCCTTCGTCAGTTTTTGCACAATTTAAGAAAAGCTGCGATGAAGAAAGCAGGAGTGTCAGATTTTGCCGAGTCATGTAGAGCACACCGACCAGAGTACATTTCATCCCATGTATGGGATGGATTATGTGCGCACTGGTTGAGTGGTGCGTTTCAGAGGAGATCATCGGTGGGGAGGCAGAATCGGGGGAGACAGGAGGTGACTCATCGAGCTGGGAGTCGTTCTTTCAGTACTCATAGACAGCATCTAGTACATACATTATTTATAAATATTTTATATAACTATAAATATTAACAGTTTATTTTTTATTCTTATAGGCTGTCGAGCACCCCGATATTATGGAGTACGATGTATATCAGAGGATGTATAGTGATCCTACTACTGGGGAGCTCATAGGTGATCGTCAGCATCACATCGTGGTTAGTATTATTTGTTTTCAAGTTTAAAAATTAACTGTATATAATATATTCACAATTTTAATTTTAAATTGCAACTACAGGAGTCGTATGAGGCCGCAGCGTCACAGGCCCGGCCTGAGAGTCAGGCCGAGTCATCAGATCAGACCACTGGCCGTCAGTTTGATGAGGCGGCATGGATGCAGGCCACCCAGTATGCCTTCGAGAAGGGCCGGGTAGTTGGTATCAGCTCTCGACTGACTCCCGGAGATTATTATGGCAGTGCTGCGATGTCGGCGTCCAGCTCGAGAGGAGCTCGTGCATCTTCTTCTGCTACACAGTATGAGGATCAGTTGCGATCTCAGACTGCACTGATAGAGAGTCTCCGATAGGAGCAGGAGCAAATGCGTCAGCAGCATGAGGAGGAGCGTCGACGCCAGCAGCAGCTGTACGAGGAGCAGACGAGTCGGTGGCAGCAGCAGCATCAGGAGCAGATGAAGTACATGCGCCGACTCACTCATGCTTTAGGGATGGAGTTTCCTCCACCACCATCTGCAGATCCCCCACCTCCCCCCCTCCTTCAGATTAGAGATTGTACTTATGTTATAAAATTTGTGAAATCAAATTATTATTATTTTTTCTATTCGTAGTTTCTGTCTTATTATAAAATATTAATAATATTATATTTTTAAATAACAATATTAATATGAATAATAATATTATTTATATTTTATAATATTAAATTTTATATTTATATTAAAATTTTATAATATTATAATTTAATTATATTTTTTGTAATACTTGAATTATTTTAATATTTGAATGTAAAATAATTATATTATTTTTATATTAATTAAAATAAATTATTAATATTTATTTTATTTATGAATTATAATTCTAATATTCTTATATTAATTAAATCATTTATTAATATTCTATTGTTTTTTATTTTTGAATTATAATTCTATTATTATTATATTAATTAAAATAATTTATTAATAATTTATTATTTTTATTTGTGAATTATAATTCTATTATTATATTAATGAAAATAATTTATTAATAATTTATTTTTTTTATTTTTTTATAGTATTTGCGACGGGATACTATGCCCGTCGCAAATACTAGTATTATTAATAGTTTTTTATTTTTTTTTAAAAATAGTTTTTGAGACGGGCCCGTCGCAAAAACTTTTTTAAAACTTTTTTACAAAAATACGGAGTACTATTTGCGATGGGGAAAATGACCGTCGCAAAAAACGGCTTTAGCGACGGGCCCGTCGCAAATAAGTGTTGTTGCGACGCCGTTTTCAGCAACGGGCTATTTGCGACGGGCCCCCGTCGCAAAAAGCCATTTGCGACGGGATCCCGTCGCAAATACCTGTTTTTCTAGTAGTGGATGGGGAGTCACTTTAGATAGCATGTGTTCATGATTGGTGCATGGTTTGTCCAACCATGTGACCATACTATGGACCCATTAAAAAGTTGTCAAATTTCCATGTTTCCCTAAAATCCTTATACCCCTCACCCATAGTTCTTTTCCCTCAAATGCACATCATCCTCCCAAGTTTAGAGATTCATGGCCTCATCACCTAGCCTTTGGGAGATCTCTTTTATTTATGCTTGGAATTAACCTATGATTTTCATTTTGGATCCCCCTTGGTTAGTATATTCATCCCATTAAGTATTTTCTTTACTTATCTTTCTATATTTTTTGTGATCTTCATGTGATATAATATTCCCTATTTTCGGGGTTTCTATCTGTTTTCTAAGATCTCTCCCTCTCCAGCTTGAATCTAAATTTGATAGCATATGGGGATTCATATATCGACATAAGGTACGTGGTCTAGTCCCTTTCCTTAGCATTCTAGTTGTTATATCATACATTGTTGTGCCACACGATAGACATTTAGTGTGTTGTGCTGAAAATGGGTATCTTCCTAAATTAATTTGTCCAACCTTGATCAAAATACTCTCATGGACCCTTTACATTGTCGAAGATTGAAAAACTCGAACAAAACCACCCTTTCGAGTGTGTTTCTATATATTCCCATGACATTTTCAATATGAATTTATGACCAGAGAACCTTCTAAGGAAAGTTTGGATTTTTAATTATAGTTAAAGTGATTAAATAGAATTAATTAAAATGTAAAAGGATATTAGTGAATGTGAATGGAAAGGCCATGTCACTTTACCCTTGATTAACTATGAATTATACACATGGATAAATGGTATTAAAATACATAAAATGGAATAATACATCACTTGGATTAAGAAAGGTTAAACATACTTATGGATTCTATTATGATATTTTGATACTGTTATAGGATGTCTTGACTTAGGAAAACCTTAGATAAACCACTTGGGTCTTCCTTGAATACCCAAAGTATGTCACCTAATTCCTCGATGCGTTTTGTAAGAGTGGAAACCCCTAATGGATATAGTATTTGTAATACATTGATGACTACCTCAGAGTGGCTCCATAAAATCATATGTTACTTTCTTTGGAAATTAGAATTCCTTGGATTACCCCATTGGATTTTTCCAAATGTCTTACGCTATGGACAACCTCAAATTATCTCCTTTGGACCCAATCCAGTCTAGCTTGAGGCTACATGGGACTAGTTCCTAAGGCTTAGAAATTTTAATATCATAGAAGTGAAATGTCAGGGATTCACCCCTAGATTACACTCACCCTCTTATTTCCAGTGCCACCACTAATAGTTGTGAGTTGTGTTGACCTTATGAGGTCATGGTTTTTACCCTTATGATATTATACTTTGATTCCTTGGTTATAAACCTCAGGTCCTAGCTAACACTTACACACACACACACACACACATATATATATTTATATATAATGACATATGTTTATAGAAATTCTATCTTAGGATGGTGAAATTAGTCTCAGATGAGTATCCCCTTTGAAATTGGACCTACTGAGTTTATGTTATCTTACATACTTCATTTATCATCAAGAAAACATATAGTACCACAAAATAGGGAAAGGGAAGCGCCTCATTTTATCAGCACTAAGTAGAAAGCACTGCTAAAGGGGTGACCTTTATCAGTGCTAGCTAAAAGCACTCATAAATATACCTTTTATCAGTGCTAAGAAAAGTGCTCATAAATGGGTCATTTATCAGCACTATTTTTAGAGCAGGATATGAGTTTTTTAATAAATAATTTTATTAATTTATATAAAATTATTATATTTATATTCAAAAATAATGTTTATTTGTATACATTTAATAAAAAATTCTTGTTTATAATTAATATATAATTTTTAATAATTCATAAATATATATAATGTTTTAAAAAAAGTATTTCTATGATTATAAATATATATATTTAAATCATTTTAAGATTATAATAAATATCATTAAATAGTAAATATATTTATTGGACTTCTTGAATTTATTATATATATTGTAGATTTAATATATATATATATTTATTAGATTTTTTAGATTTTTATTAGATTTATTAGGATTATGGGATTTATTATATTTATTAGAATCATTATAATTATGATATTTTTTTCTTTAATATATAATTTTTTTATTTTTTTTATAATTAATATATATAAATACATTATATATAATTGTAATTATTAAATATATGTGTGTTGCCAATGAATTTGGTCAATAAATATATTGATCATGCGTGCATATATGTTATGTGTCGTCAAGAAGGATCACTTATACATTACTCCCTTCTTATTATTAATGGATTCCATATATGTGATGAATCATTTTATTATACGTATGTATATGAGTAATTCATGTTACCCAAAAGAATATTATGTTCTTATAAATACTTACAAAGTTACATTAAATATATTTAAATAATTAATATATTTAATTTATTTGTAATTATTAAATTTTAATTCTATATAGATACTTTTTAAATATATGTATTTGTAATTATATTTATAATTATATATATATATTTAATTGATTATAAAATTCCAATGAATACATATATTATAATTTTATAAAAATATATATAAATAAATTTATAATTATATACATATATTTATAAATATATTTATTTATAGTTAATCATAAATATAAATTAATATGTGTATTATAAATTTATAATAAATATATTTATTATACTGCTTATAAATTTATAAATAAATAATTAAATTAATATATTTATAAATATATACAAATATGTTTAAATAAATAAAAAAAATATAATTATAATTCCTAAATAAATATATAGATATATTTAAATAATTGAAATTTTATAATAAATATATTAATTATATATAATTATATACAAATATTTATAAATAAATACAAATAGTTATAATTAATATCTAAAAAAATGTAGATATATTTAAATAATTAAAAAATATATAATAAATATATTAATCATATATATTTATAAAATTATAAATATATTTTTTATATTTTTATAGTTATTTAAACCGATATATATATATATATTTATTTAATTACAACTATAAATAAATATTTTTTTATTATAATTATTAATTACAAATATATATATATATATATATATATTAGTTATAAATATAAATAAATAAATATTTATTTATTAGTTATAAATATAAAACACTTTATACTTGTTTGAAGAGTTATTAATTTATAATAAATATATTTATTATTTTCATACACAATGATATATATAATTAAATAAATATATTTATAAATATATAAAAATATTGATAACTAAAAACAAATATTTTTATATATAGTTATAAATAAATACCTATATATATTTATAATAAATATTATAAATAAATGTAATTATAAATATAAAAAATATATTTATTATAAATTTATTATGATAAATAAATATATAAATATAAAGAAATATATATTTATTTATAGTTATTATAAATATATATTTATTTATTTATTATAAAAGTAATTTTAAATATATATATATATATATAATTTATTATCATTATTGATTTATCAGTGCTTTTTTAACACCGATAAAGATAGTCCTTTATCAACACTAAAAAGTCACTAATAACAGGTGTCTTTATAAGAGCTAATATATTAGCATAGATAAAGACCATTTATCAATGTTTTTTGAGTCTTAATAAAGGACTATATTTATTAGCGCTTTCTAATTTAGCACTGGTAAAACATACCATTATCATATTTTTTAGCTATCACTGATAATTGATTCCTTAGATTTTATAAATGAACCCTAACAGTCTCCTCCTTCCTTCTCACTACTCAAGCTCTCGCGGAAGCCTTACCCCACCGTCATTACTGCCACCTCCTCCTCCTTGGCCGCCTCCTCTTCCTCTGTCGCCTCCGCCGTCAAGTCCTCCTCTGCCACTGTGAATCTCTCCTCCACCGCCTCTACCATGTCCATGTCCTCCTCGGCTGCCGACTCCTCCTCCCCCTCTCTCACTGTCACGAAGCCCTCCTCTACCACCGCAAAAACTCCTCCTCCTTCGAAACTGAATTCTACCATCTCGATTCCCTCCATAGGTGTGTATTGTAACTTGATTCTTTATTTGCTTAAAAATAAATATATTACATGGATCATTTGGGGTTTTTTCAGTTTTGATCTCTCGTGTATGATGGTATCATTTGAGATATTTCAATCCAAGAGTTTTAGAACTTTAGGGCTTGTAATGGAGGTCTTTATTCTTATTTATTTGATCTCCACTAAAGGAGGAATGTTTTGGATTAGTTTATTCTTCTTACAAGTATTTTTTCAATGCAATTGTTTTTTTATTTTAAAGTGTTACCTTTATTTCTAAATTCATTATTTCTACAATTATGAATATATTTGATATCCATGTGATGATTTAAACTGTTTTATTGTGTTTTTATATTCTAATAAATGGGTTCCATTTTAAATTTCATTTTTCCATTTTGGAAATGTAATGTTTTCATGTTTTTTTTTTGTGAAACGAGCATTAGGATTTTTGAAATTGTTCAAATGGTGTGTGTTGTATTATAATATAGTTTTTTTTTCAATGAAATAAAACAATGTTTTGATGTGGAAATTGTTTTAGAGTGAGGATTTGATTTAAAAATAATTTAAAAGGGGTTTTTTTATAAATTTAAAATGATTATTCAAAATGTGAATTTGGTTTACCCCTTGTGATAAATTACTTAATGGATTCATTAAAAAACATTGATGGGAATGGTTTGATTCTGGAATTTTTAGGATTTCAATGCATGAGACCCATTTTTAAGGGTAAATTCAAAATGTTATTTTAAATATATGAGATTATTATCCAGCATGTCCACATACTTCATGTTTGAATACACCACTACATATTGCGTAGAGCCCATCACATATAGGCCTTCACATATTCTTGATTTAGGAACATTTTTTCTATATTATATTTGGATTTTTATGTATATATAAAGCCGGTTGATTTTATTTTGGAATGTGTTATACATGGGTAAAAGGGGTTGTTTCAATAAAGGGTGTTTATAGGTGAGATGAATAGTTTTTAATATCATTCATATTTTATGTGATTGACTTCATGATTGATTTTGACCTCCTCCATTTCATTTATCATGAGAACCCCTATTACTTAGGTGGGACCCAGGACATGAACTTTCTAGACATTGATATGTTCTCCCTAGTATGTAATTACATCCCCACACTTACTAGAAATCAATATTATCTTCCTTGATATGGATCAAAACTCTTCACTTTCTAGGAATTGAATCATTCTCACTGAGGACAACTATTACACCAAAACCACAATAAATCATAATCCTTGATCCCTCCCTCTACTACACATCCACCATTAATGATCAACATCGTTGAGGCATGTCCTTCATCCAACTTGGATCTAAATTCTCTTGGAAAAAACTTTTAAGGAAACTCTAATTCTTTCATCTCATGGTTTCTCATTCTATTTAACACCTCATTTCTAACTATTTCAAAATAAACGTAACATTTTTAATCTCCAAGAGTATGAAGGCCATTTCCCCCCAAAGTCTGAATCCTCTACCAGGGAATATAAATCCAAAACATACCCATTTCAATGGAACCACCACTTTCTTACTAGTGCAATTCCACTAAATCATAGAAAACCACTTCACTAGTGGAAATCCTGTAGTCTTGAAACTAATATTTTCTTTTGAGTCATGATAAAATAATAACCATATGTTATGTAACCAAGATTTACTAACAATTGTTGGTAATAGTATTAGAATAATAAAAGGTGCTAATTCCACTATTTAGATTTGGTACAAATCAACAATCCTAATGTTAAACCCCCAAAACATAAATTAAATCCATGAAACTCGTAGATAGTAGAAGAAATTTCATAACATAGATTAATTGAAACAAATCCCCAAACCTAATATACCATAACATAAAAGTAATGTTATAGCTAATTCACTACAAAATACCCATACCTTTTAGTTTCAATAACCTCATGGTTTTAAAAATACCCCCTAGAGGAAATGGACCAATAAAGGATAAATG
Source organism: Viscum album (assembly GCA_963277665.1). Classification (NCBI taxonomy): domain Eukaryota; kingdom Viridiplantae; phylum Streptophyta; class Magnoliopsida; order Santalales; family Viscaceae; genus Viscum; species Viscum album. The sequence goes on along the minus strand of OY728132.1, from coordinate 57,850,255 downwards.
CATGTCATAAATGGAATGATGACAACATATGAAATTTATGTTGCTTGGATTACAATCCTAAATCATAGGGTAATACATTGATATTTTTATTAAGATATAAATTGAGTTATAAGGGAAACAAATATTGTTTTATCCCTACCATTCCAATGCTACAAAAGACACTTTCTGGACACCCGAGTCAAATAACCATAACAAAACATGTAATGAATCCTTACACCTGCAAGCCCATTATGGTGAATCCCCTAAAAGGGAAAAATTATATAATTCAAGTGATTATCGAATTATATTTTTTCCATTGAATAATTTTATATACAAATATATAAATTATTATTTTATTACAACTTTAATAAAATATATAAATGAATTTTTAACTATTGAAATTAAATTTTATGAAGTGGTCGCGACATTTAGGGTTTTTCATCCATCTAAGGTACCAAACCTAGATTTTCATTATGAAATTTTCTTCATAATGTTCTATACTATTTTTGGACCTGATGATGTTAACCCCATGAATGATTTTTTGAGTGGTAATAATTCACTTGAGACTTACAATGATACTCCCATCATTTTGATTCTAGAGGTTAGTGATATGAGTTCAGTTAATAATTTTAGAATGTATAGTATTTTTAATTTCATTTATAAAGTCTTTTTTTATATTTTAAAAAATATACTATTGAAAATAATACCATCTATTTGTTTAGTACTATAGATATTTTCTTATTTTTACTTGCGACATGATGTACTAAAAATTATTAAGAAAGCAACATAGTTTCTTCTTATGATGAGTGTAATAGGGAAATTCTTTGTGTGAAAGGAATGAAACATGAGAAATTTTTTATTATGTAATGGGTTCTTGCATAGAGATTTTATTAGGTGTATTTATAAAGGAAGAAAAAAATAGTAATTTATGTGAGATACATATACATTATTCTTGGGGTGTACAACCAATTAATTTTTTGTGAGAAATGAATCATTAGATGATGTAGTGTTTCTAGTAAATAGGATCATGAGTGTTTTTGTGGTTGAGAGTGTGGTCACTGAATATGGATCATATCTATTGGGAATCTGGTTTTGTGGTGAAGGATAATAGATATAACTAGATAATGGAAGCATGGATAAGTGTTACCCTTTGTGAGAAGCATAATATCAAATTCTTATGGAAATTATTATTATTACAAGTAATTTTAGAATAATGTTATGGAATCATACAACAATAATTGATTTTGGATGAATTGAGGTGTTTGCTATATATCTTTTTTTAAGTGTCTCTATTTGGAACTATGACTTTTTGAAAATTCCTAAGTGTCACTTTTAAAATGATTCATGTGTTTTTAAATGTTTCTTAGAGGGATGTCTCTCATTTTAAATGATTAAGATTGATGGTTCAAGAAGTTATCTTGAATGCTTTAAAAAAGGAATAGTGGTTTTGTGAAAGAGTATTCAGAACTGATTGATTTATTTTAAAAAGGGTGTGTTATTTTAAAGTGGAATTTCTGTAAATGGTTTTTTAATGGGATTTCATGTGTGATTTTTTAAATAGTTTTCAAAGTACATTTAAACTGTAGTTTTTTTGTAATCTTATTAATTTATATTTTAATAGAATTAAGAAAAGCATTAAAATATATCCATATTTTTTGTATTTATTTTATTAAATTCTAATATCATAAAATCAACCATGATGGATATGAATAAAGAATGGATAGACTCAAATCATTTGATAAGAGAGTGTGAATATGGATTGACAGAGTTCATCATGATTGAAAAATATTGTTCTTATGACCCTTCTCAAATCCTTTTTCTATGTTCATGTTGTTGTTATTAAAGACACATAAGTCTAGAGGAGTTGGAAGATAACTTGATCTATCATGAAATAGATCAAATTTCTAAATGTTAGATTAAAAACATGGAAAAAGATAATGTAGCTAGTGGATGGTATAATAGTGTGTTTTATAGATCATATGATATGATTACAAGTGTGTATAAGGAAGAATACAACATGAAGGTCTTGATTATAGATTTGAATGATTATGAAGAACATATTGAGGTAATAACAATGTCATTTGAAGATGAACATCATGATTGCCCAAAATTGTTTGACCAGCTAAAGAGTTGTAAAAACCTACCTCTGTATAGTGGTTGAGATAAATATATAGCATTATCAGTCATATTGATTATGTATAAATTGAATACTAGAAAAGGATGAAGTGACACCAGTTTTACAGAATTACTTTCTCTCTTTAATAGCATGCTCCCAGAAGATAATGATCTCTAGAGTCAATCATATGATGCCAAATAAATTCTATATTCGATGGGTATGATCTCTAAATTAATACGCGCTTTCTTGAATGACTATATAAAATTTTGTAAGGACCAAAATCAATCATAGAATTCCCAATGTGCGGTACTTCTTGATAGAAGAAAGATGATTCTAGTGCTACAGAAGTTTTATGGTACATTCTAATCATTCCAAGGTTTATTCTCTTACATGGGAGTGAGGAGACATCAAGGAAATTGACATGGCCCTCAAATTGAAGAAATACATATGGGAAAATGGTTAACCCAGTATAATATCCTCAGTGTAAGAGAATCGATCATGTTTATCCGGATTTTGGAAATGAGCTGAGAAACCTTCATCTTGCGTTATCTATAGATGGAGTGAATCCTTTTTTGTTTTCAAAGCACAACTCAAATTACATGACCAGTTATGTAGAAAAATTATAACTTTCCACCATGTTTATGCATGAAATAAAAATACATCATGCTATCTATTCTTTTTTAGGACCTAAAAAATCAGGTACTGATATTTATGTTTATTTTCCTCTATTGATCAAAGATTTGAAATAATCGTGGGATTAATGTGTTACATTGTATGATGCTTATAGAAATGAAGATTTCATATTGAGATCTATGTTTTATGTGATGATAATTAAATTTCCTATTTATGGTAATTTTTAGGATATAAAATTAAAGGAATTCATGGGCATCCTGTCTATGAACAAAGTATACAGTCAATTAGGTTGAAACATTTATCAAAAATCGCGTTTCTATGAGGTCACATTTTTTTACCCCGATGACATAAGTACTGATCATGGAAGACATCATTCGATAAAAGTTCAAAATAATATACAACACCATCTCCACTAATAGGTGATCAAGTGTTTGAGGACATAAAATATGTAGAAACTTATTTTGTTCAAACATTTTCAAAAAACCATACGAAAACCAGTTTAAAGAAGTGATCATTTTTTTAATTACCACAATTGAATTTTCTATACGTCATACAATTTATTGATTTCATGTATTTTGAAAGAAATGTATGTGATAGTGTCATCAACACTTTGCTAAATTCATCCTAAAAACCCAAGGATGGAATTAAGGTTAGGTTGGACATGGCTGACAAGGAAATACGAGAAGAGTTGGCACCGGTGAAGGGTGAAAATGTACTTTTCTTCCTCCAGCTTATTACACTCTTTCCTGGAAGGAGAGATATCAGTTTTTGAACTTCATTAATGACATAATGATTCTATATGGGTATTCACAAAGTATTAATAACATCATGTCGATGAACGATTTCAATTTAGAGAGCCTAAAATCACATGAATGCCACGTTTTTATGTAAGGTCTAATTCCTATATCTTTACATAAAATTTTTTCCAAGAATTTTTATTATACATTAAAAAAAACTCTATTTATTCTTCAAAGATATATGCAAAAATGTTATATACCTGACGAAATTTCCATGTATAGAAAAAGAAATTTCCATCATATAATGGGAATTGGAAATGTTATTCCCACTGAAATTCTTTGATATGATCATTCATTTTATGGATCACTTGGTTATAGAGATTTTACTTTGTGCTTCTGTATACAATAGATTGATGTACCCCATTAAATGGTATATGGTGATTTTGAAAGGGTATGTCAAAAATGAATGTCGTCCAGAGGATTGTATTGTAGAGTGATATATTGTTGAGGAAGCCATTGAATTATGTACTGAATAATTGTCTGATTTGAAAATCAATGGTCTACGAAAATATCGTCATACTAGGTGGCTTTTGGGTGAAGGAATTTCTATAATAGAGGTTGTCACAATCTATATTACAGATGAGCAGAAGACCGACCTTTACGTTTTTCATAATATTTTTGAGGTTGACCCCTTTTTCGAAATGCCCAAATAAATTCTTAGGAATTTGAATCCATAATGGGATAAAAAAAGGATATCAAATACACATAATATGAAGTTTATAGGATGTTTTTAGGACCATATATTTTAGGAGTTATATTAAAATTCATACTCAAATTTAAAACTACTTTTATGGCTAGCTAGAGGACCAAGTGTGTACGTATTATCTTATAATGATTATTTAATTCATGGTTATACATTCTATACTAATGAACATGAAGAAGACCGTACCCCGAAGAATAGTGGAGTTACACTTGTGGATAAATAGATGCATGTTTTGGGTGATAAGGATAGGAATCCAATTTATACAAACATTTCATACATTGGAATCATCAAACAATTATTGTAGTTTGATTACAAAAACATCCAAGTGCTGATTTTTCAATACAAGTGTGTTGATAACATGAGTTTTGTTTTAACAGATGAGTTGGGATTCGTAAAATTTGATTTTAGTAAAGAAGGGAACAATGATGAACCATTTATAATGGAATCACAGGCAGTATAATTATATTATGTCATAGATCCCGCAAACCAAAAGTGGTCAATTTTTTTTATCGACCAAAACCTATAAAGGATCCTATGAAAATGAAATGGAGGATGGCCTTTTCATTAGGACATCATAATAATTCTGTAGTGGTCTCAATGTAGATAAAATTTTCTATGTTATAGAATACAAAAATGAAGGGATTTTGATAGCTAATAGAGGGGTCAAATCCCTTCATCCTTTAAAAAAGAGAGTTCAATAATCAGGTTATATATTTTTTGTAATATAAATAATGTTACCTTATGTTATTATCTATTTGATTCCTCTTTTATGAAATCTAAATTAAATGTCAAACCACTTATTCAGATAATGACTTATACACATGATGATGCTCCCAATCTTGATACAGAATAAGTCTCTCAACCTAGTTTTACTCGCCTTGAAGAGGAACAACAACTATCTCAACCTGTTGTCGCTCATAGTGCAGAGGACCAACTAGTTTCTACACATGCCTATGCTATCACTCTAGAAGAACATATTGATGATGTTGAAACTCTTGAAATGGTAGGCAACGAAACACTGGTGGAGTAGAAAAAATATAAGTGCCTTATTTTGACGGTGTTAGAAAAAAACCTTAATGAAAAAGTGAAAGGAATCAAATATGAGGTTAGATGGAATAATCAAGGCCATCATGTTAACCCCAACAAGGCCATGTTCAGTAGTTATATTGGGATCATCACTCACAAATGTGTGAATATTGATGTACAGTCATGGCACCATGTTGTCCCTGGGGTTAAGAAACTAATGTGTGGGGAAATTATAGTAACATTATGATATCATTTATTTAATTTTATAAAAAAATAAAACAGAGAAACATTGACTTACTCTTCATAATTCCTTATATAGTGCATTTATAGTGAATGACTCGCATAAGGACTATATATTAAGGGTTTTTAGAAGAATTCACATATGTTTTCACATAATTTTAATGAGTTTCTATAATAAAGATGCTAAGGGAAAAATAAACCCACACCCACCTCCTATTTTTTCACACCTGATAACCCTCGGAGTGTGGGATACATTTACTAGTAATCGTGCGGAGTATTATTTTCAGGTGCATTGTGTTTGGTAATACTTTTTTTGGTGATACATGTATTCATCACATTGATTTACAATGTTTTATCTATGAAACAAAAACTAAGTGATGAAAATTTGGAACGAGCAGCAAAACTAGTGTATCCCTACCGTAAAGAAATAATGGGGTACACATTTTATATAGATTGATAAATCCAAATCCAAAGCCACTTCTATCCCATTCCATGTGCTATAGAAGGAGGTTCTTGTATATAAATATGGGAAACTAATATATTAAAACACAAAAAAAAGTGTGGGAAACATTTTTAAGTATGACATAATAAATATTTGTTTTGATTTAAATCGATATTAGATAAAAATTATTATGTATTTTCCAATATTATTTATCTTACATAATCATAGGAATAACCAACATCCAAACTGGATATAGAAATACATTCAGTGGCCTTGAAGCAGGTAAAAAATATGGTTGTGTCAGAGGTGCAGGTTTTGGGGTCATACCCTGAACATTTTTTTATAAAAAAAGAAAGAGGAGGATCCAAGTGAAGAAATCAAAATGATGATAGAAATAATAGTTATCCTTGAAGAACATATGAAATTTTAGATAGTGTTAATGGAAAATTTGATGACAGGGGGAGATTATAAAAAACTCAAGATTAACTAATGCATGAAGATCCCCCCCCCACTAGCTTGAGGTGAGCCATTATCCTAAAAAACGTGTCTTATATGAGGTAATAAATGTTCTAATAATTGTTTATTTTAATTTTGAATCAGATATCCATTGATACATTTCTAGTAGTGTTCTTGTACAATGTGAAAATGACTGTAATTTATATATATATATCAACACCCACCAATATCCTTGTAGCGAGTCCTACGGTGTTCAATATTGAGAATTACATGCTACAAAACAGACCACTCCCAATAGTTCATGTAAAAGTGTTGATTAATGTATCCCATGATCTAAGAAATTAGATACCTATTCCAATTGATGATGACGATATTCGTAAGGTCTAAAAATCTCTTAGAACATTCATTTCATGTCCGTCACTACTTGAAAAAAAAACATGATGATAAGAGTTATAGATTTCCAATTTATTTTTCAAGATAATCCTTTAAAATTTAAAGAAAAAATGTCGGAACCGATGAATGTTATTATAGATGGACACATAGAAGGGGGTGAAAAGAAATTACAGCTCAATAGTATCTCAAGGATCAACTAACCAATGGAAAAAATCTTCCAAAAGAACCTTAACCCCACCCATTCTATATCCACATTTATTATCATTACAGGCTCATGTGGATAAAAATTTCAAAGAGGGTGGCACTCAAAAAGTTCTTTTTGATGAAAATATATACAAAGGTTAAGATGCAGATTTCATTAGTGTTGACATTGTATGTGAAATCCTGGAGTATGATTTGGTAGGAGGGTTAGTTGTAAATTTATACATATGGTATGTTTTCATGATTTGATTTTCCAAAAGTAGATATACTATGCTAATTATGACTTAATACATTACATATTTTTCGTAGATTTATATATGAAAACAAAATTAAAGGTATTTTCCCATGAACAAAAAATTAGAATCATTAGTCATCACATCACCTCTATAAAACAAAACAAAATAGATTCCAAGAATGAGGTAAAATTAGTGGCAGGCCTGATCAGATCGTTTAATAACAAAAATACAGATGACAGACTCTTATTAATACCAACGATGCATGGATGAAACTCTACAATCTAATCATATCAAATAAATTTTAATTTATTTCATTACTTATTCCTTTTTGTGTTTTTAGGTAGCATTGGATGCTCATTACAGTCAATTTGGATACTCTAAAGATTTATTTATTGGATTCAATTCATAGATATCCAACAAACCGACCACATAAGATGGAATTTTTTTATTTTTAATACACACCATAAAACATTTTAGAACTATCCATACAGTTTTATAATTTATATTATCTTTTAATGTGGATTCTATTTTGATAGGGAGGTCCGTCAAAATCATCTACATCAAGGAATGACTCTAGAGGAAAAGGATAAGTAACATCAAAAGTACTATGACTTGATAAGTATCAGGTTTATATAATAAAATTTCACTATCCAAACACATATAAAAAAAATTACTTATTTTTCTCAATGTTTATATAGTGTCCAAAACCAACAAATAGAAAAGGGTATGATTGTTATGTTTGTAAATTTATGAATGAAATCGTATTCCATAAACAAACCATTAACCCTAATGAGGTATTTTAAATGATAATTACTATTTTATTTATAATATTTATTAATCCTTTTTGAATTTATATTTTTTCATTACTACCATGATTGTAGAAATAAATCATATTCACAAGATGATATTGATTTGTTTAAAAATTAATGGGCATCATACCTTATGGAATAATATAAAAAATAACATGAATATATGACCGGTATGACTGTAAGTGTCTACTTTTATTTAAAATTCTCTGTGTTTTTTTTTTCAAAAGAACAAGTGACATACTGAAAACTAAGAAAATGCATTAGGATTGATTTGATACTTTAGAACAGTTATGTATATGTCATTTTTCACAAGTAGGAATCAACCTCACCTAAATCTGACGCATGTTGTGACCGGTATAACTTTAAGTGCATATTTTTATATTAAATTGACAATAAATTTAGAAAAAAGAAAAAGTGACATACTGAAAACTGAGAAAACACATTCGGATTTTTTTTATACATTAGGATAATAATCCATCAGTTATGTTTGATGGGTAAGAATCAACCACACCTCAATCCGATGAATTATGTGACTGGTATGACTAAAAGTGTCCATTATCTTTTTAAAATTTGAATTTTACCTCAAAACAAGTCACTCACTGAAAACAAAGAAAACTCACTCTGATTATCTTGTTAATTTAGGAAGAAATTTTGTAAATTCTTTGTGATGTGTATGAAGTAGTCTCATGTCAAACCGACACACGATGTGGCTGGTATGACTCATAATATGTGTTTCTAATTTGAAATTACATTTTTGTAAAAAACACAACTAACATACTAAAAAATGATCAAACACATTTGGATTGTTTTTATAATTTAGGAAAATGATCTATATGTCACTTGTGATGTGTAATATTCAACTAAACCTCAATCCAATGCATGGTTTGACTGGTATGACTCAAATTGTATCTTTTTATTTAAAATTGACATTAATTTTTGTAAAAAATTCAACTGGCATACTAAAATCCATGAAAACGCATTCGAATTTTTTTAATAAATTAGGAAAAAAATCTGTGAGACATTTTTTATGTTTATAAATCAACCTCACATCAACAAAACACAATATGGGACTAGTATAAAACCAAATGTTTCTTTTTATTTAAAATATTCATTAATTAAAGTAAAAAAGAACAACTAACACACCAAAAACCAAGAAAATCCATTCAAAATATCTTTATACATTAGGAAAATTATCCACAAGTCATTTATGATGTGTAATAATCAACTACACCTCAATCCAGTGCACAGTGTGACCGATATGACTAAAAGTGTTTGTTATCAGTTTAAATTTTACATTTAATATCAAAACATGTCACTCACTAAAAACCAAGAAAAATAATTTCCAATTATCTTCATAATTTAGGATAATGATTATTAAGTATTTTATAATGTGAATGAATTATTCTCACATCAAATAGATGTACAATTTGACTGGTATGACTCAAACATTGTGTTTCTGGTTTGAAATTATATTTTAGTAAAAAAACACAACTGATATATTGAAAACTGATAAAAAAAATTTGGATTGTCATGAAACCATAGAATAATGATCCATGAGTCATTTGTGACATGTAAGAATCAACCAAACCTCAATCTGATGAACGATGTGATCAGTATAAATCGAAATGTGTTTTTATTTGGAATTGACATTAATTTAACTAAAAAAGATCAAGTGACATAATAGAAACCAAGAAAATTCATTCAGATTGTTTTGATACTTTAAAAAAATGATCCATTAGTCATTTTTGATGTGTTTGAATTAACCTCACCTTAGTCTGACGCACGGTGTGACCTGTATAACTAAAAGTGTCTTTTTCAGTTTATAAGTGGGATTTTTTCTCAAAATATTTCACTCACTAAAAACCAAGAAAACACGCTTTTATTGTCTTAATAATTTAGGAGAGTGATTCATAAGTCATTCATGATGTGTATGAATCATTCTCACCTCAAACTGACACACGATGCAACAAATATGACTCCAAATGGGTGTTTTTAGTTTGAAATGATATTTTGGTAAAAAAAATTACCATACTGAAAACTGATAAAACACACTCTGATTGTTTTTATACTTTAAAACAATGATCCATGAGTTGTTTTTGACATGTAGGTATCAACCACAACTCAATACAATGAATGATGTGACCTGTAGAAATCCAAATATCTTCATTTAAATTTGATATTAATTTTATTAATAAATCAAGGGACACACTCAAAAACAAAGGAAACCCATTCATATTGTATTAATATTTTAGGACAATGATCCTTAACAAATTTTTAAAAAGTATGAATCCACTCCACCTCAATACAACACATAGTGTGACCTTTAAAACTCAAAATATGTCTTTTTTATTAAAAATGGACATTTTATTAATGTATTCCTTCATATTAATGTTTAAGTTATTTCCTTATATTTTTATTAACATAATATTTTTTTCATATATATGTGGAAGCTTCTTATTGAGTTGGGATAATTTTTTTGGAAACTAATACCAAGGGTAGATATTTTTTAGAGGGAATAATAGATGTCAATGGATGAAACATTAATGGTTTTAACTATTTTTTGGATAATTGTAAATGTAATTATATAAAACATTGTTTGAAATGTATATATAATCGTTTTCCAAACTCTTGTGTGGGATAATTTGTTCTTATGTGCACTTTTTTTTTCTTGTGTGCATTGTGAATTTGGTGTGTGTGTTTTTTGTGAAGGTTCTAGTGGGTGTGATGCTATATAAAAATAACATGACAAGCAGCTTGGCCTTTATTAGTGATATTTCAAGAACTGATAAAGGCCTCCTTTATCATTTCTATTTAGAGCGCTGTTAAATTCACACTTTATCAATGCTATTTCAAGTGCTGATAAAGGCCCCCATTATCTGTACTAATTAAAGAACTTATAAAGTGGTCATTTATCAGCACTAAAAATAGAGCTGATTAAGGGGGGCCTTTATCAGTGATATTTTTAGCATAGATAAAGAACATCCTTTGTCAACTCTTTTTTAGTGCTGTTAAAGGGGACCACTATATCTTTTTTGATATTAAAGGAACTTTTCTTGAGCTATTAAAAGAATTATATAGTGCTTTTGAAATTACTATTTTCATTACTGATATAGAAAATTTTAATATTCTTTATGTATATAGTATTAGATGTTATTAGTGGTGCCCTACTATGTTTTACTCAAACCCTATTCTGGCAACTGATTGGTACTCAGACAGACTTCATGGATTCAAGTATTGACAAAGGAATGTGCCAAACTATGGACACTTGATTTTCTATACTAGGATGGAGTATGGGAGTAGAGATCGGATATATTTCTCATGATGATGGTGGATATTATATTTTGATATTTTTTATATTTTTGGTATTGTATGTACTATTGTATTCATGTTTCCTTATTCCCTTTATTCTTATTTTTCTATAGAATTATGAAATCATCTATTGTATATGATACTGATTACCGATTATTTATATTTATATTATGTCTGTATGGTAATATATTATTCCCCATTGTTATCCACTCAGATAATTAGTTTATATTCCCTCCAATATACCATCATTTACCCTCATAACATGTCGGAATCCTCTGGAATATGGGGAGGTGTCCTTGTGGCAATTTGGCTGTCGGGTGAGGTTTCTTATGAATAGATATGGTCTAGAAAGTGGTATCATATATTTCATTTATTATGTCTTACTATTTTGGGTTGGTATATGAATGACTTGGACATGTCACAATTTTGTAATGATCTTGTCCCTAGGAGTAGCTAACCCATGTATGGGGAAATCCAAATTTCCCCGAATAAGACTCTTTATTTTGATTTCCTCTCGTTATAGTTGAGTTATTTTCACCATAGGGTGACACACATGTTTTTTAACATTCATTATGATTATGTAGTTTTACTGTTTTTGTTTTATAGAAAGGAAATATTATCTCATACACCATTATAGGCACCTATGGATTTATATGTCATGTTTAAATCAATCCATGTTTATTTTATTGTGTCAATAACCAATATAATTTTATAGTTCCTTCATTTCTATGTTGATAATTGAATTTAAATTTCATGTAAGGTAATGAGGAAAATAATTTTTCAATTAATGTGAATGTGTCAATATAAAAAACTTTTTACTATATTTCATGATTGTTGCACCTTAACTAACCGATTATGACATGGTAGTGCTATGTAATTGTGGAAACATGAGTTGAAATGTTATTTGATTGTGTTTAAATGGATTCCAATTATAATTTATAATGATTTTACCTATATAAATTTATATTGGTAATCCATATAATCTTACCATCACATATGAATTCTTACATCTTGAGATGAAATGTAAAACATCAGGTTATAATTATATAATTTACCAATTGAAAACTTATAAGTCATAGAAATTTATAACTTCATAATGGTAACTCATTTAATTAGATAATTATACATATATATATATATACATATAGAATTTTTGTTTTATAAAAAATGAAAATAAATGGTTTTCATTAAATAGAGATTCTAATTGCATCTTAAGGAAAATTTTACACTATAACTTGTAATTTAAAACCTATATGTAGAATGATTTGAAATAAAATATGTAACCTTTCCCTAAACAATACATATTAGTGATAGTTTTGGAGTTTCCCTTGAATTCCTTCATGATCGTATAAGTTACCTAGACATATATTTAAGAGTAGGCCTATAGATTTTACCTTATTTATAAGAAGTATTTCTACCTTCCCTATTCTTTTACCTAAAATATTTAAGTTATCAATTCAATAGTTTTATTGAATTAACTTTCATCATATGTGATCAGGTTAGTAAAAGACATATAACCAATTGTCAATTTAAATACCGAGGGTAAAGTCCAAGGGCTGTCTATAAACATATAATTTCCTTTTTTTAATAATTTATGATACATTTATTTAACTAAAATCACTTATATTATCAAATATCAAGTTGAGAAAACCCAAATGGTGTCCCAAATAATCTCAATTTAGGTCACCAAATTCATAAATAAAGAAAACACCCTAAATGGGTTGTCCACATTGGGGTATCAATCTCCAATAGTTTCAAGAGGTCTCACTAGGGCCATAACATGATATTTAGTGGATTAAATTTAAGGAGAATTTATTTAAGGAGAAACTCCTGAGGATTAGAGTGTGTGTCCATATATATTAGAAGGTATGATATTATTAACCTCTACATTAGTATATTATTTATTTGATGTAGGTGGGTCAAGTTATTTTATATCTTTTACTGAAATAAAAATACTTAGTCTTGAAGTTGGGTACTTTTTTGGAGTACTGAATTTTGATACTCATTTAAAAGTATGATTGGATAGTGTATGATAATGTAGGGATTACCCTAGATATTATATGTTATCATTTCTTATGGAACCTTTTCATCCTCGAGATGATGGGTTTTCACATCATTCTTGTAATGGACTAGTTTATTTCCTTTAAAGATCATGCTGATTTTTATCATCATAGGGTGTATTTTACATCAACTGAGGTTGGTAACTACGTTTAAAAGTATGACTGGTAATTCCATGATAGTTGATATAGACCTGAGAATCATGAGATAGGTGGAGTGTTGGTCAAAATTTGATTTCTATTTTCTTAATGATCATGGAGTACAACTGACTATTTTCCATCCAGTGGTGAATCGTTTTAGGGACTTATTCCCTAGTGACTTTTTAGGGATACCTAATATGATATAGGTATAGTCCACAATTGATATTGTTCTAGGAGTTTCACTAGTGTCTATAACTACTAACAAGATGGACCCTACCGAGCTTTAGGAGCTTAAGATATATTTGGAAGACCTAGAAGCTAATGCGTTCATATGACTCAGTCGTCACCTTGGGGTTCACCCATGGTTTTGTCAATAATAAAGATGGGACCCTCATGTTTTGTGTGTATTACAATAATTTGGATCAAATTACATTTATGAACCAATATTAAGTACATTCAATAGATGATCTTATTTATCATTTCTGATGGTCTTTTGTTTTCTCAAATATATACTTGAGATCGGGCTATTATCGGGTAAGGGTTAGACCCTCATATATACTTTTTATATCATTATTAAGTATATATAGTGTATATGATTAATTTTCAATCTAATATAGTATAAAAAACATGACATTAGTCTTTATGGACTTGATGAATTGGGTTTTCCACCCATACTTAGAATCCTTCATAGTGGTTTTCATGGATGACATATTGGTGTATTCTCAAAATTGTCATTATCATGCTAAACACCTTGCAATCATATTGAATACACTGAGTGAAAATATAATATATGATAATCTCACAAAATGTCACTTTTAAATTAATAAAAATAATTTCCTACGTCACAAACTATTGGAATCGTAAGTTTTTATGGATCTATAGAAGGTAAGAGCCACAATTTCCAAATAGTAGAATAAGAAAATTTTTTATATTCGAAAATTCTAAGGGATATCTAGTTATTATAGTCAAATTATTCAATAATTTCCATAATTTTAGAATACTATAATAGAGATGAACAAGAATTTTGTTAGGTTTTCATGGTCTGAATATTGTGAGAATGCATTTTAGGAGTCGAAGGGAAGGCTTACCTCAATACTGGTCATGATTGTACCTAAACCTGGTAGGGGATACACTGCTTATTGTGATTCATTCTGAATTGTTATAGGAACCATTGTTATGGATTTTTAATGATTCATGGTGTATGGATATCTTTATATGGGACCTTATCAGCACATTTACCCTACACATGATCTCATGTTAGCATTAGTTGTCTATGCCTTACAATTCTACAGACATTATCTTTGGGAAGAATGGTTAGTAGTATACACGAACTATAAAAGTATTTAATAAATATCCACTTAGCATGATTTAAACATTATATTGTAAATACGGTTTTAATATCTTCATTATCTTCAATTTAATCTTTCTTATATTTATGGGAATGATAATATAGTTTCTAATGATATGAGTCAGAAGACTTGGCCACAAGCAGTTTAGGAAGCCAATGGTTAGTGGTAGTTGATAGCTTTATTTTCATAGATTCATTTGAGTGTTCAGTAGTGTCATGGGTAGATAGATATTATGGATTTAACAGTGACCTCATCACATCTATACTTATTTAATATGAGATAGCTTTCTAATCCTAAAGGCTTTTTCTTAAGGCATGGTCTATCGATTGAGGACTTGATGCCTAGTTTAATTGTTGATGAAGATACGATCATAAAAATTCATGAAAATGTTTGGGTACCTATAGATATGTGATGAGAGCTCATTAATGATTCAAATTCCTCTAATGTGTAGTGAATTCTGGACTCACCAATATTTATCATGACTTATGATTCCAAAATTTGTGTTCTGGGATGAAAAGGTAGATAGTAGTTTTTCTTACTTTATGTTCCACCTATCCGTAGGTGAAAGCTAAACATGAGTGGGTTGATAGAATTTGATATCTATTACCTATTAAAATATTTAAAAGGGATGAAGTCATTATATATTTTGTGATAAAGTTATTGAAAACTACCTCAAGTAAGTGACATAATATGGGAAATTATGGATTGACTAATGAAGGTTTCCCATTTACTTGCTTTCAGGGAGGCCTTCTCAATGGATGAACATCATAGGATGTGTGTCCTTGAGATTATACACCTCTATAGTATTCTATGTACTATATTATCTGATAGGGGAGCTCATTTAACATCTTGTTTATGGCATAGGTTGATAAATGCCTTGGGTTCATAGGCACTTCTGAGTATATCATACCACCCTTAGACCGATGGTTAGTCCCAGCATACTATAAAAGTATTGGAGGAAATTACTAGGGAATGCGTCATTGATTTTGGTACTTATTGGGAGAAACATTTACCCTTGGATGAATTATATTATAATAATAGTTTCTAATAGAAATTAAAAATCGATCCTAATGAGGTCTTATATAGTACGTAATGTCCTTCACCTATTTACTCATTAGAGATAGGAGAGGCATCACTACTAGGCCCACATCTCATTGAAGATAAATCATAGTAGGTGTGGTCGATAAAAAGTGAATTGTTATAGAAAAATCTAGGTAGAAGTTTTATGTCAATCATCACCACGATCCTTTGGAGTTTTAGGTGAGAGATCGTTTCTAATTTTGTGTTTTCCTATACTTGGTCATCGATGAATTCAGATGTAAGTTTAGTTATCTCCAAGATTTATCAAACCATTCAATATTTTGGAGAGGGTAGGACCAGTTGATTAACAGATATCTCTTTCTTAGAGATACATACCTATGAGTTATTTCTTTCATGTCTCCCGGTTGTTTCATTATTATTCATACCAATATCATTCCCTTCAACTATATGAGGTTGAGTTGGATGTTGATGCTTCTTTCAAGGATTATCCTATTTGTATTATTGATCTTATCATGAAAACTCTTCAAGGTAGGTCAGCTCCTATTATTTGGGTGATATAGTGCCCAGGATTTTAAAATAATGATATATGGGAAAGAGTAGCTGATATACGTTCTCAGTGTCCAATGTTATTTTTAGATGCAGAGTAACCACCCTCAATGAAACTCAAGGATAATTTGTTTTAAGGAAGGGAGGTTTTAAGAGCCCAACTTATTAGACATTTATTGATCCTTTTCACTTTAGTCAAATTTTTTTATCAATATGGGAATTATTAATGTGTTCATGGAGGTTTCAGGGGAGTTTGGGCTTAGATCTGCTCCTTTATTTATAGTTTTTGGAGGAACAGACTAAGGCGCCCAGTTGGTGAATTGTTTGAACTAACTATGCACCCAAGGGAAGTTGGTTCCTGATTGTTTACACCATGAAATAGAAGTTTCATGTCCATTAAAATATTATAATAAATTATATATTTGTGTCTCATGGTTGGTGCATGGTTTCTCTTAACCATGAACCAACTCATACAAGGGTATGTCTCCTTGGCAAGTATGTATGCACAATTGATGAACAGTTTTTCCAACCGTGTATTCAAACCATTAACCAATTAAAAATTGGTGAAGTTTCTATTATTCCTTAAATACTTACAACCCTCACCCTTATTTTTGTTTCCTTCAAACATATAGTTGCCTCCCATGTTGAGATCTTCTTCTCCTCTTCACCTAGGATTTGGGAGATATCTATCATTTGAGATTGGAATCTACCACTACTTGTTGTATTGGCCCCCCATGGTTATTATTTTCTTCCTTTTTTATTTTATCAGTTTGTATTCTCATCTTCGATGTGATCACTATGTAAGATAATATTAGCTATTTTAGGGTGTTTTTATAGTTTTTTATTTCTCTTATTCCATATCGAATATAAATATAATATCGGATGATAAATCATCTACCAGAATAATGTAAGTAATCTAGTTTCTTTCCATAAAAGTCTATTAGTTATATATTGTGTCATTGTTCCTAATTCCAAACATTCCACATGTTTCCTTGAAAATGTGTGTTTTCCAAATAAAAAATCATGAACTTGATCTTATTCTCTCATTGGCCCTTGGCATTATAATATGTTTATGACCTCAACACAAACCACCAATTTATGGTGTTTTTATATATATTACATTGACACTTTTAATGTGTCTTTGGGACCAAACCACCTCCAAAGTGGTCTTGCGTTGTTAATTGTGATTCCAATGAGTAAATTGAATTAATTGAAAAGTTAAATAATACTAATGAATGTGAATAGAAAGGAAATTTTACTTGACACTTGTTTAAATATGAATTATAACCACAGTTAAATGGGATTTAATAAAAGGTGAAATATAATAATAATTCACTTGGCTTATGAAATGTTAAAAAGGAATGTAGATTTTAATATAACCATTATATACTATTACAGTATGTCCCGCCTTGGGAAACTCTTGGATTCTAAACCTGGTTTTTCTTTAATGGTCTAAAAAATGTTTTCCCATGAGTTGACATACCTCCTGAATTTGGTCTTTTTATTAAATTGATGATTTCCTTGGAATAGATCCTTAGAATCATCATTTAGTTTATATAGAAATTATAATTAATTGTATTGAATCCTTGAATTAATCTTGATATCATAGGATGTGAACCACCTAAAATTATATCCCTGGGATCCAATCATGTCTAGAACGAAGCTTCCTAGGACTTTTTCCCAAGCCTCATCTGATTTATTATTATAGAAGTTCAATTTTGAGGGTTGAACCACGGATTACACTCACTACCATGTTTCTAATGTCACCCCTGATAATTGTGAGTTAGATAGTCCTTCTAATGTTGTTTTTTTAGCCTTATGATATTATACATAAAATGATTATTTATTTTCCTTGATTCATAGAAAGTACCTACATATATATATACATATATTTACATATGATGACATATTTTTAGAGACATTATGGATTAGGCCGAAGAAGGTAGTGTCGGAAGGCTATCCCCTAAGAACCTGATTGGATAAGTTTTAGTTATCTTCTAGCCTTTATTTTTTATCATACCTATAGACTACCCATTTTAATATTCCCAGTTTATATAGTATAATATATTTTTTTTGGTGGCCTATTGAGTTTTACTCGCACCCCGTTTGGGCTACCTATTGGTACCTGGACAGACTTCGTGGATGCATGTAGGGACAAAGGAAAGCTCCCAATTATTGACACTTGATTTTATGTACTATGATGGAGTGTGAGAGTATAGTATAGAGGTAATTTTCATGATTCTAGGGGAGATTAGATTTTTGTATTTTTTATATTTTTGGTATCGCATGCACTATTATATGCATGTTACTATGATCCACTTATTCCCATTTTTGTAGAGAATCATGATATCATACTTTCTATATCATATTGATTAGTGATTATTTCTATTATTATTATGCCTTGATATTTTATATATTCATCATACCTATGCTATACTATATTAAATAGCATATAGTATCCCCACCATGCAGTCATAGATCCCCATTTCCAGTCAATGGCCTCTGGAATATGAAGAGGTATGCTTGAGGCCACGTGGCTATCAAGTTAAGTATCTTATGAGTGGACCTGGTATGGGATGTCAGATTATACACTAAAATATAAACCAATATATATCATATATACATTAGAATTTATAATTTTTCAAACTTCTTTACTTCAAATAATCAATATTATTTTGTGAATAACTTTTTTTCCTACTAGAACTTTGTATAATTTTTTAAATCATTATATTGGAACCTTTTTATTCAAAATTTTCATTGATATCATTTGGAAATAAATTGTACCACTTTTCATTTAAATATTTATTGATTGATATATCTTAAACTATTTTAAGAATATGATTCATAGTATTACCATTATTCAAATAATATTTTTTTCGTAGATTTTTATTACTTCAGGTTTTTAGTGGGAGGTTTTATCAAATGGTTATATATTGATATATAAGGAATTATAGAGATATGTAATAAGATTTAAAAAAACCCTAAAATTAAATCAAATATAAGGCTTTATTGTGGTTTATCATATGGTATATAATTATATGAGCTCTTATATATGGTTTTATTAATATTCATAAAGAATATTGAGAATAAAACATATATTATGTTATAAAAATTAAATCTACTATTTATCATTGTTTCATGTTGTTTGTATATAATCATGAATTGTAATTATATTTAACCTCTCAGAGCATGGAATTAAGTTATCCCTAACCGATGTTCACCAGAGAGTATAATAGGTTATGAAAAAAAGTTAATTTTGGAATAAGAAGGATTTTTTTAAAGAGATACAGAATATGCCAATGTGACACAAAATGAGTTTTGTATCATTTATGACCTACCAAGTATACCGCATGGAGTTTCATACACTATGTCTTTAGTTTTCTTGAGGTGCATGTTTAATATTGAATCCACATACATGTGGATGGACAAGATGCCTAAAATGCTAAATTTTATACTTTGATGCCATTGTTGTATTATCCTTAAGGTTTAGCTAATAAAAAGTGGTTATACATTTTTTCTGATAATGTCTATAATATCCCAATATTTTAAAATAACACTTTGTTTGATATCATATAAGATATGAAAGATTGTTCTTAAACGAGCCATGAAATATTATTATTTAAATATTATAGTTATGACATAGCCATCAAATTAGAAGAAACAACTAGGATTAAATGTATAATGAACTTCACATATATAAAGGTTATACTAAATAAAAATTTATTGATAAATTCTTAAAAAACAACCACTCAATTTTTAGTGAAGTCATTTTATTCTTCAAAAATTGGTTTTCCTGATGAATGGTTTTATTTATTTTTGTGAATTAGTATTATAATTATTTTAATCTAAAATTTTGAAATTATATTCTAAAATAATTATATTAATTTTTAAATGATAATATAAACATTTACTTAGGGTTGATTCTATGGATTTTTTTGAAAATAGTGATTTTCATTTAAAAGTGAAAAATACCGATTTTTGCATTAATCTCATGTATTTTAATTAAATTAAGTAATTTAAAAGTATAATTTTAAATAAAATAATATGAGAATAATTTAATTATAAATAATATAATCATTTGCATATGAGTATTCATTATTCCTGGTTTTTGTATAAGTTAATTTTTAGGCTTAAAACCCATTTTCTAAAACGTATTTTTCATTACGTTTTAAATTTTTATCTTAAAATGATTTATTCCATTTATATAAATTTAATATTAATAAAATATTTAATATTCAGAATAAGAAGTCAAAAGTTACAAGATATGACACTTATTTTTGGTCATTTTGAATAATAACTTTAATAGATATTTGTTACGTTGGTAAGGTTAAATTGAGTAATTAAAGTTAGAAATAATATGATAAACACTAAAAATAACTCAACACATAAATATATTATATTTTATGAGTGGTGTTATAAAATAATCATCCAATATTTAAATTTATATAAAATTTGTTCCATTTTTCTTTGAAAATGAATTATATATTATTTTAAGTATATATAAATTCATAAATGTTACTCTCTTGATTTTAGTGTCTATAATATTTTTTGATGGGGATAAAAACAACTTATTTTCTATTATAAATGGGAATTTTAAAAATAAGTTATTTTTTATCATGTTAATTTATTATTAAATTTTAGTAATGACATAATTACCTTAAATGATAATGGAACGCTAACACAGTGCTTTTGTAAGCAGTTGAAAAGTCAAGTAAAATATTTTTAAAACTATAAAACTAAATTTTTTTGGGCGATTTACAATTTACCCAGAGTTTTATATTTATATATATATATATATATAGCATAGTATGTATTTTTAATTTATTATATTTAAATTCAATTCTTCTCATTCTATTTTAAAATTAACATTTAATGAATAGTTCTAAAAATGACATTACTAAAATTTTATAAAAAATAATATTTTATTATATGATTTTAAATTAATAAAATATTATTTTCAGAAAAATAAATGGTATATTGTTGGAAATATTAATAATGGACAATTTATGGGTCAATTTACCTTTTATAATAAATTTATTATCCACTAAATCATGAAAACCATGGATATCATAGTAAGTTTTAAAAGGATTAAGAGATGATTATTAAAGTAATAAGAGTAAAATTATCACATAAAATTGAAAAAAAATGTATGGTTTTTTTATACTAATAATCATCCCATATTTTAATTATATAAATTTTTATTCATTTTTTCATTGAAATTAATTTACATTAATTTAATAATTTAAGTAATTCCAAGAGTGCACCTCCCCTGACATATAAAAGAGAACCTCATATCTTATTGTCTTCACATATAAAAATCCTTTTGGGTTAGAAAATCAATACCCAAATCCCTTCATTACATACCTACCCATGTTTTAGAGTCCCTATTTTGATCATAAAACCAACCTATGAAGGATTTGGTTATAAACCTAAAAAGGTTGTCTCAAGAATAGGTATAGTCCTTAACCAATCATTTTTATTTTAATTGTTTACCAACTTCATTAAAATATAATTAAATATTATTTAATAAAAAAAATAATTATCTTAACATATACTGAGGTTTTATTGTGTTAATTTCATTACTTATATTTATCTTCTCATCCATCAAATCTAAAATGGGACCATCATTCGTGTGTACAGCAGACTACCACCTCACGAACTGATGTAATTTTTTTTCATTACCACATGTAATAGAAATATATAATGATGTATTTAATTTATATATATATATGATATAATTACATTATTATAATTATATAAAGATAATATATCATTAACATGCTTATCTTTTCATCCATTGAAAAACGATAACATCTTTCATGTGTACATGTGGATTACCACCTCCACGAAATGATGTGATTCATTTTTCATAACTAAATCACATTGATATTATAGAGATGTCTATTTAAATAAAAAATATTTTTTATGAAATATTCATCATTATTTAAATATAAAATGATACTTATCTTCTTTATGTCATTTTCTTTAAATATAAAAATGTTACTAAAGCATACATACGTCATATCGTATCAATAATTATAACTTTAGATAATTTTTCATAATCAAATATCACGTTTGGTTTTAAAAGTATAATTTATGTATAAAAACAATAATAATTTATTGATTATTATTCTATATAATATTTATTAATGACCTCTTTGACCATATTCAGCCTACCAAAATCATTTTGGACATATGAGCTGAATATCGTCAAGGCATCAGATGTGAACATAAATGATTATGTAATTCAATATAACATAGTAATGAATAAAATAAAATAAATAATGAAATTTAAAAAGTTTATTAAGAAAGTAAATAATTAGCCTAATTTTATTATTCAGGAAGATAAAGAAATCATGTGGTGAGTTAGACTTGAGTTAAGGTATTTCGTCTCAATTTCACTTTATTGAGGAATATTTTAATGTTATTCACATAATTTATTTCATATGGTCTGTATGATTCCCATTTTTTACATTTTATATCATGAATATTTCATAAATCAAGGTATTTTATGTATAAATTGAAATTATTTCACCCAAGGGGATTTAATATGAAAGATACCATTTGGTAAGGAGTATCTTAACTCGATTTCCTTTTATTGGGTTACAACACTTTTTCATTGACTTTGTTGTTAAATTATTATTTTTTAACTGGTATCTAACTTATTTTATTATATATTTACACTTGTTTTATATGGACTTACGTATGTGCACGTGATCACTTCATAGATTAATTATCACTTCAAAAGTTATGATTTTTACAGGGGTTTTCATTATCTCAATATCATTCTTCATGTCGGGCATCATGATTTCCATGTATGGAGAACTTACTACCTAATGAATTAAGTTTTACATATTATTTCTTCTAATTAACTTTATATACATATTCATATCATATTCTTACTTTCAATGACATTTTATTCTAAAGTTTTCAATGGAGTAATGATTTTATGTTATGATTTCCTTTCTTTATGATATTTTTTTTGTTCGAGGTTCCTTTGGGGGAAATCCAATACTTTTATTTTATTAGACCTAATTTATTTTCATATCATATTATTATGAATTTTTTACACCTTTAATTTCTATTTCCACCCATATTGTTCAAAGAAAGATCAAAAAAATCAGAAGTGATACCAATCATGTATCTTCGTTTATATAGGGAATATTTATATTATATATTCATGTTTTCTAAAATGTTTCCAAGAATGTTTTTTTATAAACCAAATTTATTTTATAAATTCATTTTATGTGATATTTTCCCTTCTTTTAAAATTTTTTAAAAGGTAAAATTCTTAAAATTTACTACATGGGTCTATTTTGAATCCTTAAAAATGTTTGAAAAGATTGTTTATTTATAATGTTTATGACATAAATATATTTTTCCACTTTCATTCATGATATTTTATTTAAATATTATTTTTTAGGTTTCCAAGGTTATTTTAAAATAAAAAATTTTTTTCGAAATATTTTTTGAATTTTTTGTTTTCAATTTATAGAAAGAAAATGGAATTTTTTTATGTTTCCAAGTAAATATTTTAATTTTTTTTAAAGGTATATTTATCCATGTCAACATCTTTTAATAATTCTTGCACTTCACTGGGAATATAATCTTATGATATAACCCATATTTTTTCTCCATATTTATTATGATTTTTATTTAAAGAGATTTTCATGAAACCCCATTTATTTTCCCTAAGTTAACCAAGATATAAAGGAATGATGGTTATATTAAAGGGTGTTGTATTGAAAAGTGAAATATTATAAATGTTTTATTCATGAAAAATACTTATATAATTGTAATGATGAAATTTGATCATGATATAGACTATATTAATGGATGATCCTATTACAGCTAATACAAATGGGTGATTCGAATGTCGCTTATATGAATATGTGAGCCTAATATAGCTTATTTAAATGGGTGAGTTTGATATAGCTCCCTAATGTAATAGAAAACTATCCATATCTTTAAAGGAAATAAGTAGGCAGTTAAAAGGGTGGATTCTTCTATGGATTTAAATAGTATCTAGTTATTTCTAACATGGGATATGAAGATAATGTTTTAAGATACCAAAAAAATATTTTATCCTCGCTATTATTTTTAAGGGTTCCTTTGATCAAGATTGATATCACATGGCTCATGATTATTTAATCTTGTGAATAATTACTTTTTTAAAGCATTATTCCATTCTCATGTTTTATGATCCAGGTTTTTATGGGTATAAATTCTCTCAGGTTGTTCTCATGCACTTTGATTATTTAATTATACACTTATGCTCATATTATGATCATGATAACATTCAATTCTTAATTCTTATGATTACCCTTACTAAAATGTTTGAGCTCACCCTTCATATGTTTTCTATTTTTATAGATTTTCAAGAATGGTTTTCTGTGTGTTTTAACCAAAAAAGGTATTATATGTGAATGACTTTGTAAATATCCCAACCCCAATAGCCCGGAGTTGATGGTTACTATATTACAATAAAACAGAATATAAGAAATCACACTCAAAATGATTAAATATTTTATTAGTATTGAAAAACTAGATACGTATTTGAATAATAGATTACATTTGAAAACATAACATAAAATATTATTTTATTTGAGTTCACCATTATTCCCTTTATCATATCCTGACATATTAAATATAATATACTTCCTGGCATCCTGGGGAAAAAAATATATGAAGGGGTGACATCTAATTCTTAGTAAGGGTATGCATACAGTGAAATATAACATGGATAAATATATAATAAAAAATATGGAAAGTTAAATACCCAAAAACATATTCTATTTAATCAGTAACCTAAGTGTTAAGAATAATATGGAAGGAATAAATTATTGTAAAATAATTCCATAAAAACAATCGCATTATCTTGAAACTTATCCATATATATCATTACTTATAAAATATTTACTTGGACATAAAATAACTAATCTCATAAGGAGTAAATTCATAATTCTTGAAATTATAAAAATATCTGTGATGTCTCATTCCAATACATATTACATAAATGACTAAGGCCTCATCCAATACTCAAACTAGTTTGTCTTATGAGACCTATCGATGCATTGATGGGCTACAGCGGGCCCCATATATCAATTACTAATTCCAATTCATTCTCTATATGAAATTAGTGAAACATAATCCACATGAATTTTTTATTGAAACTATAATATTAAATTTTAATAATTACCCCAATCAATAAACCTAATAATAAACCATTCATAGTTATATGGAGAATGGTTTCATAATTGCACATCCCTAGTAAAACTTTTCATAATCTATCTAATATAATATGGTAGATGGTATCATAATATAATAAACTTAGTAAATAGTAATTTTAAACAAAGGATGATGACATAGAAACGAATAATTTAAAAATATCTTTGGAAAATCCTTGAGTAAAATACCCATTTTACAGTGAAATTTCTTATCTTTAGAACATGATAAATATGAAGTAAAACATTTTGTTTAAAAATAACTGTGTAAATTTTTTATTTAAGGTTAAAAAAATAAATTTCATGAGGGTAGGAAAATTTTTTCATGTCTTATAATTTAAAAAAAATCCTTTCTCACTATTGTAAAATGGTTGAAAGTCACATCATTTAGAAAATGAAATGAAGATTCTTTTCAAACCATTTTATAAAAAGAAAAACATGGGTAAAAATTTAATGAATAAATAATTTTATAGTAATATAAACGTTATTTAAAAAAATTTAAGTAAAATATTGATATAGAATAAAAATATTCCCCCAATAGGGACTTAAAAATAAACAATATGATATTGTGAAATAAAATATTACCTCAAGAATGATTTAATTTATACATGTTTGAACACCCTGTATAATAAATGTTGACTTATTATAAATATATTAAATATCTATAATAATATATATCATAAGATTTATTACTTATTTATAATCTTTTATCACTCATTTATTAAAAATTCATTTTTTTAACCCATTCTTTCAGGTAATAACTCATTTTTTTCATGTTTTTTTTGGTTCGGTAGTTTCGGTATTTATAATTTTATCAATGTTACATCATCTCCAAATGTCTATAATAATATAAATATAATATATATATATAGAGAGCAAAATTAATCCATAAATGATATATATTGCAAATAAATTACACAATTCATAGAGAGGATAAGTCGTAGGTACGCATGAACTTTGTCTTCACTTTTAAATGAATGAAATAAAATAAAATTAATGAATAATTTTCCCTTAAATAATAATTATTTTATAATATAAATTAAATATTTTCATAAAATACATCTTCTTTACCATACAAGTAAAATATAAATTGAAAACAAATCACATCGCTTTGTGGTGGTGGTAGTACACATGTACACATGAGTGAAGTTATCATTTCCCAAAGGATTTCAAGTTAGGAAGATAGATATTCTGTTATCATTACATAGGCATAATAATGTCCTAATTATAATATATAATCATTAAACCCATCATAATACCCATCTATAAAATATGGTGATGAGAAATGAATTGTATCGCTACGTGGAGATGGTAAGTTGTATGTACGCACGAGGGATACATTCACCTCTCATTTGATGGGAAAACGAGTGGGTAATGGGGGTTTCATAATCATAATAAAATTATATTATGTTAATTATAATTAATTTATTATTTTATAAAAATTCAATATATTTATATGTTTTTTAAGATGAAATAAATTGAAAGAGGTCTGGTAAGACAATTACCACTTCTTTAGGAGACCTTTTTTAAATCATTTCTTAAGGAACATTTGATTGTTACTTTAGAGAGTATAGAAACTCCATGAATTGGGTAAGTATTTTTATAAGAGTAAATTATAGGTATTGGTTGAGCTATTTTTCTAAAAGTGGTGTGAATAAGTGAAGTAATGAGTGTCCTTTTTTAATTGAGGTTAGGGGCACTTTTGGAATTTCAAAAAATATTCAATTATAATAATGTAATTATCTAGCTATAAAACATCAAAATGGATAGTTATTAGAACCTAGGGTATTATATTGTTTTAATATCATCAACCAATAGATTTTTGAATGGTTTTTTGGTGTTTTATAAACCATATCTTTTAGTTTGACCCCTTAAATAACCTTTTTCAACATTAACTATGGTAATGTATTTTTCACTATTAAAGGTTTATAATTTTACGTAGAAGATAAATACTAAATCATAAATGGAAAAGGTATGGAATTTTATACCACACATTAACCCTTTTTCTCGTTCAATATTTTACTTACTTGGATATAATTTAATACAATATTTTTTTATAAATTATCATTAAAGTCAATTTTGAAACTATTCACTAAATTTGAATTCAAATACATCAATAAAAGTATTTATTTATAATAAAATTCATTTTAAAATCACAAAAATGAAATATTTATCCAAAAAATTGTGTTAGACTATAAATCACTCATATTAGATCACTTTTAATTTTTTTATATCATTTATTTTATTTTCATATTATTTTTAAAAAAATTGTATAACTAATGTAAAAAAATTTAACATATTTATATAACTAAAAAAATATAAATAAATTATCATATTGAAAATAATTTCATCTTTCAGATAATTTATATTTAAATTCTGTTATAGCTTTATTTGTTTCCTATCTGTACACATAATATGTTTTTAAAACTAGGAGAGTGACATTTTGTAACATTATAGGATTTAAATATTATATTAGTCATTTTCATAGGCATGTGTTCAGTAAAAATATAAATTTTAAGACTAATCTGTTAAGGATATAATTCCCTTAATTCAATAATATTTAATATTAAATATTGTGTCCTTATCACTAAGTTTTAACCCAGATTAACCCGATTTAACCTTTACAAGCGTGATAAAGTTTACCACAGTTACAATTCATACTAAAAAATATAAAAAGGGAACTATTTTCTATGTTTGAACATCCATATTCTAAATATATAATTCATTTTTCATGATTCAACTTCTATAAGTCTAAGAAATTAATTTTAAAATATGTTCACAAAAATTGACAAAAAATTGCATTTTATAAAAATAATTTTTTAAGAATAAAACTTGATTTATTCTTATCCTATTCCTAGTAAAAACTTTAGATAAATGTTATGAAATTTGATTTAATATGTAATATATAAATTTCATTAAAATAATTCACCAATAATGACTAATTAAATTTATTATAATATAAATATAATTCACTCAAAAAATAGTTTTTCAGGAAAATATTTATTTTACTTTCAATTGATTTTTATTTATACTCATAACCAAGTATTTTATTTTACAAAGTTGAAAAATATATAATATAATTTAGTTATTCTTATTCATGCTTTAAATTAGTAATCGTTGGGATATAAGGGTCACATAGCAATAGATCATGGTTTGTTTGAACTTAGTGTTGTGTGCAAGACAATATATCTAAGAGATTAAATTTATTAAAAAAAGACATGCCATAAAATCATGGGTTGTTAAAAACATAGTGGTAGTTGAAATAGAGTTTTATTAATTAATAATTTTTTTATCCTAGTTTTAATGTAATATTTTATCCTAGTTCTCTAAAACTCAAAACTTATAAGTTCATTTTGTATATAGTTTATCTAGTTTTTCCTTTTGATGTTGAATGTTTTGTAAGGATAAAATTGGGTTATGGTCATTGGTATCAATATGAAAATTTAAAAATTAGGTTATTTTTTACTATGTTAGGGAGTACTGGCTTGAGTAAATTACAATGTCTTTAGATGAGGCTTATGAAATATTATATTTTTTCTCTTTAATAAATATTATGATCTTTGGTTTCTTAATTTATATAGAATAAAGGAGTACATAGATGAACCTAGATAAGTGATATGTGATGTGATTATTTATTAGATGAGGGGAATGTGGTGTGTTCATCCCATTGGATGGATAACATATGAAGCTTTCATCCATATGGTCAATATGTACTTGAATAATTGAGATTTTATTAATAAATATACGGGATTGAAATAATTTATGTTTTTTGGTTAAATTATTTTATATATTAAAGGATTATATTATTATACATTATTGAATAGGATAAATTTTGTTGACAAGGGAATAGATATACATGTGTTTAATGGATATCCGGTTAGATATGTTTATATCCTAAGAAGAATTAATACTTTACTAAAGTATACACTTTTCTTAAATTTATCAACTGGATAATTCATAAATTTTATCAACACTACAGAGTCCTATAGGGTCACACATTGTGGTTTATTGAATGAATATTAGGTTTTAAAAAAATTAGTTAGTTGTTCTAAAATAATTTTAGAGTTTTTCTAATGGTAGTTCTAGATGGATATTTACAAATTACAACATATTTTGTGATACATGGTAAAATAAATGATAGCCTTCAAAAATGTTTTTAGAAATATCTAAAAGGAGTTTTTGATTTGGTTTCATAAGTTGTTATATGTGATATAATATAAGGTGAAATAATAAAAATTCTATGAGGCTTTAGTGTAAGAGGGAGATTAATGGTGATATTCCCTAAATCCTTAAATACATATAATTTAATTTTTATATATCCAATTTTATTATGGATATATTGTATTATATGATATACATGAAATCAAGGAAAATTTTAGGCCTTGGAATGTAATATTATAACATTTGGTATAGGGATATCACATCACTACCGTTAGTTATTTCATATTGCAAAACATAGTCATATTTTAAGTGTTATGATATGTATCAATCATAACCTATTATTAATATGGGTTTATAATATTAATCTATACCATTCATGTCTCTTACACATAAGGTTATCATTAATTTAGTAAATGTATGATAGATATAAAAATGAATATAAATGTTAAGTTCTTATACTTGTATAAATGGTTAGAAAGTGTTTGTAAATAATTGTAATTACCAGAAAATTAGGAATTATATGAGAAAATACCATTACAGATCAATAATTATCCTTGATACCTATATAAATAGGCTATGCTATAAGAAAAAGATGTGAATTTGATCTGATCACTGTTTGGTTCTCCTTATACTTAATCTCTCCTCCCATTCTTACTTTACCATCAATGGGTCATAGAATAAGGTGGTCTAAAGTATAATCATAGAAATGAATTGGGCGACTCATAAACCCATAGATACCATAGAAGGAAATAATCCATTAGCTTGTTCAAAGTGATCTTCATCAATAATATGATTAAATAAAAGGAAGATTGACTCTATTTCGGGTATAATATGTTCTTTATTTTATATTCTGAATGGTTTCATTTTAAAATCATGGATGACATTTGTTTTCAGTTCCTTATGTCTTCTACTACTTAAATATGTGTTATTTTATTCTAAGTAACCCATTAAGAGTTCTCTATTGAATTATGGAGACTTTTAGAATTTATGATGTTTTAAATGTTTTGAAATAATCAACCTTGGGTATTTAGTGTTGAAACTCTTGCAACATTGGCAACATTAATTAAGTGAATTATTAAAACATATTTTATCAGTCACTAAATCCACACAAAAAATCATATGATGTCTCATAAATCAAAATAATAATTATAATAATTATAATATATTTTATTGAATGATATCACATATCATTTAATAAGAAGATCACTATATAGTTTCATGAACCATGATAAAACACAAACCCCAGTCTGGTTATCCTCACCAGGTCATGGTTTATTCTTTAGTGTATGATACTAACAATCATCTGCTTAAACTAAAGCCTTATAGATTTTATAAACAACATTATAACTCTTTCTGAATATATAAAAACTATATTATATATAATTATAATAAAAATCTATCAAATTGAAGTCCTTTAGTGCGATCATGGTTCCTTGGCTTGAGTAAAAAAATTATTATTGTAAAAATAAATCTACATTTCTCTAAAAATTCTTGGATCCACCCAACATTTACTGGTTAACTTCTAGATACAAATGGATTCCTTCACAAAATCTGATATAGTGGTTTACTATTCCTTTATTATTGAGTCTTACAAGGTGTCTTTTTTTGAGCTCTTCAAAATAAAAACTCCACAGTAGAGATAAAACATTGAACCATATTAAGAACCCATATCATAAATATTTAATTGGAAGTTATCATTATTGTGACCAATTACAATGATAACTTCCTCACCAACAAATACCATGTACATATCCTTATATCTTTATAAATACTTGACTGTATTCTTCATAAAAATATAGTGAATCTGGCTAGGATTGGGTTGGGAGATACTTTTTATGGTCAAAGTATAAGATAAATTAAGTTGAGCACGTTATATGGAATACATGGTAGATACTATGAAATATGGTTAGGAAATATCATCTACGAGTAGAATTTTGATCTATTTATAAGAACATTCAGTCTTTATGAGACTCATTCCATACGACACTATAAAAAACCACTCATATGAGTTCCCTATACTAAATCTATTTAGCATAATACCAATATATTTTCAAACTAAATCCAACAAATTTAATTAATATATCACAATAGATATTCATACCCAATATGTGGGATGATTCATGCATTTTATTCATTTAGAAGAATTTTCCAAGGCATAAATTTATAGAATATAAAGATAGGACAACAGTTCTATTAAATAATTTTTTATCCACATGAAACACAAAAAAAACCACCACACTCCCACTAACCCATGTATGTATAAAAGAGTCATACATATTTTTAAAAAATACAAGAACTTTAATTTCATCATCAAACATGATATTCTAACTCTATGAAGCTTGATTCAGTATATAAATGGACTATTGTGACAATCATACCTTTGAAAATGCATGTGTCACTTCAAAACCATGGGGTTATATTATATACATTTCCTAAATTAAATTCTAATTAGGGAAAGTAGTTTTGAAGACCATTTTATATATCTAATAATCTCATTGATGTAAAAAAATATCTGAAGATATTTTATGGATGGAATGGGTGAAAATATCTCTTAGAGTCAGTTCTATGAATTTCATTATTACTTTTTTATACCAAGATATATTAATAATAAGACATTATATCATCCATTTTGGGTTTCTTATTGAAAATCCACATTCACCCTATATGTTTCACCCCTTTAGGTATATCTTCTATGTTCCAAAAATTGTTAGTCTAAATAAAATCTATATAATATATCATGGAATCTAGATATTTTTATAATTTAATATATAAATTCAATATCGATAGGTGGTAGGTTTATTACTTATGAACATTAACTTATAAAACATTTCTATATGAAATCTATATCTACCAGGCTCTTGATGAATCGTATTAAACATTTTATGTTTTTTTATAAATTGAGTTAGTTTTTTTACAACCCCTTATAGTAATAATTCATTTTCCACTACGGGAATAATTTATGTTTTTGGGTTTTTATGTACTCTAAGGTGAATATTCCCCTAATTAAAACCTCAAACAATGTGATCTATCTCAAGGAAAATACCAATTCGTATGAAAAAAGCCTTTTATTAAGTAAGATTATAAAACTAATATTCCACAGTATCTATAGGATAACCAATAAAATAGAATTTCATAAATTCAAGGATAAGTCTATTATAATCTAAACATTTAATTTATACTTCACAACCAAAATTATTATAAATGTAAAATTCAAATGTCTCTCATTCCATATCTCATATTGTGTATTTATGACTTCCTTATATGGAACATTGTTTTATATGTAAATATTACATCTTGAGTATATCCCTAAAATGATATAGGATAGTCACAATGACTCATCATCAATATAACCATATCTAAGAATGTATGGTTCCTCCTCTCAAACACATCATTTCACTATGGAGTTCTAGGAGGAGTGATATGTAAAAAAATTGCAAAATATCTTATATGATCCATAAATTTCTAGCTCAATTACTCAACACCCCCATCAGATTAGATGATCTTGATTATTTTGAATAATTTTATTTGTACTTACTTTTTAATGTCTTGAAACTTTTAGTGACTTCACATTTGTGTCTCATAAAAAACACATTACAATATAAATTGAAGTCATTATTAATGGTTATTGAGTATATATACCCCCAACATTCTTGAGTAATAATTTGTACATATAAATTTATTCGTATTAGATATAATAGTTTATTATTCGTCTCATATTTTCTAATAATACAACTATATAGAGTATTTGGATGTGTTTCCCATTTATGTGTCCAAGGAAAAAATACCAAAGATAGGTCATGTTAGAATAAACATCGACCTTATTATATTGACTATTATAAATAAAATTATATATCCAGAATTTATAAACACATCACTATATTTCTAATTCCATAAAAAATTTCATTCATGCATATAGAAAAACTCGTGATCATAATCATGAATGAAAATCCCATCTTGTCGAAAGAAGATGTAGAAATATCTTTTATATTTATCGCCTTAACGTAGTAATTTTTTTGTAATTGTCTAACAAATCCACTGGGTATATTTAAATAATATATATTAAAATTTAATGTGACTAACATTTTAATATTGAAAACATATATAATTACTTCCCCTTTAATTAATTCGATCATATTTGAGAGTATTTATACATTAACCCGAATGTTGAAAGCATGGTCGGTATCAAATACCCATGAGTCGAAATTATATAAATTCCTTTCTATAACCTTTAAATCTATATAGATAGGATTATTTTTCATAAAAACAATTCTAAATATTAGATACAATTCCAGTATAATATTAATATTCATATAAAATATCTCAAAATGATATTCATTAGGTATTTCATTATTTGAAGAAAGATATGTCTTTAGGAGAGTATAATGTTTTATATCATTTCAATAATCATTTTTATTGAATTTACTCCCATTAAATATGATGATTTAATAAATCACATCAATTTAGTGATATAATATACAAATTTCACCATGACATGTACCATCTAATCATACAACTTAATCCATGAATAATATGGTATAAAATAGGGTCAATTATATCATATATGACACTTAAATTTTTAGGTGTGTGTCTCATTTCCCAATTTATCATATGAATTATCTAAAACCTACACCTATGGGAAACTAACAGTTATGGTCACCTAGAAAAATGTAACCCAAATATCAAATCAAATATATGAACATATGGGTTAGTGTCAGCAATAATATGAATATCTTATATAATATAATTTATTGGAACCTAAAGGGTTGGGTTCGAGGTCTTGATAAGTTTTTACTTTGAAAGGAATCTCACATTTAGTATTTATTATGGTTTTTCTAGTCCCACAATTTCTATATGCATAATAAGTATATCATTTGTATCGATTTCATCCCATGTAATTTTTACATATCAGGTAATCCCTATATATATTCTTGTTTTTATAAATTTAGTTTTTGAATAAAATTTTTTCCACCAAATTAATATATTCTTATACATATTAATGTATAATAATTTAAAAAAATCATGATTTTTATAACTTATATAATAATAATATCCTATTATATAATCACATATTCATGTGAATCCCATGTATAAGGTATATAAAAGTCCTTCATATAAAGGAATTGGATCATATTTATCTAAAATATCCCAAAGATAAATCATAGTGTGATAGTATCCAAATGAACTTTTCTAGAATAAAGCCTAATCTCCCAAACAAGTGAAAATACTAACCTAGAGTCGCATTTATTTAACCCATTAGTGAATATTTTTTATTTATTATCAATAATTCGTGACAAAAATATGTATTGAGAATAGAAGATTGGAATAAGTTTTAATTACCCAGTAAGTCATAGAAGTTGGTTATAAATGTTGAAGAATGAATCTAGATATAAGTAACCATCCCAATTATTATCATTAATAATGGTTAATATATATATATATATATGTGTGTGTGTGTGTGTGTGTGTCTGTATATAAATATGGGATGATGACATGTTGAAGAAATTTAATTGGAGATAAATTTGTAGTTCCATTGATTGGAAAGAAATTTCAAATATTTTTTTAGTTAAATTCATAAATTATAATTAATTCATGTTGAAAGTTCCTAGGGAATTATGTTGTTGGATTTTTGGATGGATTGTAAAGTGTACGATATTATTTTATGTGTTTCCGAATAATTTAATGGGGCTAATGGTATTTGGATTTGAATTTAAAAGGATGAAGATAAATTCTAGATGATTAGAATGTCAGATTTTTGAAGAAATTGATCATGTAAATTTTATATAATATTAGCCTAAGATATACAGTATCTATGTATGATTAACTCTAAAATTGCAAACCTAAATATGCATAAATCCAAAAATTATGATCTATACAAGAATATTTGGAATTAAATATAATTTCATAGGATTAAATCAATATTGAATAAGAATAACTTAAAATTTATTAGGGTTAAGAAACACTAACTCCAAAATCTATGATAGAATCCATGAATGATAAAAAAAATATATTAAAGAGAATAATTGAGTTACCTTAGATTAGATTGTTTTTTTATAAGGATAAATATGGATGATATATAATATATATAATATTAACCTCAAAATATACATGTTACTAAGACATTTTTCATCTCAATTATATTATTTATATTTGAGCCACTTTTGTTTCAATATCTTTCTAAGTTAAATTTCCTTGAAATTTGGTGTTTTGGGAATGAAGTTCATATCACATAGTTAGTGAATGATTAACACAAACCACATGAAAAATTGTGTGATTAGATCATAGCTTTATCAGTTCCAAATTTCATAGTTGGCATACATTAAAACAAATTGTTTAAAATACCTATGTGTAATATACCTGGTGCCTAGTAGTAGATGCACAGTTTGGCTAACCATGCAGCCAAATCATGTGCAGTTCCTAGCTTCACTAAAATACTAAAATGGAATTGGTTACCTAATCGAATTAAAGTATTAGGGGGATTCCTTTCTCCTCTATTAAACTCCCTTTTCTCATGGATCTATCCCCATTACAACCCACTCCAAGACTCTTATTAATTAATTATTCCCACTTTACTCTTTCTCTCCATGCCCTAGAAAGGCCATAGGGACCTAGGTTTTCCTTTAGATTATTTTTTATTTAAGTATTTCGTGACTTATGGGTTCCTCCTTATTTTTTATGGACACTTTTTCTTGGTTGAGGTGCAAAAGCACCACCATTTATAAAAATTATGATGTTAATAGATGTCGGTCCCTTACATAGCTCTTTCAATATAGAAGTATGATTTTTTTCTCAGTTTTAATGTGTGTGTTTTATATTTTAAATATATTATCATGTATATCTAGTATAATTTTTTATTGGTATATTTTTTTATTCTTTAATTCCACCAAGTTTTAGTGGGAATCCTTTTTTTGAAGAATTAAATATATTTTATAGTTCCATTCACACCAAGTGTTCTTATAAATACACAGTTGGTTCTTCAAAATTGATAGTTCTATTTATTAAGGATTATATGGTATATAAATTAAATTAAAATAATTATTAAAATGGGATAGGTGTTTTTGGCCCTTAAAAGGTAATTCAAGTCACTCAAATGATTATAGTGTTTTATTATGGTTACATATTTGAATTTGAAATAGTTTCTATTAAATTGTTTATTTAATGAAGAATCATGAGGCCTAGTTAGAACTTTTAATTTTTTTCATAAAAACAATAATCCCTTGAAATATGAACCATGTATTTATATAAGTATTTTTTTAATGATTCCATGTGTGTTATGGTTCTTAGTGAAGGATCTTATGTACTTTAAATTTGATTTGATGGGTTGGGGTTGTTTCTTGTGATGGTGTTTGTAGTGACGGTGTGACTTATTTTTACATTATATTATAAATTTTAATTTGATATATTTATTGTAATTTCTCACCTCTATTTATTTATCATGGTAAAATTTAGGTATTTATTTGGGAAACCTATGAAGATATGTTGTGCTAGTTTAGTATCATGCTCTTATTAGTTTCCCTAATTTAGATTATACTGATAATATAGTATTTTCCCTTAATTAGGTTGGGTATGGAAATACCGGAGGTTTGGGTAGGTTTTCTTGTATCAAGAAAGAGTTATAATCAATGATAGTTATGTTATATTTGTCTTAAGTTTTACCCTAAGCTCCAAGATTCCCAAGATGGTTGATTTTGTAACAATTATATTTTTGTAATTCACTGTAGCACTATTTTCAAAATAGTCCTTATTATTACATTTTCATTTTCATTATTTTTAATGTTTTTTATTATATTTCATTCAAATTTTATTTTAAAAACAATTTCATGATGTTATTTTAATTAAATGGTGTTTATTTTGAATTATAAAACGAAATAGTTTTAAAGGATATTACTGTTTTACTTATTTTAAAATGAAATAGAAAACACAGTTTATATATATATCTTTTAACTATCATAAAATGGATTTATTTTTAATGAGTGTTCTTAGGATGTGGGGTGGATACCTAATTGGCATAATTTTCTAATGTCTGTAATATTATAGGTTTAGTTAGTTTTTAATGGATTTAGTGGTTGGGTATTGAGTTCTTGGTTTGGGTAGGGGGTGGGGGAAATTTGGGATTCTTTAATTTATTATGAATATAGGTATTGATGTGTTTTCCTACTTTTCAATATTTTGTTGTCCTCATTGTGAATAAGCCATGTGGGTCTCCTTATATCTTGACTAGATATTTTTTCTTTCTATTGGTAATGTTTTATAGTTCTATTTATTATTATTATTGTGATAGAAATTTATTGTCATATTCTATGTTTGGTTTCCTTTTTATATTGTAACTACTTATTTTTATGTTGTGGAATTATGATGAATAGAATGGTCATTCTTAATTTCAAGTTGGTATTACTAGTTATTTATTTTGTTAATAAAGTGAGATTTTTCAAAATATGCTATATTTGATGGCCTTAAAACTAGTTTCCAGCCTAGGGAACCTAGGAACATGCCTCATATATGTGACTAGCAAGCTTAGGTGACCAGTATAGGGGTGGCCTCAGTTGGTTTGTGATAGAATGGAATCAAATCCTATGTTCATGAGAGAGCCTAAATTCTAGATTCAACCATGTTATTGGGGGATTCTGGTGGATTGGATATAATATCATTCAAATTTATGTGGATGGTCCGGAATAGGTTCCATAACACCATCTTTTGAGAGGACACTTGAGTTTCTTGGGACTTCTTGAATGAGTGTTTCATGAGTTAAATAGATGGTTGTAGATTTTTTTTGTGATTTTGAGCCCTTATTTGATTATTGTTTTAGTCTCTACAAATAATTTTGGTGTTAGTTTTCCTAAAATTTATGGGTAGGGTGAAACTGGGAAGAAATTAGTGGGAGTCTGGTTACAATGCCTAGTCTATATAACTAGAAACAAACCATGAATCCATTCATGGGAGACTGTTAGTTGTACTTTGCATGATTGTCACATAGTTTTCCACACCATGTGGCCAAAACAAGCATGGTTAATAATTTTTCATATTTTTATATTTTGGGAACCTTGAAAATTTTGAATTGTTTTATTCTAGTTTTTATTTGTTTAGGATTATTTGAGGGTTTTATATAACATATTGATGTTTTTTGGATTAAATTATACAAAAACTATAAAACAAAATC
Source organism: Viscum album (assembly GCA_963277665.1). NCBI lineage: Eukaryota > Viridiplantae > Streptophyta > Magnoliopsida > Santalales > Viscaceae > Viscum > Viscum album. The sequence continues at coordinate 57,811,242 of OY728132.1, read as the reverse complement.
ATTGAGAGCTGTTTTTATAAGTGGTGGACATTATTATTAAATGATTTTAATTTTTAAACAAGAACATGGTTTTGGAAAAGTTTTATTATTTTCCTAAAAGGGAAATAGTGTTAAATAATTCATATGATTTCATGGGGCTATAATGGTTTTAACATGGTTTATTTTGAATGGTTTTAGTTTTAAATATTATTAAAAGGATATTTTTAAATATTTAAACATTATGAATAGATTCATTAGAAACTAAATGTCATGTTCATGTGATGATTAAATAATAAAAGTTCATTCAAAGGGGTTTTTATAAAAAAAATGAATTAGAAGGTGATTTACCCTTTAATTAATTGGGGTAAAATTTCTAGTTTATGGTAGATTTTATGAGATTTAGTGTATTAATATTGTTTTAAATGGTATTTGTGATTTGTTTATTAATTTTTATTTTGGTTTATAGAGTTTATATCTAAGGTACATTTTGAATTTTCTTTGTGTTTCTTGTTTTTAGAGTACACCCCCACTAAGCCTCAATAGATTCACAAGAGGGATTTGTGTGAGGTTCACCACATATATAACCTCTAGATTATCAATAACTATTCAAGTATAATTCTACATCCAGATTGATTATAGAAAATTGAAGTCTTCAACTTGAAATTTATAAAAGTAAATTTTTTTGTGTTTTAGAGTTTCAACCCTCATCATTTCCTCATACAATCAGAATATTAAATAGTGGGGGATCAGTTACTGGATTTTGAGGTGATCCATAATAAACTTGGTCTTTCTATGCATTTAAATATTATGTTTACAACCTTTATATTGGATGGTTTGAGATTGATGTGGTGAAATTCCATTATTCATATTATCCCACATATGTACCTTCCTTGGGACGGTTTTATGGAATTTTTCATTCTGTAATACTTCCCTAAAGGTGTGAAAGTACTCAAGGTAGTAGAATTATATTTCCTTAAGTAGGAAAACATATCATTATTTGAGTATGACTACAATTTTTCTAACCAAATTATATATCATCCAGATCTATCATTGTACGAATCCTTGAAGACTTGGTTCTTTAAAAGGGGGCTTTTATGGGATCTTTTATAAACATGGTCTCCTCTTAGACTTAAAACCTACAAAGATGTGGTGAAGTAGGAAATTGAAATTGAACCTAGACTAGTACGAATTATAGAGATGATAAATGTATCACCTATCCCATGGAGAGGTGGGGGGAGTTCCAGTAAAGGTAGGGGAAGCAAACCAAATATGGATAGTATGATAGTGATATCAAGCAACCATACAGTTTCTTCATGTCATATTATTCTAGGAGAAAGTCTTGGGTGAGACATTATTATGGGGAAGGTGGGCATAATAATTCATTATATCAGGAGGCACCCAAGTCCTATCATTATTGTGTCTATCATGGACACATATAGATGTTCTATAAAATATTTTTTTCATATGTTGTATGGATTTATACAAACCCTTACAAAGTATATACAAGATTAACCTACTAAAATTGACATTTATGTCTAAGTTATCTAAAATGTTCCTTTTTGTGTTATTATTTTTATTTTTATTCTTCTATTCCTTGTATTTCTTTGGATAATGATCACTTCTGTAATTAGGGTAACATATTTATGGTTGGAATATGTTTTGGTTAATTATGAATTTTTATTACTACGTGTAATGGTTTTCTATATTATGTCTTTTTCAATTAATTTCATGGGTTTTGGTGTTTTCCTGAGTTTTTTAAAACATTTGTAGTTGGGTATGGAGAGGATTATTAATATGATAGAGATACCACCATAGTGGAATCACTTTGTAATCCCAATGCATGTGGCTCCTTTTATTTCATAATGGAGATAGGTATTTAGATTTTGGGTTAGTCCATCATTCCCACCCAACCAAGCCATACTTGTAACTATTTGGTTATCTATCTATTCTGAATTGTGTAATGGATGATTCTAGAGTTATGAGGTCAATTATTTTTCTCCTTGTGATTAATATATTATTTTGAGTATGGTCCCTTTAGTTATATAATTTTTCATCCCTTGAATCATGTCTTCCCTATTGAATCTAATCTTTAAGTCCTTTCCTTGATCAACTAATCCTTTTATAAATTTTTATGGGTATAAATTCATATGATGGGGAGAATTATTAAACCCCAAACTTATTTTTCACTATTATTTAACTGAATTTTGAGGGTATCATATAGATTTCTCTTTCTAAGTCAAATTTCCATGAAATGTAGATTTTTTGGGTATGCAGTTTACGTCACATGGTTAGCATACAATAATAACTAACTATTCAAATAATTATTTAACCATCCTAATAAAAATTCAGTGCTTAATTACTTGGTTAAAAATGGTTATTATAACTATACATCCTATTAATTCATATTATCCTTACTTCCTAATAGTAATTTCATAGTTTTTTCAACCATTTGGTAAAACCATATGTAGTTCTGGGTTTCATTAAAAATATAAAATGACCACATTTACCATCTCAAATTAATGTTTTTAGGGGATTCATTTATCCCAAATTTGACCCCCTAAACTCATTGATCTCGCCCCCTTGAATTCAACACCTTTTAATGATATATCCTATGGATTTCTGTGAAGTTTAAGGTGGATTATTCAAGGTAATGCACTCCTAAACTCTTATTGTTTCATTATTTACTCTTTTTTTCTCTTCTTACCCTATAAGGGTCCTTAAAACATATTGCTTCTTTCATCTCAATTTTTATTTGGGTGTTTTTTTATTCTTATGTTACTCATTATCTTTTTAGTATATTTTATTTTTGTTGATATAGAAAATACTACTATTTTTAAAAGTGATGATTTTAACAATATTTATTCCCTTTTGTAGCTATTTAAACTTAGAACTATTATTTCTTGTTGGTTTTAATGCATTCCATATAAATTTTAAAAATGTTATCAATTATATATATTATTCATTGTTAGTAAAATATTTTTTCTCTTTAAATTTAATTAATTGAAATTAAGAGTCCTCTTTGTTTTCAAATCATGATATCCCATTTGGAAATCCATTCACTCTAGCTGTTTTTATAAATGCTTATTTTATTCTATGAAATTGATATGTATATTTTTTAATGATGATTTTCTTTCTAAATTAAATTAAAGGAATTATTACAAGTTATATGGATGTTATTTATCCTTAAAAATTAATTCAAGTCACTCAAATGATTGAGGTGATTTATGATGGTTGGGTATTTTGTTTTCACTGATTTTCTATTAAATTTATTCTTTATGAAATACTCATGCGGCCCATTTTTCACATTCAAATTTTTTTTATAAAAACTATAAGACCCTAAAACATGGTCCATGTATTTATATAAAGTGGTATTTTAATGATGATATATGTGTGATGGTGTACGATGAAGGGTATTATATACTTTAAATAGGTTTTGATGGACTGGGGATATTTCTTGTGTGAGAATTAGAGGCGATGGTGTGACTTGTTTATTCTTTATATTATACATTGTTATATGATATCTCTATTCATCTTTCTCACCAATTATTAGTTTTTATGATAAACCATGGGTATATAAGTAGGAAACCTAGGAACACATTTCTCACTAGTTTTTTATCACCCTATGACTAATGGTCATGAGTTATATTACATTTGTTTTATGGTATTATCCCCTGATTTGGGCCAAGTAGGGTAATTCAAAGTATTTAGGAGACTTTTCTTGTATACGAAACTGAGTATCTCCTATTTAGTTAGGTTAGATCTATCCTGGTTTTTCCCTTGAGGTCTTAGGTTACCATGATGGATTCATTTATAATTATTATCTTTTATAATGCCTTATTACACATTTAAAAATGGCATTTATTATTATGTTTCCCATTTCTTTCCTTTTAAAGGATTTTAATTTATTGAGTTCCACTTGTGTTTTAAAAATTATTTCATGATGGTATTTTAATTAATCAATGATTACTTTGATTTAGAAATGGATATGGTTTTGAATGGTATTATAATGTTAATTTTTTTAGAATTAAATAGAAATCCTACTTTTTATATGTGTCTTAAAACTAGCATGAAGTGGATTAATTTTAAAAGATTATGCTCGGGATGCGGGGAGAATACCTACCTTGAATACTTCTCACATGCCAACCGCATTACAGGTTTATATATTTCTATATGGATGTGGAAATTGGGTATTAAGTTCTTGGTTTTAGGTTAGTGGTGGGGTAAAATAGAGACACTATGATTACTCATAATGATGGTTGGTTATGGTTTTTCTTCCTTTTATTTATTTTGGTATCCCTATTATGTATCGACCAAATCGGTCGCCATATGTATTAACTGGATCTTGTTCTTTGCTATTGAAAATATTTAATATTTTAGTTTATTACTGTTGTGAGAGATATTTTTTTATTGTATTCCATGTTTGGTTTCCTTTTCATATTTTAACTAGTTATTTTTATGGTGTGGTTATCAAATGTATATAGTGGCTATGTCAGATTCATGGGTTGGAGTATGAGTTATTTATTTTTTTCATTACGTGAATTCATTCTTAAAGATATATATTTAATTTACTGGTAACTAGTATTCAACCACAAGTCATCGGGAGCATGCTTTGGGTATGTAACGGTTAGGCTCGGGTGCCTACTCTATGGGTGGCCTTGGTTGGTTTGAGACAAGCCACAACTATGGAAGAATAAAAAACATAAGATGAATGGTTTTGTAATAGTAGTTTTATATGTTTCAAGGCTCCATCAGATTAATCTTCGATTTTGAAATAATATGATGAGCTATTATAGATCTATGAAAGTTTAATTATGAAAAATTACATTTTATATATGAGTAACTAGGGGCCTATAGAAGATTTACCTAGGGATTTTAAAAGCTACATCAGAGTAATAGAATTTTTTAGATGTTGGGTATGATACCTCTAAAATTTGTATGATATTAAAATGTGTTCCGAATGAATGGTAAATATTAATCCAGATAATTATAATCATTTATTAAATTAATTAAATATCATTATTCGGAGTAAGTTTTAATGATCTGTGAAAATTTATTTTAGTCCTTTGAGAAGATTATGTTGTGATTTTGTATTTTAATCACAAATCACAGTGCATGTTTTCATACATAGATGGATAATGAGATAAAAATTTTGTGGATATTCATGTGAAGATAGAAATTTTTTTTGTTGAGTCATCAAGGGAATAATTATCAAATAATTTTATGGAATTAAATGGTGAAATTAATAGCGCATTTAAATGAAGAATTATGGTTCCAAAAATAATATCTTGATGGATCATTAATGAATTTATTTTTTACTGATTTTAAAGAGAATTGAAATGTTAAGATCATGTTGTTTAAATTATGGGATTTATATATTAGAAATATAGAAAATATATTCACATGATTATTTTAAAAATAAGAATCATAGGACGATTTGAAGAGGATAATATTTTTACAGATACTAATGTAAACTAATTCTAAACTTTATTATCAAAAAATTAAAATAAATAGAGGAATAAGATGAAGTTGTCCTACTACTAAAACTACACATTTTCAATGTTTATGAAGAATAATAATAATAAAATATAGAGATACCCAACATTTTGGTTCTTTGTTATTGTACGTGTTGATGTTTTTGAAGAAATTTTGAGACAACCAAGAATACTATTATATAAGGAAGATAAAACCATATATTGTTATGAAATAAATGTATACTTTATGATTACATTATTTGATGAAGCAGATCAAAATCTCTCCAAGTATATAAGAGACTAAATCTATCATTATAATCACACTTATTGTGTATCAAACTATATCTTATATATTAAAGAACAATATTGGTTTGTGTTAATACCTAAGAATAAATCAATTTGGTGCTAACTCAGGCCATTTGGTGTTGGTACTATAACCTTTTTAGATCTAAGATAAAGGATTCAAGTCTATATCATTTCCCTTGATTGATTATTGATAATAAATGATTCTTCATTTGTGTGTGGGATAAAAACCACAATAATTTGGGAATTATTTCACACATTTTTATTGAACCTTTTAAATCCTTGTGTGTTGTGTTATTATACTTTCATTGATATATTACATGCATTGAAGTTGAAGGTGAAATTAGAGTGTGAGGTGTATTATCTCAAACATGTCATGGAAAAAAATTAAAAGAGTTTAAATTAATATAAGTGGACTATATAGATCCCCCTGGTGTGGTTGGACCAATCCTATTGCAAAAAAATTTAGAATAAGATCTCTATGTTCCACTTATTATTATATTCTAAACATTTATATATTTAAAGTCTTTAGTTTCTATCCCAATGGATTTTTGAATTTTAGATTTCAAGAATTTTTTTATTTCACTATTGAAGAAACTATCAAGGAGTTTCTTAGAATACTTTGAAGAACATAAATAATAAAAAGAAAATTAAATTAAGAAAGGAATAATTAGATAAATAATAGAAATAGTACTCTGAATAATTGAAATTAATAAAATTGAGTTTAATTATATTTTTAATTTTTAATTTTTCCTCTTGAATAAATAAAAGGATGTTAATATATACCTCATGTTAAAAGAGGGATAAAATGTTATTTTTAATTTCTAAAATCATAAATAAATAATATCTATAATTTATGTAGATCTTATAGTGGTTATATATGCTATTAAGAAAATGAAAAACAATTATAGTTCAAATTATTCACATAAATAAGTATCTAAAATTCTTGTTAAGAATGACATTTTGATTATATAAACATAATTGGGAAAGATCTTGTAATAAATAACTTATATAATGATTCATATGTTTTATAAATAATAAACCTATAAAAACTTCTTAAAGAAGTTTTAACTTTTATTTGTGTCTCTTTTAAATATTTTTGGAAATAGATCTCCCAACACAAAGAAGTATACAAACAATGTAGAAGGATTTAGAAAAAAAGATATTTATATGTGTAAGTCTCATCAAATAATTTGGTTCTAAAAGTTATATGATGGTATTTTCAGTAGATTTTTACTCCAAAAAAAATAATTAATTTCTTAAATAAAAAAAATTTAAAGGTGTATCATTGAATGGTATTATGGAAAATTTTATTCATTAGAAGGAAAGTAAATTTCTATTATTGATGTCAAGAATTATTGGTTGGATATCAAATAAAATATAATTAAGGATGTTAAAAATACCTTGTAATATAATATAAAGTTTCATGACGATCAATATGATAGGATAACAAAATATAGTGATGAGATATTTAATTACATATAAGATCAAAATAACACTCTAAATTTTAATTTTCTTGATCTTGAAGTAAAATTTACAAATCAAGAATTGATACAAGTTGATTCTTTACAACAAGTTGAGATAAGGGTTTTATCTATACATACATATGATGCAGATATTTGTTTTAAAAACCTCTATATTGTATAATGAATATTTGGGGATTATATAATTGTGTATCCATTTTAGGCTCAAAGAAAAAGGAATCATTTTTTCTGAGAAAATAATTTTTTACTAATGTTATTTTCATAGAAGGTAAAGGTTTAAAAGAAATTGTAGAAAAATATGTGTTCAGAAAATTATGAAAATCCCACCACTCTATCAAAAGTAGATTTAAAAATGGGTAGAAAACATTTTACCTTGAAATATTCCAAACTAAAGGATAAAATTACATAAAACAACAATGTAATCAAGTTGGAAAGACGGATAATTAGTGGAAGAAACCATTATTTTTCTAGCTACTTATAATTCTATAAAATATTTGGTCACAAGGATATTGATTTTTGGAATAATATTTCAATCCCTAAAATACAAATAATTTCTACATCAAGAAAAACTGAATATGAGTTGATGAAAAGCACTTAAAATAAAGGTAAAAATATATTAATCCGAAATATATTTGAAATATTATAATGTATTTTTGGTATTTTTAATAAAAGTAGTCATATTGATAAATCATATGGGTCTAAATCAACCATGTATGTACCAAAATAATTTAAAAATAGAAAATGATGAAAATTAAATAAAAATAAAGTGAATAAAGTTATTGAGTTTCCCTTAGGTTATAAGAAAAATAAAAGTGTTGAAAAATGATACCTAATAATCCTAATAAGGATACTATAATAAGATGAAGGAGCTAATTTAATTGTGGAATAATTGATCAAACTATGGACCATTGAAAACAGGCCATAGAAGTCAATATGTATGGAGGAAAGATAGAGAAACAAAGAAAATAATAAATACAAGAGAAAAATAAGAATATTTTTTGAAGGAATACATCACTAAAAATATAGAATTTTAATTTCATGAGTGATTGTATAAATATGATAATCTCGGACATCATGAGAATCTATGTGTATTTGTTAGGAAAGCCATACATGTTTCAAAATATTTTTTGATAATATTTTATACTCAAGAAGATATGTTGAAAATAATTAATATAGCATGAAAAATCTCATGTGATTTTATGAATGAAGATAAGAATAGAATTCCATACAAATAAATAGAGAAGAAGGAAAATAATACCATGATTACCATAGAGTCTGCTATTTTGGGAAATAATACAATACGTACAGAGTGCTCTCATTTTATTGGATCTAAAAGGAAAATAATTCTTGGGTTGAGAAACAAATATAATTCCATTAGATCTTACTAATAAGATTTAGTGAACCTACTTACCTTTAAATATATTGTATTTGTTTTATATTTAGTTAATTAAAGGTAATACATGAATGGATATAGTAAGAATGTTTAGTTTATTGATTACTTTATTGTTATCTTAAAAGTTTCATCTTGGATATGATCCCAAAAATTGGTATCTTGAAGCATATTTGATGAAGATATCAGCCTCAATGAGTAAGGTTTTTTGAATAAGCCCATTGAGGAGGAGAATGTTGAGAAATAATGATAAGTATTCCAGGATCTATCTTCTATATGAATCTGTTATTTTCTTGTAATGTTCTTTAATATTACATTAAATAGGTATCTTTATCTCTATAATGACCTTGACCCTATAGTCCTAGAGTTGATATCTACTTTATTAAATTGACATAAGGTACAAGGAATTGTATCCTAAAAGAATGAATAGTTTATTACTCACGGTAAACTAGATACATACTTGATTATTATATTAAATTTGAATACAAAAAATTACAAAATAATTTTTTTTCTAGAATAACATTATTCCCTATATAATATTCTTTTATATGAAATATAGTACACTTCATGGATTCTTAATAAATGAAAAAAATAAGGGTGAGATCAAATATTAGGTAAGGGTTAAGTACAACAGAAGCTATCATAAATAAACATACGTAATAAACATGGAAAAGATGAATAACTGAGAACACATTCAATTTAAATAACTGGATGGGGCTCAATAAATAAGGTATGATAAATAATTGAGCACAAATTTCATTTAAATAACTAGATAAGTAATAATCAACATGAAAAGGTAAATAAATGAAAACACATTCCAATTTATCAATAAACATAAAATGAAATTAATCCATAGATAATATGATGTGAAAACATCATGGATAATAATAACTGAACTCTTAATGAAGGAAATTCTTAATTATGGGATGCCATGTTTTAGGGACAAGAAACATCTACTTTTAAGACCCTTCAAAAGATAGTTTAAACTACTGGTAGAAACTCATTTAATGTTATCATACTGATTTTTCACATGATAGATATCGATGCATTAAGGGACTATATATTATTGGGAATAACCATTACTGCATGTCCAAATAATTCCTCATATATATAATAATTAGTTTAATTCATGAACAAATATACCTTAACATCAAATATCTGTATTAAGTAAAGGATATAGACATATTAATATTTCCCCAGTCAAACAAATAACTTTCAATGTAAAACACCATATGTAGAAATGATAATTTTTTTAATAAATAATAATATACATGATAAATAATATGGATATTTATGGGAAATTTAATGTCTAATTATCACAAGAAAGTGAATATTTAAAGGTGAAGTTAATGAATAAAATATGAAAAAAAGGAAGTGAATGTAAACATTATCCTTGGTCAAAATGATTCTAAACCATAAATAGAAATAATAAGGATGGTATCAATACAACATATACCCACTGGAGTAAGAATAAATATTTTTTTATTAATCAATATAGATATAATAAAAATATCTTTAAAAACATTCTTGAGGAAAATATCCTTTTCATTTTTAAAAATTTATTTTGAAAATATATAAAAATTTCAAAATAATTTTATATGGAAATAAAATAGAAATATTATAAAAATATATATAAAACATGTTGAGGTCATTATGTAAGAAAATACAATACATGTTGTACATGTTAAAACAAATATTCCTTTCACATTTTTGGTAAAATATAAACAAAAATTGTTCTGAAAGTGAAATAAGATTCATGCAAAAAAGTTCTTAAAAGGTCAAAATGTGTAAAAATTACTTTAGTATATAATTTTTAAATATTTAGAACCTTTTTTAAAAAAATTTATAAAACATGTATTTTTAATAAAAATATATTTTTGAATGAAGAGAGAAATGAATTTAAATTTTTGTAAAAAAAATCAATTAATTTAAGTGCCATATATTGGGAAAATAGTAAAATTACATAGAAATATCATGAATAACTTGAGGATAATAAAAATAAATCATTTTAATAATAAATGGTCAATTATTTTTAGTCTATTTATATTCAAGAATAAACAATGTTAATTAAAATGAGATTGTGAAATAAACCATTAAAATGATCACAACATTGAGGTGAGAATTTATAAATGAATATATTTTTGTGTCAAAAATGAATAAAAATAAAACAATTATAAATAAAACATAATATAATCAAAATTAACTACACACATAACCTTATAATTACATTATCAATAACGTATAGGTTTATCCCACTGAGTAGAAATTGAGTTATAAAATCGCTGACCTCACACTTCTTTTTGATCGAATATTATTTAACAGAATGTATAGTTGTTTTAAACAAGTTATTAACTAACACAAAAACCATATTTCTATTTTTTATATATTATGTGATCCTGTAATAACATATAATAACCTCTTCATTAATAATATTTCATTATTTTCATTTTATAGGTGTTAATTACCTTGTTTTCTCATGCGTGTTCCGTCATGAAAGAGTCGGTTCTTGCACATTTTATATAGTTATATAATATATAGATTAATAATAATGACATAATTATAATATTTTTACCTTAATTATACATTTTAAAACCAATCATGAAATATTGTTATGAAATATGAAGTGTGTTATGTTCATGGTGATGGTTGGTCGTACATAAGCATGAGAAAAATTACCATTTTTCAATGATCATTATGGAAAGAAGGTAAGTGATATATTATATTTACATAATGATCATAAAATAATATATAACATGTTATATAATTAAATATATCATCCATGTGATGTGTTTGATGAAAAGAGATTCACATCACTTTGTGAAGGCGGTAGTCCCCACGTATATGAACGATGTTATCATCTTTAAGTGAGAGAAAAGGTAAGAGAGAAAATAATATATATTTTCTTTAAAGAATTATAAATATATCATTAATATCATAATTATTTCATTTATATAACATATAATCATTAGCATTATCCTTATTACATTCCATGTAGTGTTAGTGAAAGATGAATCACATTGCTTTCCAGGGCGGTAGTCCGTCATACACACGAGCGACGTTATTGCTTCCCCTATGGAATGGAAAGTAAAAAAATGATATTTCAGATATAATGACTCCAGAGGTATAAATATGTTATAAATATCATATATACTCTATATATATATCATTATACCTAACCTTCAAAGGTGGTAATGCAAGAATGAATGACATCGGTTCACAAGGCGGTAGTCTTTCGTACTCGCGAACAGTGATATCATAATCCATTTGAAGGAAATAGAGATTGTTTTATGTCATTAACATAATATAAAAACATAAAATTATATAAAATATACTGTGGTTATTAAATAATAACATTTTAAAAATAATTTAATGAGGTGGGAAAATAAATTAATTAAATATGCTTGTTGAATAACTTAACCTATTCTTTAGGTCTCTGACATAGGTTTGAACTAAAGAGTTACTATGTTGGATTTATTGCCAAACTAAGGCTCATAATAAGGAATTTTAGAGGTTGATTTTTTAGGTATTTTCTAAACTAAATAGGATTTAAGGTGTTAAGAAGAGAGTATAGTGGGTGGCTTTTTATAAGTAAGCAGAGTGGTATAATTGTAATTTTTTCAAAATATTGAATCAAACCAACGTTTTTATCATGCCCCAAGCTTTAAAAAATTTTGATTATAGAAACTATAAGAGATAAAGTGGAAATATTTTCATAATTCGGCTGTGATAAAATTTATTAGGTCATTTTTAATACTTATATTCTTTTGTTAACCCCTGTTAAATCCATTTTTACCTTAACAGTGATAATTAATTTTTACTGATTTCACAATTCATTGTGGTAAAAAATTCATATTAACTTATTATAAAATATTAATTGTTATAATTATTTAATATTTAATATTTTTTTCCAATTAAATTTTTTGAAGTGGAACATTTTAATTTTTAATTAATCTTGCATTCATGAGCGAAGGGGGTTTGGAAGAGAAAATGTTCAAAATCTTACAAATATTTAAAATCAAAATTCGATATTAAAATTATTATGAGGAAAAAATAGGATTAATTTATATATAATTGAACGAATTTTACTTTATAACCAATTTAAAACATATTTAGAATTATAAATAATTTATAATTATAAATAATTTAACAAAAAAAAGGCAGTTTTCAATTAAAATTCACTATTTTCACTATTAATTTAAAAAATAAAATTTTCATTGAAATCCCAAAAATTCACCAAATGATATTTTTGGCATTTTTATTTGAATTTTTTTTTCAAATAAATTTTCTAAAATTGTTAAAATCTAATTTAAAATTATTTACAAAAAGTGTGACTAAACGTTCTTTTAGAAAAAATACAATTTTTCAGAAATCATCTTTTTCTTTTAAATGATTCAAATTTTATTTTTTGTAATTATATATCTAATAAAAGTTTGTAAAATATATATTTTCATAATTTATTTAATTCAATTCATACTCTTCATTCCAACATCTAGGTGGAAACTATTTTATTAAATAGTAATATATATTGTATATTTTTGTTTGGTAAAACTCGATCTTGCATGTAATGAAAGCTATCGAAGAATCTCATTTTTGCATGTAACACCATCTAAAATTATTTTTTTATGAAATTAAATATATTTAATTTATTTAAAAAGATATATAGCATAATGTATTGGAGTGTTATATTATCGTTTAGTCTTGGTGTTACCTTACGCATATGATATCGAATATAGTGTTCTTATTTTAGAAGTTTTTAGGTGTCACATTCTCCTAGCCCAAAATAAAATGCATACTCATAGTTTAAACATGATCTTGGTAATATAAGTTTTTAAATATAGAAATAACCTTATTAAAAAACCCCAAATCATTAAATGGTTAATAAAACATCCTCTTAATAAGAGGGAAAAGGCAGTACAAAGGTCATCTGGAATAGCACATGAATAGTTTTCTAAGTGGTCATAGGTGAGAAATGAAAAAATACACATTGAAGAAAAAGCGTAAGTAATTGTAGATAGTGATTTCGGTCATTGATCATAATAAATTTATTGATCAAGGGAAATTTAAGGGGCCCAGAACCATAAATCTCTGATGATATAAATGATCTTTGATTCATCAAATATGAAGTTAATAGGACAACATTTTTGTTACAAGATTCTTTTTCTAAAGTTGAGAAAATATTTTTCTATCTAAGAATATAAGTAAATATACATACATGATATTTTTATAATTTATAATATCAATTTTATCCTTTATTTTGGCTTTGATCAATTTCCAATTCATCCGTTAATCCAAGAAATTATTATCAAAAAAGCATTTTTTTTGTTTAAAGCACTAAAGTTCACTTTTAATAGATTATAGCATACATAGTATAATGATAAGTTATTCCTTTGATCTCTAGTTATTATTATGATGAAATGTTTATCATAATTTATTTGATATGAATAAATTTCTATATAGTTAAGTAATACATTAATCCCCAAAACCTCTTCCAATGTTCAACTTGAACCATTTCATAAATCGTTAGCCTTATGACCCTTCCCAAAGAATAATATCCAGAAATTTAGAAATAAGGATATTAAATTTCCAAAATGAACATGTCGTTAAATCTCTCAAACAACATGAAGTATCTCTTAATTATATCAACCAAAACATGTGAATACCTTCATCATGTATTCTCTAAAAACATGGTAATAACCTGAATTACCCTAAAATCATATTGAAAAATAATTTCTTCCTTATTCCTTAAATAAAAAATATATTTTTGTATATATTATTTAAATCAAAAAAAATTTGTTATGTCCATAAATGATAGAAGAAACTACTTTTTCAACAAAACATTAATAGGTTTCAAGGTTGTTTATACCATCCAATTAACGTTATCCATATAAATCATATCATTATACAAACATCATTATATCAATATTGGGAACATATAAAAGGTTATCTTTGAAATGACCCCAAATGTTTTAAAAAAATTCCCCTTGAAATTTATTTAAATGTATTATTATGTAATATGTTTATTGAAAACACATGAACTTCTCTAGTGTTATCCTATGTAATTTAAAATTCCATTAAGTATCTTTAGCATTGATAATATATTCATTTAATAGTGACCACATTACTAGTATAAATAAATGTTTTTAACAAATCCAATTAACATGGAAAAAATAATTGATGGCCACAACCAATAAGATTGTACCCTATGAAGCCCATTTATGAGAGCTTCTGACTGAGATAGAATCACTTGGACTTTCCTTTACCAATCAAAATATTTTATCTAAAAGTCTCACAGTCATGCACCTTACCCATATAGTGTTCGTTGGTTTATTAAAAGGATATGTATGAAGACCCTTGTGGTGTTATTATGTAAATTATTATTTATAGAATAATGGATATATTTTCATCTTATTATTATCACATTATAAATGATTTTTATTTTGATACAATAAAACAAAAATAGTATTTTTGGTTAATATTAAAATTCAATTAAGGAATTTATTTTGATGTATTAAGGGGTTTTTTAAATAAAAAATATTTTAATAAAATATTTTTAGGAAATATTTTTTATCAAATATAAATAATCATATAATTTTTATGAATTCAAATGTAATTTTTTATAACGGTTCAAAAAGAAGTTATTATTAAAAAACCAATCATTTATTAACAAATGTTAGTTTTATTTTAAAATTTATAATCCCCTTATTTGAAAAAAAAATTATAAAAAATGAATATTATTTTTGGAATTATAACCTCAAATTTATCCAATGGCGAATTCGTCATAATTTTCTTAGACATGCGAATTTTAGTGTAAAAATCAAATACCGAATAAATGTATTTTGTGTATTATGACATCATAAGGACCCAAAAGTGATGTAATAAATAATATAAAATGTATAAATGACCAAATATATGTTTTAAATTTAAAATAATATGGTTTTATGTTTATTTTATTTATTTTATAAAGCCATTATGAATCCCCCGAAACTTATAATATATTTTAAGTTTTTTTAATAATTTAATTAAGAGTATGAATAACTTACACATAAACTATGTAATTATTTAATTAATCTCAACCCGTAGCCTTATAAAATAATTAGAGACACTGCCATTTTTTAGAAACCATGGGATGGTATGTGTTTTTGGTAATTTTGTTATGTAGAGTCCAAAATATGAATAATAAATAAATACCTCTATTCCCCTATAAAAACCCAACCAATATACCATTTATCTTCACTAAAACTCATTGTACCACATCCAGACTCTTCCCTACACTATCTATACTCATATTAAGGCACCCCCCATGTTCTCAAGAAGTACCTCCCAAACATTTAGACTCACAAACTCAAGTAAGGTATTTATATCTTCTCATTTCAATTCAAGAAGTTTTTTAGTTTATTAAAACTGGGTTTTTTAGTCATGATTCACCTATCGATAATTTTTTCCCTTAAAATGCAGTATAGTTGTGACCACAAGGTTGTCTCATGAGGAGGTTTCAGACTAAGTTTTCAAACATTCACTTTGTTAATTTGTTTATGTTAAATGTTAAAACTAAAATTGGGGATTGAAATGTCTTAAAAAAAGTTAAAATAATGAAAATTATAATGAAAAGTAAAAACAAGTTATTTATTGGAATTCATAAGTAAAATGGATTGAAGAAAACAAAATAAAGAATGTAGTGGTGGACAAACATAAATCCTATAACACTCCCTTTAACATTGTTGAAAATTATTTTTCAATTGAATTATCCCGTTTAATCCTTATGATCTCAATATATACACCTATTTTGACCATAAAACATAATGAGACATTAATTAGGGCTGTTTATCTACTCATGAATGTGATTTGACTACCCAAATACCCTTAAAAATCAAAACTAATTGATATTTTTGTGCTCAATGGGGAGACCTTGCCCAAAGAAGTTTAAACAAAAATTCAATAATTTTACATTCATAAGATGATAACAATTCCGGAAAAAAAATATAATAAATTGAAATATAAAAATAAAGACACCCCATTCATTAAAGAAAACAAATTCTATGACAATTCAAAAGGAAAGAGTTTACAATGAAGAATAAAAACTAAAAATGGGAAATACCTTTAGATCTTTACTGCCCACCACAACTTGGAGACTAGTCCTTCGTGGATTGATCACTTCATGCAATTATCCTATTTTATATTTTTTTCTTCACCATCATAAAACCCTCCTTAAATGAACCCCCAAACCCTTGAAATGAACATTAATTTGAAAATATAAAGCAGAAGTGGGTTTCCAGGGTGTTGTCCAGATCTGTTTTTACAAAAACTAGATATATTTTGGGACTCTTTCGGACCGAATAATATTGATGTGTCTTCTTAAATGTTTTTCACAGAAGAGTTATATTTAATCATACAAAAATTTGTCTCTATTTTACATGTGGTAATAAATTTATGATTTCATTACTAAAGACACATTTTTATTCTCGAAGTGACTCTACATCATTCCTCTATTTGAATCAAATAGTTACTCCCTTAATGACCTAATTTTCCCTTTAAACACATCATTAACCTTATTTATTGAGTCCTATTCTATCTACATTTGGAATCATCACATTTTGTGACCTTTATATTGATTTATTCCTCATTCATTGATGTGGGATCCAATATGCCATCCAGAAACACTTTCCACGCATATTTATTTTTTTGGGCCTCTAAAAGGCTGAATAAAGATATGTTCGATTTGAAAAATATGTATTAAATGAAAAAGTGTTACTAATAAGAATAATTATATTTTGATACAAATTAAAAAATATATACCTGAAATACAAAAGCTATTGCAAACAGTTAAGATTCCAGAATTATGTCATTTTCATAATTTAGCTCCAAACTCATCAAACTTCCAAAAATGATGCAATTTTACATAAAATAAAAAATCTGGGGGATTTAAATCATTAAAATTAAAATGAAAAATATCTAAAATATAAGCTCTATTAATCTCCCACACTTAACACTTGACCTCTTGGACACGTGAGCACTTCAAAATAAATTTCCAATAAAAATTCAAAACAAATTTCAATGAAAATTAAAAGCTCAAAATGAAGGCTCCAACGTATCATTCCTCTTAAACATCTTAAATTAAAAATTATTCATATTTTTAATTAATTACATTTCTATTTAATTAATTCTTACATGAATAATTATTCCTACCTCACTTTTTACCTCTCAACACATGAATTTGATTTATAGAAAATCTCTTCTCATCTAAATAAATGTAAATTTCACCATAGGTATGAAAAAATTCTATATATCCACCCAATTGAGTCGAATAATTATATCCATCATGAAAATGTAGAAAGGTTTTTTATGAGATTTATGGTTGTTGGGTTTTTAATATCAAAAATTATGAGGCAGAAAGGGATGGTTTGGATATTTATTGATGGTAAATTGGATGATTTCAGTTTTTACTTAAGTGTGGTCTTCTCCTCCTTCTTCATGGCATAACATCAACTCCAAAAAATTAAAAAATTATTACTTAGGAATCACACAACTTATCCAGATCATCAGTAATGATATAATAATTTCCTCTAAAAATTCCACAGTTTTTTTAATCTCTAGATAGGAACAACTTAATATATTTGGGAGCTCCAAAAAGGCACAATTCTATTTTCCAGGAAAGCTTCTGATGGCCATAGATTTCAGTTAAGTAATATAATAATCAAGAATATCTCCTAAAAATATTACTTTCCACTCAAATCAACACGAAATGAGGTAGTAAATTTCATCACCCTCACACTAAAACATTACTAAAATCATGCAATGTATGTAATGAACTAGTTAGATATGGAAATTGGCTTGTAATGTGGCTATATAATAGGCATTACATGGATATTAAGGGATCAGAATGGTCAAATGTATAGGGTGGTCCATACTATAAATGTATTCTCATTAAAAATTGGTCTTTCATTCTCAAACCCATTGCCTCAATCATATTGGACACAACTTCTTTAAAGATCACAAGTTTTGATAGAAAAAAGGACATGTTTTTTTAAAAGAAGAATTCATTGGTTCACCCAATAAGGGAGGTGAATGTTAAGAAGATGAAAAATTGGTTCAGTGACCTCAAAATAAAATTATTTTCATTAATCGATAGCATTCATGAAATGAAATTCAATATTAAATGGTCCTTTCATAAATTTACACAACATAATTCAAAAAAACACATTTCAATAATCATTTAAGTTTAGTTCCATTAATCAAGTTTGTTAATTCCATTGAAAAATAAATAAATTCACAAAGTATATTAATTTTAATCTCAAAAGTTATTTTTTAACACAAAATTTTAAATAAAACACATAAAATTTGAAAATAAAACACAAAATTTTAAAGGAAAACTAAAAAAGTAAATTTGAAAAAAACACACAAAGTCCAAATGTGACAGGGATGATCCTCCCCAAACACCTATTGTGTAAAATGTCTTTATAAATCATATAAGATATGTGAAATAAAAATAATAAAGATAATAAATGAAAAAAAAAACTAGTGGGAAGGAGAGACACGGCCTGGTTTTTATTGAGTAGCAACAGTATTGAGGTAGCCTTCTAAAAGGTGCAACGTGGAAACCAGGATAAAAATTCTTAATATTTTATTGAAATATAGGAAATAAAAATAAAAAGAAACATAAGGGAGAATATACTTTGTATGGACCCCGCCCCTCCCCCCCCCCCCCCCCATGTAGGTGATAAGACTTCATTACCTCTAGTCAAGAAGTTCCAGCTGGTCATCCCCAATCTTAAGGTTGGTGCAATTTATTCCACATGAACCAGAAAAAAGAAATTTCCACAATCTTCTTCAGCACACCCAACTTTTAGGTTCTCCCAAAAATATATTTCTTCAAGTTACCCTCCATAATTTTTTTCTTCCAACAATTTACTAGATTAGGGTACGATTTTTAAAACCAAAATTCATTGACTTGTTCTACAACAAAAACATCCATTAATTATTAAAATTCAATTCTAGGATGTGGTTAATCTTCAGTTTTATGTTCAAAAACGATTTATTCTCTAAAAATTAGCTCAGTACAACCATCCTCAAGTGAACCAATGTACTCATGAACCTGACACACCATTATTTCCTCTATTTCAAATATAACATCTTATTCATCTATAAAAACATTCTAAAATACATTTCAATTAGTGCATCAGTGAAAATTTATTCTTTAAAATTTTAAAAAGGTGATTCCAAATTATTTTTTCCCTCAAACATAAAAGTTTCTTCATAATGAAAAGTGGGTGGGATATAAATTTTCATTTCTTAATCGTCTTCTTGAGATTTTTGATCTTTCAATTCTTTTAAAAAATTGGAAAGAGTCTTTATTTGTTTTCTTAATTCTTGAATAATGGATGATCAATGTTGAAGCTCGAAGTAATTTTTTTGAATTTGAAAATAAATTTTTTGGAGTTTAAATTTTAAAAATTCATCATTACCTGGCTCTTCATATTTTTGATAACCAGTCTAGGGATTAGACTAGTCACTGTGAAAATCCATTATTTTATAAAGACTCTAAATTAGTGGTTAAAATCCTAAAAAGTCAAAAAAAATCAAAAAAACTTAAGAAACCTCCCCAGAAATAGCACCAAATTGATTCTTGGGTTTTCATCCATGTTTCACCTATCAATAAGTTTTTCCATTAAAATGCAGTACAGTGGTGACCACAGGATTTTCTCATGGGGAGGATTCTAGCAAAGTTGTAAAATTATTACTTTGTTTATTTTTTTTGTTATATGTTAAAATTAAAATTGAGGATTGAAATGAGTTGAACAAAGTAACATTACATAAAATCATAATGAATTAAGAAATATATGTTAGTGATTAGAAATCAAAAGAAAACTAAACTAATGAAAACACACTAAAGAAGGTAGTGGTGGACAAACATCGATCTTTAGACACTCTCTTTATCATTATCTGTAATTTATTTCCAATTGAATTATCTAGTTTATACCTCAACATCTCAATATATACACCTATTATGACAATAAACCACAACGATACCTCAATTATGGGGTTTTATCCATTCAGTAATGTTATTTAATTACCCGAAGACAACTGAGCAATCAAAACTAATTAAACTTGTTGTGCTCAATGGGGGGACCTCGGCCACAGATTTTTAAACAAAAATTCAATGATTATACATTAATAAGATGAAAATAATTCCAAAAATATATAATAAATTTAAATCCATAAATAAATAATCCTCCTTCATTCATGAAAATAAATCCCATGACAATTCCAAAGTAAAAAAGTTTACAATGAAGAGAAGAAATAAAAAAAATTAGAAATGTCTTTGGATATTTGTTTCCCACCACTACGTAGAGATTAGAACTTCATGAACTGATAAATTCATGGAATTATCCTATTCTATATAATGGATTCACTATAATAAAATTATCCCTAAACCCCACCCCCCTTTAGATGAAAGTGATGAATAAAATTTAAAGGATAAGGGGGTGTCTAGGGTGTTGTCCAGATCTGTTTCTAAGAATGTTGGATTTTTTTGTCCTCTTACCCGCTGAATAATTATGTGGTTTCCTCATAAATGTTCTTTTAATGTGATTTATCTTTCCATAAAAAACATTATCTTCATTGGATCCGTGTTAAAAAGTTATTATATAATTACAGAAAACACTTTTTTCTTCTCGAAGTGACCCCTCATCTTATCTCTATTTGACTCAAACATCTACTCCCTTTATGTGATAATTTTCACTTTTAACTTACCATGAACATGTTTCCTTAAGTCCTATTCCATCTTCATTAGTAATCATCTCGTTTTGAGACCTCTATGTCATGTTATATCTCATTCATTGAGGTGAGTTTCATTCTCTCATCCAGAATCACTTTACACATAGATTTTTTTTGGGACTCTAGAATACTAAATAAATATCTAGTACATTTTACAAAATTGTAGTCTGTGAAAAAATGGTTCCTAAAAAAATAATCATTCAATTTGGGTCAAAACTCTTAAAAATCCAAAAATTATGCAATTACACATAAAATTACAAATTGGTGGGGTTTAAATCAATAAAAATCAAAATGAAAAATATCTAAAATATCAGTTCTATTGGTTATATATATATAATTCCATTTTCTTATATTGAGATATGTTTATCCATATTACACTTACTTTACATTTAATTTATAAATGATTATATTCCCCTTTCACTCTCACTAATCCTCTCATTATCCTTTATGTACAATCATTACCATGCCGAAATATAGTTAGGATTATTCTATTTATTCAAGTTTCTTCATTAAATAATGCCTTATATTTCTAATTTATAATGATAGGATATGTTTTTCAATCTTCATGTTACATCCCATTGGATTTCTATGTGATGAGAGACCCTCTTCTATATCATCAACCTATTTTTATAAATCATTAATTGATGTTGTTATACTTACGAATTTTCACCATAATTTTCCAGGCCAAAAAAAGATTGTAGTGAGGACCATACCCATTTCTTATCAAGGGTATTAACCTATATAAATGTATTACTATTTTAATTGGGACTTACATGTTTGTATTCTATACTACCTGACCATGGAATAAAATATAATGATGAATGAATCAATGTAGTATGATATATGAATCACAATTAAGCATGAAAATGAAATGAAAGTGGTAGATACTCCTAAAAATATATAGCGCTCTAATGCATTGGGTAATTTTTAGTATCATGATACATCATTTTTGGATAGATAGTGAACTTAATTCCTTTATGGTGCTTTTTTATCCATGATGTCATGGCAGCTTATCCTTGACATCTGATTATGTTGCATTATTTTAAGTTGTTTCCTCATTTCCCATGTTATGATTATCATGTTATATAATGCATCATTATTCATGTTTATGATTCCTACTCCTTTTTCCTTATTGATATTCCAATTGTCTAAAATGTTTTATTCTCTTCATGTTATTCAATGTTTATTCCCCTACTGGTCTTTATATCTTACCCATTTCTTCTATTTGTCCCCAGATTATCCCATACAGTTTTAAAAGCCTTGGAATTTTGGAATAATGTTAAGGAATTTTTCAATATTATTGTTCTATCCCATGTTTAGTATGTTATGATATATTCCTAACTCCCAAGGACACTACACTTATTGATCTTATGAGTTTTATTAAGTGAAATATTATTTTATAAATTATGAATTAATGTGTAATAAAGAGGAGTGTTTTTATAGTTGGTATCTGAAAAATAGTTCATTTATTTTTTGTATTCATATTAGGAAACTCTAGAGAAATTCTTAGGGATAATACCAAGTATAAGAAAACATCTATAAATTTTGGTAAGTATACAGTAAGTGGTTTATTAAAAAAAATCTATATCAGGATATTACAAGTGAACGTGGTCTTGGTACATATGTACCTATGGGTAACTAATTTGACAAGGTGTGTTGGGCCTAACTTTGTGTAACATGCTACATGAAAATTGGACTTACTATTCACCTAGTATGACACTCTCAGAGGATATGGTAAATTCACAATTTCATTATGAACCATTATTAAGGGAATAACAAAAAATGCCCATAAGAATATATTCTAGGAAATAGACTATTAATTGCGTAGATTAAAGCCTAGAAAGTCATCCGTTAAGAAATAAAAGTAATTTATAAGTTATCCCTTCAATGTCATTTAATTCCCCATTATATGTTTAATAGTTTGAAAATAATAATCACCAAATTTTCCTCTTATTCTATCCAATGTCCATAAATAAGATGAATTGGGTAAACAATCAACACAAAGAGAAATGTGATGAATTCCCCAATGATATTACCTACCTGATGAGAGTATAAATCATGAAATTTTGAAGATACGCTCTTATATGACTTAGGTTCTATATCGAATCATGGATTAAGAGGATCTCCAAAACCCCTTAAGTGAGAAAAGGCTACAATTGAGAGCATTATATAATGAAGGACTCCAACTTTTAATATATCATCTGATCCCTTAATCTTGGCACAATGGATCAACTCCATTGAGAATATCTTCTCCATAATTAAATGTTATGAAAAGGATAATTTTCTACTGGTTTTTTATCGTATGGACGGATAAATCGATTAGTGGTAGACATTGGTCAAAAATATGAAGCCTAAGGAAGAGATTGAAGTAATGGAGTGGAATGAATTCTGGAAAAAAAAATTTGATAAATATTTTCCTTGCACTCACCAACATAAAATGGAAAGGTACTTCCTTTCCCTCAAGACACAATATTGTGAATCTATTAGGGAATATGAGCTAAAACTCACAAGACGTGCATGATATACCTCTGTCTTTGTCATTACCCAAGAATTCATGGTTTATCGCTTCTTTGGTGGGATAAAACCCAGCCTCTAAAAGACCTAGTGATCCATGATTTCGATAGCTATGAAATTTTTTTTGGATGTTCCCTCAAAGTTTAAAGGAAGATTGATGAATCTCAAGGGTATCATAGTGATATTAATTAGAATGATTTGTTTATTTATGGAGGTCTGATGGATAAATCTAATGGTGCCAATAAATTTCAACATCCCACTTGTAAAAGGTGTGAAAAAAGGAACCCCAAAAATTTTATAAGCGAGACGAGGAAATGATATAGGTTTGGGAAGGAAGGAAAATTAGATAATGATTTCCAACAAGAGAACCCCACTAATGTGACAGAGTAAAGTAATGCTCCGATCAAACCACTGGGTTTTGTTCATCACTTCAACTACATGGAACCAGGGCACTTTTAAAATCAATTCACTAATCTAAGGGGTTTTATATACAACCAGAAACCTCCAATAAAGAAAGGTAGAGCTTTTTCCATCACAACATCTAAGGTGGATCTCTACAATGAAGTAGTGATAGGTATGTTAGTTATTCATTCAAGACTAGTAAACTTTCTTTTTGATTCTAGTTCAACGTGTTCCTTTATATCATGAATGATTTGTATAACTATTAAAAAAACGCCACAAATCATGAAAGTAGAGCTATCAGTGAAAATATAAAATGGGGAAAATATTTCATCCCAAGTATATACCTCCTCCCCTGTCAAAATTTGTGGGATAAACTTCCCAAAGAACCATTTCATAGACATGAATTGACTTTCCCTATATAGATCCAATATAAATTTCCATGATAAGTAAATCACTCTCTATAATTATAATTGACCCATGATTCTGTACAAGTGAAAAAAGGAGTAGTACTCTTCTTTAGCCCCAACATCTCAAGCATTGATATTATTTCCCTATGGGAAAGCATATCTGGCTCAAATGATGGGTTATAATTAAAATATCATCTCTGAATACATGACCATTGTGAGGGAATATGTCGATGTGTTTATTAAGGAATTTCCTATCCCCCCTCCAAGAGAGAGGTTGAATTTTCAATTGAGATAATTCTTGGGTAATTTCCATTATCCAAGAATCCATATAAAATGGTTGTTGTGGAACTTGAGTAGATAAAGAAACAACTAAAAAATAATCTAGATAAAGGATTCATATTCCCAAGTGCTTCAAGATAGGGTGAACCAATCCTCATCATCAATAATAAGGATGGGTCAACCTGCCTCTCTATTGATTATCATGTGTTAAAAAATATCACTTTAAAGAACAAATATCCTCGGCCATGGACTGATGACTTGTTAAATTAGCTATGTGGAGTATAATACTTATCCAAGGTTGATCTATGGTTGGGATATTACCATGTTAGGATAAAGTAGGAGGATATCCCCAAGACAGCTTTTTGTACAAGGTTTGGGCTCTATGAGTTCATCGTATTTCCATTAAAACTCACTAATGTTCCCTCAATATCCATGGAATTAATGAATAGTGTATTTAGTGATTAACTTGAAAAATTAGTGGTGGTAGTTATACTTGATATTCTAATATTCTTTAAAACAAAGGAGGATCATATAGAGAATCTAATTTTAGTGTTTAATACCATAGTAAAGTAGAATGTTATGTATAGAAAATGTGAGTTCTTATTGAAGGTTTAACATCCCAACCCTAACCACTAGGTCTGAGCCAAAATTCCACATAACCTCATTCATGCCACACTATATTCAAGAGTTTGTTGACTATAATTGTGTTTCTATGTCTGATAATGGGGAGACTATACCCTTTGTGTCATGTCATCAATAAGGATAACAAATAACAATAACAAGATATAGAATTAAATAAAAAGATTAAATGAGAAAACTAGAGATGACTTTCCAGGCTTATAAATAAGTGCTCCCAAAGTGGAAAGCTGACTAGATTGATGAAATCTATACAATGAGTAAAACAACTGTAGGGTCATCCATTTTCTTCCCTAGTCTACCATCCACCCTAGTTCCATGCTCTACCGGCTCAACCATTCACCATAGGGAGCTATCCCTTCTCCTAGTATCTCATGAAATCTATAAGTGCCTCTAAATGTCTGAGTAGGGTGTGAGTAAAAGACTCATTAGGAAACCACCAATGTGATCATGACCAAATTTTCTCAAGTATACAAGTGTATTTCATAATATTAATAAATACAGGAAACAACATAAACCTACATTCAAAAGCGAGCTGTAGTTTTCTAACCAAGCTTCCACAACCCCCGACCACACCTGCATCAGCTTCATTCCAGAAGATAAATGAATGAGTTGTAAGAAGTAACCTTCCATTATACGATGTACTCACAATATCATGAATATGATACTCAGTATCATCTATCCCTCACGGGAAAAAAGTCACCCAGATCTTCTAGATGACATCAACATGAGTACTCACATAGACTATGATATCTCTTGGTGAAAAGCATTTATCATCAAGGCATCCTCAACAACACCCTCAGTATGGAACCATGTCATCCTTGTACCTCCAACCTATGCTTTATCCCCTCATCTCTATCATTACAATCAAACATTCACCTCCACTAGGGACTAAATATTTCAAGATAGTCCACCTGTCTCAAATACCAATAACAACTACAAGGCATCATGATATATATACCGGGAAGGCACACAAGTATGAATTTTATATGAACATTAGTATATATTATCATACACAAAAACATGTGATAATAATAAACATGGAGGAAACTCACACTATTATCACTCATGGAATCACAATAGTTTTTATTAGATACACTTACATGCTATCACAATCAAGCACGGTCAATCAAATTCCATATATATAATCATCAAGGTAACACGTGTAAATCTGATCCCAAGTAGGTAAGAAACTTCCTACCACAAAAGTCAGGAAGACACATTCACGATTTTATAATCGTCAAAGGCGGTACGTTAGAAGTCTTCAGTTTTTGTCATGTTGATGATCGAATTATATCATGGGTTTTTTAAAACCAAAATAGATATTTTATTTCAAAAAGAAATAAAACATCATATGCGAAAACAGGTTCCCTCTCCTAGATAATTTTCAAATTATCATATAACTTTTCATATACGGTGACAATTATATTTTCGAAATAAATTTCAAATTTTCATTTAAATTATCACATGTGATAACAGTTTATCGCTCCTGGATAATTTTCATATTATCATTATTTAAATACATGCACTTTCATTTATCATTCAATAATTTTCCTTTATAATTTCAAAATTATCTATTTATAACTATAATAATTATTATTGGAAAATACACATAATTTCCCTATGATAATATAATAAAAAACCCATCAATAG
The DNA here is from genome assembly GCA_963277665.1 of Viscum album. Lineage (NCBI taxonomy): Eukaryota > Viridiplantae > Streptophyta > Magnoliopsida > Santalales > Viscaceae > Viscum > Viscum album. The sequence continues at coordinate 57,783,953 of OY728132.1, read as the reverse complement.
TTTTTGTAATTATCCTTTTATAAAATTTCATAAGTATATTTTGATAATAAATAAAAAAATTTGATAATTTCTATGAATTAATTTTGATGATCATGTATTATCCCTTGATAATTCTAGGTTTTTTCATTTTAATAATTTCTTATAAAATCTACCATAGATAAACCAATGTGATTTTCTTTGGATAAACGCACGCAACATTTTTCTCCAAGATCTTCATGCAATTATCCATTTTTTATAAAAGGCGTGGAATGAGAAAAAAAAAGAGTTTAATGAAATAAATAATAATAGAAAGAAAAAAAGGAATATAACACACTCATGGGGTGAATTGTGTAAGGAACCCGTAAGGGAGGAGGAGATGACCTAGTGGATGAAAAACTTTACAGATCTTCAATGTATTCATAAAATACCTTCACTCATCAATAAATATATTTTTTTATATTGATTGGTGTTATTCTAAGGGGTATAGAACACCAGGTATTTATAGGGTTTCAAAAAAGTGTTTGCCATTTTGGAAATTTACTACATTATTTTCAATCAATTTTTCAACAAATAAAATCACATGTAGTCATTATTTTCTGGATAGGAAAATCATTCCATCAATTTCGGGTCAAACCGTGTGATGAATGAAGGTTAATAAACCTTTCGGGTGCATTGATGGTGTCCTTCTATAGGAAGAAGGTGGATAAATAGTGAATTCGTGGTTTTTTTATTAATAAATTAAATTGTTTAATTAAATTATATAATAAATAAAAATTATGGGAAAGCTAAATGTGTTCGCATTTTGTATGAATGTCATACCATTTTTAGGTTAAACCCCTAGTTTTAGACAATAAAAGTGTTAGAATTTCCATGTGATATTCCATTTGTGAGATATAAAATTATTTCCCATAATTTAATATTTTAAAAAAAAATTGATAACTTTAATTAGTGATTGGGGAATCCAAATTTCCCCTACCTTTGAATTTTATATTCTTCCTAGGAAAAACACCCCATTACAAACCTAACCATGGTCTCATATTTATCATATGATGCACCATTTTGAAGTTATTTGAATATTTTGAATAACTTGTCCATCCTTAAAAAATATTTAATATTTTATTCCATATTTACTGAGGCATTTCAAACCTTAGGACTCATACTTACTCAGTGTTTAACTCTGAAAATATTTAATCTAATATTCTAGTTTCTAAAATTGTTTTTTTACACTTTGGTGATGCATTTATCAAAAACTCATGATTTTTAACTGATAAATCAAATTTTCCACTAAATAATTTATCATTATAGTGATTTATGATTATTGTAAAAATAATAATGTAACAATTATCCCCCTCTATCGAATTCTCATCCTCAAGAAGCATCTCTACTGGTTCTACGTGAACAAATCAGGCCACTGAGCTCGAACAATAGACTCATGCTCCCACATCTCTTCCAGGATCCACCCATGATGCCACTGAATACAAACTAGTGGTACTATTTTTCTTCACAAAACCTTGTCACTTTGATCTATTATCCTCACCGGATGCCCCTCATAAGATGTGTCTCTCCCCATATCAATGTCCTCACAATCAATAACATGCACAGGGTTGGGTATGTACCCCCAAAGATGTGATACATGGAACACATCGTGCATACCCCAACAATCAGAAGGGAGGTCCAAAAGATACACCACTTCCCCTATCCTCTTAGGGATCACAAAGGTTCCAAAAAAATGTGGTGCTAACTTTCCCAGCTTTCCCAAATGTTTATGCCCAAACCGAGGAGTCACTCTCAAGAAAACATGATCTCCCCCAGAAAAATAGAAAGGTATATTCCTACATTTAGCATATGATATTGGTATACTTTTAGTGGTGATCAACCTCTTTCTTATCAGATGCACTCCCTCAGAGATCTCAAGAACCATATTGGGTCCAACAACTGCTACCGCACCTGCCTCATGCCAACAGAGCGGTGAGAGACATGGCCTCCCTTAAAGAGCCTCATAGGGCTCCATTTGAATTGAATCCTGATAAATTTTATTTTATGTGAACTCAACCAAGTCCAGGTAGTTATCACATGCTCCACAAAAATAAAGTGCGCAATATCAAAGGATATCCTCAAATATGTGTATAGTCCGTTCAAACTATCTGTCAGTAAAAGGATGGTATGTTGTACTCAATATCAGCTGAGTCCACAAGGATTTCGATAATACCATCCAAAAATGGAATGAAAATGTGCTTCTATGTATGAAACAATTCTTAAAGGAACTCCATGAAGGTGCCTGATCTCTCAGACATAGATATTCCCCAGCTCCTCCATTGAGTGTGTCTCTTTGATCAGTAAGAAAAGTGAGAACACTTTGTTAACCGATCAAAAACCACCCAGACTATGTCATGAACCCTTGGGGTCCTAGGTAACCCCATTACAAAATATATCATGATTTCCTCCCACTTCCACGTAGGTATTGGAAGTGACTGTAATAATCTTCTAAGACATTGGTTCCCAGCTTTTACTCTCAGGCAGGTAAGACATCGAGAGACAAAAATAGCATTGTCTCTCGTCATCCATGGCCACCAAAACTGTCTCTTAAACTCACAAAAAATCTTGATCACATTAGTATGCATTTCCCATATTGAGGTATGATTATCCCTCATCAGCTCATCATTGAAAGATGTTGGAACTACTACTCTCTCATAACCATGATCACATCGTTTTCACCCAAAGACCACTCGGGTTTTGGGTCACCCCCATCCAACTGATCCCTCATGAAAAGACAATATGAGTATACCTCTTGGCCAGTATTCTGCCAATTCACTATAGAATACATAATCTTCAAGGGGAAAACAAAATAGATCCTTGATCATCCAATGCATCAACCCTCTAGTCAGTCAAAGGGCACATCAATCACTAATGATCCTCTGAAGTCCTTTCACCAATATCCTGATCTGCATGTGTCTTACGGATAAGATCATATGCAATGACATTACCCTTCCCAGATGAATATTCCATCTCAAAGTAGAATGTTTAAAAATACTCAACCCAATGCCTCTATCTCAGTTTCAATTCCCTCTATGAAAATATGCAGTGAATGCTCTTCTGATCCGTATAAAAAATAAACCTACCACCAAAGAGATAGTATTTACAACACTTCAGAGCATGAACCACTACTACCAGCTCCAAGTCATGTGTAGGCTAGTTCTTACCCTGGGGTCATAGTTGACGAGACCCATAAGCTACTACCTTATCTCATTGAAATAACACGACACCCCAACCAATGTCTTATGCATCACACTATACTGAATAACCAATCTCAGGCTCAAGGAGTGTGAAAACTAGTTCTATTGTCAACATTCTTTTTAGATTGCGGAAATCCCGATAACGTTATTTTTTCCATTATAACATAACTCCCTTCTTATTAAGTGTTGTCATAGGTGATGAATTTTGGGAGAAGTCCTAGATAAACTATCGGAAATAACCTGCTAAACCCAAAAATCTCCTAATATCAAACACGTTCTGGGGATGTGTCTAGGACAAGACTACTTCAACATTCTCAAGGTCTATAGGTATACCTATTTCAAACACCACATGTCGTAGAAATTTCTGCTCTCGGGCCTAGATTTCACACTTCGATAACTTGGCATAAATCTTGTGTGCTCGAAGCATAATCAAGACTAACTCTAGGTTCATTCCATGATGTTTCTGGTGTCGGTGAGTAGATAAGGATATCATCAACAAATACTACAATGAAAGAATCCAAGTATGGATTGAATATCTTGTTCATGAGGGCCATTAACACTTTTAGTGCACTTGTTAGCCTGAACAAAATTACCAAGTAATCATATAGTACATATCTTCTATGAAAGGTCATCTTTGGAATGTCCTCCTCTCAAACGTGAAACTGGTGATAACCTGACCAAATATCAATCTTGGAGAACCACCGAGCACCATATAGTTGATCAAAAAGATCATCGATCGTGGGTAATGGATATTGATTCTTCACTGTAACCTAGTTCGGCTTCTGGTTGTCAACACATATCTAAAGACTACCGTCTACCTTCTTGGTGAATAAAATTGGTTCACCCCATGGTGTAGTACTAGGTCTGATAAAACCCTTTCCCTCCATGTCGTCTAAATGTACCTTGAGCTCCTTCATCTCAGTTGGTGCTATATGATATAGAGGTATCAAAATGGGTTTTCCACCTGGTGTGAGATCTATCTCAAAGTCAACTCCTCTTTCAGTAGGGATTCATGTGAAGTCATCTAGAAAAACATCTGTATAAGGATCCACGACTTGTGGAAAGTATGATGTTCCTATCACTGATTCTGATGAAGGAGCCAATCCATCCATATGTGTTGTAATCATCCCAAGAAAACTCAAGTCTGGTCAAACTCTTCTTGCTCCCAGTTCCCAATCTCCAGTAATTAGGATCTTTTTTCCCTTATGTGATGTAAAAATACTCATCTTTGATAGAAATCAATGTGATCTCGGAAACTAGTTATCCAGTCCAAGCCAAAATCACATCAAAAGTCATCGTCTCCTAAATCATGAATTCCCACAGATGTCCACAGTCAAAAATAACTAGTGGACACTCCAGGAATTGGTTGAGATGGTCCACTCTTGTGGAAAATGTTGTATCATGGGAGGATAAATAATCGGAAAACATGATTGGTAAATAAAGTACAACAAAAAATTGTTTTGATATGAAAGAATGGGATGCATCGGTATCGAACAAAGTAGTATATAAAGTACAAGTGATCAATGTCGTACCTCTAATAGGGGAAGCTCCCTCCCCACTATCTGTTGGAATCTAATCTATTTCATAAACTCATCTTGCATCATCTCTATGACCTTGTCCTTGAACAACCAACATTGGGGAAGTATTCATCTTCCATTGAGGGCCCTTTTTGGACCTTCTCCCCTGGTTGTGTTGGCCTTCCCCTCTTAGATGATATTTTTTCCCAAAACTGCTGGTGGTGTCCACTCCTTCCACATTTTCATCACGAGATTTGGGGCACCGTGCACACTCAAATATAATGTACAAACATCCCATGATTAAAGAACTATGGGTCACCTCTATAAGGAATTGAAGAGATTGAGGTCTACTACACTTTCATTCCAATACTCTGCTACATGATCCTAGACTTCCACTTTCTACCATCAAAAGAGTTATTCCCAAAAGTAGTGGAAGAACCACCTATATGACTGGTGAAAGGACAGAAAATTCCATTTGTTCTTCCATCCTCATAAATCCTCTTAATGGTTAGGGCCTTCCTCAGAACCTCCGAGTATAAATCTGGGTCGAAAATATAGACCTGATCTCTAAGGTCAGGTCAAAGACTAATTTCAAACTGCTTGGCCTTGTCTCTCACTACCATCTAGAAGTGGTGAAAAACATGGGATCTCGGTAAAACATGCAGAGTATGTTGATACTCTCATGGAACCTTGACGAATCTCCATGAACTTTGTGCTCAACTGATCTTCAGCATGTCGTGACAAGAATCACTGAAAATTACGGTCTTGAAAGCCTCCCAAGTGAGACCCTCACGTCGTCCTAACTATCCCATAAATCGTCACTAACTCCTAGAGGGTCCCTGTAGTATGAAGGCAGCAAGCTTCACCTTCCTATCAGATAGTGTCTCTATGAGGTCAAAGATACTATCTCTGTTATCCACCATATCCTCATCATCCTGTGGTCCACTAGTGTCTTCGAAGGGTGGAGGATTTTGGAGCTAGAAATCCCTTGCGTAGTCAACCGTGGACCTTCTTAGTGGCTAATAAGAAATTACTTCTACCACCACTGGAGTGGGTGCGAGTAATTTCTCAAGAGTATCCTACTCAGCTAGCAGTCCTACTAAATTTTTATGTGGCAGAATCTTCTACAACAAAAAGAGGATTAGGAACATGGAAATTCCTAAAAAGACTAAGGGATTATACAATGTTTTTCTCTAAACCTCTCTATGGGATAAAACATAGTTTTAATAGGATTCTAACCTTAACAAATTATATACCCTTATAGAACTAGCCCTTGTCTTCATCCCTTCAACATAGTCACATTCATTATATATATAATAAAACAAAAATATCCTCAGTTCAACTAATCAATTCTGATAAATATATACAACACAAAAACATAATCATTTAAGCTAATCAATGACAATGAATATATATAACACAACAAGGAAACATAGATATATCATACATAACAAACTATTTCAAACAGATAGTACAAATCAATGAATTTAATTAATGAACTACTATGAAGCACAACAATAGGTATATATATGGCATGTGAACCTATGTGCCTAGTCATGATACATTAACATACGAAAAATCTTATAAATCACATATAATATAATGTGTGTCACCCAGGGTGAATAAATATTAATAAAAGATCATAAATTCCCCACTTTATGGAAACTTTGAAGTCCGCTATGTATTGTTGGCCATGCACTAACGTAGTACCCCTACCTGAGTCCCAACCATCCTAGATCCGATCTAACATGTCCCAAACCCAGAAAAGGATGAGAAACATGTTATAAAAAAACCCAATCCTTTGATTCCATTTTTTCTCAAACTAGCTCAGGTACCCTGGTAACACGATAACCAACCCGACCCTGACATAGCCCGAAGGGCATTCCGGATCCCCACGGGTTGGCAACGAGAACCTGGCATCATAAAACATGAAAGTGGGAATAATTTTTCCACTAACAATGCAGAGTAAAATAAGTAAGATAATATTCATATAAAAAGAAAAATCCACAGGTAGTAAAGTACTAGAATACAATAAGGCATAAACAAGCCCAAGGTACTACAACCCAAGTACTAAAATAAGTTTATACAACTAAAGACCCTAAGGACACAACTCAGCAAAACTATGGTTTAGTAGTTGGATCCACCTCATGTGATCATTTCCCTTTTAAAAAACCTTGAATAATATAATATATTTTTTGAATATATTATGGAATCTTTGGTGGTATCCTACTGGTCTTAGTCTCACACAATACTTTTTTCCTTCAGTTATTTTTAGTTTATCATTTTCCAAGTTTGAGAAAAGGGAAATCATCACTTGAGGTGGATTCAACTACTAAACTGTGGTCTTTCTGAGTTGTGTCCTTAGGGACCTAAGTTGTATTTTCCTATTTTAGTACTTGGTTTGTAGTACATCCAGATTGTTTATGCCTTATTGTATCCTGGTACATTACTCACGGTGGATTTTTCTTATAATATGAATACTGTCTTACTTATTTTACTTCTGCATTATTAGTGGAAAAATTGTTCCCACTTGAATATTGTAGGATTCCAGGTTCTAGTCGCCAACCCATGGGGATCAAGAATTCCCTTTGGGATATGTCATTTCCAGTTTGGTTATTGGGTTACCAGGGTACCCAAGCTAGTTCATGACAGAAGTATTTCCCATTCTTGGGTCATGTCATCACAATAAATGGGATATCTATGGATCCTTCAAAGATAGAAGAAATGAAAGGATGGATTAGGACAACATATATTAAATATATCTATAGTTTCCTTGGATTAGATGGGTATTATCATCAATTTTTGAGAAAATTATTTCGATTTTCAAACCGTCTAACTAAGATAACTCGGATGGGAGTCGTGTTTTCTTGGAATGGTTAATGTGAAGATAACTTCAAGGAGGTGAAAAGGAGTCTTATTACTACCCATGTGACTAAAATACCGATAAGTGGATAGATTTTCATAGTATTCGGTGATTCGTAGAAGAATGGGTTGGGTTATGTGTTAATACATAATGAAAAAGTCATAGAATATGCTTCCAGGTAGTTGAAAGTTCATGAACAGAACTACTAACTGCATGATCTTGAGTTGTCTTGAGTGATATTTTCTTTAAAAATCATGAAAGATTAACTCTTTAAAGATAATTCTGAAATATATATAGATCACAAATGCCTAAAGTATATATTCAAATAGAAAGAGATGAATATGCACCAACAAAGATGGTTAGAGATGATCAAGGACTATTACTGATCAATTCACTACCATCCTATAAAATAAAATAAAGTGGAGAAAGATCTATGTGGAAAAGACCCCAAAATTATATCATTGATGAGAATTGAAAGGGATCCCACCTTCTTATATTTGTAAAGTATGGACATGTAAATCACAAAGGAATGAACATCAACAATCATTTTATAAATAATTTCTCAACCATCTCGTCTAGATTGGTTAAAGGATGATCAAAGAGATGATGTGGGAATTCTATAGAATGTGGAAACTATAAGGAAATTTAAATCCTTAGAATTTAAAATCAATGAATAAGGAGTTGTGATATTTGTGTCAAGATTATCTGTTCCAGCAAATCTTGAGTTAAATAAGGAATCGTGGGATGATTCACATTGTTAAACTTTCTCCATTCAATAAGGAATCAAAAAGTTATATTGAGATCTCAAAGAGTACTATTGGTGGGACAATATATAAATGGAGATCAATTAATATAAATCAAATTGCCTGGTATTTCACCAAGTGAAGGCTAAAACTTATAAGTCTAAAGAGATGATGCAACCATTACCCATAAGAACATTGAAATAGGAAAACATCACCAAGAACTCTATCATCATACATCAAAAAACATCTAAGTGAAACAATGATATATGGGTTATTGTGGATCATTGTAACAAGATAGATCACTTAATTGTGATTATAGAGGATTGCATTCTCGATCATCTAGTATGAATGTACATTAGGTAAGTGGTAAGGCTTCATGGATTACCACTATAAGTTGTATCTAATGGAGATCTGATATTCACCTCCATCATCTGTAAAAGTATTTAACAACCTCTAAACACTGAGTTATATTTTCAAACATCTTACCTCCCCCAAAATGATGACCAAACTGAGTGGAATATTCAGAAACTATAAGAAAAGTTTCCAGAATGTTCTATAGAATTCAAAGGATGATGGGACAAACATCTAAATTTTGTCAAGTTCTCATACAACAACTTTTGTCAATCAATCATCCAAATGGCCCCCTAATAATCCCTTTATTGTAAGATATGTAGAACACCTACATGCTGGGACGAAGTTGGGGAATGAAAATTACTCGGTCCTGAAATGGTTTAAAAAATAGTGGAGAAAGTTAAGATCATTCAGTACCACATCAAGGCTACTCAGAGTTGAAAGAACAACTACGCTGAAAATCATCGACGAGACCAAGATTTTGATGTTTGAGACATGGTATTCTTCTGCATATCTCCATGGAAGAAAGTGATTTGATTTTGGAAGAATGGAAATCTTAGTCCAAGATTCATCGCCCCCTTTGAGATCCATGATTTCATCAGAGTGGTGGCCTACCTACCTGCACTCTCACCTTACCCATCTCAAGTGTATGACATATTCCGTGTATCACTCTTGATAAATTACAAACTATACCCCACACATATACTCAATCTAGAGTTGGTACCATTGTAGAATGATCATTCCTATGAACATCCTTTAGTGATGATCTTAGATCATAGTGAAAATGTTCTATGAAATAATACAATGCATCTTGTCAAAGTGATGTGGAGAAACCAAAAGTTTGAATAATAAATGTGGGAACCGGAGGAGGTGATGAAAAATAGTTACCCTCATATATTTTAGTGTGGTAAAAGTAAATTTTGAGGGAGAAATTTTTTATGGGGGAAGATTATAATGACCTGAACTGTTTTAAATAAAATTCCCCTTGTAATTTATTTAAATGTCTTACTATGTAATATGGTTATATAAAACACCTGAACTTATTTAATTTTATAATATCTAATTTAAAATATATCTAAGTATCATTATCATTGATAATAGATCCATTTAATTGTGATCACATGATTAGTATAAATATTGCACTACTAGAAACTGGACCTATCCAATGGTTTTGGAAAAAAATTGATATAGGTACCATAAAATGACCCTATACCAACAATGATTCCAAACCCATTGGTATTGGTGATCAATATACCAAAATTTTGGCTAGATCTGTTGGTATAGACTCTATTTTATGACCCTATATGAATGGTTTTTCTAAAAACATTGGTATAGGTCCCAAAATTCAAAATACATTTACCATCAATTTTCCAAAAAATTGGTATAGGTATTTTGAGTTTTAATGAATTATTTTATCAAATAACATTGAATACATTAATAATTGATTTACTTATAAATATACATTTATATATTCATTATATTTTGTTTCAAAAAAACATTGTATCTTTGGGGTTAGGTCGTTGAGATATAAATCAGAGGTCTGGGATTCAAAACCATCCGAGGGTTTTTTTTAATTACCTATACCAATGGTTTTAAAAAACATTGACATAGGTATTTCATATTACCTATACCAATGGTTTAGAAACTATTGGTATAGCTCACCTATACCAACAGTTTCCCAAAACCATTTATATAGGTCAATATGGTAGCCAGACGGGACAACGACCACCCAAACTGTTAGTATAGCATATACTAACGGTTGTGGGACCTATACTAATGGTTCTAAATAGTTGGTATAGGATTCTTTTCTAATATTATAGGGTTTTATCAAATCAAATTGACACAGACAAAGGAATTTGTGGCATCAACCAGTAGGATCATACTCTATGAAACCCATTTTTCAAAGCATATGAGGGATATAACATCACTGGGCCTTGCCCTTGACCTGGACCAAGATGTGATCCAACAAGTTAAGAATGAGAGAAAAAATATACAGAATATGTTCAAGCTCCTCGATATGACAGCCCAAATCATTTCATCGAACCAACACATTAAAGTTTCATAGTCACGTACCTTACCCATTAGGTGTTTGTTGGTGTATTAAAGGGATATTTATCAACACCATTGTGATATGAGTATTTAAATTATTTTTTATATCATGATATATATATTTTCATCCTATTACTAATACTTTATAAATGATTTTTATTTTTATACAATAATACACAAATAATATTATTTGTTAATATTCAAATTCAATTAAATAATTTATTTTCAGGAATTAGTGGATTTTTAAAATAAATAAAATTTTAATAGATTATTATTATTAAATAATATTTATAAAATATAAATGATTGTATAAATTTTGTTATGTCAAACATAGTTTTTTATAAGGGTTCAAAAACATTTATTGTAAAGAAACACATATTTTCTCAAAAAATTTTGATTTTATTTTAATATTTAAAATTCACATATTTTAAAAATTATTTATAGAAAATGAATATTATTTTAGGGATCATAATTTCTAAATTATACAACAGTAAATTTTTCATAATTCTCTAAGATAATTGAATTTTTGAGTTAAAATTAAATACCGTAAAAATATAATTTCTGTGTTATGACATCATAATGACTGAAAAGTTGTGTACTAAATACTATAAAATAGATCCTCAAAAAATATTATTTTTCTTTAAAATAATTTCATTTTATTTTTATTTTATTTATTTTATAAATCCAGTATGAATCCTCCCAAACATATAATATATTTTAAGGATTTTAAATCATTTTTTAAGAGTATGGAAGACTTCCACATGATCAAGGAAATTATTTAATCAATTTCATCCATTATATTTATAAAATAATGATAACCAATACCATTTTAAATGATCCATTGGAAAAAATCATGGGTTGGTTTTTTGTTTTGGATATTTTATTATGTAGAATCTAAAGCCTAAATAATAATGAAATCCCTATCGTTTCTTATGTAAACCCAACTAATATCCCATTTCTCTTCACTAAAACTCTTTAGAGAAATCCATACTCTACCCTAAACCCTCTATATTCCTCTAAAGGCATACCCTATCTCTTAATAATCCCCTACCAAGAATTTGGAGTCACACACTCATATAAGGGATTTCTCTCTTCTCATTTCCATTCAGGAACTTCTTTTATGTTATGTCTCTTAAATTATATTTGCTTATGTTGGGATATGTTCTCCCATATTCCCCTTACTATCCATTTAATTAATAAATTATGAGATACCCCTTTAACTCTCATTAATCCTCCCATTATCTTTTATGTACATCCATTTCCATATCGAAATATAAATAGGATTATTTTCTTTATTCAAGTTTCTTCATTAAATCATGCCTTCTACTTAAAATTTCTAATGTTGAGATATGTTATTACATGTACCTATTACTTCCCATTTAATTTATTTATGATGATAGAACCCATTCCCTTTCATCAACCCATTTTTATGAATCTTTAAGTGATGTTATTATGCTACTGAAATTTTACAACAATTTTCCATGCCAAAATAATAATATAGTGAATACCATACCCATTTCTTATCAATGGTATTCACCTTTATAATATTATAAATATATTAATTGGGAATTGATTATATTTATTCCACACTCCATGATATTGGAATAATATATATTGATGAATTAATCCATGTTTTATGATCTATGTGGCGCACTTAATCATGAGAATGAAATGAATGTTCTGGGTGTGCCTGAAATTATATAGAGCTCCAATTCATTAGGTGATGTTTAGTATCATGATAAGTCATTTTGGGATAGGGATTGACAAAGTTACATTATGGGATTTTTTCACCATGATTTTATGTATGTTTATCTTTTACTAATTTTGTTGATGTAGTTTTTGAAGTTGTTTCCACATTTCCCATGTTATGATTATCATGTTATATCATGTCTCACTATTCATGCTAATGATTCCTACTCTTTTTATACCCCATAGATATGCATATTACCTAACATGTATTATTTTATTGATGTTATCACATTTTTATTCCCTTACTGGTGTTTTTAGCTCACTCTTTTCTTATGTTTGTCCCCATGTTATCCAATACAGTTTTAAAAGCCTTTGAATTTTTGAAGCATGTTATGGATGTTTTCAACAATGTTGTTATATCCCATGTTCAAGATGTTATTGTATGTACCTAATTCATAAAGGAACTAAATTCATCAATCTTCTGGCTTGTATTAAGTTAAATGTTGTTTAATAAATTATGAATTAATGTGTAATAAAGATGAGTATTATTGTCATGACCCGTCCCCCGGGGCATGTGCCGTGACTACCCTAAGCCCGCCTTCTATAGCCCAATGGTTGATGACTAGAACCGAAAGGTGTATTTTCTAAAATGGGAAGGAATTTTATTTAAACCTGTATAAACACACGGTCTGAGAACACACCAAGAAGCTACTGTGAAGTAAACTGTTGTAGTAAAAGTTTCCTGAATGTAAAGGGGCTGGAATACAAGACCAACTGAAAAGTACAAGTACAAATTAAAAGAGAAAACAGCTCATGGGTCATCCTCTAGGGATCCTATCTTAAGGGTTGGTACATATCACCTCCAAATCACTCCACTTTCACCTGTCTCCTCTGCGTACCGCCTAGTCCCGGCTCCCTCAACCTCAGCCCAGCTGCTTGTCGTCTGCATAAGACACAACATGGTGCAGGTGAATCCCATGCAGGGGTGAGTATAATAATACCCAGTAGGGACCCCGAGACCCCTGATGGTCTCTAAAAATTCCACAGAGGAAAACCAAAAATCATGATCTCAATCGCAAAACAAAAAGCAATAGACACAACTCAAAAATAGTCTCAGTTCAAACCAGGTTTTCAGTGAATTATAAAATTAAATTTGATTAGTCGCAAAGATAGATCATCTTATTCTATCAAGAGGAACTTCTTATGGCCAAACGGAGTCTGACCCACACATGATTGATAGGTAACTAACCCCCACAATGACCCACACTGGATCTGATCCGCTAAGGATTTATATATCACTGAACCATGATAGACCTCTCTAAGGATGGTCCTCATTAGGTTGAGAGGTTCTGATCCACATATGATTTCTATGTTATGATTCATATTGGCCCCCTAGGTGTTGACCCACACAATTTCACTCAGTACTAACCTCCGTATGATCTGTCTCCAACCTCTGACTCACTGTCAGCCACTGTATTCCTCGCACCCGGTGCGCTCGAGTTTCGTAGAGTCTATCACTCGAAGTATTGATCATTTCTCGACCGCCAATAAGCTCCCCAATGGAGTAACACAAAATATTGTTCTATCGTAATAGTAATAATGCAACAGACGGCGTGTCAATCAGATACTCGATCTGTGAGTTATAAGCATTTTAGTTTCGGGGGCCCGGATGGATTCAGGTTCGTTCCAATGAGGCCATCCTCCAATTGTCTCCAAAACTCAAGTGGAGTATATAAAAAATGATCATCTTGATGCAAGTTTCCTAGCGCCATAGATGGTTTTTCAAACAGACGCATGATTCCTAGGTTATGGCCCTTTAAAAGTTTCTAGGGCTTGTTGGGCCCGAGTCTGATCTGACCCTGTCGGACCGACCCGCTCTGTGCTGGGCCATAGCAGAGTCGAACCGCTGGTCCAAGGTCTGGCCCGGTCCGCAAAGGGAGTGGCCCATAAAGGTAAGGCTACATGGGTGGCCCGACCCGTATAGGGCGGCCCGCAAAAGGGAAGTCTGGCCCGCAAAGAGGTGGCCCAGTAGAGAGGCGGACTTCTAGGGAAGCGGACCGCTAGGGCGGAAATCTGGTAGGGAGGCAGCCTGGTAGGTCAGCAGCCTGGTCCAAGGGGGGTGGCCCAGCCCGAGGTGGGGCACCATCCGGTATGAGGGGGAGCGCGACCCAGCCTGAGGTGGGGCGTAGTCCGGTCTGAGGGGGAGCGCAGCCCACTATGGGGTCTTCCCTGGCCGGCGTCGGGGGTGTGACCCCCTGGTCCCCTGAATTCCTGAACGGCCCGGAGGCCATTCAGTCTGCGAAGCGGAGGCGTCGTGTGGGCATCGCTCAGTTGTCATGGAACACACAAAAGGTGCATGTTTGGCCTATATTGTGTCTTCTTCCACGACTTCTATTCGACGGCGGCGTGTTGGTCGCACTACCTCTCTTTCCACGGCCGACCATCATGCCAGCCACCTCCCCTGTTTTCTGCGACTAATGATCCACGGACCTTTGCTCACTGGCGGTGTGTGACGGCGTGCCAGACCACCTCCATAGCTGGTCGATGTAGGCCAATCTGATGACCGTTGCGGGTCTGTGACGAGGCATCCACTTTCTGCATGCATCAACTAACGGCCTCCTTTGTAGGCAGTCGGTGCCACCATACTAACAGTCTTCCATAGAGATCGTAAGATTAGATAAGTTTCGGAGGGTTTGGTTCGTGTTCATTAGGCCTGCACCCTCCGCGTTAGCTCGTAAATGAGGAGGAGGATAAAGGGGTTCAATAAATTTACTTGAACTCAAAATAAGAAATCAAAACCCCAACCTTGAACCATTTGAGAGTGCTCGTAATTGAGGATTTATTGTTGTTTGTTGATCCTGCAATAGGTTCCCAATGACATTGCTCGTATGTTATCCTTCTGTTCTTGATTCGGTGTCACCCGTCACCTCTCGCTGGGATGAGCTTCGTCCTCTAAGGGTTTAGCGTCATGACACTCCTCCAGCACTTTGTTTCATTGTGAAGCCATGCTGGTACCTCCCCCTATGCTCCATATATATTTGATAGGTGGAGGGTATATAACGATGTTCGGAATTAATGGGGCTCATTAATTAGGAAGCTTCCAAATTTCCCCAATGTTGACTTTATGAAGATTTTAGGGTCAAACCATTTAATGGCTTGACACACCGCTGGCCACACACACAGCTTGTACTTTGGAGGCTATGAAAGAAAGATAAAATAATAAAATTATTTCTTTTCTTTTCTTTTAAAAAGTTACAAAACATAACTTTTTCTCCAGACCTACTGTGGTAATGTAAAGTCTCTCTTAAGCGAATCTCTTCACTGTGGATTCAACGGTGTCCTTAGATTTTTAATCTGAGCACCGATTCAAAAGTTAGAAAATTCCGCTCAAGTGTTTACTGAACGTACCTTAAAAAATGTTGATAATTTAATTCCAGGAACTCCAGCCTCAGAATCACGCATCGTTAATTTATGCAGACTTGTAATAACTCCATATAATTAAAAAATTACCTGAAAAATCTGGTTCTTTACATTCTCCCCACCTTATGGACTTTCGTCCCTGAAAGCCAAAACACAGACTAAGAAAAAAATGGGGCTATTGAGCAAAAATCTGGGCATCCCTCTCCCATGTTCTCTCCAGGAGGTTCATGTTCTACCAGTGAATGCACACCAGTGGTATCGACTGTCCATGACAGACTCACTACTATCGATCCTCAATCTCTAAATTAACCTTCGTAAACGTTGACCCATCGTCCAAGTCTAGCTCTCCATGGTCAATGACGTGAGAAGGGTCATGCGCGTATCTTTTCAGAATGGATATTTGGAATATGTCGTGAACCCTCTCTAATAGTGGTGGAAGTTCCATGAAAAAATCTACCTCGCCTATCCTCTGAAGTATCAAAAATGGACAGATATACCTCGATGATAACTTGCTGCCTTGGCCAAATATTTATAGTCCCTGTCAAGGAGAGACTCACCAGAATACGTGGTCCCCCTGGAACTCCAATGGTCTACATCTTCCATCAGAATAGGACTTTTGTCTGCTCTATGAGGTCTTCATCCACTGTTAGATGATCTGCACCTTCTCGGTGGTAGCCCATACCAACTCTGGACCCATAAGTGTTGACTCCCCTGTGTTTGTCCAGCATAGAGGTGATCTACAAGGTCGACCGCATAGGGCCACGAATGGTTCCATACCGATGGTGGACTGATAACTGATTTTGTATGTAAACTCCACCAAGGGCAAGTGATACTCCCAACTACGGCCAAATTCTAGGGCGCATGCACAAAGCATGTCCTCTTATGTCAGAATGGTCTTCTTTTTCTGACCATCCATCTAAGGATGAAAGGCGGTGCTCAAACATAGCTAAGTGCCAAACGCCTCCTGCAATCCCTTTGTAACACCCTGACCCTAGTTACCATGAGTCAGTGAATTATTACATAACATTGGCCTGATAAAAAAAGATTGAGTCTTGAAAGACCGATTAGTTTAGTAACCATTGAAATACTATATACATTCATAAGTTTAACATTACATTATAAAATGAAAAACAAAACCAACATTGTCTTCATTAACCACATTCATATCCCATAGATTATCCCTGTAGGTCAGTCATAATATACTTCTTCACATCTTGGGAAAAAAAATAAAACATAGAAAGGGGTGACCTCAGATGCTCAGTAAGGATAACAATATAGTGGAAACTTTCATAAATAAGAATGATCATTTAATCAATGTATAAGACTAAAACAAAAGACTTTTAAACTTAAACATATATGTAATTTGGAAAAGAAAAATCATGTATTTCTATTTATTTATTCACATGGATATTCTACTAGTCGAATAAACACATGAAATATCAATAACCACTTTCATAATGATGGAATGCATAATGCCAGACTTCATAACCACATAGTCAAGGCCTTGTGGAAAGACTTCAAATAAGATTTATTTATGCCCTTGTTCCAAGACATTAGTTTGTCTGATGAGACCTACCGATACATCGAGGAGTTATAGCTGGCTCCACCCATCACTTACTAAGTCCAATTCATTCCTCATATGAAAAGCTATAAACAAAACATAAACATTCGTATTAAAAATAGTATACAAAATGTCAACACCTTATCCATAAAACATGAATGGTGTAAAAATAACACATCCATAGTCAAAAATATTACAAAACCTTAAATACAATATAGATGTTTTGTGTCATTATAAATTAACTTCAAACAAGATTAAAATCCATCAATGGATAGATGAAATAAAAACTTGTTTTTAGAAAAATATCTCTTTCTATTTTGAAATCATTTAAAATTCATATAATTTTAAAAGAAAATATTTGTTTTGAAAGTATTCTTATAATATTTTAAGGGAAGATTTGATGATATTGTAATGGTTTAAAATAGTCACACCCACCGTATAAGTTAAAAACAACATTCTTACCTTAATTTTGTCAAAAAGGTCATAAGTCACCTTTTTTGGAAATCAACGTAAGGATTCCTTTCAAACCATTTTATAAAAAGTCAAACAAGGGTATAAATGACATTAAATCACTGTATAGTAAATAGTAAATAGGTTTTGGAATACATTTTTAAGCCACATGGATGTGGATGATAAAGAAATCCCAGTAGATACTTACGTAAAACAACCTCAGATAATAAAGAGATTGTAAACTTAACCCATACCTTGTATATTTCCTTAATCGAGGGTACGTTAAACTTCTGTATAATAGTTATATAATTGTTATTAAATAATACAAGAACTATATACATAAATATGATATCATATATGATTTTCTAATATTACTTTGTTAATGATATTTCAGTTGTATCATCATTTTCGGTGTTAACTGATTTGTTTCCTTTATATGATTTATTATGTAAGTAATGTTTGATATGGATATGATGTATCTTATTCATATTCAGAATAATATTAAATCTTTAAAATTTATTTTTAATCATCAATTGAAAATTAGTCTTGAATGGATACGATGGGGAATGAATCTCATCGTGTTCGTGGAGACGGTAATCCGTATGTACGCACGAGTGACAATATCATTATTTTGATATTAAAATCATATATTATTGGATGGTATATCATATATACAGAATCATTATATTGTTATATTTATTATTTACAAAATTTATACTCATTATTATACACATCCAAATGATGAAGTATTTTAATAACAAACTACACCACGACGTGGAGACGGTAATCCGTACGTACGCACGTATGGTGACTTCATCATTTATAGGATGGATAGAATAATGAATATGGTTGTAAAATTTTTATAATAACAAAAAAGTATAAAGAAAATATTAGATTTATTATTTTAGAATGGAAACAATAAATAAAGTGGAAATGTAAGATGAAAATAACTTGAAAGAGGTGATGAAATATTTACATCTTCTTTGGGGTCTTCCTTTTGATTTGATCAAAAGGGCTCATTAGGTTGGAATTATGACTAAATGAATTCCTCTATGATAAATGGAGGATAGTTGATAGGATATTTGGTCAGGGGTTGGCTGAGTAATATGGCTTTGAAGGTGTGAATTAGAGAGAAGGATAAGTGCCCTTTTATAAGAGGGGTGAGGGGCACCTTTAGAAAAGATTGAAATATTATTTTATAATAAAATCATTTTCGGTTTCTAATGGCTCTAGAATGATTTATTTCAAGTATAAGGTGGTTATGGGTCAATAAAAACTCAACCAATAGGTTTTAGATATGTTTGGATCACTATATTAACCTTATCTTTTAGATTTAACTCTTAGTTAAATAGTTTGACATTTACCATGTCTCTTTGTATTTTTATATTATATGGTTAATAAACTTACTATAAACTTATAAGAGAACCCCAAGTGGTTAATTAATTACATATATAAAATTATTTAATCCATTTGGTCGTACCTTAGATTTTTATGAATAGAATACAAATTAATAATATATTTTTTTAAAACTCTTTTATGTCAATTTTGACACTATTTGGTATTTTGTGTTTTTTAATTTATAACAGCATTATTACTTCGAAAAAAATTAATTTAATAAACCCTAACATATCATATTAACATATAAAATTATTGTAATTCATTAATATTTATAGTCGAATTTATATTCTGTATAACCCTATATTAAAAATGGTTTAGTTATTAAACTTTGAATTTAACTCTTTTAACTCTTCTTTGAATAAAATAATAATAAATGTCCAAATCTAATCCAAGTGGACCTAAAGGATCATATTTTATTCCTAAGGTTATTTTTGGTCAAATTACACATATCCAATATAATTAGGAAATGTGTTAGGGTAATTATGATATCATTTGTACCCTTAATTACCATATTTAATTTTAACTGTGGTAAATAAAAGTAAACTGTTACTATTCACCAAAAATTATTTTCATCTTATTGAAAAACATTTTACTTAATAATATTAACTTTTTCTCTAGGATATTTGAAATTCAACTCACAGAATAGGTAAAATTTAGTTCTATACAAATTTGAAAATTCTGCTAGGAGGTGGGTAAAAGACAATAAGAAGTTCAATAAATTTTTATATATCTAAACTCATTATAAAATGAATCCAATGAATGAAATTGAATTTATATAGGTATTATGTATCTATTTTTACCTAAAATAAATTTAAATAAAATAAATAATTATTTAAAAAAAGTCAATTTAAAGCAATAACTAAGTGTTTTTCACTATTCATAAAAAATTGTATGTTTTCATAAAAATACCAAAAATTCACCCTAAACTAATTTCGATATTTAAAATCAAAAAATAAAGTCTATTTTGAAAGATAAAATTTATAAAATTTCAAAAATTGCGTATTACTATTCATAATGGCTAGTTTGATTGGTCGCGGTGTGTTAGAATCTCGAAGTTGTGTACAATGCATGATATTGAATTATTCAAAGTAAAATGTACCGTGGAAGCTTGGGGAGTTAAATTCTACCCTATTTAAAATAATTTCATCCTCAAAATTTCTAGAGTATTACTACATAAAATGATTCGAGTGGTTCTTCATCATAAATTTATCGAGTTCCCAAGTTGCCTCTTCCATCTTATTATTTCTCCCTAGAACTTTTACTAGATGAGTCATCCTATTTCTTAGCACTTGTTCTCTTGAATCAATAATTTTGACAGTCTCTTCACAATATGATAGATCGGGTTCCTGTTCAATTTCCCCATATGTGAGTACATGCGTTGAGTTAGGCATGTATTTTCTCAACAGTGATACGTGAAACATGTCATGAACTTTGGAGACTCTTAGCGGCATTTCCAAACGGTAAGCTACAACCCCAATTCGTTCTAGAATTTCGAAAGGTCTGATATACCTGGGACTCAATTTATCCTTCTTACCAAATTGTATAACTCCCTTACAAGGAGATACCTTCAAGAAAACATGATCTCCTACCTGAAATTCCAAATCCTTCCTTCAGTTATCTACATAGCTCTTCGGCCTAATTTGTGATGCTTTGATGTGGGTTTAGATAACCTTCACCTTTTCATTGTTTCCTCAACAAGTTTTGGGCCTACAATTTTTCTTTCACTAACATCATCCCAACAAGTTGGTGTGCGACATCTCTTTCCATATAACGCTTCATATATTGGCATATGATTACTTGAATGGAAGATATTGTTATAGTAAAATTCTTCCAAAGGTAAATATTGATCCCACTTACCTTGAAAGTCAAGTGAGAAAGATCTTAACACGTCTTATAAGGTTTTAATAGTCTATTCTGATTGTTTATCTATTTGAGGGTGGTAGGCAGTGCTCAAAAAAAATTTAGTATCATGGGATTTTTGAAGACTTTTCAAGAATCTTTATGTAAATTGGGGATCACAGTCAGAAAAAATTGATAAGGGTATGACATGAAGTCTTACAACTTCATTAATATATAGTCTTTCTATACATTCAAGTGGTAAATCTTCTCTTATGTCAAGAAAATTTGCTGACATGGTAAGATAATCAATAATGACCCATATTGCATCAGTCCTTCTAAGAGTCTTTGGTAGCCCCATGAAAAATTCCATCGCAATATTATCCCATTTCCACTAATGTATGGGAAGAGGTTTCATGACTCATCCAGGTTGTTTCCTTCCAACATTCACTTGTTGATAAACCATACATCTTGACACACAATTAGAAATTCCCTCTTCATGTTGTCCCACCAAAAATGTTCCTTCAAATCTCTATACATCTTAGTGCTACCAAGGTATATAGACAAATTGGAGCTATGAGCATCATCTAACAATTCCCTTTTTAGATCCAATATATTGGGAACCTAAAGACTCTTCCCAATTTTCAAAAACCCCTCTTCATATATAAAGTCAGTTAATCTCCATTCATTCAAAGATTTTATCTTTTTTTGAAACTCCTCATCATCAGTCTGAGAAATTTTTATACTTTCTTGTAAATATGGTTTAGAAAAAATTTGAAAAAGCATTGATGTTTCACCTTCCATGTTTATTACCTTATCCATATTTACTACATCCACGAAAATAGGATCCATTTCAATTCTTATCTTGTTCAAAACTCCATGATCCTTTCTACTCAAAGCATCGACCACCTTATTTTTTTCCCCGAGTGGTTGTATATTGTGTAGTCATAATCCTTGAGTAGTTCAAGCCATCACCTTTGTTGCATGTTGAGTTATTTTTGTGAGAAAATATACTTTAAACTCTTTTGATCAGTATAAATCTCACATTTTTCACCATAGAGATAGTGTCTCTATATTTTTAGGGCAAAGAATAGAGCTGCTTACTCAAAATCGTGATTAGGATAGTTTTGCTCATGAATTTTTATTTATCGTGATGCATAGGCAATGACTCTATCATTTTGCCTAAAGACACAACCAAGTCCTTTCTTTGAATCATCAATATAAATAACAAACCCATCATTCCCCAATGGTAGAGTCAAGATAGGATCATTGACTAAACTTCTCTTAAGTTCTTCAAAACATTCATTACACTCTTTTGTACAAAAAAATTTAACCCCTTTATGTGTGAGCTTTGTTAATGGGTTAACCAAACCTGTTGAGTCAATAAGGTTTTCATTAGGACTTTTCCATTCCTTCTTGTTTTGAAAATCCCAAACACCTTATACTTATGAAAATATATATTTTACTTCTCCAGGGAAAATTTTCTTCCTTAAAGAAATTTATCCTAACCAAGATTTCCTTATACATGTCAATATTATTCTTAAGTATAAATATCGGATTCATACCCAAAACCTCGTAATCATATAATTCTTAGATATGAAGCATTCTGTTTTAGGATCCGAATTCTGGATATGAACTGTAATGATGTTCCACTCCAAATTCTGTCTATGAACTATAATGAAGTTCCACTCCAAATTCGGGATACAAACTCTAATAAAGTTCCATTCTGAATTCTAGAAATGAACTCTAATAAAGTTCATCTCTGAATTCTAGACTCCAAACTTTTTATAGTTCGACTCCGAACATTTATGTGTTAGACTCCGAACATTTACTAGTTTGACTCCTAACATTTATGATTTCGATTCTGATATTTTACTAGTTCAACTACAAAATTTTATGAGTTTGACTCCGAACTTTTACTAGTTTGACTCCGAACATCTACAAGTTTGACTTTGAACTCTGTAAGTTCAGATTCTGAACTCTGGTGAAACCAGACCCCAAATTTCCTTAGAAATTCAGACTCTGGATTTCTACAGAATTCAGATTCCAAATTCCTATAAAACAGAATCCAAATATCTCTTTATTATAAACATCGAATTCCATTTTGGTTAGACTCTGGACTTTTATTTAATTACATTACGAACTTCAGTTTTACTTATTCTTACACTTTTTTCACTACAAAACGATGTCGTGCATTATGTTACACATGTTTTGTTATAAAATGATGTCATGCATTCTATTTCTATCTAACTTTTGGATTTGTGACATGTGTACAGGTCCCTTCTAAATTTAAGGAAAATATGACTGTTGGAGGAGGGAGCCGACCATTGGAAATTTGCCTATAAATAAGAGCTCATTTGAATGATCTCAAGACACAACACTGATCTCTGATATTTGTGCATACATGCTAGTGATGTGATTTCTAGAGAGAGAGGCTCTTATCAACTCTCAAGCTTCGTTTAGAAAGTTAAATGACTTGTTTAAACTTTGCCTTGTGCAGACTTGTTTCGTGCAACTCTGAATGTTGGTGATTACATTCGAGGGCTTCCAGGGATAGGAAGACAGAGGTTCCAACACCTTGAAGTTGAGGGCTTCCTTGCTGAGGAAGACAGAGGTGTCGACTACCTTGAAGTTGAGGGCTTGCGGGGATAGCAAGACAGAGACTCTGATCTTCATATTGAGGGCTTACCCTGGTGTGGGTAGGATAGACTTTCTTGAAAGTATAAATCAAGGGACCTTTATCCAAGGTTGTTGGATACCCTTCTCTTTGGGTTAAAAGATTTATATCTTGTTACTTGTAGTTTTACTGCTTGTTTTCTGCTGCATTTCGTATTGTAAGGAAAGTATAGTCTTCTTATATTTCCTTAAACTTGTACTCTGATTAATTTAGATTCTATATTCTTTATGGTAGAATATCAAATTGTAAACTTTGGATAAGTTTCAATTTCCAGATCCATATTTCCGGAACCTGTTTTTCAGAATCACTTTCCATATTTAAGCAAGTGCATATAACTAGTACTTTGTAACTTCATACTTTGTCCCAATCTTTCATTGGTGTTAGAGGTGTTGTGAATTTTCTTAGTTTAACTTTGTTAAACATAGATCATTCCTTGTTTATGGAAATTTTTTAAGTGTACAATTCATCCCCCCCCCTCGTATATTGAGCATCTACATCGTTATTTCGATCCTAAAATTGGTATCAGAGGTTGGAAACCTAATACTCAATACCAATCCTACATTTGGTATTAGGGCAGGTTCTGAAATATTTATACTCATATATAAGTTTTCCTTGCTCAATTTTCATTGTTCTATATTTTCCATGATTAGGAATATTTTCCTTGAATCCAAACTTTTGTTATTAACAATTTTTTGTGTAGAATGATTTTTTAAGATGGTAGGTTTAAATGTTGGCTCCATTGACAACCTAAATCATACAAGACAACCAATTTTTTATGGCAATGATTATGAGTATTGGAGAGATCGAATGAAGGCTTTCATTATCAATACTGAGGTAGATAACTTTGTTATGCTTACTGGAGGTTAAAAAATTCCGGATAAGGAATTTAGTGCTTTAACCAACCAAGAGAAGCATGATTATCAATTAAACTATAAGGTACGCAATACTCTACTATGTTCAATGAATATGAACATATATAGCCAAATTTATTCTTGTAAAACAGCTAACTTTATATGGAAGAAACTTGAAGTTACACATTTTTGTACATCTAAAGTGATTGAGACTAGAAGAGCTATGTTGAGAGCTGCATATCATGGTTTTAATTTCCCTTATGGAGAACCTATAAGCAAAGTGCAACAAATGTTTATGAATATCATGAATATCTTACAATATATGGGAGAGAAAGGTCTGGATGATGAAGCTCTTGTGGATAAGATCATTGATATTATTCCCAATGAGTGGGAATCAAAGAGAACAGCTATTGATGAGAATAGGAAGGTTACTCAAATTTTTGTAGATGAGCTGTTTGGAACTATTCTCCAACACGAAACAAGGATGAAGAGAGACGCTGAAAACATCAAAAAGAAGAATGGGAATGGTACTGTTGCTTTTACTACAACATCAAATCACATGAAAGCAAAAGATCCTGTGAGAGTAACCAAATCCAAGTCTAAGAAGGTTACTATCCAATCCAAATCTAGTGAGAGTAAAGTCTCAAAAAATGAGTTAGATAATCTTTCTCGAAAGATGAACATGATAGCTGGTCAAAGAAATTTCAAATGCAAGTATAAGAAGAAGGAGAGGAAAGATAAGAAAGATTCAGAGGTCACATGCTATTAATGCAAGAGAAGTGGACACATTCGACCTGATTTCCCTATGATTAAAAAGAAAGAAAGAAAAGAGAGGAATTCTGAACGGAATGGGAAGAAGTTTTATAAATCCAAAGCTAAGAAAAGTCTGAAAGATAATACTACGTGGAGTGATAGCTGTGGAGACTCTTCAGAAATTGAATCCTCATAATATGATTCATCAGCTCAGATTAATATGGGATTTATTTCTAATACTTCTTTTCCACATACATGTCTTATAGCCAAGGTACGCTCTACTGAGCCTTTAATAAATTTATCTCTTGATAAGAATTTCTATTTCGAAAATAGTACTTCTAATGAAGATACTTCATCCTCAGAAAATGAAGAACCTTAATATGAAGAAGTATCTAGATTTTCCAAGTTACTTGAAGAAAAAAATTGTAAAATTTTTAAGAAATTAGACAAGGCAAATACTAGGGAAGAAGTTCTTAGAAAAGAGATTTCAGATCTTTTTTCAGATCTTAAAGATAAAGAAGAGCTTCTAGAAAAACATTCTAATGACCTTGAGAAAAAAATTCTGATAAGGAAGAACTTTCTAAAGATCTCAAGAATGCTATTTTAAAGATTAATGTTTTTGAGGAAAAATCTAACTTTATGGAAATGATTCCTGAGGATAGGAATTTAGTCATTAAACTGAAATCTGAAATTTTTTCTTTTACAAAACTTTTTGCAAAATTTACTTCTGGGAAGGAAAATTTTGACAGGATGTATTCTCAAATTAAACCTCATGGAAACACTACTGGAGTAGGTTATACTAATCAAAAAAAGATTTCAAAAACAACTATTTTGTTCCTTATAGAGCCCCTTTTTTCACTAAGTGTCAAAGTGGTGGGCATTGGAAGAAAAACGGTTCTTTGAATAAAGGTCAATCCCTTGGGTTTCATAAAGCATATTTTTTTAAACAAATGTGGATACCCAAAATTTTATTTTTTGAAAATCTCGAATCCAAGAAAGTTTGGATTCTGAAAGTCTAATTCTTTTCTCATTTTTAGGAAGATAAAGAAAGTATCAACAACAATACTTGGTAAATGGATAGTGGATGTTCCAGGCATATGACTGGTAACAAAAACTATTTCGAAAATATTATCAAGAGGGAAGGAGGGAATGTAACTTTCAGAGATAATGCTCAGGGAGAAATTGTTGGTATAGGTAATATTGTTCTTCATGGTAAAACCTTGATTTCAAATGTTTTGTTTGTTAAGGGTCTTAAGCACAAACTCATTATCATAAGTCTATTATGTGATGAAGGATACCTTGTAAATTTTAGGAATGATAAGTGCTTAGTACACAATTCCAAGGAAGAGTTTATTCTTTCTGCCAACAGGCAAGAGAATGTTTACACTTTGAACTTAGAAGAACATAGGAGCCAAGACTTACCTTTCCGTGGTGCAATGGAAGATCATTCTTGGTTATGGCATAAAAGACTAGGTCATTGTAACCTCAGTAATTTATGAAAAATCTCTAAGAAGAAACTAGTTAAGGATCTACCGGATCTTAGATTTGATTTTTCTAAAGTTTTTGATCCTTATCAATATGGCGAGCAACATAAATCTAGTTTTAAATCAATCTGTCAAGTCTCAAAAACTGATGCATTACAGTTGGTGCACATGGATCTTTTTGGTCCAACACAAACTGGAAGCATTGGAGGCAAATACTATGTGTTTGTTCTAGTTGATGATTACACTAGATTTACATGGGTCTATTTTCTAGAAAAGAAGTATGAATATTTTTCTTATTTCAAAAGTTTTAGATACCAAGTTAAAATTTAGAAAAACCTTCCACTTAAAACTATTCATAGTGATCATGGAGGAGAATTTCAAAATTCTGATTTTGATACTTTTTGTAGTAGAAAAGGTATTACTCACACTTATCAGCACCTAGAACTCTTCAACAAAATGGTGTAGTTAAAAGAAGAAATATAATTCTTTAAGAGATAACTAGAACCATGTTGAGTGAATATTCTATAGCTAGACATTTTTGGGCTGAAGCTGTAAGTACTTCTTGTTACAGTATAAATTGAGTTTTGATTAGACCTTTTCTTAATAAAACTCCTTATGAGTTATGGAATGGTAGAAAACCTAGACATTCCTACTTCAAAGTTTTTGGTTGCAAGGTATTAATCCAGAATACTAAAGACAATCTACACAAATTCGCACCAAAATCTGAGGAAGTAATTTTCTTAGGTTACTCTACAACTTCTAAGGCCTATAGGGTTTTTAACAAAAACACTTGTACTGATGAGGAAACAATACATGTAAAATTTGATGAAACTTATCCTTTTGTTTTTAAATCATCCCAACCTAAATACTCAGATGTGTTTTCAAAAACTGATGATCAAACTTTGATAGAAGATCCTTTTGATAAAAAAATTGTTCAAGAAGATACATCTGAAACATTTACCCCATAAGACTTTCTATCCTATGTTGATGAATAAGTTTTACAAAATCCAAATCAGGTGTCTCTTAAGAATCATCCCAGGGATAGTATCATTGGTGATTTAATCAACCTGTATGGACTAGAAGTTCCTTAAGGAATGAAGTAGAAGATCTAGAATTCATTTCCCAATTAGAACCTAAAAGAACTGATGAAGCTTTAGGTGATGATGATTGGATAAAATCCATGCAAGATGAACTAAATGAATTTGAATGGAATAAAGTCTGGACCTTGGTTGAAAGACCTAAGGAAACTTCTTTTATTGGAGTAAAATGGGTCTTCAGAAATAAGTGTGATGAAAATGGATTCATCATTTGAAATAAAGCTAAACTAGTTGCTAAAGGCTATAATCAGCAAGAGGGAATAGACTATGAAGAAACCTATGCTCCAGTTTCTAGACATGAATCTATTCGTATCGTACTTACCTTTGCAACATTCTTTAATTTTAAACTTTTTCAAATGGATGTGAAATGTTCTTTTCATAATGTTTATGTTCACGAGGATGTTTTTGTTGAAAAACCTCCTGGATTTGAAGATATAAAACATCTTAATCATGTTTTTAGACTTACCGAAGCTTCGTATGGCCATAAACAGGCCCCACGAGCTTGGTATGATATACTTATAGGATTTTTTCTTTAAAATAACTATGTTAAGGGAAATGCACATCCAACCCTTTTTATAAATAAAGATATGAAAAATGTTTTGATTGTTCAAATTTATGTTGCTGACATTATATTTGGTTCAACTCACCAATCTTTAACTGATTATTTTGCAGATCTAATGAAATATGAGTTTGAAATGAGTATGATGGGTGAGTTAACATTTTTCCGTGGTTTTCAAATTTCTCAAAAACCAGAAGGAACCTATATATCTCAACATAAATATATTAAATGTATTCTTAAAAAGTATGGGTTTGACAACACTAAAAGTATTAGTACTCCCATTGGTACCTCAAACACACTTGATCTTGATGAAGTTGGGAAACCAGTGGATCAAACATCTTTCAGAGGTATGATGGGAAGCCTACTATACGTGAGAGATAGTCGTCCAGACTTAAGGTTTTCTGTATTCTTATGTGCCAGATATCAATCCAATCATAAGGAATATCATTTAAAGGCAGTGAAAAGAATTTTTTTCTATTAAAAGGGAACCATGGATCTAGGATTATTTTATACTTCTGGAAATGATTTTATGTTAAAAATCTTTTCGGATGATGACTTTGGTGGATATAGAATGGATAGAAAAAGTACATCCGGAACTTGTCATTTCTTAGGAGATTCATTAGTTTCTTGGTCTTGCAAGAAGAAACATTCTTTAGAACTCTCCACTGCTGAAGCTGAATATGTAGCAGCTGTAAGTTATTGTGCTCAAGTGTTGTGGATGAAACACACACTAAAATATTATGGCTTGAGTTTTACTAAGACTCAAATTTTATGTGATAAAACAAGTTCCATTACCCCTAGTAAAAACTATGCACATCACTCTTGTGAAAAACACATAGATATTAGGAATCAGTTTCTTATGGATCACACACTAAAAGGAGATATCATTCTTCAGTTTATCGGAATGCAAGATCAACTTTTGGACATTTTCACAAAATCATTACCCTCCGATGGATTTCAATACATTAAAAAGAATTTAGGAATGATAACCATGAGGTAATCCTTCTTCATTAACTTATTTTTGAACAAATCTCTTTAGAGTAATAAACTCTTTTTCATAGGGGGGTACATTTGATTGTGAGTTTTTTTAAAAAATTCTTATTAAGTTTTTCAAAAAAATTCGTAATGATTTTTTCAAAATATTTCATTGTGATTTTTTCATAAATTTTCGTAATGAGTTTTTCAAAAAAAATTCATTGTGAGTTCTTCAAAAAATTTCATAATGAGTTTTTCAAAAAATTTCATAATGAGTTTTTTGAAATTTTCATACTGGAACTTTCGTAATGAAGTTTTCGTATTGGAAATTTTTGTAATGATGTTTTTGTACTGGAAATTTTCATAATGAAGTATTCAGAACGGATATTTTCGTAATGATGTTTTCGAAACTGATATTTTCGTAATGAAGTTTTCGGAACTGATATTTTCGTAATGAATTTTTCGGAACTGGAACTTTCGTAATGAAATTTTTTATACTCATACATTTCGTACTGGAAGTTTTCGTACTCATACTTTTCATAATGAAGTTTTGGTACTCAAAGTCATTTCAACTTTAAGTTTTTTCATACTTAGTTTTTCATAGGCAAATTTTTCATTTAAGAATAATATCACCAATTACGAATAAACATCCTGGCCTATCCGAAAGGTATGATTTTCTTACTTAAGTTTTCGTAGTCATATTTTTCATGCTGGTATTTTCCTATGAGTTTTCAAATTTTTGGATTCTAGTTTTCTTAAATCCGACTATTTTTCTCAAAAACCTCAAAAGATCAGATTCAAGATTTCCTTGTGGGTATGTTTCCAACCGTCAGATCAGATCAAAGGGTTTTTCAACTGTTAGATGGTTTTTGGATGTTCAAAGGTCAACTCCATCGCCTATATAATGGGGACCACCAAGAGACGTCCCACATCGGTTTTTCAAATCTTTCGCGTCTTGAAGCCCTGCCTATCTTCTTAAGGTCGTTCCGATCTTTGTTAAAGCCATTCTAAATCTTCCAAAACTCTCCATTCTGAATGTCTGCTGAATCAAATTCTCAGGATATGTCAACTACGAAGCCAATATCAAAGTGGTTAGTTTACTGGGAGAGGTTAGTGAATCCGAGTTTCTACAAGTATAATTCTTTTATACCTATGAATATCAAATTGAATGGAAGGGAGAAGGTTTTCTTATCGAAGCCAGAGAAACAGGACCTGGTTTAGATAGATTTTCTTGTTGAGTTCTATGAGTTTGTTTCCTTCCTTGATGAAGATGGAAGAGAGTTATTTTCTGTCAAGCCTTATGGGAAGACTTAAAAATTATCTTACACCAAGGTTGCAAGCATGGTGGGTTTATCTTATGAAGGAGAAGCTGGGTTTTGTTCACATAAGATTCCAAATGAGCAAGGAAGTTTCAAAAAAGTGAAGGCATTGAAATGCCTTGGACTTAAAGATGCCAAGACAGCTAGGATTTCTCATCTCTCATTGAATAATCAGATTCTACAGCTATGGATACACTGTTTTCTAGTACCAATATGGGGTGACAAGGATAATCTCAAGAAGAGTGACATTTACATTCTAGATTTCTTGGTAAATAAATGGAAGATAAATTTTATGAGTCATGTTTTGATTATAGTTAAGAATATTAAAGAAGGGAATCTGAATGCTCAGATCTTAATGTATCTAACCTTGATTTCTAAACTTATTGTCAGATGTATTGATTCATTTAAAGTTTCTAGAACTTCCAAGAAAAGAAATTTCAAGGCAATTATACTTAGTGAGGATACATTAAAAAGGATAAAAATGGGTTTTTCTGATGAATCTGGAGAATTATATCCTTTACCAGAGGAAGAGGCTGAAATCATTCCGAAAAATGTGGAAAACTCTCACCCAGTGAAGAAAGTTACTAAAAAGAGGAAGCTTAAGGAAGTGGTTGCTGAAGACAAAATCTCCAAAGCTAAGGAAACCCAATCCGCACCTCCCAAGCCAAAAAAGGAAAGAATATACAGATGATGTGGTGGTTAAGTGGAGAGAAGACAAGGAGAAGAGGAAAGAAAGGGATCCACAGTTCGGATTGGACCCTGCTGAGGCTAAGGCCTTAAAAGAGAGAGTTGCTGATGAGTTACAAAAGCAAGCAAAAGAGAAAAAGAGGAAAAAGAAGATGTCTGAAGCTGAGCCTATACAATATCTGTTGAGTGATACTGAAATAGCCTCTGAGAAGATTCCCCTTCTAGAAACCTTTGATGTCCAACCATTACCAGAGACTCTTGCGAAGAAGTACTCTACTCCAGAAAAATCTAAGGGTAAAGAGGTTGTTGAAGAAGCATAAAAAGAAGCTGGTGAAGAAGTAGAGGAAGAGGTTATTGAAGAAGAATAAGAAGAAGTAAGTGATGATCTAGATGACTTGATCAAACAAGTATAAGATTATCAAGAAAAGGCTGAATTTTCAAAATTAGTCACTCTTCGAAAGGGAATTGTGAAAGAAAGTTGGAACGATGATGATAAGCAAGAGGAATAGAAGGAAAAAAAATTTCTGATGAGGAAGTAAGCTATGAGAATCATTATCTTGAAGAAGGAACAGAGAAGGAGAAAATTGATGAAGACCAGATTGTTCAACTATCAGAGAGTGAAGAAGAATCTCTAGATGATCCGCCCATTATGAAAATTGATAAAGGAAAGCAAGTGCTCAGGGATACACCAACAAAAGATATCATCAGGAAGAAAGAAGTTGGTGGCTCTTCTAAAATAAAGTTGGTGCAAATTGAATAAGAAAAATCCCCAAGCCAGTTATCGGATTCAGAGTCATCAGCACATGGTCATGACTTTGTTGTGGAATCTTTGAAAATGTTGGTGGACACCATTCTGATTTTCCCCACTATAGACTCCAGATGCCAGATGCTGAAACATAGCTTGAATCAGAAGTCAGAATCCTTATCTATGGTGATGGATAAGTGTGTGTGAAAATTGAATCTGACCATAGATATTTCCTTATCAATTATGATGTACACAGTAAATCATGAACCAAAATCACTTTGTAGTCTAAGAAAGTTGAAGAAGACATGGCTAAGTTTTATCATTTTCAGAATGATGTTAAAGATTCCTTTAACATCGATGATGCAAAGATTATGAATCTTCAGGATGAGCAAATCATTGATCAAAGTTCTTGGAGTCAACAAGTGAAGGACTTGAATGATATGGTTAACTCTCTTTCTCAAAATTTTAAAAGGGATAGAGATCTCTGGATTGAGCTCCAAGAAAAACTTGTAAAGAAAGATGAGCTAGTAAGGATGCAGGAAGAGGCCATGAAATCTCAGGCAGAGATGTTGAAAGCTCAACAAGAAAGGATCACAACTTTGGAGAAGTAAGTTGATGAGGATCAAAAAGACTTGAAGAAGATGAAAATCTTGTTGAAGAAGCTTATTCCAAAGGAAAAGGAGGACAAATAGACAAATCTGATCGTTTTGTTGCATTTGTCTTTCCTTGAAAATTTGTTTTGTTCAACTCTAATGAAATTTTGGATGGTTGTGTCTTGTGTTACTATGTACTAATGTTTCAGGTACCATACTTCTTTTCCATTCCCTTACATTCTTTTTGAAAATCATAAATGGGGAGAAGGAAAAAGAACTACTTAAAAGGGGATAAGGAAAATTTAAAATGGAGAAGGAAAATTTCTAAGTGAAATATCCTTAAAGTAAGGGGGAGTTCCTCATTATGAAATTTTTCATTCTCATGACAATGAAAACTCCATTTCGGAAATTCAGAATACAATCCTTAGAGCTTCAATGCCTAAGGGGGAGTTATTTTTATTCACTATCATCTATGAACAAAGGGAGATAAGTTTTAATTTCAAAGTCTAATGACATTTTTCCAAGTCCTTATATTCTTTTTCGTAAGGTTGTTTGTGCTTTCCAAAAAGTGAGAGATTTTTGAGTCAATAATTTTTTCCTTATGAATTTTCCATTCCTTCTTGTTTTGAAAATCACAAACACCTTATACTTAAGAAAATATATATTTTACTTCTCTGAGGAAAATTTTATTCCTTAAAGAAATTTACCCTAACCTAGATTTCCTTATAGATATCAATATTTTTCTTAAGTATAATGATCGGATTCATACCCAAAACCTCTGAATCATATAACGCTTAGATATGAAGCATTCTGTTTTAGGATCCAAATTCTGGATATGAACTGTGATGAAGTTCCCCTCCGAATTCGGGATATGAACTGTAATGAAGTTCCATTCCGAATTATGGATACGAACTCTTATAAAGTTCCATTATGAATTCTAGAAATGAACTCTAATAAAGTTCAACTCTGAATTATGGACTCCGAACTTTTATAAGTTTGACTCTGAACTTTTACTAGTTTGACTCCAAACTTTTATGAGTTCGACTCCGAACTTTTACGAGTTTGACTCTGAACTTTTATGAGTTCGACATCGAAATTTTACTAGTTCGACTCTGAACTTCTATAAGTTTGACTCTGAACTCTGTAAGTTCATATTCTGTAATCTGGTGAAAACAGACTCTAAATTTCCTTAGAAATTCAGACTCTAGATTTCTACAATATTCAGATTCTGAATTCCTATATTACAGAATCTGAATATCTCTTTATTATAGACTCTGAATTCCATTTTGGTTAGACTCCGAACTTTTATTTGCTTACATTCCGAACTTCAGTTTTACTTATGTTTACACCTGTTTCACTACAAAATGATGTTGTGCATTCAATTACACATGTTTTGTTATAAAATGACATCATCCATTCTGTTTCTAACTAACCGTTGGTTTAGTGACACATGTACAGGTCCCTCCAAAATTTAAGGAAAATATGACCGTTGGGGGAGGGACTCGACCGTTGAAAATTTTCCTATATGTAAGAGCTCATTTGAATGAGCTCAAGACACAACACTGATCTTTGACATCTGTGCATACATGCTGGTGAAGTTATTTCTAGAGAGAGAGGCTCTTATCAACTATCAAGCTTCGTGCAGATAGTTTGAGCGACTTGTTCAAACTTTTCCTTGTACAGAGTTGCTTCGTGCGACTCCGAATATTGGTGATTACATTCGAGGGATTCCAGGGATAGGAAGACAGAGGTTCCAACACCTTGAAGTTGAGGACTTCCTTGCTGAGGAAGACAGAGGTTCCAACTACCTTGAAGTTGAGGGCATGCGGGGATATCAAGACAGAGACTCTGATCTTCATATTGATGGCTTACCCTAGTGGGGGTAAGACATACTTTCTTGAAAGTATAAATCAAGGGACCTTTATCCAAGGTTGTTGGATACCCTTCTCTTTGGGTTTAAATATTTATATCTTGTTACTTGTAGTTTTACTACTTGTTTTCCGTTGCATCTCGTATTGTAAGGAAAGTATAATCTTCTTATATTTCCTTACACTTGTACTCTAATTAATTTAGATTTTATACGCATTAAGGTAAAATATCATATTGTAAACTATGGTTAAGTTTCAATTTCCGGATCCATATTTCTGGAACCTATTTTTTGGAATCACTTTCTAGATTTAAGAAAGTTCATAGAACTAGTAGTTTGTAACTTCATACTCTATCCCAATCTTTCATTGGTGTTAGATGTGTAATGAATATTCTTAGTTTAACTTTGTTAAACTTAGATGTTTCCTTGTTTAAGGAAATTTTTAAAGTGTTCAATTCATCCCCCCCACATCTTGTATATTGAGCATCTACAACATTATTTCAATCCTACAATTAGTATCAGTGGATGGAAACCTCATACTCTATACCAATCCTACAAAACCGAAAAAAATCTAGAAGAAACATCAATAATAACCTACTAATACAACAAAACTGCGTACCTCAGTTATACTCATCGGTGCTATCCATTCATGGATTGCCTTGGTCTTTGAAGGATGAATAGATATTCTATCATTAGAGACAATATGTCCAAGAAAAGAAATCTCCTAAATCCAGAATTCACACTTGCTAAACTTCCCATATAATTCATCTCTTCTAAGAGTCTTTTTAATAATGCGCAAGTAATTTTCATGATCATCACATATTTTAAAGTATACCAAGATATCATCAATAAATACCACTAAAAATTCATTAATATATTCCTTGAAAACTCTATTAATTAAACCCATGAAAACCGAAGGTGCATTAGTCAACCCAAAAGTCATTACTGTAAACTCGTAATGCTTGTACCTGGTTTGAAATAGTGTTTTTGGAATGTATTCCTTCTTCACACACAACTGAGGATATCCATATCGAAGTTAAATAATTCAAAAATATTGAGCTTCATGAAGTTGGTCAAAAACAATCATCAATGTGAGGTAGGGGATACTTGTTCTTTATTGTTATAGCATTGATATCCCTGTAGTAAATACACAACCTCATAGATCTGTCTTTCTTCTTAACAAAAAGGATAGGGGATCCCCATGGGGATACACTAGGGTGAACAAATCCCATGTTACTCAATTACTCCAGTGGTTTTTTTGTTCCACTAATTCACAGTGTCCATTCTATAAGGGGCCTTTAATATGGGCATTAAAATAGGAATTAAATCAATGGAAAAAATCAATTTCTCGTTCTGGAGGATGTCCAGGTAAATATTCTAGAAAAACATCAATGTATTCCTGCAAAATATGTATGTCCACTATTTGAACATTTCTTTCCCCACCCATAGTTATTTCATTATCTTCCTCCCAAATAATTGAATATAGTTCACATACTGGGGGTGGATCTAGATAAGAATTAGGTGGCGATGTTTCTTCTCGAAAGATAAGGTACTCTTTATCATCATCGAAAATTGTAACCTTCTTCTTCTTACATTAAATTTTTTCATCATGGTTCTAAAGACAATCTATACCAAGGATTATATCAAATTAAATCATGGGTATGATGATGAGATCAGTAGATAAGGAACATTTATATGCCCTAATAGGAATTGATTCACAAAACATTGTTGTAATGATACTGCCCTTAGGTGTTTTGACTGTCAACTCCCTTGTTAAGTGAAATTTAAAATATCTAATTTTCTTAGCAAACTGAGAAGATATGAAATAATGAGATGATCCAGAATCAAATAAAGCATTTACTAAATTGAGGAAACCATTAAATTACCTTCCACCATGTCTTTCGGAGCTTCAACCTCAACAGTAGTGATA
The DNA here is from genome assembly GCA_963277665.1 of Viscum album. Classification (NCBI taxonomy): domain Eukaryota; kingdom Viridiplantae; phylum Streptophyta; class Magnoliopsida; order Santalales; family Viscaceae; genus Viscum; species Viscum album. Next base: position 57,747,327 of record OY728132.1, on the reverse strand, counting down.
ACATAAGCTTGGCGTTGATCCCTAGGACTTTTCTGAGGTATGTTTCCTGGGAACTTAGGAAATTCATTTGTATAATTCCCTTTTTATCTACAATTGTAGAATTCAACATTGATATCCTCTTTCTTCCCCTTTAAATCACAAGCTTGGTTGCCTTTTTCACCACACTTCTAACAGACTCTCATTCCCTTCAGGCAAGTACCAAGGTGTTTCTGCCCACATTTACCGCAGGATGGGTATTGAACTTTTCTATTCTTCCCCTTATTTCCATTTCTAGAGTGTTCAGCATATCTCTTCTTCTACATCTTTTATTTAAAGTCATAATACTTAGAGAATTCTTTTTATGTTTTGATAGCACATGAGACAATATCTTCATATGATGAGAAGGATTGTGAGACTAATGCTCGATGGATAAATGGTTTTAACTTATCAAAGAAATGGTAAATATTACTATTTTGGTTACATATATAATCTGAAGCTTGCCTTGCTAACCTTGTAAAGTTAGCCTCGTATTCTACGACATTCTCATCCTTCTTTGTCTCAGACACCAAAATTGTCTTTCCATATCCACTCGATGGTCACGTGGAAAATATTTTTCTAAAAAAACTATTTAAACTCTATCCATTCCATATTTGATACTTCATCATCCTCCATTTTGTTTTGAATCAGTGACCACCATTAATCTGCATCTCTTGTGAGGCCATAAACTGCAATGAAAACATTTTCCCTTTCCCTACTCCCAAAAGCATGGAATATTTTCTCTAAGGAACTTATACATTGCTCGGCTACAAATGTATTTAGAGTCTCATTTAATATTGGTGGTTTTTTCCTCATGAATTAGTCTAACATTGATCCTCCGTATTGTGGATCAGGTTGCTCCATACGGGCAAGGTTATTATACATAACCTGGGTGAGTTGTCCCAGTATAGTGATAAGATGATCAGCACCAGTTTCATCACCAGCTCCACTGTAATTAACTTGAGTAGGAGGGAAATCCCTACATGGATTACGTGCATTGATACGATTTACATTCCTTCTACTAGGCGCAATTTCTAAACAATGGCATACACAAGATTAGTTTATGAATCACAATACATAATTCCAAACTTATAAAATAGTTAACACAAATTGAACAGTTTATGGATATAATCCATAATTATAAAAACATTTTCTGTGAGGAAGTATATACTCATAAACCTTGCATAACAGTTTCTAAAGAAAATGATAATTATCTTAATCATATCCCATGGGTGTGTCGTAACCAAGAGTGTAGCAAAGCTCATTGTTGTGCACCAGTTTCCATTTGAGTCTAGCTCAAAGTGCTATTTTCTGGTTTTACACCAAGGTACATTTGTGCCAGAGCCGCATTTTCCTGATCCTATCCAGAAAGGGATGTATTTCTGGTAAAACTCACAAAATCCCTACAATACCAAAATTCTAGGATGTTATTCTATACTAATCCTCAATGTCTATCTTAGGGTAATGTTCTCTAATAAGAGTTTTTCTAAATCTAGATTCCAAGGTTTGTACTAAACATTCTCTGATACCTATTGTAACACCCCACCCCTAGTTACCCAATGTCTGTACATTATTACATAACATTGGCATGATCACAAAAGATCATGTATCGAAAGACCGATTTGTTTAGTAGCCTTAGAAATACTAGATACATTCATAAGTTTTACCTTACATTATAAAATGAAAAAGAACAAGAAAATTTTCTTCATTAACCACTTTCATATCCCAAAGACTATCCCTACAGGTTAGTCATAATATAATTCTTCACATCCTAGGAAAACAATAACACATAGAAATGGGTGAGCACAGATGCTCGGTAGGGATAACAATATAGAAAAAACATTTATAAATAAGCCTAAAAAATTAAGAGAATGTTTAAGACTAAAACGAAAGCCTTTTAATCCTAAACTTCAGAACAATATGTAAAATATTTAATCAAATAATTCCATTTACATATTCACATGGATATTTTACTAGTCTAATAACCACATGCAATATCAATAGCCACTTTCATAATGATGGAATGCATAATTACAGACTTTATAACCACATAGTCAATGCCTTGTGCCAAGACTACAAATAAGATTTTTTCACAATCATGTTCCAAGACACTAGTTTGTCTCATGAGACCTACCAATGCATCAAGGAGCTATAGCGGGTTCTACCCATCACTTACAAAGTCAATGCATTCCTCATATGAAAAGGTTTAAACAAAACATAAACATTCATATTAAAAATAGAATACAAAATGTCAATAATTTATCCATTAACTATGAATGGTGTAAAAATAACACATCCACATTCAAACGTATCACAAAACCTTAAATACAATATAGATGTTTTGTATCATAATAAATTAACTTCAAACAAGCTTAAAATCCATCAAATGATAGATGAAATAAAAAAAATAGAAAATATTTATTTTTATTTTGAAATCATTTAAATGTAATATAATCATAAAAGAAAACATTAATTTTGAAAATATTCTTATAATCTTGTAAGGGATGTTTCGATGGTGTTATAACGGTGGAAAATTTATGCACCTGCCGTATAAGTTAAAAAACATTCTTACCTTAATTTTGTCGAAAAGGTCGTAAGGTACCATGTTTGGAAAATGAAATAATGATTCCTTTGAAACCATATTATAAAAATTCAAAAAAGGGTATACATGAATTTAACCCATAATCTATTAAATAATAAAAAAATTGGATTACATTTTTAAGCCACATGGATATGGATGATAAAGAGGTCCCAGTAGATACTTACGTAAAAAAACCTCAGATAATAAAGAGATTGTAAAATTAACTCTTACCTTGTACTTTTCCTTGTTCAAGGGTATGTTAACATCCTATATAATAGTTAAATAATTTTTATTAAATTATACAAGAACTATATACATAAATATTATATCATATATGATCTTCTAATATTACTTTGTTAATGATATTTCAGTAGTATTATCATTTCAAGTGTTAAAAAATTCATTTTCCTTTATATGATTTGTTACGTAAGTAATGTTTGTTATGGATAAGATGTATATTATTCATATTCATAATTATATTATGTCTTTAAACATTATTTCTAATCATCAAATGAAAATTATTCTTCAATGTATACGATTGGGAATGAATCTCATCGCATTCGTGGAGACCGTAATTCGTACGTACGCACGAGCGACAATATCATTATTTTGATATTAAGATCATATATAATTGGATGTTATATCATATATAAAGAATCATTATCATGCTATATTTATTATTTACATCATTTATACCCATTATTATACCCATCCAAATGAAGATGTATTTGAATAACAAACTACACCACGACGTGGAGACGGTAATCCGTAAGTACGCACGTATGGTGACTTTTTCATTTATTGGAAGGATAGAATAATGAATATGGTTGTAAAATTTTTATAATAACTTCACAGTATATAGAAGATACTAGAGTTATTATTTTAGAATGGAAACAATAAATAAAGAGGAAGTGGAAGAAGAAAATAACTTGAAAGAGGTGATGAAATATTAACCTCTTCTTCAGGTTCTTTCTCTTTATTTGATCAAAAGGGCTTCATAGGTTAGCTTTATTACTAAAGGAGGGACTCTAGGATGAACGGATGACAGTTGACAGGATATTTGGGCAGGGGTTGGACGATCCAAATGGCTTTGAAGGTGTGAATTTGAGAGAAGGGGAAGTTCCCTTTTATAAGAGGGGTGAGGGGCACCTTAGAAAAAGATTGAAATATTATTTTATAATAAAATAATTTTTGGTTTCTAATGGCTCAAAAATAATTTATTTCAAGGATAAGGTGGGGATGGGTCGAAAACCACTAAACCAATAGGTTTTATATAGGTTTTGGTCACTATATTAACCTTATATTTTAGATTTTACTCATAGTTAAATAGTTTGACATTTACCATATCTCTTTATTTTTATATTATATGGTTAATAAACATACTATAAACATCCAAGAGAACCCCAAGTGGTTCATTAATTAAATATATAATATTATATAAGCCCTTTAGCCAAAAAATAGATTTTTAGGAATAAAATACCAATTAATAATATAATATTTGTTTTAAAAACTGTTTTATGTCAATTTTGACACTATTTGTTATTTTGATTTTGTTAAATTTGTAACAGCATTATTACTTAAAAAATCATTTAATCAACCCTAAAATGTCATATTAACCTCAAAATTTAGTTTAATTCATTAAAAGTATCAAATTAGATTTATTTGGATATTTATAATATCAATTATTTAAATATTTCATTGATAAATTAATTACTGCATCATCATTGTGTCATAAATAAATTTAATTATTTAATGTCTAAAAATTATGCATAAAATACGATTATGTAGGAAATATTTTATGATTTATAATAAATATTTATTGTCGAATTTATCTTATGTATAACCCTATATTAAAAATGGTTTATTATTAAACATTGATTTTAACTCTTTTAACGCTTCTTTAAATAAAATAAAAATAAATGTCTTAATCTAATCCTATTAGACCTAAAGAATCATATTTTATTCCTAAGGTTTTTTTTGGTTTAATTAAACTTATTCTACAGAATTAGGACATGTGTTAAGGTAATTATGATATCATTTTACCCTTAATTACCCTATTTACTTTTAACTGTGGTAAATAAAAGTAAAAAAGTTACTGTTCAACAAAAATTATTTTCATCATATTGAACCACATCTTACATACTAATATTAACAGTGCCTCTCAGATTTTTGAAATTCAACTCACATAAGCAGTAAAATTATGATTTATAAAAATTTGAAAATTCTCCTAGGAGTTGGGTAAAAGACTGTAAAATCTTTAATAGAATTTTTATATATTTAAACTCATTATAAAATGACTCCAATGAATTAAATTGAACTTATATAGGTATTATGTATCTATATTAACCTAAAATGAATTTAAATTAAATAAATAATTATTTAAATAAAAAGTCATTTTTAAATAATAACTCAGTGTTTTTCACTATTCATCAAAAAATGAATGTTTTCTAAAAAATACCAAAAATTCACCCTAAGAAAATTTGGATATTCCGAATCCAAAAATGAAGTCCATTTTTAAAGATAAAATTTATAAAATTTCAAAAAGTGGGTATTACTATTCATAATGGCTAGTTTGATTGGTCGCGGTGTGTTAGAATCTCAAAGTTGCATACAATTCAAGATATTTCATTATTCAAAGGAAAACGTATCGTGGAAGCATGGGGTGTTACACCCTTCCACAACTGGGATGTGAAACGTGCGTCACAGTCAGAGATGTCATCGATGTCACCCCATGTAGTCATACAATATTTTGTATGTAGAGGTTTCCCAATCCCTTTACCGATCCCTGCTCTTGGATAGGTAGGAAGTGAGTTGACATGGTGAGTCGATCAATAATCACCCAGATAGAATCATGTCCTATGGACATACGTGGAAGCCCTATCACAAAGTCCATGGAGTTCCCATCCCATTTCCACTCTGGCACCACTAGTGGTTGTGGTAAGCTTGCTAGAACTTGATGCTCGGCCTTCACTTGCTGACTAGTGAGGCATCGAGAAACATACTCTGCTACAGCCTTCTTCATCCCTTACCACTAGTGCTGACATCAGAGGTCCTGGTACATCTTCACCACACTTGGATGTACCACCAGAGGGGACGTATGGAAATCCCCCAACACCTCCTCTTGTAGCACCACTGATACCATGGTTCATCCACTAAAGAGGATGACGTGCTTCCCACCTTTAGAAAATCCATCAGGTTCTTGTCCTCAGGTTATCTGAGCACATCGAGCCTTAAAGTCAAAATCCCCAAGCTGCGCCTCCCTAACTTACTGAAGAATTAGTGGTGTGACAGTCATAGACTAGTGGTATGCTTCTCCATCTCTACCCACTAAGGATATCTGCGAGATCGATAACTATTATATCTCCTCACTCAGCAACTATAGACCAAACCTCCTACTGAGTGCATTTACTACCATGTTCCCCTTCACATGAGTATAGACTATCTCAAAGTCATAGTCCTAGAGGATCTCTATGCATCACCGCTATCTTAGGATCAGGTCCTTCTGCGAGAAGTTATTCCTAAGACTCTAGTGATCAGAGTATACTGTAAAACATTCCCCCATCAAGTAATGTCGCCACACCTTCAGGTGAAGACCACTACTGCTAACTCCAATTCATGGGTAGCCTAGTTCTTCTCATGTTCTCATCTTTCATGTGCCATAGGATATCACTGCTCACTTTTTTATCAGAACACACCCAAGATCGGTCCCTGATGCGTCGTATTAGACCACATACCCAATTCCCTCTTCTAGTAGCCTCAAGATGGAGACACTCGTCAGTCTCTACCTCAACTCCTGAAAACTATGTTGGCATCTCTCTTTCCACATGAAGGGTTGTCCCTTCTTTGTCAACGCTAACAAGGGTTCTGAAACTTTGTAAAATTTAGGCATGAATCTTCGGTAGTATCCAGCCAACCCCAGGAAACTCCACACCTCATTAACACTCCTAGGTGGCTCCCAAGAAATCACAGCCTCTATCTTCACTGGATCCATAGCAAGTCCAGCCTCCGAGATAACCTGTCATAGGGAGTGGACCTCTCGTATCCAGAACTGGAACTTCGGGTTCTTACCATAAAGCTGGTGCTCTCAGATTGTATCCAGGACTATATGCAGATGATAGGCATTCTCCTCCTCCATCACTGAGTACACCAAAATGTTGTCGATGAACACCACCACAAAACGATTGAGTTAGGGCTAGAAGATCATGTTCATGAGTTCCAGTAACACTATAGGGGTGTTGGTCACTCCAAATGTCATAACCAATAACTCGTAGTGGCCATACCAACATCTGAAGACCATCTTTTTCACATTCTCATATTTTTCCCTAAGCTGATGATAGCCTATCCTAAGGTCTATCTTCGAAAACCAAGGAGCTCCCTTTAGCAGATTGAAAAGGTCATCAATCCTCGGATGTGTATACTTGCTCTTCACAGTCACCTGGTTTAGGCACCGGTAGCCCTCAATGAGTCTCAAACTCCAATCTGACTTCTTGGTGAATAAAATCAGGGCTTCCCATGGAGAAACACATGGCCTTATGAACCCCTTTTCTTGCAAGTCCTACAAATATACTTGTAACTCACAAAGTTTTGTGGGATCCATTCGATATGGTGGTGAAGATATCGGTGTCACCCAGGGGTACAGTTCGATGTGGAAGTCTACCTCCTTGCGTGGAGGTAGTCCTGGAACATCATCAGGAAAGACATCAACATACTAGTCCACCACTACAGGATAGCTTGGACTCTCAAAATCTACTACTATAAGGTTATTTCTAGCAAACTAATGTGTAATCGGCTACACCCCCCTCTAGGAAACTCCATCCTATGTTGAAAAGGTTCTCTTCTCATTGGTGAAGGAAAACATTATCTCGTCTGCACGGACAGACTGCACTTTGCACCTAATACAGTCAATCTGAGCATGGACTGTGGATAACCAGTCCATAACCAAGATAATGTCTTAAGGCCTCGACACTGCTACTAGGACATCCCAACCGAAGCTCTCACCTCCAAGAGTAATCTCACACTACCACCACTATTGTGTAATCACTGAATCTTCTCTCGCAGGAGTCTCTAGCCATAAGGAACGAGCCAAATTGTAATGACGCAAACTCTTTAATAATATTTGTTTCCTAATTTTGTGGGTTATTTTATTTTATAGTCAACAAAAATATATACTTTAATTAATGAAGTGGGTATAATTAAATGAGATCATTGGGTTTTGACTGTTATATGATCATTGGTCAATATGATCATTGGAAACTAAACTCTTAATGTTACAATTATTGTTTATAAAATCCAATGATTTTGGTTAATTAATACAGAATGAATAGTCGATGGAATCATCAAGTAGACTCGGTCCATATGAAGCCCATCTGTTAGAGCATGGGAAAGAGGTAGCATCACTGGTCTTTTCTCTTGACCAAGCCCAAGACAAACTTCAATATATGAATCTTGAACGGAATCTCCTAAGGGAGAAGTTCAAGCTGATAGAAATCGCCACTCGGGTAATGTTGTTCGAGCCACCCCAAAATTCTATCACCATAAAACACCTTACACTTAGATCTTATGCATGTGTTATAAGTGTCTATGTAACGAATCCTTAGTTACTTTCTGTAATCCTTCTGTAAAAATAAAATTTTTTACTTCTTATTATGGTAAAATTTGTGAATTTCAAATTTACGAATAAATATAGGATGAATTTATAGAAGTTCCATATTATTGATGAATTTTGGAAAAAAGGGGTCATTTAAAATATTTTTTGTATTCTTTAAATAATTATTAAAGTGAATTTATTTTCAAAACATGTTCTTCTACAGTTGTGTTCAGTAAGAAATCTAAAGTCTAATAAAATCAAATTAATTTTTGGTGAATAGTAATGTATGAATAGTAACATACCCATATAAATATTAATTAATAGTAAATCAACCAAGAAAAATAAACTTCACCCATGAATGTATAAATACATTTTAGACATCTTAAAACTGAGAAAAAGATCGTAGTATAAGTTTTGGTATTTTTGTATGTCATAAAAAATTTATTTAAAATTTTATAATTAATTAAATAATTTAAAATGGAAATTTATTTTCATAAAATGTAATCATATATTGTTACTTTATTGTTTTAGGGTTATACGATAATTTTATGGGACCTTTATTACTCACTTAAGGTGTTACAAAATGAGTTATAGTTTTAAAGTTGTATTTTTGGAATAAATAATGATTTTATTTAAAAAATATTTTTAAATTATTTAGAAAATTATTTTCATAATATGGAGTTCACTTTTGAATTCAGATCATTGATATTAGGTTACAGTGAATTTTGGGATTTTTCTGAAACAGATGATTTTTCAGTGAATAGTAAAAATACAGTTTTGAGTTTCTGGTGTTTAATGACATCATTGATGATGTAATCATTATTTAATAAATCTGGTAATCTTTTGAATAGTAAGATATATTATGAGGTGTCCCATGCGGAAAATACCATGGGTAAATACCATGGTCAAGTCCATGGTTTTTCAAATACCACTGATGAGGTGTCCCTTGGAAATTAGTCAAATATTCCCTCACTTTTCCTATAAATACCAAGATATTCCCTCATTAATTTCATTCCAAAATCCTTATAAAGAATATCTGGTCTTTCAAACTCACAATGTGTCCTCCAAAGGGTCCCTCAATCCCCCCCAAGGTCCCAACCTTCGAGCTTTTGAAGATACTCTTCAATGTAAGGGAACCTTTCACCCACCTATTTTTAGTCATGATTTCATTTATGTTTTTTATTATAGTTTACATATTCTTATGTGGGGTTATGTTGTTATATATTCTTACTACATTACATTTCATGTCCAAATTATTATATACCCTTTACACTCTCATCAATTTATTTTCTGAATTTTTTAGTGATGCTGTTAGGCTGCTAAATTTTTCGTAAAAGAAATAGTGTCTTCTCTTTTCTTTCATGTATTCTTTTCTTGTGGTATGCCATTAAAATATCCATAACATGATATAATTATGTACCCATAATGTATTATGAACTATTTATGATTTTTTTACCCTTTTCCCCTCTCTTTTTAATGTTTTATAGAATGATGTTATGTAGCCATTATGCTGCAGAACTTTCGTCTCAAAATCTCTTTGTTTTTCTCAAGAAAATTCTTTTGTTTTTTTATCGGAATACCCAAGTATATTTTCATTTCTATAGGTATTCATCAAGACATAAAATTTATATATTTTATTCTATAATCGACAAACATGAAACCATATTTCTTTTTCTAAGGGTTATAAAAGACATAACGATCATGTTTCTAAGCACTTTTAAAAACATCAAGATTTTGAAGTGAAACCCATTACTTTTACTCTCTATGGGAAATTTATGAAATGTTTGATTATGATCTTGTTGGATCACATGAATATAAATACATATTAAGGGTGTGCTCTAATAGTGCTCCAATGCATTGGTTAAAAAATCTCTAGAGATGACAATTTTCATGATACCATAGTGAATAACCTTGGTAATTTTTATGACACCTTGGGGATAAACCTTAGTGATATGTTCTTGAATGTATATATTGAATTTTTGAGCCACATATTCATGTTATGTTTCATGTTCTATTTATTATTAAATTCCTCTACTTCCATTTCGCATGTCTTTATGTGTTTTATCAAATTCTTATTGATTTCACAAGTAAACTGATTCCCTTGCTTTCCTTACTAGGCATTCTGCTCATCCTTTCCTTTGATGTATGCCTCCATGTTATGAGATGTAGTAATTATACTTAGTATGAACCAATGATGAAGCCTTAAAAGTTTATTAGAAGAGCGTTTTATGTTGTTTTCATGTATTATGTTCCTGACTTCAAAGACACTAGACTTTAAAGATCCTATGTTTGTAAAATGTAATGAAAGGTTATGTAATAAAAAGATGGGATTCCATAGATGGTATCAAAGTATAGTTTAGTTATTTATGGAAATTAGGATGTCAAAAAATTTAGAATAACTCTATAGAAAAGTCTAAATATAGAAATATTTCTTGTTATTTTGGTGAGTATTGAGTAAGTGGATTATCAAGAAAATACATCCCAGTATGGATACGAGCAGGTAGAGGCGGCTCTGAAACAGATGTACCTAGAAGTGAAAACTCTGACAAGGAGTTTCGGGCTTAACCTGGGATATCCTGGTACACAACAACGAGCCTTTCTGCTCTCTTGGTTACAACACTCCTTGGGATATTTTTGGTTAATAATAATGTTTTTATGAATCATTATAAGGTATTTATAGAGAAATTTAATTGTTTAAAGCATGTTGTTTTATGACATAAAAAACTTTATTGTTAAAAGATTGGTAAATAAAATAAGTTTCTCAGAATGGTTTTTTTTTTGAAAATTGAGTGCAATAGGAGGAACCATACAAATGGTGACCATAATGGAGCACACACTCACAACCCTATGATGGAAGCTGGAATAGAAACATTAATGTGAATGATGAACCAACTAACTCAAGTAATGGGAAATAACTTGAATCGTGATGAGAGACCGATCTCACCATGACAGGAACAAATTTATGTTCAATTTTTTATGCACCAACGACCACCAACCTTCAGTTGATATACCAACCCATTGATTACTGAACAGTGGATCAGCTCTATCGAGAAGATCTTTTCTACTCTCTGTTGTTTAGTGAAAGAGAAGGTCACCTTGGATTTCTATCTCTTAGAGGAAGAAGATGATCAATGGTGAGAATTAATTAAAAACATGAGGCCCAGAGTGAATGTTGAATCTATGGAGAGGGAAAAGTTCAAAGGGATCTTATTCAGTAATTATTTCCCTCGATTAATGAGAAAAAGAATGAAGAATATGTTTCTTGAGCTGGAGTAGAAGGAGAATGAATCTTTGGGAAGCTACGAGATGAACTTCATAAGGCTTTCACGTTACACCTCTAGCTTTTTCATGGATGCGAATGGTAAGGTTGATATATTATTCAGTGGACTGATACCTCATCTTCAGAATAATCTATCCAACCAAGATTATGATAGATATGAGGTGATCATGCGAAGTGCGATGATAGTCGAACTTGAGTTTGGTGAGATTCAGTGGTCTCATAAATCTAACGACAATAATAGATCTATGGAACCCATCTTATGGAGGACCTTTGATCAGGGAAGAGGAGGCAAGCAAGTGCAATGTCCCACATGTAATAAATGTGGGAAGAAGCATTCAGGGAACTGCCTACTCGGGAGCGGGAAATGCTACAAGTGTGGAAGAGATGGCCATATTTGTGAGAAATTGTCATAGTGAGGTGGAAACTCAACTTACAAACACTAATTACAATGGTAAGATGGTTTAGGCCCCACCTGAGGTCCAGTTCTATAAGTGTGGACAACTTGCGAACTTTTCCAATAACTGTCCAAATCTGAGGGAAGTGGAGGGGAACCACCATCAGCCTCAGAAAAGGTCAAGGGAGCAAGGTTGTGCTTTTTATATCACGATAGCTGAAGTTGAAGCTCTAAAGGGTTTGGTATCAGGCACTCTTGTTGTTCTATCAAATCTAGCAAGTACTTTTTTTGATTCTATTTCTAATAAATCCTTTATTTCCTCCATGTTTGAAAAGAATTTTGAATCAACCCTCAATTTTCTAAAAGTAGAGCTATCAGTCAAGACTCCTGGTGGGATTATCCAAGCATCCTTAGTGTTTAGAAACTTTTGTATTTACTTTAGTAATCACAATCTTATCACAAATCTCTTAGTCACTCCCATGCTAGAATTTGAAATTATACTAGGGATGAAATGGGTCTCAATGTATAATGCTATGATCAAATACAGATGAAAGAAAATATCAGTAGTCTTGAATGGAAAACCTACAATTATATTCCAAGGATAGATATCTCAATCTGATATTTATCTATAAGAACCTCCTATATTCTTCTTTATTGCGTTGATCGGGGAAGAAGAAGAAGGAAATGATAGTTTGAGGATAAAAAATTTCTTGATCATCTAGGTCTAAGCTGACGTATTTACTGATGAGTTACCCAGACCTCATCCAAAAGGAGAGGTAGAGTTCTTCATTCAACTCATACCTAGGTCTCATCTGATATTTAAGACCCCCTATAGGATGGAAAATGTTGAGCTAGAATAATTAAAGAAACAACTCCAAGATCTTTTGGTGAAAGAGTTTATCTGACCGAGTGTGCCTCATTGGGGAGAACCTCTTATTTTTGTGAATAAGAAGAATGGATCGATGCAAATATGCATTGATTATAAAGAACTGAACGGGATCATAGTAAAGAACAATTACCCTCTTCCAAAAATTGATGACTTATTTGACCAACTTCATGGGGCTCAATTCTTTTATAAGATTGATCTTCGATATGGTTATCATCAATTGAGGGAGAATAAAGAAGATATTCCAAAAATTGCCTTCCGATCAAGATATGGGTGTTATGAGTTTGTTTTTATGCCATTCGGACATACTAATTCACCTGTTATTTTTATGGATTTTATGAATAGAGTCTTTAAGGACTAACTTGATAACGTTGTGGTAGTTTTTATTGATGATATTCTGATATATTTCAAAAGTTGCGAGGAGCATGAGGATCATCTAAGGGGTATTTTTCATACTCTACGAAAGGAAAAGGATTTTTGGAAAGGTCAGAAAATGTGAATTCTGTTTGCAACAAGTTTCTTTCTTGGGGAACATTATTACCAATGAAGTAATCACTGTTGACCCTGTAAATACAAAAGTTGTAGAGGAGTGGCCTCAACCTACAACAATAACTGAGATTCATAGTTTCCTTGGTTTAGAGGGATATTATATGAGGTTTATGAAGAAATTTTCATGACATTCTAATCCATTAACCATGTTATATCAAAAAGGGATCAAGTTCATATGGAAAAGGAGTGTGAGGAATGTTTCTAAAAGCTAAATAAGTGATTTGTTACTACAATAATGTTAACATTTTCCTCAAGTGGAGGATGATTCATTATTTTTAGTGATTGAACTCTGAAAGGTTTAGGGTTCGTCCTCATGAGAAATGACAAAGTCATTGATTATGCATCTCAGCAGTTGAATACTCATGAGAAAAAACTATCCCACGCATGATCTAGAGCTAGCTTTGGTTTTTTTCTCTAAAGATATGGAGGCACTATTTTTTTTGGGGAGAAATGCAATATATACATAGAACATCAATGATTGAAGTATATTTTCACACAAAAGGAATTGAAAATGATATATAGGAGATGGTTGTAACTTCTCAAAGACTATAATTATTCAATTCATTAATATCCTAGATGGGTAAACAAAGTCACTGATGCATTAAGAATTAATGACCTAGTTGTTCTTTCCATGATGAGGATTCAAAGATATCCTCTGATTAATGAAATAGTAAAGATAGAGATGGGAATTATAAGGGAAGGGACATCATCAACCCTAAACCAAATTATTTCTCAACTGTCATTACTAGAGAAGGTCAAGAAAGCTCAAAAAGAAGATCCATTAATACAGAAGAAGCTTGATTCTGTGAAGGATGGAAAGTTTCCTCAGATCAATATTGATCAAGAAGGTGTACTAAAATTTTGTAAAAGACTATGTGTTCCATCTATTCTGGAAATAAAGAATGAGCTGATGGATGAAGCTCATAACACTACATTCTCTATACATCCTATAAGAAAAAAAATGTATAGGGACCTTCGGGATCATTATTGGTGGGATAATAGGAAAAGGAATATTTCTTACTACACTCCAAGGTGCCTAGTATGTCAACAAGGGAAGGTAGAGCGACAACTTCCTAAAAGGGTATTGAAACCACAACCCATACCAGCATAGAAGTGGGATAATATCGCTATGGTCTTCGTTAATGGTCTCCATATAACTTCTAAAGTAAATTATGTGATATGGGTAATTTTCGACCGTCCCACCAAGACTTTCCATTTTATCTCCATGAGGAAAGATTTCTCTCCTGATCAACTTGCCAGGATTTATGTGAAGGAAGTGGTAAGGGTTCATGGTGTTCCACTTTCTATAGTATCTAATCGTCATCCAAGGTTCACATCAAAATTCTGGAAAAGTCTTCAATATGCTCTGAGCACTGAATTGAATTTTAGTATGGCTTATAACCCCCAAACTGATGTCCAATCTGAAAGGGCTATTAAAACACTCGAGGATATGCTAAGAACATGCTCAATGAAATTTTAAGGTGGATGGGATCAATATCTCCCTTTATTTGAGTTCTCTTACAACAAGAGCTTCCACTCAAGTATTCAAATAGAACCCTGTGAAGATATATATGGTAAGCGGTGTAGAACTCATAATTTTTGCATCAAGCTGGTGAGATAAAGGTTCATGGGAATGATCTTGTGCAATAGATGACAGAAAAAGTCTATACCATCTGACAACACATTAAGGCTGTGTAACGCTCTAACCCCAGTTATGGGAGTTAGTGCATTATTTTAATACATTGACATGATTATAATGAATCAAGTCTCAAAAGACCGATCATTTTTGCTATCTTGGAAAATAGATTACATACATGAACATTACATTACACATTAGAGAATAAAACAAAACATAAATGATTTTTTGAGAACGCCATTAATCCCTAATATTAACCCTACTTATAAATCATAAAATGCTTCTTCACATCCTGGGAAAAATAAAAATATAAATGGGTTATCTCAGATGCTCAGTAAGGATAACAATATAGCAGAAACAATCATAAAAAGGAATAAACATTTAAGTCAATGTATTATACTAAAAAAAATCTTTTTAAACTTAAACTTCACCATAATATGTAAAATATAAAATCAAATAATTCCATTTACTTACTCACATGGGTATTCTACTAGTTGAATAATCACATGAAATATCTATAGCCAATTTCATAATGATGGAATGCATAATTCCGGACATTAATTTTTGTTTCAAGGCCTCGTTCCAGGAGTTAGGGGCTAACTATAACTGGACCCCAACCCAGAGAGCGTCTGTCACCGAACTCTAACCCAGAGAGCCTCTGTAAACGGACTCCAACTCGGAGAGCCTCTGTAACTGGACTCCAACCCCGAGAGCCTATGTAATCAGACTCCAACCCGAAGGGTCTGCTGTAACCGAACCCCATCCCGGAGGTCTTACTTTTATCGGACCCCATCCCGGAACATACTTGTCCAACACATTCATATTAATAAGAGGTTGATGTATAACATAAACATTCGTATTAAAATTAAAATTTGAAATGTTAATACTTTAACCATAAACCATGAATGGCATAAAAATAAATCATCCACAGTCAAATATATCACAAAACCTAAAATAAAATATGGAAGGTTTTTATCAAAATTAATCAACTTCAAACAAGTGTAAAATTTATCAAAGGATGTTGACATAGATGAAATAAAAACTATTTGAGAAAAAATATCTCTTTCTATTTTAAAATCAGTTATGATTCACATAATTATAAAGAAAACATTTATTTTGAAAATATTCTTATAATATTGTAAGGGAATCTTCGACGATGTTATAATGGAAAAAAATATCTGCACCCGCCGTATAAGTTAAAAAAACATTCTTACCTTAATTTTTTCAAAAAATTCATAAAGTTCCTTATTTAGCAAATGACAGAATGATTCCTTTCAAAAACATATGAGGTCAAATAAGGGTATAGATGACTTTAAACTATTGTCTGTTAAATAGAATTTTTTTTGAAATACATTTTAAAGAAAACACGGATGTGGATGATAAAGAGGTCCTAGTAGATAATTACGTATAAACAACCTCAGATAATGAAGTGATTGTAGAATTAATCCTTACCACGTTGTAATCAATCGATTCGTATAACAAAAAGTTAATAACCGCTAAATCATTCATAGAATAAAATGAATATAAAGATAATCATGATAATAAATATCAAATGGATGTAAACAATACACCACATGCAATAAGTGGCGAACAATGGAAATCTCAGGGAATTAAAAGTGAGATAAGAAACCCCTTACCTCATGTCCGGCATGACTTGTTTGTTCCTTGTTCTTCTTGAATAATAAACAGAAGTTAATTTATGCTTGATTAAGAACCCTTCTCTAGTTTATTATTCCTTTTATATCAATTATTACCATGTTATAAACAATATGTGATCATTTTAGTTAATAATGGTCTTTTGTCGATATTTGGTACTTGAGTCAAAAATTAACACCTTATAATTACATGTTGTCCATGAGGTCAAGATTCCATTATCTCCCAAATTATATCATTGATTTAGATATTATATATATCATATATATCCATTATATATATGTATTTATAACAGTACATAACATTTGGAGATAAGAAATGAAATGCACTGTTCTTGGAGACGGAAAGGCGTACGTACGCATGAATGCTAATTTCATTTCTATTTCGTATTTTAATTGAATGAAAACTTAACTACACATAGTTATATTATAATTACAGTATAATATAATATATAAATTCAATAAATCCATCCTTTATGTGTCTCATGTATGGTTAGAAGGAGTCATATCACTTTGATGGGGCGGTAGTCCGCACTTCCTCAAATGAAATTATTGCATTTAATCATAATGGAAATCATAATGGTATGCTATAAATTAAAAATACAGAATCATAAAGAAAACATAAAAATAATATATATCATATATATATAGTTTCATCATAATGGATACCATAATAGGTGGTAGGAGATAATTTAACAATCATCGATTCATGAGGCGTTAGTTTTCCAACCACAAAAACAGTATGTTCTTTACCCATTAGATGGAGGTGGTTGTAAGTGTAGTTCGAATACATATCATAAAAACATACTAGTATATTTAGGATACTTGCGATGTTATAAAATAAAGTAATGCAAATATTTTAGGGGTTGGAGAAGTAAAATAAACGAAAAGAATTTAAGAGAAACGGTTACCTTTAATTCGGGTAACTCTCTTTGGTTTGAACAAAAAAGGACTTATTGAAGTGACTTATGCCTAAGGTAAGGATTATAAGAGGAAGAGAGGGATATTTAGAGCTTATTTGGTCATGTTTTGGACGAGAAAAGGGGCTTGAGAGGTGTGAGGAATGGGTTATAAGTGATAGATTTTTATAAGGGGGAGGAGGGGTACTTTAGGAATGTGCAAAAATATTATTTAATTATATAATGATTATCGGTTTCTAAAGGTCAAAAACTCATTAAAGTAGAATATAAGATGACTCATGGTATAAATAAATTCATCCAATAAGAATTTGACAGGTTTTGGATGTTATTTTATTATTTATAATCTTATTTATTTAAATAATTTATTAATGAGGTAAATGCTACATCATTTTTGTGTCATAAATAATATAATTGATTTGATGTCGAAAAATTATAAATAAATTCCATGATGTAGGAAAACGTTTTATCTTTCTAAAGAATATTTATATTATAATGGATAACTTATATAACCCCATGTAAAAATTCATTTACAAAAAGATATTTGTTTTTCATTTTTTTCTTTACTTTATGTGAATTAAAATAAAGTGTCATTATCACTCTTAAGTGGCTTCATGAGGTCCCAAAATCAACCCAAATATGCCCATGGTCGTCCATGACTCATCAGATAAGGTTTGGACAAGTGTTAAGGTAATTTTGTATTATTATGATATTCTATTTACTTTGAATTACCCAATTTACCTTTAACCGCGGTAAATAAAAGTCAAAAGTTACTATTCACCAAAAAAATATTTTTATCTTATTGAACCACATTTTACTTACTAATAACAACCATGTATGTCGGGTTTTTAAAATTAAATTCAGAGAAGTAGTAAGATTTCATTTAAATGAAAAAGTTTCTTTTTTTAACTACTATTAAGTTGTTTCACTATTCATCAAAAATTGAAGTTTTTCAGAAAAATACCAAAAATTCAGCCTAAGCTGTATTTCATATTCCAAATTCAAAAATGATGTCTATTTTACAAAATTAAAAACATAGAAGTTTCATTAATTAATTTAAAATTAATTCCTGTTGTCAAAACAAATAACGTGTTTTTAAGAAACGATATCTATCAAAAGATTGACACTTGTTTATGTCCAATTTCAAAGTAAAATTAATTATAATGACCTAAATTGTATTAAATGACAAAAATATAACCTAATTGTACTTCAAAACCATTCAAAATAATAATTTAACACTATAAATTTTTTTGATTAAAAAATTTGTTTTCAATTAAAATTTAGTATTTTCCCCTATTCACGAAAATATGAAAGTTATCATAAATATATCAAAAATTTATCAAAACTAAATTTTTATGTCCTGATTCAAAATAAGAAGGTTATTTTGATAAATTGAATATATAAAAGTGTCATATATTTTATTACATTTAAGAGATAACATACTATGAAATCTTTGGTAGTTACATTATCCCCTCCCTCAATAAATTGGGCCATTGTAATTTGAAATTATTCTTCTAAAATAAGAGGCTGGAAATAGAAAATACCTTTGTGGAAAACCCACATCGGAAATAGGGTTAATAAAATTTAGTCTTAATAAGAGGGAAATGGAAAAGAAAAAGTCACCACCAACATAGGGTTTCTAATAGAAGAAAATTTCTGGAAATTACATACACATAATTAGAGAAAAAATGTAAATATTTATAGGGAGTGATCGAGGTCATCAATCAAAAACAAGTGTAAAATTGACAGCCTCAAAGACATAAATCTAAGATTATTTAGAATATCATCAGTTCAACAAAACCTATGGTATTAGTATAACACATTTCTGGTTTTAAGATCCCTTTCCTAAAATTTAAGAATTAATTTATTCATAGAATAAGAGGGAAAAAATATACTTGATAATTTGAGTATCATCCTTCAACAAATTCCTACCACAAACATATCTTTAACTCCAAAAGATAATAGAATTCAAAAATATTCAATATATCATAATCGTATAGGGTTTCAAAAATAATTAATTTATAATTAATTTGTTAGACTATTTAAAAAAACTAAATAACACATACCAGGACATCACGTAAGCCAGTGGTAGCTGAAGCACCCTTATCGCCCTTCGGTTGCGGTATTAAGTCTTGCGGTGTAAGGACCCGGAAATTTCAAGGAATGTTTTTTCTTAATTTCTTTGGAATTTTAAAAGAACGCAGTTTCTGACGGCGCCTGATTCCGAGGCCCGGTGTGCCCAGAATAAATTTCTGAAGTTTAGCTCGGGTACGTTCAGTGAACAAACGAGCGGGTTTTTATAACTTTTGAACCGGTGCTCGGAATCGAAATCTGAGGGAATCGATGAAACTGCAGCACCGATAATTACTTAGGAACACCTTTTTCGGAGTTGTGTTTGTGTTGGTGGAGAAGTTAAATTTTTGTTTTAAATGAGGAAAGAATAAAATTGTAAAACAATTTTATTTTTATGTCTAGGGTGGTTTTATCCTACATGGGGAAGTTGGGGTGGCACCTGACTACCAATGTAAGGATAAATTTGAGGATAAATGTGAGGTGGGGCCAACATGAGCCCCAACCTTTCACATTTCCATAACTCTCATAAACTCCCCCCTTTAAACTTGATAACTCCCTTTAATTAAGTTACTCTTCCACTTCCTTATTTAATATTCCAACCTACTTCTTAATTAATTAAACAACTCATGGTTTAATTAATTAAGTGAATTGGATTTGAATTTTGTAAATTTGAATGCATGGCATGGGTAAATAAAATAAGGGGGAGCCTTATTTTATTTTGGTTGGATTTGTTGAGTTAAGTGAAAGGGAAGAGAGCTCTTGAGTTTTGAAGAACTTCTTCCTCCGAAGAAGAATGCTTCATCTCCTTGTTGAAGAACGCGAAGAACACCAAAGCTTCGACGAAGAATGTCACCTTATCTTGCATCTTCTCTCCACGTCAAAGGATGCGAGACACCGCATTCTTCTTTGAGCGAACACCGACGGCGCTTACGGAACCTCGTTCCGCAACGCCGGCTTCCGGGACATCTTTTTCCATGAAAAACCTCGATCGACGACTCCATCGAGGTAGGGGTTAATTTTCTTCTTCCTGAATACTTCGTCGCCATTATTTGTTTTCTAAATATGCCGCCTATTATCGCAATTACAGGAGGAGGTCGGACCACATGAACACGGCCGACCCTCCTCCCCCTTGATGTTTATGTTTGTTGCGGTTCGAAAGAAGGCAGCGCGGTGAAACAGCACCGCGCGGTAACATGGGAAAATGTGGTGAAGATGCGCGGTGCCGTCGCACCGCGCCGTTGAGGACAAATGAACCTGCAACCAGAGTCAGGCCACAGCGAAGGTGCGCGGTGTCGTCGCGCCGCTCCGGAAAACCCCAAAGACACCGCGGCCGGAGCGAGGCCGCGACAGAGGGGCACGGCGCCGTCACGCCCCACCTGTCGGACCAAGGTCGCGGCCTTTGGCCACAGCGGAGCAGGGAGCGGCGGCCGGCTATCGGCTGCTGGTGCCAGAGTAGGAGGGTGGGACCGCGGGGTCCGGCGGCAGCAGCACGGTCGGCCAGCCGGGCCGGCCGAAGAAGGAACCGAGGGTCGTAACCCCGGGCCGGCCGAAGGAGCACCCCCCCCCCCACATGGGGGCTACGGTTTTCCAAATAGGGGGGCAGAGCGCCCCCACACCCCTTCCGCTCAGCCGTTACGTCCGAGCCACCCGGCCCCGCAGGCCAGGCCACGCGCGCCAGGCCGAGCTGCGCCGGTGGAGCCGGGCCGTGCCCACCGGGCCGGCCCGCGCCCTATTGGGACGGACCCGGGCCCAGTTCGGGCCGACCCAGGGGGTATCGGGCCGGGTCGGACCGGGCCCGAACCCCCTATTTCCAGACCTCTTTTGATCTTTTGCCCATAACATGGGCTACAGACCTCCGATCGACGCACCTTAAGTTGGGAGGCGATCCTTGGATCGAGACAGTCGTTTCGGTATATTACACTCAAGGTTTCGGAGAACTTTTGGTACGACCGGGTTGGTTCGAACCTGAAACCAACCGGGCCCTTAGAGCGGAAACGCTTATATCTCGAGCCCCGGATGTCCGATAGACGTGCCATCGACTTTTTTGGATTCCTCTTGATGAGACGGTTTTTTTGGCATACTTCGCCTGAGATTGGGACACAGTTGGATAGTGGCAGGGTTGGATTGAACCCGAAATCCAACCGGGCCCCCGGAACGGAAAATCTGATAACTTTCAGACCGGACGTCCATTTGACGAACCGTCAGTGGCGTTGGTGATCATGTTGAGAAACGGTCCCAATGAGTATACCCTATTAGAGTTCGGGGTATGGTTGAGATATGGTCGGGTTGGTTCGTACACGAAACCAACCGGGCCCCCGGGACTAAAAGTCTAATAACTCACAGACCGGGCGTTTGATTGATGCGTCGTCTATTGCGTTGAGACCCCTATGACTAGGCGGTCCTTTGAGATACTTATTCGTGGAACTTTGTGATACATGGAGTATCGACCAGTAGCTCGTGGAGCGGACCCTCCCTGGTGACGAGCTAGCAGAGTGTAGAGACCTAGTAGCTGGCTGAGACTTGACGACTGTTGATCAATCGTCTCGGAGTGATTCAGATAGCCCGGTGGGGTGTGCTTGGTTGTAGCAACAGACCCACGACAGAGGTACGCTTGGTTGTAGCGGCAGACCCATGGTACTCGACAGAAGGAGTACCTCTGTAGGATATGAGGGGGTGTGCTTGGTTGTAGCGGCAGACCCATGGTGGGATGCGCTTGGTTGTAGCGGCAGGCCCACAGTACTCGACAGGTGGAGTACTTTAGCAGTCCAGGTTAGTGGGACGTGCTTGGTTGTAGTGGCAGGCCCACTATACTCGACGGAGGAGGAGTTCTCCAGCAGCCGTGGTTTCGACATCATAAATAAAATCCTAGGTTGAGCTGAGTCTATGACCTTTGTGTTTACCTCATGATTGAGATGGGACACTTGATAACTTAGGTATATGTATGGGAATATACCTAGGTAGTGTTTATCCGTTGATTTCATAACCTTCGTGTTTCCTAATGATTGAGATGGGTTACTTGATAACTTAGGTATTAGTACTGGCTTATACCTATGTAAGGGTTATCTGTTGAGATCCTTCTATGTGGCTATCCTTGTTGGATTTAGTGAGACCTTGAGGGTCTCGGGGTCCCTACTAAGTATCATATACTCACCCCTGCACGGGCTATGCCTGCACCTCGTTGTGTTGGTTACAGACGACGGGCAGTGTTGACAGAGGCCGAGTGTTCGAGGACTTGACGGTACCCGGAGGTGGACCTCACGACGAGTCAGTATCCGAAGGTGGACTTCACGACGAGACGACACTCGGATGAGGCTCACGGGCGAGAGCGTTGTGGAGGCTATCTATACCTACCCTTCAGTTAGGATCCGTGGTGGACGATCCAGGAGCTGTGCTATCTGTACCTACCCTTCAGGTAGGATTCGTGGCGGATGATCCAGGAGCTGCGCTATCTCTACCTACCCTTCAGGTATGATCCGAGGAGGACGACCCAGGTGCTTCTTCCATTCTTCCATCTGTTTTTTTTTCTGTTGTAATTTCGTTCAGTTGTAGCTGTACATTCAGTTGGGTTTGTATTCTGGCCCACTTACTTTTCAGCACTTCCTTTTGTACTTGGTGTATTTCTTCCACTTTTACTCTGTGGTGTTTTATTTTCTTTTATAAATGCAATTCCTTCCCAGTTATCGAGATTTACGCCTTTGGTGATAGTCGCCAGCCCCTGGCCTATGGAAGGCGGGCTTGGGGTAGTCACGGGGTGGGCCCCGAGGACGGGCCGTGAAAAATTCGTATCAAAGGAGTCGGTTCTACCACAGAACCTGTAACTCTGATATTCCTTTTCTGTTAAGCAATAGTGTTAAGGGTACCAAGTGTGGTTTTCAGTTCAGGGAATCCAATTTTGGTGCGGGAGGCCGACGTATCCATACACCAGGACCCTAACTTCTGATTTCCGACCCAGTGCACGAAAACACTGATTGCGTGTGTGTTTTCAAAAGTTTGTTTTAAAACAGCTCAAACCAGGTCAGCTCACCAGGTATAATCATTTGACCGTGTCATGTTTGTTTATTTCAGGATGCCTCCCCGCGGACGACCAGCTAGATCCTAGAGAGTTGTACGTACTGACAGTCCACCGAGCGACGTCGCCTTACTACAGGGCCCTATCCCAATTGAGGCACCAGCAGAGGCACCAGCGGTATTACCACCCGTTGGGCCACCGATGCCACCATCCCCAACAGTAGAGAGTGCATGTCTCTTGAGCGCACTTCACGAGTTCCAGCACCAGAGGCCACCCAGGTTCATGGGAGAGATGGACCCGCAGGCGGGTGAGGATTGGCTGGAGGCTGTGGTGAGAGTCTTCATGCTAGTAGGGACGCCAGCAGAATTCATGGTGATCCTTGCTGCCAGCCTCCTTCAGAAAGCAGCAGGCAGATGGTGGAGCCTGATTCTCCAGATGCATGACGAGGTGACACTTCTGTGGGCAGACATCGAGAGCCTGTTCCGGGCAGAGCTTGTACCCGCCACCCTTCGAGTGGTGCGTCTTCAGGAGCTACTGCATCTAAAGCAGGGTAGCATGACGGTGGCGTAGTACTCATCGAGGTTCATAGACCTCTCGTGCTACTCCAAAGATATGGAACGGGACCCATTCTTCAGGGCCCGAACCTTCGAGCATGGGCTCAGGCGAGAGATTGGAGCTTCTGTTGTTTCTCACAGCATCCCGACACAGACAGGGGTGTTGGAGAGATCTCTCTTAGTGGAGAGTTTCCTTGCTGAGCAGTCTCCAGCAGTAGGACCCACCACTAGCCAACATGCGGCAGAGTCTTCTGCAGCGGGCAGTAGATAGATGACGTAGAGGTCCAAGAGGACCAAACCTACAGGTGGTCGACAGCATGACACAGGATCGTGTGTGCGAGGCACCCGGGGTGGAGAGAAACTTACCAAGAGAGGACAGTGTTACTCCTGCGGTGGGGTTGGTCACATGGCACCTGACTATCCGGCCCGCCATACAGAAGAACAGCAGATAAACGAAGGACCTCCCAGGCAGAGGTAGAGGTTCGATCGAGGTGGACTGCAAGGAGCAGAAGACCAAGGCAGGGGAGCTAGTCGTGCAGTTGGAGTTGGACGACGCTTCGAGGTGTTTCCACCACCACCACTAGGAGTTCCACCCCGACCATAGGGAACATGTGGACATGGGAGAGCTCAGCTTAAGGCAGCAGAAGTATTTGACTATGGAGCTCTAGAAGATGGCAGACAAGAGTGGGACTAATTCTAGGTATAGAGGCCTTTGATCATTGTTCTACCAGCTTCCTAGTTGTTTTTGTAGTTGTTTGTGGTTTTTTTGTGTCTTTGTAATTAATCTGCAGTAATAAAAGACACTTTATCTTGTGACGTTTGCTTCCTTCCTTTTTGTGTACTAAGAGGTTCCGGTTTAAACTGTTGACTTGACCCTCACTTTTGAGACTCCAACTGGAGGAGACCCACTGACCACACACTGATGTCGATAGTGTGACTCAACCCTTGGTGGTGAGAGTAATGGTTGGATCTCTTCGTAGTAGTGTCGAGGCCTTACGATGTCATCCATGGCATGAATTAGTATCATTCATTACATGATTGACTGTATTAGGAAAAAACAAGGTTCATCCAGGGGATGATACCAGCTTTCTCTTTTCGGAAAAGAAGAAATCTTAGCAGCTCTTGTTGGACTAGAGATGGTTCAGGCCATGACAGAGAAGGTCTAAGACACCCAGGAGCGGATGAGGACAGCTCCGAGCCGACATAAGTTTTATGTTTATAGGAGATAGGACCACTGGAATTTGAGGATGGCGACCACGTTTTCTTATGGGTCTCAACTCGACGAGGTCTATGGAGATGTAGATGAGGCGGCAAGAAATCTCCGAGGTTCAGTGGACCTTTTTAGGTTCTCGGCAGGGTAAGCAAGGTGACTTACCGTTTGACCCATCCACCTCAGTTGCACCAGATGCACGACGACTTCCACGTATCTCAACTGGGGAGATATGTTTTTGACCCGACATATATCATCGACCATGGGGAGCTAGACATTTGCGATGGGGTTACTTTTGTGGGGTTCTAGTAGAGGTTGAGGATCGATAGGAGCGGGTCCTACGAGGATGGTTGATTCCTCTTGTGCGCTTTCATTGGCGGCACGGGAACCAGCCAGTGAGCACATGGGAGCGGAAGGCTCAGATTCGTGCTCAGTACCTCTTTAGTTTCCCTAGGTTGTGTTAAAGATTTATGGGGACGTAAAGCCCTGAGGTGGGAGTAATGTAAAGACCCATAAATTTCAAGGAAATTTTTTTCATAATTTATTTGGAATTTTACAATAACACAGTTTCTGACGGCGCCTGATTCCGAGGCTCGGTGTGCCCAGAATCAATTTCCGAAGTTTAGCTCAGGTACGTTCATTGAACGAATGAGCGGGTTTTTCTAACATTTGAACCGGTGCTCAGAATCAAAATCTGAGGGCACCGATGAAACCACAGTGCCAGTAATTGCTTAGGAACACCTTTTCCGGAGTTGCGTTTGTGTGGGTGGAGAAGTTAAATTTGTGACTTAAATGAGGAATGAATAAAATTGTAAAACAAATTTTTTTTAAGTCTAGGGTGGTTTTATCCTACATGGGGAAGTTGGGGTGGCACCTAACTACCCATGTGAGGATAAATTTGAGGATAAATGTGAGGTGGGTCCCACACGATCCCCAACCTTTCACATTTCCATAACTCTCATAAACACCCCCTTTAAACTTGTTAACTCCCTTTAATTAAGTAACTCTTCCACTTCCTTATTTAATTTTCCAACCTACCTCTTAATAAATTAAAAAACTCATGGTTTAATTAATTAAGTGAATTGGATTTGACTTTTGTAAATTTAAATGCATGGCATGGGTAAATAAAATAAGGTGGAGCCTTATTTTATTTTGGTTGGATTGGTTGTGTTAAGTGAAAGGGAAGAGAGCTCTTGAGTTTTGAAGAACTTCTTCCTCCAAAGAAGAATGCATAATCTCCTTATTGAAGAACACGAAGAACACCGAAGCTTCGACGAAGAACGCCGTATCATCTTGCATATTCTCTCCACGTCAAAGGAAGTGAGACGCCGCATTCTTCTTTGAGCGAACACCGACGACGCTTACCGAACCTCGTTCTGCGACGCCGGCTTCCACGACGTCTTTTTCCGCAACAAACCTTGGTCAACGACTCCATCGAGGTAGGGGTTAGTTTTCTTCTTCGTGAATACTTCGTTGCCATTCTTCGTTTTCTAAATAGGCTGCCTGTTATCGCAATTACGGGAGGAGGTCGGATAGCACGAACACGGTCGACCCTCCTCCCCCTTGATGTTTATATTTGTTGCTGTTCGAAAGAAGGCGGCGCGGTGCAACGACACCGCGTGGTAACATGGGAAAATGTGGCGAAGATGTGTGGTGCCGTCGCGCTGCGCTGTTGAGGACAAACAAACCCGCGGCCAGATTCGGGCCACGGAAAAGGGGCGCGGCGTCATCGCGTCGCGCTGGAGAACCCCAAAGACACTGCGGCCGGAGCTGGGCCGCGGCGGAGGGGCGTGGCGCCGGAGCATGAGGGTGGGACCGCGGGGTCCCGTGGCAGCAGTACGACCGGCCAGTTGGGCCGGCCGAACAAGGAACCGGGCGTCGTAACCCCCCGCCGGCCAAAGAAGCGCCCCCCCCCCCCCACTCGGTCGTTACGGCCAAGCCACATGGCCACGCAGGCCAGGCCGGGCATGCCAGGCCGGGCCGGGCCGCGCCCTATTGGGCCGAATCCGGACCCGGTTTGGGCCGAAACAGGGGGTATCGTGCCGGGTCGGACCGTGCCCGAACCCCCTATTTCCGGACCTCTTTCGGTCTTTTGCCCATAACATGGGCTACGGACCTCCGATCGACGCACCGTCAGTTGCGAGGTGATCCTTGGATCGAGGTAGTCATTTTGGTATATTAATTTCAAGGTTTCGAAGAACTTTGGGTATGGCCGGGTTGGTTCGAACCTGAAACCAACCGGGCCCTCGGAGCAGAAACGCTTATATCTCGAGCTCCGGATGTCCGATAGACGTTCCATCGACTTTGTTAGATTCCTCTTGATGAGACGGTTCTTTGGCATACTTCTCCTGAGATTGGGATGTAGTTGGATAGTGGCAGGGTTGGATTGAACCTGAAATCCAACCGGGCCCCTAGAACGGAAAAGCTGATAACTTTCAGACCGGACGTCCGTTTGACGAACCGTCAGCGGCATTGGTGATCATGTTGAGAAACGTTCACTATGAGTATACCCTATGAGAGTTTGGGGTATGGTTGAGATACGGTCGGGTTGGTTCATACAAGAAACCAACTGGGCCCCCGAGACTAAAATGCTAATAACTCACAGACCGGGCGTCCGATTGACGCGCCGTCTGTTGCATTGAGACCCCTATGAAGAGGCGGTACTTTGAGATACTTCTTCGTGGGACTTTGTGATACTTGGAGTATTTACCAGTAGCTCGTGGAGCGGACCCTCTCGGTGACGAGCTAGCAGAGTGCATAGACCTAGTTGCTGGCTAAGACTTGACGACTGCTGATTGATCGTCTCGGAGTGATTCAGATAGCCCAGTGGGGTGTGCCTGGTTTTAGCAGTAGACCCATGGCAGAGGTGCACGTGGTTGTAGCAGCAGACCCACGGTACTCGACAGAAGGAGTACCTTTGTAGGCTATGAGTGGGTGCGCTTGGTTGTAACGGAAGACCCATGGTGGGATATGCTTGGTTGCAGTGGCAGGCCCACAGTACTCGACAGGTGGAGTACATCAGTAGTCCAGGTTAGTGGGACGCGCTTGGTTGTAGCGGCAGACCCACTGTACTCGATAGAGGAGGAGTTCTCCAGTAGCCGTGGTTTCGAAATCATAAATAAAATCCTGGTTTGAGCTGAGTCTATGACCATTGTGTTTACCTCATGATTGAGATGGGTCACTTGATAACTTAGGTATATGTATGGGCATATACCTAGGTAGTGGTTATCCGTTGATTCCATAACCTTTGTGTTTCCTCATGATTGAGATGGGTTACTTGATAAGTTAGGTATAAATATGGGCTTATACCTGTGTAAGGGTTATCTGTTGAGATCCTTATTTGTGGTTATCCTTGTTGGATTCAGTGAGACCTTGCGGGTCTCGGGGTCCCTACTGAGTATCGTATACTCACCCATGCACAAGATATGCCTGCACCTCGTTGTGTTGGTTGTAGACGATGGGCATCATTGACAGAGCCCAAGTGTTTGAGGACTGGACGGGACCCGGAGGTGGACCTCATGACGAGTTAGTATCCGAAGGTGGACTTCACGACGAGGAGGATGACCCAGGTGCTTCTTCCATTCTTCCAGATGTTTGTTTTTTTTGTTGTACTTTCGTTCAGTTGTAGCTGTACATTCAGTTGGGTTTGTATTCTGACCCACTTACTTTTTAGCACTTCCTTTTGTACTTAGTGTATTACTTTCGCTTGTACTATATGGTGTTTTCTTTACTTTTATATAGGCAATTCCTTCCCAGTTATCAGGATTTACGCCTTTGTTGCTAGTCGCCAGCCCCTGGCCTATGGAAGGCGGGCATGGGGTAGTCACGGGACGGGCCCTGAGGACGGGTCGTGACACGTGGCCTTGCCGAATGCAACCAGTTGTCGTCCGACCGCCAGTTTTTCATTTTTATAACAATACAAATATAATTTAAATAAATGATTTAACCTTAAAAATAGTATCCAATTTCAAACTTAATCCATTCCAACCTTTAGACTTATCCGAAATACTTCTGTCCAAACATACA
This sequence comes from Viscum album, assembly GCA_963277665.1. NCBI lineage: Eukaryota > Viridiplantae > Streptophyta > Magnoliopsida > Santalales > Viscaceae > Viscum > Viscum album. The sequence goes on along the minus strand of OY728132.1, from coordinate 57,717,958 downwards.
TTCCAAAAGTTATAAGAAAGTAAACATAATGAATATCTTTTTTCCACATAATAACATGTAAATACCTTCATCATGTATTATTTTAAAACATGGTAACACCCTAAATTACCATAATACCCTATTGATTACATTCATGATCCATTATCCTTTATATAATCCTAGATATATTCCTTATATCCAAAAATTATGAATACTCCAACAATGATGAAATAAACAATCCATTAATCAGTTCCAAGGTAGTCAAGAATATCCAATATAATTTATCCAAATCAACCATATCTTATCCCAAAATTACTACCTCTGTATCAGGACCATATTAAGGTTTATCTTTCCTCCAACCATGTATTTTCCAAAAAGTTTAACTTGTTGTTGAGTCACTTTTCATGGAACCATATAATCTCAAATCCATAATGAAATAGTACTGCAGTACAATCCTTATTTATTTCCATAATTCATATAACTAGTATAACATCGATTCAACACTGAAATGACATAATTATTTAATAACAACATAAGAACACTAGTCATTCCTCTTTATCTATGGTAGTATCATAATTTGAATATTATCCAATAGCATTATTTGTGAAATAATCTGATTAATTGGTCACTGATTCGCGTAGTGTCGCAACTCCTTGCTGATGAAACATTTATCATTTGAAACCTTTTTCTTACCCTTGAAATCACGTACTTGATGTTATTTTTCTCCACACTTATAAAAAACTCATATTCCCTTCATGAATTTACCAAGGTGATTCTTTCCATAGTTGTCACATGTGGGTAAATACTTCTTTCTCATCTTCCATGTATCTATCATTATTTCTACTATCTTTTTCTTCTCTTGCTTCCCTTGAAAGCCATATGACTCAGAAAATTCATTACATTTCATATTAACACAAGATACTATTTTTTCATATGTAGAGAATATGTGGGAGAATGTTTCCCTTCAAAATGTTTGCTTAATACAATGTAAGATATGGTCCTTCTTACTTTTTCGATCATACGTATTTCTGGAGTTCTCATTCCTTCTACTGGGCACCATTTCCAAACAATGGAATACACTAGTTCAGTTTATGAATCGAAATTCATAATTCCTAACTTGTAAAATACCTAACGTAAATTGAACAGTTTATAGATATAATCCATAATCATAAAAATGTTTTCTTTGAGGAAGTATTTACTCTTGAATCCTTCATAATGGCTTGTAATAAAAATTTGATTTATCCTAAACATATCCCCCCAGGAGTGTCATAACCAAGAATAAAGCAAGGCTCGTTGTCATGCACTAGTTCCCATTCGAGTCTAGCTTAAAGTGGTGTTTTTAGGTTTTACCCCTACGTAAATCTGTGCCAGAGCCTTTTCTACCTTCTCGTATCCAGATAGGGATGTATTTCTTGGAAAAATCCCAAAATATCTACAGTTCCAAAATTTTAGAAACTTCTTCTATACATATCCTCAAAGTTTATCATAGGTAAATGTTCTCTAATCAGAGTTTATCTAAATATATTTCCAAGGGTGTTGATAAACATGTTCGGATACCAACTGTAATGCCCCGTGTAACACCCTGAGATTTTATGAGATATATTGTTTTTAATTTCATTGATGTCTTCTATTATACACTACACCAAGATTATCTTATACTATACGCAACACCGTATTATCTTTCAGTATACACAACACTATTCTTGGCTCATGTTACACACAATTTCAAGTTCGTTTTGTGGAAATTATTCTATGCAACATTAAGTATAGATTTTGATTAATGTATAAAAGAAATAAATTTTGATTATATTATATGCAACACCAAACAGAGCTTTCACTACACACAGCCCTGACTTGGCTTGCATTACACACAATCAAGACCTTCCTCAATAGCATGTGTAGTACGCAATACCGAGTTTCACTAAATGAGATATTATTATAATATTTTTATGAACTAGCCGTTATGAATAGTAATACCCACTTTTTGAAATTTTATAAATTTTATCTTTCAAAATGGACTTCATTTTTTGGATTTGGAATATTGAAATTATCCTAGGGTGAATTTTTGGTTTTTTTCTAAAAACATTAAATTTTTTATGAATAGTGAAAACACTAGGTTACTATTTCAAAACCGACATTTTATTTGAATAATTATTTATTTTATTTAAATTTATTTTAGGTAAAAATTGATACATAATTCCTATATAAGTTCAATGTAATTCATTTGAGTCATTTTATAATAATTTTAGATATATAAAAATTTTATTGAACATTTCACCGTCTTTTACCCACCTCCTAGGAGAATTTGAAAATTTACATAAAACATAATTTTACCACTTTTTTGAGTGGAATTTTGAAAATATGAGTGACATTGTTAATAACAAGGTGTAAAATGTGGCTCAATAAGATAAAAATAATTTTTGGTGAATAGTAACTTTTTACTTTTATTTACCACGGTTAAAAGTAAATAGGGTAATTAAGGGTAAAATTGATATTATTATTACCCTAAAACATGTACTAATTCTATTGGATAAGTATATTTCTACCAAAAAACCCTTAGGAATATAATATTATCATTTAGGTCCACTTGGATTAGATTAAGACATTTATTATTATTTAATTCAAAGAATAGTAAAAAGATTTAAAACCAAAGTTTAATAACGAAAACATTTTTAATATAGGGTTATACATAAGATAAATTTGAATATAAATATTCATTAGAAATATAAATTTATTTAATACATAATGGTATTTTATTTATAAATTTTAGACATTAAATACTTTAATTTATTTATGACACAATGATGATGCATTAACTACTTTATTAATGAAATATTTACATAATTAATGTTATAAATACCCAAATAAATGTAATTTGAGACTTTTTATAAATTACAATAATATTTTGGTTTAATATGTCATGTTATTATTGATTTAATTAAATTTGTTCGAACTAATCATGATTTTATTATTTTCACAAAAATCCATTACCAAAAAAGTGTTAAAATTGACATAAAATAGTTTTTAAAACAAATATTATATTATTAATTGTTATTATATTCCTAAAAATATAAGGTTAGGCCAAATGAATTAGATAAGGTTATATATATTAATAATGAACCACTTGGGGTTTGTTTGTCTTGTTATAGTAATTTTATTAACCATATAGTGTAAGAAAACAAGAAGACACGGTAAAAGTTAAATTATTTAAGTTACAGTTAAATCTAAATGATAAGGTTAAAATAGTGACCTAAACTTGTCTAAAACCTATTGGTTGATAGGATTTCGACCCATAACCACATTAGCTTCGAAATAAATCAATTTGGAGCTATTATAAACCGAATATGACTTTATTATAAAATAATATTTTATGTTTTTCCTAAGGTGCCCCTCTCCTCCCTTATAAAAGGGCACCTCCTCCCTCTTCTCTTTACACAATTTTGAGCCTTCATGCTCAGAAAACCCCTCCCATTTCCCTTCTCAACTTCCCTATAAACATTATAGAGGTTTTTTCCCCTCAAAAGACCAACTCTAGTGCCTTTAGAAGAAGCTTAAAAGAGGTGCGTCGAAGAAGAGGTAATCTCATCTACTGATTATTTCAAGTTTCTTTCTTATTAAACATATTCTTATTTTGTTGTTCCATTATAAAGTAATAACATAAGTATCACTAATATACTGATATGTTATTATAAATATGAAACAAATTCATTTCACCTTCTATCCATCCTACGGAAAATGAAATCACCGCGCGTGCGTACGTACGGAATAACGTCTCAACGCCGTGGTGTAATCTATTTTTCCACCACCACCTTACTTGGATGGGTATAATGGTGTAAATAATAAATATATATAGTTATTATAAAATCATACTGATTTGGAGATATTATATTATCCACTCCAATTCAATTAAATAATTATGGGAATGATATCATCGCTCGTGCGTACGTACGGATTACTGTCTCCAAGACGCGATGAGATTATTTCTACATGTTAACCACTCAAGAATGATTATAAAGTATATATAATGAATAATATTGAAATATATGATGTGATAAAGCTACTGTATTTATGTGTGTATATATATATATATATTTCATCTACTTACTTCCATTCAAGTCAATCAGGAATGGAGAACAGTGTTCATGCGTACGTACGGCCTACCGTCTCCATTAACGGTGTATTTCATTTCATTTATCTATCTATTGTATATATATAAAATGAATATATATGATATATAAATCATGTTTTACATTCTATAAGTAATTAAATCACGATATAAGTAATAATAATATCAATAACAACAAGTCCAAACACGTACGATAAATAAAATGATTTTACCCAAGACGCTGCTTTAACACGGAATTTACAAAAGAACGGGTAATATAAAGTCATAAGTGAACCATATATGATATCATAACAACGTATATGATTCTGTAATAAGTCAATGACATTATTTAAATCATTATACAAGAGGTTTGTATATATACGAAGCATATCACACCTAAGGTAAGGGATAACTTTTCCAATCATGTTTTTATCCGAGATTGTTTATTCTTAAGTATTTACTAGGGTTATATTTTTCATACATGTTTCTCATAAAGTGTTTTATATTATTCCATGTATGTTTAAAGTCATTTTTACCCCTCATTGACTTTTAGCTTGTGTTATGGAAGGAATATTTCTTTTGTTTACCATACGTGGTACTTTTTGACTTTTTCGACAAAAGTACGAGGATAATGTTTTTTTAACTTATATGGAATGAACAGATTTTTACAGTTTCATAACGACTTGTTTCAATGAAGCTTACTCTACAAGATTTGATGACAATTTTCAACAAAATATTTTTCTTTTAAAATTGCATGTAATTTTTTGAAAAGAAAATGATTTGGAATAAGAAAGGATATTTTCCTCAAGAATTTATTTCAAGTGTTTTATCAAAACCATTTTCCATATAAGATGACATTATTTCATATGTGTATGTTTCAAGTATAATGTCTCTATGATTTAAATGGTTTCACTTATAATATGATGAAATGATATCCATTTTATTATATGGATTATGTTATGATTGGATGATGTTTATGAAACCCATTTTATTCTTTGGGTTATGATGAATGATTTATGTTTATGTTATGGAAGGCGTAAGAATGATTTCATTATAAGATGGGTGGTACCTAAATCTCCCTCAATGCATTGGGTAAAGATTTATATCTCATGAGATAGACATGGCTGGAATAGAATGTTAATCAGGTTCAGTGGTACATGACTAGAAAGAGGAGTGAACTCGATTCAGAAAGGGACTTTGTCCACTAAGATGGTCTTGGAAACAATGCCTTGGATACTATGGAAATCATATCATATTCTTAATGGTCTACCACAATTACATGTTTTATTCCAATGCTATTTTATCATGATTGATGTTCCTTTAGGATATATGCCTTACGTACTTCCAAGGTTTATGTCTTTGCTCAATATTTTGATGTTTAGATTTTATGTTCAAGTTTTTGCATTCAAATGTATATGGATTGTTTTATGTTCTCTATGTTTGCCCTTAATGAGCATTTGAGCTCACCCTTTTTTTGTTTTCTTTTCCCCAGGATATAAATAAAGTTTTTGGGTAAGAAAACAAAAGGGGAAGACCTTTATGGGAGATGTTGAAGATCTTTCACCGTGATTAGAAGATTATTTTTTTTCTAAGTTTCCAAAGACACTAAACTATTACGGTCCTTATGTGTTTGTTTTTGTTATGTATTAAGTATTCCACAAATGTAATGTAATGTCTATGTACATCAGACTATGTGTCTCTATAGTTGGTATCAGAGGAAAGGTTTTGTTAACCTTTGGAAACTCTGATGAAAAAACATTAGTGAGATCCCTAGAGATATTTCTAAGGTATGTCTAGGGATGTCCCTAAGGTTATGTATACGTATAGGTAATAGTCCTAGAATTATGGTAACGATCTTAGAATTAAACATAAGATGTTATATATTGAAGTTAATCCCCATTTATCATGTTTTTTTCCCTATCATGATTTTTTCCTCATACTATTCTTTTTGGGTTTTAGACGATGGTTGGAACCCGAAGGAACCATGTTGATCAATGTAATGGACAATGCAATGATTGTCCTCTTGAAAAAATCAATTTTGTGGGAGATGGAGTGAAAAATATTTTTTATATACTTAGACAAGCTATGAATCATTCTGGACATCGAAATGAGCAGAGAAAAGAACAATATTCTATTGATCCTTTTATGAGGCAGCGTCCACCGTCTTTCAGTGGGTCTTCTGATCCACTTGTTGGTGAACAATGGATTAGTACCATTGAAAAGATATTTTCTATAATTTACTGTTTAGAGCATGAAAAATTCATTTTGGCTGTTTACTAGTTATAAAGTCAAGCACACCAGTGGTTGACTCCAGTTAAAAATACAAGGCCCCAAGATGAAATTGAATCCATGGAATGGAACGAGTTCAAGAACTTGTTTTTCAATAAGTAATTCCCTCGTATTCATAAAAAAAAATATGGAGAAAGAGTTCCTTATGCTTAAGAAAAAGTATGATGAATCTATTGGTATATACGAAGAGAATTTTACAAGGCTTGGAAGGTATGCATATGGATTTATCATCTAACCTGAATGTAAAGTTGATTGATTCTTTAGTGGCTTAAAACCAAGTCTTCAAAGGGCATTATTGATAAGAGACATCAGTAGCTATGAAGAAATTGTGTGTTGTGCTATCAAGGGAGAACTGGAATTTGGTGTTACATATCCATCTCATTGTTTTGACAAGAAACGAAAGATGGAGTTCAAGGAGGAATCTCAGAACAATGGTGAAAATAAGATGAATGTTTCTTTATGCTCAAAGTGTGGAAAAAAGCATGGTGGAGATTGTCTAAAAGGTACTAGAAAATGTTTTATGTGTGGAAAATAAGGTCATCGAGCAGTTTAGTTTCGAAGTAATGGGAAAAAGGTTGCTAATTATTTGAATAGAGAAAAGATTATAGAGAAAGCTCCACCAACACTTCAATGCTATAATTTCAAGGAATTGGGGAATTATGCTAACCAATACCCTAGTCCAATGGTTAATGATGATCGACATCAACAACCTCTTAAGGTAATGGACAAAGGGAAGTCACATGCAATCACTATTGGAGATGTTGAGTATGAAAACGATGTTGTGGAATGATTATAATATCATATATAGTATTGTGGAATATTAGAATATCTATGTATTGGTTTCTTATGGTTTTCAATAATTATATGGTATCGGTTACCATGAAAAGTGATTCAAATATTATGGGAAGCAGATGATATGTGCATAATGAATGGATAAGTAGAAAATAATATGTTTGATAGTATTTATAAGCTCATGATTGATATAATGGCTAAGTGATATCATGGTTTGAGTATATAGAATATTTGGGATTTTTGTATGTGGAAAGTGTTAACATTTAACTGCATTCATGTTTTCTATAATATTAAATGGGTATTAATTTTTCAAGAGAATATATGATTAAGGCATTCAAATGTTTGGAATGTGACCAACAAGACATATCTTATGATATATGGGGATAAATGGCGGTATTTATATTCTTGGTAGATGACCTCTCTATCAATCTTTTTCCTTATACTGTGAGTTTGGGTGAGCCTAAATATTTGAATAGATTAAGTTAGACATCCGATAGTATTTTTTAATGATAGAACTTTTTGATATTATTTTTTGGAATGCTATAATAGTATAGTTTTAAATAAATGACAACCCATAGGATGGGCGACAACTCGTCGCGTCGGACAAGGATGCGGGAATCAAACCCACAACTGAAGTTTGACAGGCCTTTATCACATACCATTGGCCTACAGGAAGTACCTTGTTGGTATAAAATAGTTTCAATTTGTTATTTGGTATGATATATGATGTATACATCCATTTTAGGAACCATATATGAATAATCTCACCATAGATGGACTTATGTATATTTTATAACTTTTTCTATCCTTTTATTTGAGATAGATAGAATGACCCACCGTTCTATGAAATGATTTGCTAACGCTTCACGAATGAAAAATTCATCTTCATTTCTTTAAGAGATGAAGTTGAAATTTTTCAAGGCACGAACAGCAGTGAGATTGTACTAAAATCAAATAATCATTTCTTTTAATTCAACAATTATTCAACTTTAGGGGAATGATATTGAAAAAAATGTTGTCCTAGTGTCCTTATATCCGATGAATCAAATGGTACCTTAAATCATCAAAAATTTATGGCTTTGTGATTGTTGTATTTTCATATCCATGTCCTCTACCACTCTCCATCATAACTTGATGGTTAGATTTTTCTTCCATATCCATATTTCCACCTATGTTCTCCTATGTGGAAACCCAGTGATGAGTTAATCTGGGTAAACATTACATTTATTACTTTACATTTTTAAATTAAGTTTTAGTATTCATTTTACGATGTGGGTTTCTAAGAACTAAACTTTCATGTAGTAAACTATTTATAACCCCGACAGATTTCGATGGAGAAAATCATTTTAAGGGGGGTAGAATGTAACACCCTGATATTTTATGAGATATATTGTTTTTAATTTCATTGATATCTTCTATTATACACTACACCAAGATTATCTTGTACTATACACAACACCATATTATCTTGCAGTATATGTAACACTATTCTTATCTCGTGTTACACGCAATTTCAAGTTCATTTTGTGGAAATTATTCTACGCAACATTAAGTACAGATTTTGTTTAATGTGTAAATGAAATAAGTTTTGATTATATTATATGCAACACCAAACATAGCTTTCACTTCACGAAGCCCGGACTTGTCTTGCATTACACGCAATCAAGACCTTCCTCAATAGTGTGTGTAGTACGCAATACCGAGTTTCACTAAACGAGATATTATTATAATATTTCTATGAACTAGACGTTATGAATAGTAATACCCACTTTTTGAAATTTTATAAATTTTATCTTTTAAAATGGACTTCATTTTTGGATTTGGAATATTGAATTTATCCTAGGGTGAATTTTTGGTATTTTTCTGAAAACATTCAATTTTTTATCAACAGTGAAAACCCTAGGATACTATTTTAAAACTAACTTTTTATTTAAATAATTATTTATTTTATTTAAATATATTTTAGGTCAAATTTGATACATAATACCTATATAAGTTCAATTTAATTCATTAGAGTCATTTTATAATAATTTTAGATATATAAAAATTTTATTGAACTTTTCGCCGTCTTTTACCCACCTCCTAGGAGAATTTGAAAATTTACATAAAACATAATTTTACCACTTCTATGAGTGAAATTTATAAAATTCAAGAGATAAGGTTAATATCAAGGAGAAAAATGTGGTTCAATAAGATAAAAATAATTTTTGGTGAATAGTAACGTTTTACTTTTATTTACCACGGTTAAAAGTAAATAGGGTAATTAAGGGTAAAAATGATATTATTATTACCCTAAAACATGTCCTAATTCTATTGGATAAGTATAATTTGACCAAAAACAAACTTAGTAATATAATATTATCATTTAGGTCCACTTGGATTATATTAGGAAATTTATTATTATTTAATTCAAAGAAGAGTTATAAGAGTTAAAATCAAAGTTTAATAACTAAAACATTTTTAATATAAGTTTATACATAAGATAAATTCAACTATAAATATTAATTAGAAAGATAAAACGAGTTCATACATAATTGTATTTTATTTATAAATTTTATACATTAAATAATTTAATTTATTTTTGACACAATGATGATGCATTAATTACCTTATTAATGAAATATTAATATAATTGATGTTATAAATACCTAAATAAATGTAATTTGAGACTTTTTATAAATTACAATAATTTTTTGGGTTAACATGAAATGTTAGTATTAATTTAATTAACTTTTTTTGAACTATTCATGCTGTTATGATTTTCCAAAAAAACAAATACCAAATAGTGTCAAAATTGAAAAAAATTAGTTTTTAAAACAAATATTATATTATTAATTGTTATTCTATTACTAAAAATTTAAGGATCGGACAAATTAATTATATATATATATTAATAATGAACCACTTGGGGTTCTTTTGTCTGGTTATAGTATGTTTATTAACCATATAGTGTAAGAAAACAAGAAGACAGGGTAAAAGTTAAATTATTTAACTTAGAGTTAAATCTAAATGATAAGGTTAAAATAGTAACCTAAACTTGTCTAAAACCTATTGGTTGAGAGGAATCAGACCCATCCACACTTTATCTTCTAAATAAATCAATTTTGAGCTATTATAAACCGAATATGACTTTATTATAAAATAATATTTTATGTTTTTCCTAAGGTGCCCCTCTCCTCCCTTATAAAAGGGCACCTCCTCCCTCTTCTCCTTACAAAATTTTGAGCCTTCAAGATCGGCCAAATCCTGACCATTTCCATTATAAACTTCCCTATAAACATTATAGAGTTTCTGGTCACCTCAAAAGACCAACTCTAGTGCCTTAAAAGAAAGCTTAAAAGAGGTGCATCGAAGAAGAGGTAATCTCTTCTCCCGATTATTTCAAGTATATTTCTTCCTCAACTTCTTCTTCTTTAGTTGTTACATTATAAAGTAATAACATCAGTAACACTAATATACTGATAATTTATTATAAATATTAAACAAACCCATTTCACCTTTTATCCATCCTACGGAAAACGAAATCACAACGTGTGCGTACGTACAGAATACCGTCTCCACGCCGTGGTGTAATCTATTTTTCCACCGCCACCATACTTAGATGGATATAATGGTGTAAAGAATAACTATATATATTTCTTATAACATCATACTGATTATAATATATTATATCATCCACTCTAATTCAATTCAATAATTATGGGAAAGATATCATCGCTCGTGCGTACGTACGGATTACCGTCTCCACGACGCAATGAGATTCATTCTCCATGTTAACCACTCAAGAATTATTATAAATTATATATAATGAATAATAATTAAATATATGACATGATATATATACTAAATTTATGTGTGTGTATATATATATATGTCATCTACTTACTTCCATTCAAGTCAATCCGGAAAGGAAAAGAGCGTTCAGGCGTACGTACGACCTACCGTCTCCATGAACGGTGTATTTTATTTCATTTATCTATCTATTATATATATACTGAATATATATGATATATAAATCATGATTTAAATTATGGAAGTAATTAAATCATGATATAAGTAATAATAATATCAAGAACAACAATTCCAAACTCGTATGATAAATAAAACGATTTTACCCAAAACGCTGCTTTGACATGGAATTTACAAAATAACGAGTAATATAAAGTCATAATTGAACAATATATGATATCATAAAAAAGAATATGATTCTTTAATAATTCAATGAAATTATTTAAATCATTATATAGGATATTCGGATACGTACGAAGTATATCAAACCTAAGGTAAGGGATAACTTCTCCAATCTCGTTTTTATCCGAGATTTTTTTTCGTAAGTATTTGCTGGGGTTATATTTTTCATTCAAGTTTTTCATAAAGTGTTTAATACTATTCCATATATATTTAAAGTCATGTTTAACTCTCTTTGACTTTTTCTTTGTGTTATGGAAGGAATCTTATATTTTTTTACCCTACGTTGTACTTTTTGACTTTTCCGACAAAAGTACGAGGAGAATGTTTTTTTAACTTATACGGCCTGAACAGATTTTTACTATTTCAAAACGACTTATTTAAATGAAGGTTCCTCTAAAATATTTCATGAATATTTTCAACAAAATATTTTTCTTTTAATATTTCATGGCATTTTGTGAAAAGAAAATGATTTTGATTAAGAAAGGATATTTTCCTCAAGAATTTATTTCAAGTGTTTTATCAAAACCATTTTCCATCTAAGATGACATTATTTCATATGTGTAAGTTTCAAGTATAATGTCTCTATTATTTACATGGTATCACTTCTCTTATAAAGAAATGATATAATTTTTTTATATGGATTATGTTATGATGGGATGATGTTTATGAAACCCATTTTATTCTTTGGGTTATGATAAATGATTTATGTTTATGTTGTGGAACACATAAGAATGATTTCATTACGAGATGGGTGGGACCTATATCTCCCTCCAATGCATTGGGTAAAGATTTATATATCATGAGATAGACATGGATAGAATGGTAAGTTAATCCAGTTCAGTGTTACAGGACTAGAACGAGGAGTGAACTAGATTCAGAAAGGGACTTTGTCCACTAATATGGTCTTGGAAGCAATGCCTAGGCTACTATAGAAATCATATCATATGCTTAATGGTTTTCCACAATTACATGTTTTATTACAATGTTATTTTATCATGATTTATGTTCCTTTATTATATATTCCTTACGTACTTCCAAGATTTATGTATTATCTCAAGATTTTGAGGATTATATTTTATGTTCATGTTTTTGCATTCAAATGTTTATGGATTGTTTTATGTTCTCTATGGTTACCCTTACTAAGAATTTGAGCTCACCCTTTTTATGTTTTCTTTTCCACAGGATATAAATAAAGGTTTTAGGTAAGAAAAAAAAGTATAAGAACTTTATGGGAGATGTTGAAGATCTTTCATCGTGATTAGAAGATTATTTTTTCTCTGAGTTTCCAAAGACACTGAACTATTACGATACTTGTGTGTTTGTTTTTGTTATTTATTAAGTATTCCTCATAAGTAATGTAATGTATATGTACGTTAGGATATGGGTCTCTACACCCTGAATCCAGTTATGGGAGTTGGTGAATTATTTTAATACATTGGTATGATTACAAGGAATCAAGCCCCAAAATACCGATCATTTTAGCAGTCTTGGAAAATAGATTACATTCATGAACATTACATTACACATTTGAAAATAAAACAAAACATAAATGATACTTTGAGAACTCTATTAATTCCTAAGATTAACCCTGCATATTAATCATAAAATACTTCTTCACATCCTGGTAAAAATAAAACATAGAAATGGGTGAGTTCAGATACTCAGTAAGGATAACAATATAGTGAAAACATTTATAAATAATAATAAATATTTAAGGCAATGTATTAAACTAAAAAAAAGATTTTTAAAATTAAACATTAGCATAATATGTAAAATATAAAATCAAATAATTCCATTTACTTACTCACATGGATTTTATACTAGTCAAATAATCACATGAAATATCAATAGCCACTTTCATAATGGTTAAATGCATAATGCGGGACATTAATTTCTGTGTCAAGGCCTCATGCAAGGACATAAGGGCTAACTGTCACCAGACCCCTACCCGGAGAGCCTCTATAATCATACACCAACCTTGAGAGCCTCTGTAACCGGATACCAACACAGGGAGCCTCTCTAACCAGACTCCAACCTGGAGAGCCTCTGTAACTGGACTCCCGCCCGGAGGGTCTACTGTAACCAGACCCCAACCCGGAGGGCTTACTTTTACTTGTCCTCATATCAGAACATACTAGTCCAACACTTTTATCATAAGAAGTGGTTGAAATATAAAATAAACATTTTTGTTAAAATTAACATACGAAATGTCAATACTTTTACCATAAACCTTGAATGGGACAAAAATAACTCATCCATAGTCAAATATATCACAAAACCTTAAATAAAATATGGAAGATTTTTATCATAATAAATCAACTTCAAACAAGATTAAATTTTATCCAAGGACGTTGACATAGAAGAAATAAATACTATTTGGGAGAAATATCTCTTTATATTTTTAAATTATTGGAGATTCACATAATTATAAAGAACACATTTAATTTGAAAATATTTTTATCGGATTTTACGAGAAGATATGATGATATTTTAACGTCAAAAAATAGCCGCACCCACCGTATAAGTTAAAAAAACAATCTTACCATAATTCTGTCGAAAAATTCATAAAGTAACTTGTTTAGAAAACCACAGAAAGATTCTTTTCAAAAACATATAAGGTCAAATAACGGTATAAATGGCTTTAACCCATTATGTGTTAAATAGTAAATATATTTTGAAATAAATTTTTAATAAAACACGGATGTGGATGATAAAAAGGTCCCAATATATAATTGCGTATAAACAACCTCAAATAATGAAGAGATTGTAGAATTAACCCTTACCACGTTGTAATCAATCGAGTCGTATGACCAAAATTTAATAACCACCAAATCATTCACAGAATAAAATGAATATAAAGAGAATAATGATAATATATATCATATGGCAGTACACAATACACCACATGAAATAAGTGGCAAACAATGGAAATCTCACGGAATTAAAAGTGAGATAAGAAACCCCTTATCTCGTGTCTGACTTGACTTGTTAGTTCCTTGTTCTTCCTGAATAATAAACTTAAGTTAATTTATACTTGATTAAGAACCCTTTTTATTGTTTATTGTTTCTTTTATATCACTTATTACCATGTTATAAACAATATGTAATCATTTAAGTTAATAATGGTAGTTTTTTTGATATTTGGTACTTGAGTCAAAAATGAACACCTTATAATTAAAAGCTGTCTGTGTGGTCAACAATACATTATCTCCAAAATTATATTCTTGATTTAGATATCATATATATCTAGTATATATATGTATTTATAACAGTACATAACATTTGGAGATAATAAATGAAATGCAGCGTTCATGGAGATGGTAAGTCGTACGTACGCATGAATGCTACTTTCATTTCTATTTCGTATTTTAATTGAATGAAAATTTAATGATACATAGTTATATTATAATTTCAGTATAATATCATATATTATTTCACTAACTCCATCCTTTATATGTACCACGTATGGTTAGAACGAGTCATATCACTTTGAGGGGGAGGTAGTCCTCACTTCCTCAAATGAAATTATCAAGTTTACTCATAATTGACATCATAAAGGTATGCTATAAATAAAAAATAAATAAGCATAAAAGAACATAAACATAATATATATCATATATAAATACTGTGTCATCATAATGGCCACTATAAGAGGCTGTAGAAGATAATTGAACAATCATCGTTTTGTGAGGTGTCTGTTTTTTCATCCACAGAAATAGTATGTTCTTTACCCATTAGATAGAGGTGTGTGTAAGTGTAGTTATATTCCTTATCATAAAAACATACTAGTATATTTTGGATACTATTTTTGTTATAAAATAATTTAATGAAAAGATTTTAGGGGTTGGAGAAGTAAAATAAAAGAAAATAATTTAAGAGAAATCATTACCTTTCTTTCGGGTAAGTCCCTTTGGTTTGAACCAAAATGAGTTCTTGAAGTGCATTATACCTAATGTAATGCTTATAGTAGGAAGAGAAGGATATTGAGAGATTATTTGGGCATGTTTTGGACGAGACATGGGGCTTGAGAGGTGTTTGGAATGGTTTATAAGTGAGGGGTTTTTATAAGGGGGGGGTGGGGTTCTTTAAGAAAGTGTAAAAATATTATTTTATTATAAAATGATTTTCGGTTTCTAAAGGTCCAAAAATCTTTAAAGTAGAAGATAAGATGACTCAAAGTCGAAATAAATTCATCCAATAAGAAATGGATAGGTTTTGGATGTTATTTTAATATTTATAATCTTATTTATTTAAATAATTTATTAATGAGGTAAATACTGCATTGTTATTGTGTCATGAATAATTTAATTTATTTGATGTCTAAAAATTATAAAAAATCCCATGATGTAGGAAAAAAATTTATCTTCCCAAATAATATTGACAGTCAAATATATAACGTATATAACCCCATGTAAAAATTAATTTACAAAAAGATATTTGTTTATGTCATTTTGGTCTTTACTTTAATTTAATTAAAATAAAGTGTCATTATCAATTTTAAGTGGCTCCATGAGGTCCCCAAATTGCCCCAAATATTACCACGGTCGGCCATGACTCATCCAATAAGGTTAGGACAAGTGTTGAGATAATTTTTTATTATTATGATATTTTTTACCTTGAATTACCCTATTTACCTTTATTCGTGGTAAATAATAGTGAAAAATTTATTATTCACTAAAACATATTTATCTATTGAACCACATTTTACATACTAATAACAACCATTTACGTCAGATTTTCGAAATTCAATTCACAGAAGTGGTAAATTTTCATTTAAATGAAAAAGTCAGTTTTTTTAACTACTACTAAGTGGTTTCACTATCCATCAAAAATTGAAGTTTTACAGAAAAATACCAAAAATTCAAAACATATAAGTTGCATTAATTAATTTAAAATTTATTCTCGTGGTCAAAACAAATAGCGTGTTTTTAATAAACAATATCTATCAAAAAATTGACACTTGTTTATGTCCAATTTAAAAGCGAAATTAATTTTAATGACCTAAATTGTATTAAATTATAAAAATATAATCTATATATACTTACAATCCAATAAAATTCATAATTTAACACTATAAATTATTTCGATAAAAAAAGGTTTTTTCAATTAAAATTTTGTATTTTTCACTATTCAAAAAATATGAAAGTTATTAGAAAAATACCAAAATGTTATCCAAAGTAAATATTTATGTCCCGATTCAAATTAAGAAGTTTATTTTGTCAAATTGAATATATAAAAGTTTCATATATTTGATTTAAAAATGGTTCACCGTTAAAAGATGGTAAAATTGCATTTTCTGAAAAATACACCTTTATCTGAAAAATTGAATTTGTTCTTATATTATGTCTAAGAAACACATAATATGGATGTTAAAATTATATGGAGTATATAAAATTTAAAATCCAGTTAATACTATCCCTAATCATTTTTGAACAGCTAGTTTGGTAAGTCGTGGTGCGCTTGAACTCGGTGTTGCGTGTAGCGCAAGTTATTGAATTTCTTTGATGAGATAACATACTATGAAATCTTTGGGTGTTACAGCCTACTCAGAGTCCGCAAAAGAACTATGTCTACAACCATCTAAGGGAATTTGTGTTTGATGTCAGTGACAAACTCTTTCTTTGAATTTTAGCTTGGAAGATATTCAAGAGGTTTGGGAAAAAATGAAGCTCATTCCTAGGTACATTGGCCCCTATGAAATCCCTGATCATGTAGGAGTAGTGGCCTATCGGCTTACACTTCCTCAAAATCTAGCACTAGTTCATTATGTCTTCCATGTATCCCGCTTGAGGAAGTACATACCGAACCCTTCACATATACTTAATCCAGAGGTGGTACAACTGAAACATGGCCTCTCTTGTGAGGAACAACCGGTGGATATCTTGGATCGTACAGACAAGGTTTTACGCAACAAGACTACCAGCCTTGTTAATGTGTTGTAGAGGAACCAAAAATGTGAAGAATCCAAGTGGGAACTCGATCAGTCTATGAGATAGAAGTACTCACACCTTTTCTCACCAGAGGGTATGAGATAAAATTTTGGGGATGAAAATTTTTAAGGGGGAATAATGTAACAACACGAACTCTTTAATAATATTGGTTTCTTAATTTTGTCTGTTATTTTATTTTATACTCAAAAAAACTATATCCTTTAATTAATAAGTTGAGTATAATTAGAGGAGACCAATGGGTTTCTACTGTTATATGATCTTTGGTCAATATGACCATTGGAAACTAAACTCTTAACGTTACAATTATTATTTATAAATTCAAATGATCTTGGTTAATTAATATAGAAAGAAGAGTCGATTGCATCATCCAATAGACTCGACCCATATGAAGCCCATCTTTCGGAGCTTGGGAAGGAGTCAGCATCACTGCGCTTTTCACTTGACCAAGCCCAAGACAAACATTAATATGTGAAGCTTGAACGGAATCGCCTTATTGAGAAGTTCAAGCTGATAAAAATCACCACATCGTCAATTTTTTCTGAGCCACCCCAAGATTCCATCACCATAACACACCTTACACTTATGTCATATTCGGGTGTTATAAGGGGCTATGTAATGAAGCCTTGGTTACTTTCTGAAATCCTATTGTATAAATAAAATTTTAACTTCTTAATATGGTAAAATTTGTGAATTTCAAATATCCTGATAAATATAGGATAGATTTATAGAAGTTCCATATTATTGATGGATTTTGGAAAAAATGGGTATTTTAAAAAAAATTGTATTTTTTAAATAATTTATAATGTGAATTTATTTTTGAAAAATGATCTTCTGCAGTCTTTTTCGATAAGAAATTTAGTTCCTAATAAGATCAATAAAAATTTTACTGAATAGTAAAGAATTTATAGTAACATACCCATATGAATAGTAATGACTAGTAATAAATAGTAAATCAACCAAAAAATAATAAACTTCACCCATGAATGTATAAATACATTTTAGACATCTTAAAAGTGAAAAAAATGATCATAGTATGTTTTAGTATTTTTGTATGTCATAAATATTTTATTCAAAATTTTATAATTAATTTAATAATTTAAAATGGAAATTTATTTTCATAAAATTTAATCATATATTGTTACTTTATTTTCTTTTGGTTATACGATAATTTTATGGGACTTTGATTACTTTCTTAAGGTGTTACAAAATGATTTATAGTTTTAATGTTGTATTTTTGGAATAAATAATGATTTTATTTAAAAATTATATTAATAATATTTAGAAAACTATTTTCATAAAATGGAGTTCATTTTTGAATTCAGATCATCAATATTAGGTTTGAGTGAATTTTTTTGATTTTTCTGAAGCAGTTGATTTTTCACTGAATAGTAAAAATACAGTTTGGAGTTTCGGGTGTTTAATGACATCATTGATGATGTAATCATGATGTAATAAGTATGGTAGGCTTGTGAATAGTAAGATATGTTATGAGGTGTCCCAAGTGGCCAATACCATGTGAATGTACCATGGTAAAGCCCATGGTTTTGCGAATACCATTGATGAGGTGTCCCTTGAAAATTAATTAAATATTCCCTCTCTTTTCCTATAAATACCAAGTCATTCCCTCATTCATTTAATTCAAAAATCCTCCTCAATGAATATCTGGTCTGTATACCTCCCTATGAGTCCTCCCAAGGTTCCCTCAAGCCTCCGAAGGCTTTAACCTTCTAGATTTTAAATATACTTTTCCATGTAAGGGAACTTTTCATCCTTCTCTTTTTAGTCAGGACTTAATTTATGTTATGTCTTCATGTTTATATATTATTATGTGGGGGTATGTTATTATATATTTTTATTACTTTATATTTCATTTATGAATGATTAGAGACCCTTTTCTCTCTCATAAATTTATTTTCTGGATTTTTTAGCGATGTCGTTAGGCTGCCGAATTTTTCTTAAAAGAAATAGTGTCATCTCTTTTCTTTCGTGTTTTATTTTCATGTGGTATGTCATTAAAATATCCATAACATGATCTTATTATGTACCTATACTATATTATTAATTATTTATGAGTGGTTGACCCTAGTCCCCTTTCTTTTTAATGTTTTCTAAAATGATGTTGTGTAGCTTTTATGCTAATGAATTTTTGTCTCAAAATCTCTCTCTTTTTCAAAAAAAATTATCTTTTTTATCTGAATACCCAAATATATTTTCATTTCCATAGGTATTAATCAAGACATAAAACTGATTTATTTTGTTGTGTAATCGTCATACATGAAACCCACTTTCCTTTTTCATGGGTTATAAAATACATAACGATCAGGTTTCTAAGCACTTTTAAAATGTCATGATTTTGAAGTGAAACCAGTTACTTTTACACTATATGGGTTATTTATGAAATGTATGATTATGATCTATGTGGATCACATTAATAAAAACACATATTAAGGGGGCACCCAGATTGCATTCCAATGCATTGGGTAAAGAATTTAATCTCTATATATGACAAGTTTCATGATACCTTGGTGAATAACCTTGATAATATTTATGACACCTTGGGGATGATCCTTGGTAATATGTACATAAATGTATAAATTGAATGTTTTAGCCACATATTCATGTTATGGTTCAGGTTATTTTCATTTTGAAATGCCTCTAATCCTATTTTTCACGTCTTTATGTTTTTTATCAAGTTTTTATTGATTTCACAAGTAAACTGAGTCCCTTGCTTTCTTTATTGGGCCTTCTTCTCACCCTTTCCTTTGATGTATGTCTCCATGTTATGAGATGTTGTATTTTTACATAGGATAAACCTATTTTGAAGCCTTAAAAGTGAATTAGAGGAATGTTTATGTTTTTTTCATTTATTATGTTCCATATTTCCAAGACACTAGACATTAATGATCCTTTGTATGTAAAATGTAATGAAAGGTTATGTAATAAAAAGGCAGGATGCCATACAACGGCTCCATCATAATCTCTGAGCTCTGAACAAGGGTCATGGAAATAATAGAGTGATTAGAACTTGTGTCTATAAGTATTGAAACTAAGGTGGATTACACACAAATCACACCTTTAATCATCTCTAGAGCATCGTGGTTATATGCATCAGCTGCCTCGAGCTGAGCTCATCCATGTCCACCTGCTCCCTGTGGTCGGCGTGGACCACCTGGTGGTTCTGGCGGTAGAACATCGTATCGCCGCCCACCACCTTTTGCACGGAAAAATCCTCTTCCACGTTCACCTGCTTCCTGCAGACCTCCTCGCTCGACCCTCAGACTCTGCCTCTACGGTCCCTCGACCGTCTGTAGGTCATCCGTATGGTGGGTCGGGCAGTTGTGAGCCATGTGGACCTACCCATCGCACGTGTAACACTGCTTGTTCCTCACCTGACTTCCTCTACCTCGTGAGCCCCACACCTCCGACCCTGCATCTCGGGGCCATCCACCAGTAGGTCTGGTCCGCTTAGACCTCTGTGTCATCAAGTTACTACCAACCATAGATGAATCTACTACGTGTCGTCCGATTGTGGGTCTCGTTGTTAGTGCCTGCTCAGCTAGGAAGCTCTCCACCAAAAGCACTCTCTATAGCACCCCAACCTGTGTCAGAATGCTGAGTGATATCATCAATGCTCTAATCTCCCATCGGAGAACCTGCTCAAAGGTATGGGCCCTGAATAACAGTTCTTGTACCATGTCATTGGAGTAGTGGGAGATATTAGTGAACCTCGCCGAGTACTGGGCTACTGTCATGCTTCCCTGTTATAGGTGCAGCAACTCTTGTATATGCACAAAGAGTACAGTCACTGGTAAAATCTAAGCCTTGAAAAATCCCTTTATGTATTCCTAGAAAATGGTTGCCTCATCGTGTATCTGAAGCATCACGATCCACTATCTCCTTAAAGCTTACTAGAAGAGATTGGCTGCTAGGATCACCATAAGTTTAGTTGGTGTCCCAACCAAGCAAAAAACTCTGACTATAGCCTTCAGGTTGTCCTAAGCCGCATGCAGGTCTGTCTCGCCTCGGAACCTCAGATACCTCTACCGCTGAAACTCGTGCAATGAGCTCAGTCGGCGTAAACCCCCTGCTAGTGGGGATTGTGGCAATGGCTGCCCAACTGTTAGTGGTTTTTCTGGTACACCACCCAAAGGTGCTAACACCGTAAGAGTGCCTGGAACTGAGGCCTCATCACTCGGTGGTTCGTCATCACGTACTCCCTCCAGAATCTTGGTTGACTGTATGTGTGGAGGTATCCTAAAATAAAATAGGTGTTCCATGATTATTATGTTATACCTAGTGAGATGACTCAAGAGATCAAAAGAAAACTTTTCAAAACACAAGCAATCAGTGTTTTCATGTGATGAGTCAGAAATTTGAATTCAGGGTCCTGGTGTATGGATACGTCAGCTAGCGCACCTACACTAGATTCTCCCAACTGAAAACCTCACTCATTACACTTAAAACTATTGCCACATAGAAAAGATCTGAATCCTAGTTCTTTGGTAGAACTGACTACTCTGATACCACTCTATCATGACCCGTCCCCTGGGGCCCATGTCGTGACTACCCCAAGCCCTCCTTCCAAAGGACAAGGGTAGGATACTAGCACCGAAAGGTGTAATCCCTAAAATAGGGAGGCATTTCCTTTAAATCTATACAAACACGCGGTCTGAGAACACAACAAGAAGAAACTGTGAAGTAGACTACTATTGTAAAAGTTTACTGAAAGTAAAGGGGCTGAAATACAAGCCCAACTGAAAATTAAAAGTATAACTTAAAAGAGAAAACAGCTCATGGATCATCCTCCAAGGATCCTACCTGAATGTTAGGTACGTATCGCCTCCACATCACTCCACATTTTCCCACCTCTTCCGTGTACCACCTAGTCCCAGCTCTCTCAACCTCAGCCCAGTTGCACGTGATCTGCACAAGACACAACAAGGTTCGGGTAAATCCCATGTTGGGGTGAGTATAACAATACCCAGTAGGGACCCCGAGACCCCCGAAGGTCTCTCATTATTCCACAAATGGAAACCAAAAAGTATGATCACAATCCCAAAACACAAAGCAATAGTCACATCTCAGAAAGAGTCTCAACTCAAACTATGTTTTAGTGATGTATAAAAGTATAGATGATTAGTCGCGAAGCTAGATCATCTTATTTTTTCAAGAGGCACTACTACTAAATATATAAAGTCTTACCCACATAGGATTGATAAGTAAATAACCCCTACAATGACCCACATAGGATCTGATCCGCCTAGGATCGGTATATCATTGAACCACTGTAACATCCCGACCCCAGTTACCCAGCGTCGGTGCATTATTACATAACATTGGCATGATCAGAAGGGATGATATCCCGAAAGACCGGTCAGTTTTGTAGCCTTGGAATTACTATATGCATTCATAAGTTTTACATTACATTATAAAATAAAAAAACTACAACAACATTGTCTCCATTGATCAAATTCATATCCCTTAGACTATCCTTAAAGGTCAGTCATAATATACTTCTTCACATCCTAGGAAAAATAAAACATAGAAAGGGGTGACCTTAGATTCTCATTAAGCATAACAAAATAGTGGAAACATTCATAAATAACCATAAACATTTAAGGCAATGTATAAGACTAAAACACAAGACTTTTAAACATAAACATCATCATAATATGGAAAAGATAAATCAAATAATAGCATTTACTTATTCACATGGATATTCTACTTGTCGAATAATCACATGTAACATCAATAGCCAATTTTATAATGATGGAATGCATAATACCATACTTCATAACCACATTGTCATGGCCTCGTGCCAAGACTACAAATACAATTATTTCAAGGCCTTCTGCCAAGACACTAGTTTGTCTCATGAGACCTACCTATGGATCGAGGAGCTATAGTGGGCTCCGCCTGTCACTTACTAAGTCTAATGCATTCCTTATATGAAAAAGTTTAAACATAACATAAACATTTGTATTAAAACTAGCATACGAAATATCAATACTTTATCTATAAACCATGAATGGTATAAAAATAACACATCCATACTAAAACATATCACAAAACATTCAATACAATATGGAAGATTTTTATCATAATAAATCATCTTCAAACAAGTATAATATCCAAAAAGGATATTGACATAGTTGAAAATAATTAGTAAAAGACTTTGAGGGAGTTACTTTTTTTATGAAATCATTTAATGTCTCGCAATTTTTAAAGTAATATGTTTAAAATGTATTTTTGAATCAATGTATCCCATTCCACATTGAAACTTTTTAAAGGAATTAACATTTTAAAACATTCATGTCTATATAAATAAATCCTTAAAACCATTTTGAAAACATACACATTAATGAAAAATATTTAGAAGAATAGATATTCAAAACATTTAAAATTATTTTTTAGTTAGAGAGTACCATTAAAAATCATTTTGAAAAGTCTTTTGTGAAACATGGACATGGATAATAAATATGTCCCAGAAAATACTTACAGATAAAAAATCTCAGATAATAGTGAGATTGAAAAATTAACCATTACCTTGTACTTTTCCTTTTTCGAGGGTACGTTAACCTCATATATAATAGTTAAATCATTTTTATTAAATTATATATAAATCATATACATAAATATGATAACATATATGATCTTCTAATATTTTTCTGTTAATAATATTTTAGTAGTATCATCATTTTGGGTGTTAACTGATTAGTTTTCCGGTATTTTCTTTGTCATGAAATCCATGTTTTTTATGGATAGGATGTATTTTATTCATATTAAAAATGATATTATGCTCATAAACATTATTTTTAATCATAAAATGAAAATTATTCTTGAATGATTACGATGGAGAATGAATCTCATCAGGTTCGTGGTGACGGTAATCTATACATACACACGAGTGACAATATCATTATATTAATGGTGAAAATGTATGTAATTAGATTGTATATCATATATAAAGAATAATTAACATGTTATATTTATTATTTACATTATTTATACTTATTATTATACCCATACAAATAAAGAAGTGTTCGAATAACAAAATGCACCACGACGTGGAGACGTTAAGTCGTACGTACTCACGTACGGTGACTTCGTCATTTATAGGATGGATAGAATAAAGAATATGGTTGTACCATATTTATAATAACATCACAGTATTTAGAAGGTACTGGATTTATTATTTTGGCATATAAACAATAATGAAAGTGGAAGTGGAAGAAGAAAAGAACTTGAAAGAGGGTGGTGAAACTATTACCTCGTCTTCGAGTGTTTCCTTTTGAGTTGATCAAAAGGGATCCTTACGTTGGGTTTATGATCAAATTAAGAACTCTAGTTTTAATTGAGGGAATTTGGAAATATATTTCTGTAGGGTTTGGCTGATCCAAATGACTTTGGAGGTGTCAAATTAAGAGAAGGAAAAGTACCCTTTTATAAGAGGGGTGAGGGTCACTTTAGGAAAAGATTGAAATGTTGTTTTATAATAAAATCATTTTCGGTTTCTAATGGCTCCAAAATAATTTATTTCTAGGCTAAGGTGGGTATGGGTAGAAAAACTCTCAACCATTATGTTTTATCCATGTTTAGGTTACCATATTAACCTTATCTTTTAGATTTAACTCTTACTTAAATAGTTTGACATTTACCATGTCTCTTTGTATTTTTATATTATATTGTAACACCCAAGAATTTTATGAGAAATATTTTGTTTTTAAAGGAATATTTCACTACACACAGCACTAGATTGGCTTGCTTTACACGCAATCGCGGCCTTCCTCGATAGCTTGCGTCGTACGCAATACCGAGTTTCACTAAACAACGATATGCTATTAAAATATTATTAAAACTAGCCGTTATGAATAGTAATAACCACTTTTTTAAATTTTATAAATTTTATTTTTCAAAATGGAATTCATTTTTTGTTTCGGAATATCAAAATTAGCCTAGGGTGAAATTTTGGTATTTTTCTGAAAACATTCAATTTTTGATGAATAGTGAAACCACTAAGTGGTAGTTAAAAAAAGTGAATTTTTCATAAAACATAATTTTACGGCTTCTGTGAGTGGAATTTCAAAAATCCAAGAGACACGGTTAATATCAAGGACTAAAATGTGGTTCAATGAGATGAAAATAATTTTTGGTGAATAGTAACTTTTTACCTTTTTTACCACGATTAAAAGTAAATAGGGTAATTAAGGGTAAAAGTGTTATTATTATTACCCTAAAACATGTCCTAATTCTATTGGATAAATTTAATTCGACCAAAAAGAATATTAGGAATAAAATATAACCATTTAGGCCCACATGGATTAGATTAGGACATTTATTATTAATTTATTTAAAGAAGGGTTAAAATAGTTAAAATCAAAGTTTAATAAGTAAATAATTTTTAATATGGGGTTATACATAAGATAAATTCGACTATAAATATTAATTAGAAAGATAAAAACATTTCCTACATAATGGTATTTTATTTATAATTTTTAGACATTAAATAATGTAATTTATTTATGACACAATGATGATGCAGTAATTATCTTATTAATGAAATATTGACATAATTGATATTATAAATACCCAAATAAATGTAATTTGAGACTTTTTATGAATTAAACTAATTTTATAGGTTAATATGACATGTTAGTATGGATTTAATTAACTTGGTTCGAACTAATTATTCTGTTATGATTTTCACAAAATTCAATTACTAAATAGTGTCAAAATTGACATAAAATAGTTTTTAAAACAAATATTATATTATTAATTGTTATTTTATTCCTAAAAATCTAAGGTTCGGCCAAATGACTTAGATAAGGTTATATATATTAATAATAAACAACTTGGGGTTCGTTTGGCTTGATATAGTAATTTTATTAACCTTATAGTGTAAGAAAACAAGAATACACGGTAAAAGTTAAATTATCTAACTTAAAGTTAAATCTAAATGATAAGGTTACAATAGGAACCTAAACTTGTATAAATTATATTGGATGAGAGGATTTCGACCCATCCCCACCTTATCTTCGAAATAAATTAATTTGGATCTATTAAAAACCGAATTTGACTTTATAATAAAATAATATTTTTAGTTATTCCAAAGTTTCCCCTCTCCTCCCTTATAAAAGGGCACCTCCTCCCTCTCTTCCTCACACGACTTTGAGCCTTCAAGCTCGTCCAAAACCTGAAAATTTCTTCTCTCCACTTCCCTAGAGACATCCTAGAGGTCCTGGTCTTCCTCAAAGACCAATTTTAGTGCCCTAAAAGGAGGTCTCAAAGAAGCGGTTCAAAGAAGAGGTAATGTCCGTTACTGATTCTTTCATCTTTATTTCTTCTTCCACTTATTCTTCTTTAGTTGTTTCATTATGAAGTAATAACATCAGTATCACTCATATACTGATATGTTATTATAAGTATGAAACAACCCTATTTCACCATCTATCCATCCTACGGAAAACGAAATCATCGCGCGTGCGTACGTACGGAATACCGTCTCCATGCAGTGGTGTAATCTATCTTCCCCCACCACCTTACTTGGATGGGTATAATGGTGTAAATAATAACTATATATGATTATTGTAAAGTTATTTTGATTCTGAAATACTACACATACACTCCAATATAATTCCACGATCATGGGAACGATATCATCCCTCGTGCGTACGTACGGAATACCGTCTCTACGATGTGACGTGATTTGTTCTACATGATCTCCATTGCATAATTATTATATAAATGAATTGAATGAATTAATATGATATATATTACACTAATAACATTATGTAAATGAGGTATCTATAACCTAAAAAAGAAAAATTAGAACTTATTCGACAAAACACGCATAAGAACAGAAAGTAATAAACACCCGAATAACAAGTAGTAATATTACTAATAAGAAGCTAATAATATGACCATATATGATATCATAAAAATAATTATGATTCTGGAATAATTCAATAACATTATTTAAATCATTATACAGGAGGTTCGGACACTTACAAAGCAAATTGGACCTAAGGTAAGGGATAATTTTTCAAATCTCATTTTTATCTGAGATTGCTTATTCGTAAGTATTTACTAGGGTTATTTCTATCATCCAGGTCCATGTTTTATAAATGTGTTTTAATGTATTTGTAAAGTCCTTTTTACCCATTTTTTACTTTTACTACATGGTATGTAAATAATCTTTCTTTTGTTTACGTTACGAGGTACTTTTTTTGACTTTTCCGACAAAAGTACGAGAAGAATGTTTTTTTAACTTATAAGGCATGAATGGATTTTTAAAACATTATTTCCAAGAAGCTTCCTTTAAAAGTTTTCAAGTTTATTTTTAATCAACTTATTTTAGTTTAAAATTGTATGACATGTTAATGAAAGGAAAAAAATTGAAGTAGAAAGGATATTTTCCTCAAGAATGGAGTTCAAGTGTTTTATCAAAATTATTTTCCATCTAAGATAATAAAGGGTTCTGTTTCTATCCCTATTATTACATTGATTTGATTATGTTGTGATGGAATTATTTTTATGAATTCTTTTATCTTATATGAATTGTTTTATGATGTCATGTTGTTTAAGAATCCCATTTTTATTACATGAGTTATGCAATGATGTATGATTCATGATTTTGTGGCACACATAAGAATGGTATCATTATGAGATGGGTGGGACCTATATCTCCCTCCAATGCATTGGGTAAAGATTTTATATCTCATGAGATAGACATGTCTGGAACGGAAGGTTAAACTGGTTCAGTGAAACAGGACTGAAACGAGGAGTGAACTCGGTTCAGAAATGGACTTTGTCCACTAAGATAGTCTTGGAAATGAGTCTTGACTAATAAGAAATGATTATCTATGATTATGTGTGTATGACACAAAGCTTCATGTTTTAAGATATGATTATTGTGATTACATTTCACTGCCATAATTTATCCCATGTTATGAAATTTTGATTTATTTTGCAGGTTAAGATTTCCAAAATGTTATGTTCTTATGAATATGATGTGATTGGTTTTTGTTTTGTTTACCCTTACTGAGCATTTGAGCTCACCCTTTTGTATGTTTTCTTTCCCCCAGGTCAGGAAGAAGGTTATTAAGTAGGATATTCCAAAAGGGACTCTAGATATGATGAAATAAATGGGAGACAATGTAGATGCTTTATGAACCAGTTG
Source organism: Viscum album (assembly GCA_963277665.1). NCBI lineage: Eukaryota > Viridiplantae > Streptophyta > Magnoliopsida > Santalales > Viscaceae > Viscum > Viscum album. The sequence goes on along the minus strand of OY728132.1, from coordinate 57,689,472 downwards.
TTTATGTTTCCTAGTTTCTAAAGACACTATACCTATATGGTCCTTTCCTGGTTTTGTAATATGTTGTAATTTGTGTGCTTCAATTTTGAAGTAATAACCAGTTGTTTATGTTTCCCAGTTTCCAAAGACACTATACCTATACGGTCCTTTCGTGGTTTTGTTATATGTTGTAATAAGTATGCTTCAATTTTGAAGTATTAAAAATGTATGTAAAGTATGGGTCGTTATAGTTGGTATCAGAGGAAAGGTATAGTCAACCTTTGGAAACTAGGATGTGAATGCCTTAGTAAGAACCCTAAGGATAATTATAAGCATAGAACACAATCATAGTGTTTTATAAATGGCCATGAATAACCTAGGATAAGACCTTAAGTGTGAAATTTTATTCTTGATTATGTGGTTTTCCTATTATAATTAGTGTTGCTCACACTATTCTTCTTGGTTTTAGTCAATGGCTGGAACCTGAAGGAACCGTGTTAATACGGAATGCGACGAGCAATGCAATGATTGTACCCCTGAGCAACCAAACGTTATGGGAGCTGGAATGAAAAATCTTGTAGCCATGCTCACACAACTTTCTCAAGCTATGAATCATGCTGGACTTCCAAACGAGCAAAGGAAAGAGAAATATTCTGTTGAATCCTTCATGAGGCAGCGTCCGCCTTCATTCAGCGGGTCTACTGATCCATTATTTGATGAACAATGGATTAGTACTACTGAAAAGATATTTTCAGTTCTTCAATGTTCTGAACATGATAAATTCATCCTAGCAGTGTATCGTTTGGAAGTAAATGCTGATCAATGGTGGAATCTTATTAAGAATACGAGGCAAAGGGATGGAATTGAGTCCATGGAATGAGACGAGTTCAAGAACTTATTTTTCAATAATTACTTCCCTCGTATTCTCCGAACAAAGATGGATAAGGAGTTTCTTGAACTAAAGAAAAAGGATGATGAATCTGTTGGTACCTATGAAGCAAATTTTACAATACTTGCAAGGTACGCTTCTGGTATTATTATCCAACCTGAGAGTAAGATCGATAGATTATTTAGTGGCTTAAAACCAAGTCTTCGAAGGGCCTTAGCCATAAGGGACTTCAATAGCTATGAGGAAATCATTTGATGTGCTCTCAAATTTGAGATAGATATTGGAGTAACCCATCAGTCATATGGGTTTGATAAGAAGAGGAAAATGGAATTCAATGGAAAATCTAAAGAGCACACTGAAAAGAAGATGTGCTTTCCCTTATGCTCAAAGTGTGGAAAGAAACATGGATGGAGTTGTCTTAAAGGGAAAAGTAAATGTTTCAAATGTTGAAAGGAAGGTCATCGGGCATTTGAATGTCGCAATGATGTGAAGAAGATGTCTAATGATGCAAACAAAGGAAGGGACACACAGAATGAACCTACTACACTTCAATGTTTCAAGTGCAAGGAGATGGGGCATTATTACAATAAATTCCCTAATCCAAGGGTTGTTGATGATGATCAACATCAACAAAATCTTAAGGCTAAATACAAAGAAAAGTCACATGCAATTTCTATCAGCGATGTGGAGTACGATAACGATGTGGTGAAAGGTTCACTTACCATCCTCTCTAAAGTAGAAAATGTTTTATTTGATTCTAGATCCACTGACTCTTTTATTTCTAAAGATTTTTCTAAGGGTATCACCGTATTACCTCAATAATTAGATGTTGAGTTAGCTGTGACAACACCTAATGGCACAACAGTTGCATAGAAAGTTTATAATTCTTCTCTGATTGATGTTTGTGAGAAAGTGCTTCTTGAAAATCTTGTGATCCTTCCTATAGTGGAATTTGAAGTGATTCTTGGCATGGATTGGCTTTCTTTATATGGAGCTCATATCAATTTCCAAATAAGGGAAGTCACATTTCATATTCCTGATCAATATATGATCGTCTGTCGATGCAAGGATGAACATAACATTCCAGTGGAAATTATTTCCATCTTATGGGTCTTGATTCCACTAAATGAAGGTTATTTATCTCAAATGGTTGGTGAGAAACTCACAATTAAAAATATGCCCATTGCACGGGAGTTTGATGATGTATTTCCGGAGGAATTTCCAGGTCTTACACCAAATCGTGAAGTTGAGTTTTCAATAGAACTCATACTGGGTGCTTTGCATATTTCAAAGACACCATATAGAATGGCCCCAATCGAGTTTCAGGAATTGAAGAGGCAACTCCAAGAGAATCTTGATAAGGGGTTCATACGCTCTAGTGCGTCACCTTGGGGAGAACCTGTTCTGTTTGTTAAGAAGAAAGATGGATCAATGAAACTCTGCATTGATTATCGAGAACTTAACAAGATCACTATCAAGAAAAAATATCCTCTCCCGTGCATTGATGAATTATTTGACCAACTACGCGGAGCTCAATACTTTTCCAAGATTGATCTTCATTCAGGGTATCATCAATTAAGGGTCAAAATGGAGGATATTCCAAATACAACTTTCTGTACAAGGTATGGACACTATGAATTTATAGTGATGCCATTTGGTCTTACTAATGCCCCTACTATCTTCATGGATCTGATGAATAGAGTCTTTAGAGACTATCTTGATCAGTTTGTGGTAGTCTTTATAGACGATATTCTGGTATATTCAAAGAGCAAGGAAGAACATGATGATCACTTGAGAATTATATTGAAGACCCTGAGAAAGGAGAAGCTTTACGCCAAATTTACCAAGTGTAAATTTTGGCTTCAAAAAGTTTCATTTTTGGGTCACATAAACTCAAAAGAGGGGATATCTATGGATCCAGCAAAAACAGAGGTTATAGAAAGATGGTCGAGACCAACAACAGTAACTGAGATTCGAAGTTTTCTTGGTTTGGCTGGATATTATCGATGTTTTGTGAATTATTTTTCACGATTATCTAATCCACTCACCAAGTTGACTCGGAAAGGAGTTAAGTTTGTTTGGACAGAGGAATGTGAAGAGAATTTCAAGGAGTTGAAAAGATGGTTATCCAGTGCACCTGTGCTCACACTACCTTGTAGTGGAGAAAGGTTTGTGATATACAGTGATGCATCCAAGAAGGGGCCGGGGTGTGTTCTTATGAAAAATGATATGGTGATAGCTTATTCCTCACGATAGTTGAAAATCCATGAGAAAAATTACCCAACACATGATTTGGATTTAGCTACGGTAATCTTTGCATTAAATATTTGGAGGCATTATATTTATGGAGAAAGGTGTGACATTTATACTGATCATAAAAGTTTGAAGTATATTTTCACACAAAAGGAGCTGAATATGCTCCAAAGAAGATGGCTAGAGATGATTAAGGATTATGACTCCTCAATTCATTACCACCCTAGGAAAGCAAACAAGGTGGCAGATGCATTAAGTCGACAAGACCATGCCAGTTTATCCATGATGAGGATCACAAAAGATCCAATATTTATGGATTTACCAAGGATGGATCTTGGAATTATAATGGAAGGGGGAAAATCGTATCTTTCTCAAATGAATGTTCAACCATCTATACATGTGAAGATTAAAGATCCGCAGAAGGAAGATGTAGAGTTACAAAAGAAGGTGAGAAATATTCATGAATTCAACCTTGATTGTGATGGGATAATAAAGTTCAGGAATCGGGTTTGTGTTCCTCCCATCGCCGAATTAAAGAAGGAGCTACTGGATGAGGCTCATAGTTCTTCATTCTCTATTCATCCTGGAAGCATGAAGATGTATAGTGACCTGAAAGAGTACTTCTGGTGGGATGTCATGAATATAGATGTTGCTGAATATGTCTCTCGATGATTGGTTTTCCAGCAAGTTAAAGCTGAGAGACAGAAGTCTAAGGGGATGTTACAACCATTACCCATACCCGAATGGAAATGGGAAAACATCACTATGGACATTGTCACAGGACTTCCTAAAACATCCAAAGGCAATAATGTTATCTGGGTCATAGTTGATTGTCTTACAAAGTCTGCACACTTCATTGCTATTAGAGAGGATTTCTCTCTGGATCATCTTGCCAGGATATATGTAAAGGAAGTGGTAAGATTACATGGAGTACCACTTTCTATTATATCTGATCGGGATCCTAGATTTACCTCGAAGTTCTAGCGAATTCTTCAGCATACTCTGGATACAGAGTTGAGTTTCAACACTGCTTATCATCCTCAGACAGACGGTCAGTCTGAGAGAACAATTCAAACTCTAGAAGATATGTTGAGACCTTGCTCTATGGATTTAAAAGGAGGTTGGGATCAACACCTACCTTTGGTGGAATTTTCTTATAATAATAGCTTTCACTCCAGTATTCAGATGGCTCCTTATGAAGCTCTCTATGGAAATAAATGTAGGACCCCAACTTGCTGGGATGAAGTTGGGGAAAGAAAGTTATTAGGACCTGTTCTCATTGATGAAATGGCAGAAAAGGTCCGATCTATTCAACAACACATAAGAGCAGCTCAGAGTCGACAGAAAAGTTATACCGACAACCGAAGAAAAGACCTAGAGTTTGAAGTGGGTGATAAAGTGTTCTTACGAATATCTCCCGGGAAGAGGGTCATGAGATTTGTAAAGAAGGGGATGTTGAGCCCTAGATATATCGGTCCTTTCGAAATACTGGATCGTGTTGGGAAGGTAGCTTAACGATTGGCACTTCCACTGAATCTCTCTCAAGTTCACGATGTGTTCCATGTATCTCTCCTGAGAAAGTACATACCAGATCATTCACATGTACTCAGCTCAGAAGTTGTACCGCTAGAGCATGATCTTTCTTATAAAGAACAACCGATAGAGATTCTGGATCGTAGAAAAAAAGTCATACGGAACAAGACCACTCGCTTGGTGAAAGTTCTATGGAGGAACCACCAGATAAAAGAAGCTACAGGGGAGCTTGAGAATATAATGAGGGAAAGGTATCCTCATCTGTTTGTTACAAAGTGACAAATTTTATGGGCGAAATTCATTTTAAGGGGCGTAGAATGTAACACCCGAGACTTTTATGAAAAATATTTTGTTTTTAAAGGAATCTTTCACTACACACAACACTAGATTGGATTTCTTTACACGCAATCGCGGCCTTCCTCGATAGCTTGCGTCGTACGCAATACTGAGTTTCACTAAACAACGATATGCGATTAAAATATTATTAAAACTAGCCGTTATGAATAATAATAACCACTTTTTGAAATTTTATAAATTTTATTTTTCAAAATTAAGTTCATTTTTGGTTTCAGAATATCAATATTATCCTAGGGTGAAATTTTGGTATTTTTCGGAAAACCTTCAATTTTTGATGAATAGTGAAACCACTAAGTGGTAGTTAAAAAAACTGAATTTTTCATAAAACTTAATTTTACCGCTTCTGTGAGTGTAATTTTGAAAATCCGAGAGACACGGTTAATTTTAAGGACTAAAATGTGGTTCAATGAGATGAAAATAATTTTTGGTGATTAGTAACTTTTTACCTTTTTTACCACGGTTAAAAGTAAATAGGGTAATTAAGGGTAAAAGTGTTGTTATTATTATTACCCTAAAACATGTCCTAATTCTATTGGATAAGTTTAATTTGACCAAAAAACAACATTAGCAATAAAATATGACCATTTAGGCCCACTTGTATAAGATTAGGACATTTATTATTAATTTATTTAAAGAAGGGTTAAAATAGTTAAAATCAAAGTTTAATAAGTAAATCAGTTTTAATATGGGGTTATACATAAGATAAATTATTCTATAAATATTCATTAGAAAGATAAAAACATTTCCTACATAATGGTATTTTATTTATAATTTTTAGACATTAAATATGTTAATTTATTTATGACACAACGATGATGCAGTAATTATCTTATTAATGAAATATTGACATAATTGATATTATAAATACCCAAATAAATGTAATTTGAGACTTTTTATGAATTAAACTAATTTTCTAGGTTAATATGACATGTTATTATTTATTTAATTAACTTTTTTTGAACTAATCATTCTGTTATGATTTTCACAAAAATCAATTACCAAATAGTTTCAAAATTCACATAAAATAGTTTTTAAAACAAATATTATATTATTAATTGTTATTTTATTCCTAAAAATCTAATTTTCGGAAAAATGACTTAGATAAGGTTATATATATAAATAATAAACATCTTGGGGTTCTTTTGTATTGAGATAGTAAGTTTATTAACCTTATAGTGTAAGAAAACAAGAAGACACGGTAAAATTTCAATTATCTTACTTAAAGTTAAATCTAAATGATAAGGTTAAAATAGAAACCTAAACTTGTCTAAATTCTATTGTATGAGATGATTTATACCCATACCCACATCATCTTAGAAATAAATCAATTTGGAGCTATTAAAAACCTAATTTGACTTTATAATAAAATAATATTTTTACTTATTCCAAAGATGCCCCTCTCCTCCCTTATAAAAGGGAACCTCCTCCCTCTCTTCCTCACACCACTTTGAGGCTTCAAGATCGTCCAAACCCTGCCAATTTCTTCTCTCCACTTCCCTAGAGACATCCTAGATGTCCTGATCTTCCTCAAAGACCAATTTTAGTGCCCTAAAAGGAGGTCTTAAAGAAGCGCTTCAAAGAAGAGGTAATGTCTGTTACTGATTCTTTCATCTTTATTTCATATTCCACATCTTCTTCTTTAGTTTTTTAATTATGAAGTCATAACATAAGTATCACTCATATACTGATATGTTATTATAAGTATGAAACAACCCTATTTTACCATCTATCCATCCTACGGAAAATTAAATCACCGCGCGTGCGTACGTACAGAATACCGTCTCCACGCTGTGGTGTAATCTATTTTCCCCCACCACCTTACTTGGATGGGTATAATGGTGTAAATAATGACTATATATGATTATTGTAATGTTATATTGATTCTGAAATAGTATACATACACTCCAATACAATTCCACGATCATGGGAACGATATCATCGCTCGTGCGTACGTACGGAATACCGTCTCCACGATGTGATGCGATTCATTCTACATGATCATCATTGCATAATGATTATATAAATGAATTGAATTAATGAATAAGATATATATTACAATAATACCATTCTGGAAATGAGGTATCTGGAACCTAAAAATAAAAATCATAACTTATTCGAAAAAACACGCATAAGAACAAAAAGTAATAAACACCCGAATAACAAGTAGTAATATTACTAATTAGAAGCTAAGAATATGACCATATATGATATCATAAAAATAAGTATGATTCTAGAATAAGTTAGTAACATTATTTAAATCATTATACAGGAGGTTCGGACACTTACGAAGCAAATTGGACCTAAGGTAAGGGATAATTTTGCAAATCTCATTTTTATCCGAGATTGCTTATCCGTAAGTATTTACTGGGGTTATTTCTATCATCCATGTCCATGTTTTAGAAAAGTGTTTTAATGTATTTGTAAATTCCTTTTTACCCATTTTTTTACTTTTACTACATGGTATTTAAGGAATTTTTCTTTTTTTACGTTACGAGGTACTTTTTTTGACTTTTCCAACAAAAGTACGAGAATAATGTTTTTTATCTTATACGGCATGAATGGATTTTTAAAACATTTTTTCCAAAAAGCTACCTTTAAAAGTTTTCAAGTTATTTTTTATCAACTTCTTTTAGTTTAAAATTGTATGACATGTTAAAGAAAGGAAAATGTTTTTGAAGTAGAAAGGATATTTTCCTCAAGAATGGAGTTCAACTATTTTATCAAAATTATTTTGCATCTAAGATAATAAAGGGTTCTGTTTCTATCCCTATTATTACATTTATTTGATTATGTTGTGATGGAATTATTTTATGAATTCATTTATCTTATATGAATTTTTTTATGATGTCATGTTTTTTAAGAATCCCATTTTTATTACATGAGTTATGCAATGATGTATGATTTATGATTTTGTGGCACACATAAGAATGGTATAATTATGAGATGGGTGGGACCTATATCTCTCTCCAATGCATTGGTTAAATATTTTATGTCTCATGAGATAGACATGGCTGGAATGGCAGGTTAAACCGGTTCAGTGAAACAGGACTGAAACAAGGAGTGAACTCGGTTCAGAAATTGACTTTGTCTACTAAGATAGTCTTGTCAATGAGTCTTGACTAATAAGAAATGATTATCTATGATTATGTGTGTATTCCACAAAGCTTCATGTTTTAAGTTATGATTATTTTGATTACATTTCACTTCCATGATTTATCCCATGTTATGAAATTATGATTTCTTTTGCAGGTTAAGATTTCCAAAATGTTATGTTCTTGTGAATATGATGTGATTGATTTTTGTTTTTTTTACCCTTACTGAGCATTTGAGCTCACCCTTTTGTATGTTTTCTTTCCCCCAGGTCAGGAAGAAGGTTATTAAGTAGGATATGCCAAAAGGGACGCTAGATATGATGAAATAAATGGGAGACAATGTAGATGCTTTATGAACCAGTTGTTTATGTTTCCCAGTTTCTAAAGGCACTATACCTGTATAGTCCTTTCGTGGTTTTGTTATATGTTGTAATAAGTATGCTTCAATTTTGAAGTATTAACAATGTATGTAAAGTATGGGTATTTATATATATGGTTAATAAACATACTATAACAAGCCAATAGACCACCAAGTGGTTCATTAGTAATATATATAACCTTATCTAAGTCCTTTTGCTGAACCTTAAACTTTTAAGAATACTATATCAATTAATAATACAGTATTTGTTTTTAAAAACTCAATTATGTCAATTTTGACACTATTTAGTATTGGATTTTTTTGAAATCCATAAAAACAATATCACTTTGAATAAAATTTATTTAATAAATGATAAAATGTCATATTAAACTATAAAATTAGTGGAATTAATCATAAGTCTCAATTTACATTTATTTGGATATTTATAATATCAATTCTTTTAATATATCAATAATAAGGAAATTACTTCATCATTAATGTATTATAAATATATTAAATTATTTAATGTCTAAAAATTATAAATAAAATCCCATTATGGAAGAAATATTTTTATATTTGTAATGAATATTTATAGTTGAATTTATATTGTGTGTAACCTTATATTAAAAATGGTTTAGTTCTTAAACATTGAATTTAATAATTTTAACTCTTCATTAAATAAAATAATTATAAATGTCCACATCTAATCCAAGTGGAACAAAAGGATCATATTTTATTACTAAGGTTTTATATGTTCGAATTACACTTATCCAATAGAATTAGGACATGTGTTAGGGTAATTATAATATCATTTATACCTTTAATTACCCTATTTACTTTTTACTGTGGTAAATAAAAGTCAAAAATTACTATTCACCAAAAATTAATTTCATCATATTGAACCAAATTTTACTTACTAATATAAAATGTGTCTCTTGAATTTTTGAAATTCAACTCATAGGAGCGATAAAATTATGTCTTATGCAAATTTTAAAATGCTCCTAAAAGGTGGGTAAAAGACAGTAAAAAGCTCAGTAAAGTTTTATATATCAAAACTTGTTATAAAATGACTCTAATGAACTATATTGAACATATATAGGTATTATAAATCTATTTTTACCTAGAATAAATTAAATTAAATTAACTAATTATTTAAATAGAAAGTCGGTTTTAAACAATAGTGCTGTGTTTTCACTATTCATCAAGAATTGAAAGTTTTCTGAAAAATACCAAAAATTTACCCTAAGCTAGTTTTTATATTCCAAATCCAAATATAAAGTATATTTTGTAAAATAAAATTTATAAAATTTCACAAAGTTGGTATTGCTATTCATAATGGCTAGTTTGATTGTTCATAGTGTGTTAAAACTCCATGTTGCGTACAACGCAAGCTACTACATTATTCAAAGGAAAAAATATCATGGAAGCTTGGGGTGTTAAATTATCCCCTCATTCAAATAATTTCATCCTCGAAATTTCTCAAATATTACTTCCTAAAAATATTAGGGTGGTTCTTCATCATAATTTCCTAAGGTTCCCACGTTGCCTCTTCCATCTTATGGTCTCTCCATAAGGGCTCCATAGGTTGGATTTATGATCAATGTAAGAACTCTAGTTTTAAGTGAGGGAAGTTGGGAAGATATTTGGTCAGGTTTTTTCTTATCCAAATGGCATTAGAGGTGTGAAATTAAGAGAAGGGGAAGTACCCTTTTATAAGAGTGGTGAGGGTCACTCTCTGAAAAAATTGAAATTTTATTTTATAATTAAATAATTTTCGATTTATAATGGCTTAAAAATGATTTATTTCGAATCTAAGGTTGGTATGGGTAAAATATATCAACCAATATGTTTTATACAGGTTTATTTCACCCTATTAACCTTATCGTTAATATTTAACTCTTAGTTAAATAGTTTGACATTTACCATGTCTCTTTGTATTTTTATATTATATGGTTAATAAACATTCAATAACAAGCCAAAAGAACCCCACGTGATTAATTATTAATATATATAACCTTATCTAAGTCCTTTTTCCTAAACTTATATTTTCATGAATATTATATCAATTAAAAATATAGTATTTGTTTTAAAAACTCAATTATGTCAATTTTGACAATATTTAGTATTTGATTTTTTTGAAAGTCATAAAACCATTATCACTTTGAATAAAATTTATTTAATCAACCAAAACATTTCATATTAACCTATTAAATTAGTTTAATTAATCAGAAGTATTAATTTACATTTATTTAGATATTTATAATATCAATTGTTTTAATATTTCTTTAATAATGTAATTACTACAGCATCATTGTGTCATAATTAAATTAAAATATTTAATGTCTAAAAATTATATATAAAATCCCATTATGTATGAATTATATTTATATTTCTAATAAATATTTATAGACTAATTTATATTGCGTGTAACCCTATATTAAAAATGGTTTAGTTATTATACTTTGAATTTAATACTTTTAACTCTTCTTTAAATAAAATAATAATAAATGTTCTAATCTAATCCAAGTGGACCGAAACGATCATATTTTAGTTTTATCTTTGTTTTTGGTCGAATTACCTTTATCCAATATAATTAGAACATTTTTTATGGTAATTATAATATCATTTTTACCTTTAATTACCCTATTTACTTTTAACCGTGGTAAATAAAAGTCAAAATTTATTATTCGCCAAAAATTCTTTTCATCTCATTGAACCACATTTTAATTAATTATATTAACCATGTCTCTATGATTTTTTAAATTAAACTCACAAAAGTGGTGAAATTATGTTTTATGTAAATTTTCAAATGCTCCTAGAAGGTGGGTAAAATAAGGTAAAAATGTCAATAAAATTTTATATATCTAAACTTATTATAAAATGACTCCAACAAATTATATTGAACATATATAGGTATTATATATCTATTTTGACCTAGAATAAATTAAAATAAAATAACTAATTATTTAACTAAAAAGTCGGTTTTAAATAATAACGCAATGTTTTTCACTATTCATCAAAAATTGAAAGTTTTCAGAAAAATACCAAAAATTCACCCTAAGATAATTTTGATATTCCATATTCAAAAATGAAGTCCATTTTGAAAAATAAAGTTTATAAAGTTTTAAAAAGTTGGTATTACTATTCGTTATAGCTAGTTTGATTGGTCGCGGTGCATTAAAACTTAATGTTGTGTACAATGTAAGCTACTGCATTATTAAAAGGGAAATGTACCATGGAAGCTTGGGGTGTTTCAACCATGATGGGTTACTCTAAGGCTGGTCCTCGTCGGGTTACGATGTAATGATCCACAAAGGTCCACTAGGTGATGATCCACACAAGACCGCTTGGTGCTGAGCCGCACAGGACCGCTAGGAGATGAACCACACAAGACCACTAGGTGTTGACCCACACAGGATCGCTCGGTACAAATATTCGTATGATCTGTCTCCAACATCAACCTCACTTCTAGCCACTGGATTCCTCACACCTGGTGTGCTTGAGTTTTGTAGAGTCTATCACTCAAGACATTAATCATACCTCAACCACCACTAAGCACCACAAAGGAGTAACCCAAAAGACATCCTTGTCATAAGGGTTCGAACGTGACAGATGAAGCGTCAATCAGATTCCTGGTCTGTGAGTTATAAGCATTTTAGCTTTGGAGTCATAATTAGATTCGAGTTCATTCCAACCCATCCATACTCCAACTGTCTCTAAAAATCAAGTAAATTATACCAAAAAGGTATACCTCGATCCAAGGGTCTGAGTTCCGCAGACATTTTTTCAAACGGACGCCCAGTTCCCAAGTTACGGCCCTTGAAAAGTTTTTGGGCCCGGGTTAAGTCCGACCCTGTCAGACTGACCTGGTCTGTGTTGGGCCAAGGTTTGGCCTGACCTATAAGAGGGTGTATCCCACAACGGTGGCCCGACACATATAGGGTGGCCCGCAAAGGGGCGGCCCGTAAAGGCGATGGCCCGGTCCGAGGGGGAGCGCAGCCCGGCCCGAGGTGGGTTGCGGTCTGATCCGAGGGGGGGGAATGGCCTGGCCTGAGGTAGGGTGCAGTTAGTTCTGAGCGGGAGTACGACCCACTGTGGGGTCTACCCTAGCCGGCATGAGGTGTATGACCCACCCGGTGTCCCGAACTCCTAAACCACTCAAGGGATGTTTGGTTTGCGAAGCGGCGGTGACATGTGGGCACCACTTGGCCACCACGGAACCCACTAGAGGTGTGGGTTCGACCTCTAATTCGGATTTTGTTCGTCGACGGTGCGGTGGTCGCACTGCCTCCCTTTCCGTGGCTGGCCGTCGTGACGGCCGCCTCCTTTGTTGGTTGCAGCCCATTGCTCACCGGCAGTGCACGATATCGTGCCACACCACCTCCGCGGTCGGCCAGTGCTGGACGCTCTGATGACTGCCGCAGCTCGGTGATGTGGCCTCCTCTTATGGCGTGTGTCGGCGCACGACCTCATTAGTAGCCGGTCAGTGCTTCCATGCAGACGTTCTTCTATGGAGGACATAAGATTAGAAAAGTGGCGGAGGGTTTGGGTTGTGTTCATTAGGCCCGCTCCCTCCGCATTATCTCATAAACTAGGGGAAGGCTAAAGGAGGTTCAATAAATTTAGTTGAATTCAAAACATGAAATCAAAACCCCTACCTTGAACCATTGGAGAGCCCTCGCGATTAAGGAAGTCTCTTTGTTCGTCTATCCCGCAACAGGTTCCCAATGATGTTGCTCATACACCGTCCTTCGGTTCGTGGTTCGGTGTCACTCATCACCTCCCACTAGGATCGGCTCCGTCCTCTAAGGGTTCGGCATCATGACACTCCTTCAGCACTTCATTTCTTGGAAAAGCTGTGTCGATACCTCCCCCCTTTCTCTATATATATAGGATAGGGGGAAGGTAAGTAACGATGTTGGGAATTTAATGGGGCTCATTAATTAGGATGCTTTTTAATTTCCCCAAAATTGTTGTTACTTAGATTGTAGGGTCAATCCATTTAATGGCTCGACAAACCGCCAGCCCCACACAGTGGTTTTCTATTGGAGGGTATGAAAGAATGATAAAATAATAAAATTATTTTATTTCATTACTTTTAAAAAGTCACAAAACATATCTTTTATCCAGTACTACTATTTTCAAAGTAAAGTCTCTCTTAAGCGAATCTTGGTGTTGTAGATTCAATGATGTTATTGGATTTTTAATCTGAGAAGCGGTTCAAAATTTAGAAAATTTTGCTCACGCATTTACTGAATATACCTTACAAAAAGTTCATAAATTCATTCCAGGCACTCTGTGCCTCAAAATCACGTGCCGTCAATTTTTTCAAACTCGTAAAAAATCCATATAATTAGAAAATTTACATTGAAAATAAGGGTCTTTATAGTTTTTATAATCTTTTCTTCCAAAATGTGTTTTATATGAAGTCCAACTTTCCACTAAATAATTTTTCTTGGTCGTTGGTACCATTCAAAATATGCTTTCAAATCCATAAAGAAAAAGAACTGAAGTAAAAATTATTATACATTTAAAATTTTTTATAACATGAAATAATTGATAAAATACTCAAATGACATAATTCTTAAATCAAAACACTATAAAATTAATAATTCCTCTTCATCTATTGTAATAGGACAATCTTGATTGTGATATGTTAACTAAATTTGAGCAATATTCTTTTGACTCTTAAGACATTTATTTTCATAGTGTCTCATATCTTTACCGTGGAAGCATTATACCTTAAAAACTTTTTTCTTTCCCTTAAAATCAGAAGCACAGTGGCATTTCTCTCCACATTTGAAGAAAACTCTCATTCATTTTATGAAATTATCAAGGTATTTATTTCTACAATTATCACATGTGGGAAAATCCTTCTTTCCCTTATTCCCTTTATCTATATTTTTCCCAACCATCCTCCTATTATGGTTCTTCACTCTGAACCCATAACACTTCTAGAGTTATTTCTCTAACTTTTTATCACATGATATTACATCCTCATATGATGAGAATGTTTTGGAGACTAGTCTCCTTCAAAATATTATCATAAACCCATCAAATAAATGATCATTATTACTCTATGAATTACATGCATTGATGTGGATTCCATTCATTCTTCTAGAAAATATTTATAAATGATGGAATACACTAGATTAGATCATGTCATTATGAAATAAAATTTATAATCTAAAAAATACATAAAAATTTATGCATAAATAATATCATAATCATTAACATGGGTTTTTTGGGAATTTATTTATTTTAAAATATTTCATAATTATTTGTAAATAAATTGTAAATTACCCTAAGAATATACCTCAGGTCTGTCAACCCAGGTGCGTATTAAGACAAATTTTCATGCACCAAGTGAGGATCAGGTCAAGACCAATGAACCCTTTTCAGAGTTATTACCCCAAGGCACATCTGTTCCAGAACCACATCCACTTGTAGTATCCATATAGGTATATATTGTAAGTGAAATCTATATAATATATTCCTTAACAAAACATTAATATGTTCTTCAATTCTTATCCTCAAATTCTATCATAGAGTTATGGTCCCTAAACTATGTTTATCTTAATCTAGTTCCCAAGGATTCTATTAAAATTCCTATAATACCAACTGTAACGACATTGACCCCTATCTCTTAGAGCGGGTGTCTGTGTTATTACATTGGTATAAGATATAACTAATTGTATCCTGAAGGACTGAATACTTTAACAGTCCTGGTAAATTATATTCATACATGAGTCATACATTACAATTTTATAAACAAATTAAAACAATTTTTCTTTAAGAATAACATTATTCCCTTCTATAATATCCTTTCATATCAAACATAGTTTACTTTATGGATTCCTAAAAATGAAAAAATAAGGGTGAGATTAAATAATTAGTAAGAGTTATGTAAAGAAGAATATATCATGAATAAATCAGCATAACCAAAATGGAAAGGTAAATAAATAATCACACATTCAATTTAAATAATCATATAAGGAATAATAAATCCTCTAAGGTAAATAAATGATTATACATGCAATTTAAATAACTGGATAACGCATAACCAATATTGAAAGGAAAATAACTAAAAAAACATGTCATTTAATCAATAAACTAAAAATGAAATGCATCTGAAGATAATATCATAGTGATAATATAATGGATAATAATAATTTCACTCTTAATGAAGGAAATTATTAATTATTATACATCATATTTTAGGCACATGATACCTCTAACATCAAGACCTTTCCCATTTCTGTTTAAAATACAAGTAAAAACTTATTTGATGTTGTCTTACTAATTTTTCTCATGATACCAACAGATTCATCAAGGGGATATATAATAATGGGCCCCAACAATCACTATAGGTCCAAAATAATTCCTTATATGTGGAATAATTTATTTAATTTATGAATCTATATTACTTAAAATCAAATATCTCGATTGAGTAATGCATACAAATTTACCAATGTATCTATAGTCAGACAATTAACTTTCAAATTAAAACACTATACGTATAAATGAGATACAGTTAAAGAAATAATCATTTGTATGATAAAAAATGGGTATTTATAAGAAATTTAATGTCTAATGGTAAAAAGAAAGTGAAAATTTCAAGGATAAGTTAATGAATAAAAAATTGAAAAAGAAAGTGAATGTCAATACTATCCCTAGTAAAAATGATCATAAACAATCCATCTAAATAATAAGTATGGTATCAATACAACATTTACCCAATGCAGTAAGAATAAATGTTTTTTCATTAATTAATAGAAATACCCTAAAAAATCTTTTAAAGGATTCTTGATGAAAATATCCTTTTCATTTTGAAAATAACTTTTTAAAACATAAAAAAAATTAAAATAAATTTCTTTGGAAATAAACTTGAAAGAATATAAATGAAGCCATAATACTTTTTGAGGTTATTATGGTGGAAAATTATGTACATGTCATACACATTAAAACAAAGATTCCTTTCACATTTTTTGTAAAAGCCAAATGAGGATTGTTTTGAAAACGACATAAGATCAAAAAAACAAAAAAAAAGTCAAAATGGGTAAAACAAATCCCTTTAATAAATTATATTGAAAGGCTAAAAATATTTTTGAAAACATATTAGGAAAAAATTTCTTTGGAATAAATAAATATTTTTAACCGAAGAGATAAATGAAGCAATATTTTCCTAAAAACATTTTATCAATTAATTTAAGTACCAAAGAGTAGTAAAATGTTAAAATTAATTATAAATATCATTAATAACTATAAGATAATAAAATTAAATGGAATTATTATGAAATTCTCAAATAATTTCCATCAACTGATATTCAAGAATAAATAATCTTGATTAGAATGAGATTATGAAATAAATCCTTAAAATTATCAGAACATGAAGTGAGAATTTATTAATGAATCAATTATGTGTATCAATTATAAATCCACAAAAAATAAGTTGATATAAAATATAGGATAATTAATAGTCATTACATGCATATTATAATCATGACATAATCAAAGAAGTATAACTTCAACCCAATGAGTGGAAATTAGGTTAAAAAATCCCTTACCTCACACTTCCTTTTCATTGAAAATTTTTTAACCTCTTGTATACTAGTTTCAAATAGGTTATTAACATAAAACCATATTATAATTTTTAATATAATTTTTTATCCTTTTATAACATCTTATCTCCCATTCATTAATAATCTTTCATTATTTAAATTATTTTGGGTACTAATTGCATTGTTTTCTCATGTGTGTTTTACCAAGAAAGATCTGGTTCTTGGGAATATTATATAGTTCTATCATCTACAGAATAAAAAAATACATTATTATAATATTTTAAAATCAATTATACACTTAAAACCAATCATTAAATATTGTTATGAAAGATGAATTGTATTGCGATCATGAAATGGTAGGTCATACATACACATGAGTAATGTTTCCATTTTAAAACAATCATTATTGAAAGAAGGTAAGTAATATATTATTCTTATTTAATGATAATAATATCATATATACCATATTATATATTTATGTATATCATCGATGTGATTTGATTATGAAAAGAGAGTCACATCACATCGTGAAGGCAGTAGTCTACCCGTACCCAAACAATGTTATCATCTTTAAGTGAGTGAAAAGGTAAGAAATAAAATGTTATATATTATATTTATATAATGAAGAATATGTAATTAATATAAAAATTATTTCATGAATATCAAATATAATCATTAACTTTAACTTTATTATATTTCATTTAAAGTGTTAGTAAAAGAGGAATCATATTGATTTGCGAGGTGGTAGTTTATCGTACACACGAGCGACGTTATCGTATCCCCTAAGGAATGAGAAGTAAAAAAAAGATATATATCATATAATGAATCTAGAGGTTTAAATATGTAATAAATATCATATATATAGTTTATATCTATCATCATCCCTAAATGTGAAATGTAGTAATAGAAGAATGAATGACATCGATTCATGGGGCGGTAGTCTCTATTACAAACGAATGATGATTTCATAACCCATTTGATGTAAGTAGAGATGGTAGTGGGTTATAAAAATAATATACAAAAATTCTAGTATACTTAATATAATTTTTTTATTATATCATCATGGTTTAATACTAATTTAATGAGGTGGAGAACTAAACAAAATAAATACATTCATTTAAGAACATTACCTCTTATTTAGGCATCCTCATTAGGCTTGCACTAAAGCCTTCCTAAGTTATCATTATTCCAAGAATAATTTTTATAGGATTAGAGAAGGGAATATGGGAAGTGATTTGGTTAGGTATTTTCTGAATCTCGGTGTTTTAAGGTGTGAATAGGTGAGGAGAGGGGTGACATTTTATTAGTGATGCGAGTGGCACGATTGAATTTTTCTGAAAAGATTCGATCACACCCACATTTTTATACAGCCAAAAGATTTTGAAATTGGAAATTATCAAACATAAAATGGATAATGTGGTAATATATCAACAGAATTTGTGTACTGATAGTTGTTAGGTTATTTTTAACCCTTATCTTTTTAGTTTAACCCCTCGATAAATCCTTTTTTACCTTAACCGTAGTAATTAATTTCTTTTTCTGATTTCACAATTCATTTTGGTAAAAAAATAAGTTTAACTTGTTATAAAATATAAATTAATGGGTTTAAAAATTTGGAATCCATTTTAAAAAATTCATTTCACATAATTGGAATATTTAAATTTAAAATTAACCCCGCAAACACGATCAGAAAGTGTGGTTTTAAGAGGAAATGTTCAAAATTTTACAAAGTTGTTATATCAAAATTCAATAAAATAATGATTAAAATAATAAATATTGGATTTATTTATATATAATAGAACAAATTTTACTTTAAACGCAACTAAAATTATAATTTAACATTACAAATAATTTAAATGAAAATTTATTTTTCAATTAAAATTCAGTAGTTTTCATTATTTCTCAAAAAGTTAAAATTTTCATAAAAATCCCAAAGATTTACCCTATGATAATTTTTTTAATTATGGTTTCAATAATTAATTTTATTCTTCTGAATAAATTTTCTAGAACTGGTTAAAATTAATTTTAATTTATTTGTGCAAAGCGCAACTAAATCGTCTTCTAGAAAAAATATATTTTTTCAGAAAAAAAATTCTTTTTCTTTTAAGTGATTCTTATTTTATTTATTATAAATATATAACTAATAATACTAGGTAAAATTTATAATTTCATAATTTATTTCATCATATTCATACTCTCCATTTCAATTTTTAGGTGGAAACTGTCATATTAAATAATAACATGAAAATTATATTGTTGTTGGATAAAGATCAGCCTTAAGTGTAATGAAAGTTATCAAAGAAACTCATTATTGAATGTAACATGATATAAACTTAGTAATACTTGTAGATAATGATATTAAATAGATATAATATATTTAAAAATAAATATATCATAAAGTCTCAGGGTGGTAGATTTTCTCCTAAGCTTGTTGTTGTGTTTCACATACATTATCAAATACAATGATCTTATTTTAGAATATTACGATGTTACAGTCTCATTTTATCATCCTTATTTTAAAATAATCAATTATAAATTTAATAGGGGTAAATTGGATTGTTTAATGATCAAAAACTTGAGAATAATTTCTGAAATAGATGGTTGTAAATTTCATGGGTTGGAAAGTTTTTTAGTTGTCCTTATTTTCTACCCCAAGCATTTCTCAAGTGGATATAGATTTGATTAGTTGAAAAATTAATAATTTGGGATCAGCCTTTTTATTTATTTTCAAGAAGGGATAGAAGGTAAAAAATTGTATTGAATATATTTACATTCATTTTCTATAAGTTTATTAACAAAAAAATCAATGGGGGGCTTATTGAACCCATTGGTGAAGTGTTTTATTTTTTGTCAATAAGTCTTGTTTTCATTATTTGGTGAGAAGATAAGATTATAATAAGGTACACAAGAAAGGTTGTTAATACATATTGAGCTGTGAATATTATATGAATATTTATTGACACCTTTGGGGTTGTAGTTTTAAGTGAGTTATTTTCATCATTTATTTGTTTGAAAGGAATATGTATGAGATGTTATCATTGAATATATTACATGTTATTAATAATTATTGAGTTGTGAATATTGGATTAATATTGAAGAAAACATTGGGTTATAGAGTTTTAAGTGTTTTGTTATCATCATTCATGTCATGAACCGTCCCCCAGGGCATGTGTCGTGACTCCCTGAATCCCACCTCCCAAAGGAAAGGGGTTGGAGACTAGTTCCAAAGGCATAAACCTTCAAGTGGGAGGAATTTTCTTAAGTACCTTTACACACACACATCAACGTCCCAAAAACTAGAAAGCAAAAAATGCATGCCACTAAACAACCAATGAGTAAAGGTACAAGTTGTAGGTCAAATGGGCTAGAATACAAACCCAACAAAAGAAAAACTAGAAAATATTAAATTACATAATATCTCGGAAAATCCATCCATTGAAAACCCCACATAATGTGTATGTGTAGAATAGTTGTCAAAAGCTGTGGAAGCATGCCCCCTGCCTAATCTCACTGGGCACCACCGGGTCCTAGGCCGCCAAGTCCTCTATCAAGGCGGCAGTCTTCTGCACCATAAAAAACATGTGCAAGAGAATCCCGTGCAAGTTTGAGTAAAAAAATACTTAGTAGGGACCCCAACCCATAATAGAAACCATGAAGAATGATTATGAAACAAGACAGCTCAGACATGTATAATCTAATGTACGGAAATCAAGACTATCAGTCGTAACACTGAACACCTTGGACTACTGAGGTACTCGTCCCTGATGAGTTCCCTAGGTATGATGGGTCACATAGATCCACTTCCCACATAGGTCATCATAGTTGGTCCACATAGGGCCACTTGTAGCTGATCCACATAGGGTCGCTGGTAGTTGATCTATATAGATTCATTGGTATTTGATCCACACATGGTCTCTTGGAGCTGATCCACATAGGGTCACATGAATCTATTCCACAGAGGATTTCTTGGAGCTGATCCACATAGGTTCTCTTGTCTTTTAGGCCTATAGGGTCACTTGGACCCACACGTCAATAGTATTTGGGCCTCAGTCAGCCACATGATTCTCGCACATAGCATGCAAGATTCTGGGAGAATCCACTCCTCAATCCATTTTCTCATTTCAACTTCCATGAAACCATCTTTAGAGTATTCCATCTTATATTGATGGTTCCAACACCACAAAAAGCTCCTCAATCGGACTCCTGGTCTGAATGATATTAGCATTTTATTAAACAAGGGTTAGTTGTGTCTCGGCCCAATCCAAACCGGTCGGACCCACCCGACCAACCTGACCTAGAGGTCCCACATGAATCAACCTAGTTCAAATGACCCAACCCAACCCAGTTGGGTTTGTGTTGGCCCGGTTCAGCCTGGATACTCGGCCAGGCCCCTTGGGTATTACTGGACCCGGCTCTGTCCGTCCGTGGGTCCAGTTCGTCAGGTCGCCCAGTGACCCATATTTTTCAGGCCAGGACCAGGTGGCCCAGTGGCCCAGATTTATTCTGCTATCTTGGCCCGCATAAGCGGGATAGATCAATTCTAACTCAAGCTACTCTACGGCCTGGTTCACCCCCGGGCTCACATGGTAGGCATGACTTCTCCAGCTTGGAAGCTCACTGGGAATCATGTTAGGCTGAACGTAGTCAAAAAGAGTCGGCCACCCTCACTCTAACATGCGATCCCCGATAAACCGCGTACCAGCACACCATAGTGTGGGCCGCCCTTCTGACATGGCTGAATGGCCACATACCACCTCCCCCAGCCATCGGCCCGAGTGTCGGCAACTCCGGCTACTCTGCCGCAGTCCTAGCGAGCTTCTCCTGCTACCTCGACGCACTGTCATGGCATGCCGCCACTCGCTCACGGCCACGAGCACACCTAAGATGCTTTCCATGAGACACAGGGTCCACTATGGTGGTATGTTATGTGAACCGTCTTCATTGGCGGTCTTCTCAGTTCGTCTTCTTCCCTATTACTACCTCAGTACCAGCTTTCCATCAATTCGGAGTTGCGATCATGAAGAATACACACTAATTCACAAAGGAAAAGGGGCTCGAGAATTGTTTGTGTTGGCCTGAACCCTCCGCATTAGAGGTTTAGAAACATGAGTAATATTTAAGGGTTTATCAAAGTTCTAACCCGATGCAAAATATCAACACAAATAACTCTTCCACAAGAAAAAGCAACCCGAAAATGAACTTGTTCATGGGTTGATATGCGTTCGTCATTTTAGAAAGATGAACAAGGAAATCAAAAACCAAAAGTAACCCCTACCTTGTGAAGGATCATCATTGGTGTAAATTGATTTGAAACCATTGGAGTTCGCCGATCTCCAGTTCCATATCATTCCTCCAAGGCATCATCACCACTTTCTGATCCACCATCATTCATTGTTGGAGAGAAAATACTTCACTGTTCGTCTTATAAATTCTAACTATGATTTCTCCAACCTGTTATATCATTAAAATAGAAACGCATCGCAGTGATTCTATTACATTGTGTTGTCATGTTGTTACGCTGTTTCATTAGTGGAATGGCGTATCTATTATGCTTCGATTAATGAGTCATTACACTGCTCATTTAAGAACCACATTAATGGGGTTCATCTCTTCCTCGTTTCTACATCATAGTTTCATTGTGCCACTACTCAACGGTGAGGAAAATAAAATAAAATAACTTTTTAGAATATTTTATTTCACTTCCTAAATGTCCAAAAATTCTCTTTTCTAGTCGAAACTCACTGGTCAAAGTTAGGTACATTCTAGGATAATCTCATTATTCTGAGTTCAACAGTGCCCTAATATTTTTGATCTGATCACCATTTTAAAATTTAGAAAAACCGCCTCATACATTTATATAAATAAACATAAAAAAGTTAAAAAAATCTATTCTCGTCTCACTTAGCCTCAGATTCAGGTGTCGTCTGAGCATCTGGTCATGAACTAATCCCGTATAATTTAAAAAATTACATGGAATTTTTTAGACATTAAATCACCCCTACATGTAGGGATTCACATCTTTATAATCCAAAACAAGTCTAATCTACCAAAAGGAGGTACTTAGCACGAATCTAAGCCTCCCTCTCCCATGTGCTCTCCTAGAGATTCTTGTGTTGCCACCGAACACAGAACAGAGGAATCAACAGTCCATGAAGGATCCACTCCTGTCAATCCACTATCTCCACTAGGAACTCCACATACATTGCCCCATTAGCAATATCTAGCTCACCCGAGTCGATGACATGCGATGGATCATGCACATACCTCTACACTGGCGACACATGGAAATCATCATGCACATGATGCATCTTTGGCGGGAGAGCTATGTGGAATGCCACCTCTCCAACTATTCTCAGAATCAAGAAATTTTTTATGAACCTCAGAGATAACTTGTCATCCGGCCAAATCTTCATAATTCCCTTTGTTTTGAGACCTGAAGGAACACATGGTATCACTCATCAAACTCCAGGGGCCTCTATCTCTTATCAAAATAAGATTTATGCCTACTTTATGTAGTCCTCATATGCTCCTCGATGATCTGTACCTTCTCAATGGTAGCATGTACCATCTCTGGACCCATGAGTACTGACTCACCTCAGTCTGTCCAGCATAGATCTGATCTGTAAGGCCGCCCATATAAATCCTCGAATGGTGCCATGACAACTGTGGAGTGATTGTTTTTTCGTATACCAACTCCACCAATATTAGGTGGTCCTCCCAAATAGGACCATAATCAATAATTCAAGCCCGAATCATTTCCTCTAAGGTATGTATGGTTCGCTCCATCTGACTATCAGGCTGTGGGTGAAAGGATGTTCTTAGGTGAAGCTGAGTCTTGAATGCCTCTTGAAATCCCTTCCATAGTCGAGATGTGAAGCAATCATTATGGTCTGAGACAATCATCGAGGGTGCCCCGTGAAGCCGCACTATCTCATGGACATAGAGGCTTCCCAAGCCCTCTACTTATCCCTTCTCCCAGAAGGGTAGGAATTGCACCGACTTGGTGATTCTGTCAATGATCACGTAGATAGAATCATAGACCTTGGACATGCACGGTAATGTCATCCTAAATTCCATCAAGATACAATCCCACTTCCACTCTGATACCTCGAGTGGATGTGCCAAACCTGTTGAAATCTGGTTTATAGCATTCACTTGCTGACATGTGAGGCACTGTGAAACAATCTCAGACACCGCTTTCTTAATCCCAAGACACCAATACTACCCTCAGAGGTCCTAGTACATCTTCACTACTCCAGGATGTACCACCAAGGGGGAGGTATGGAACTCACTCAAAATCTCTCCCGGCAACACCACCGGTACTACTGCACGCCCTCTAAAAAGGATGACATTCTCCCACCTATCTAAAATCCATCAGGATCATGTCCTGAGGATAACTGATCATGTCAGGTCTCATAGTCAACACACACAAGTTTTTCCTCCCAAACTCACTGTAAGAGTGGGGGAGTGATAGTCATCGACTTAAGGTAAGATGCTCCATCATCTTCCACGAAGGATATCTGAATTGTGGGTAGCTGCTCCATCTCATCACTCAGAAGATATAAAGAGGACCTCTTACTGAGCACATCTGCCACCACGTTCACCTTACTAGGATTATAAACTATCTGGAAGTCATAGTTCTATATGAACTGCATCCATCACCACTCTCAAGTTCATTTCCTTCTAGGAGAAGTTTTACCTGAGACTCTTGTGGTTGGAGTAGACGGTAAATCGTTCACCCATCAAGTAGTACAGCCACATATTTAGAGAAAAAACTACGGTTGTTAACTCCAAGTCATGGTTTGAATAGTTATACTCATGTTTCATGAACTATCGTGAATCATAGGTGATCAATGATCTCTCCTGCATCAAGACACAATCTAGTATGGGCCCCAATGCATAAATAAAATTCATACCCAATTCCCTCATCTGGTAGTCTCAAAAATAGGGGCACTCGTTAGTCCTGGTCTCATCTCTTGGAAACTCTGCTGTCACTTCTCTATCCACACGAAGGGATTCCTGTTCCATGTCAAATATGAAAAGGGTCCATCTAATGTATAAAATTCAGGTACGAATATCCGGTAGTATCCGGCCAACCCTAATGAACTTTTCACCTCAGTCATGCTGCTGAGTGGAACCCAAGCAAGCACTGCCTCTATCATCACTAGATCCACTAAAAATCCAGCCTCTAAGATGACGTGTCCCAGAAAGTGGACCTCTTAAATCCAAAATCATCCCTTCGAGAGCTTCCCATAAATATGCTTCTCTCAAAGTGTGTCTAGGACTATCTGTAGGTGTGTAACATGCTCCTCTTATGACATCGAGTAGACCAAGATTTCATCAATGAATTCCACCACGAAAAAATCGAGGTAAGGTTGGAATATCCTATTTATGAGTCTCATGAACATTGCTGGGGTATTGGTCATGCCGAAAGGGAATCACCAAGAACTGATAGTTTCCATACGAGCATCTTATGGTTGACTTCGGTATATCCTCTTCCCATACCCGAAGCTAGTGATATCATGATCTGAGGTCTATCTTTGAAAACCACCTCGCTCCCTTCAGTGGGTTGAAGAGGTCATAAATTTTTGGAAGTGGATATTTTTCATTCATAGTCACATTTTTCTGGAACTGAAATTCCACTAATATCCTCAAGCTTCTATCTGGCTTCTTAGAAATAAACACTGGGGCTACCCAAAGTGAAACATTGGTCCCCATGAAGCCCTTCTCTTACAAGTCCTCTGGTTGTATCGTCTACTCACAAAGCTCCGTGGGGGACATCCGATATTCCGATATGGATATCGGTGTCATCCCAGGGTATATGTTGATGCATAAGTCCACATCCCTACAAGGAGGTAGCCCCAAAAAATATTTAGGAAAAACACCTTCATACTTATCCACCACCATATGAAAGTGGGGACTACTCTCATACACCACACTGAGTGTGAGACTATCCAATTGGTGAGTGATCAGCTGAAACCCCCTCTGATAATGTTTGTCTTATGATACAAGAGTTTCCTTCTTGCCGCTGAAGGAAAAAATGGTCACATACTCATGGAAACACTGCACTCTACGCTTAGGACAATCAATCAAAGCATGAAATTTGGATAACTAGTCCATACACAATATGACAACGTAAGGCCTCGATGGCACTGATATGATATCCCAGTAAAATATCTCACCTCTAAGATTAATCTCACACTACCGATACTAGTGTTTAATTGTCAAATACCCTCTCGTAGGATTATTTGATTGTAAGGATCGAGCCAATGGCTCCACCAAAATCTTTGAGCATCGAACGAGGTTTGAGGAATGGAAAGAGTGACTGAAAATTGTTTTTATAAGAACTACATCTAGGGTGGAGAAGACATAGATCATACCTCTAATCATCTCTGGAGTACCAAAGTCATAGGCCTCTAATGTCTGAAGTGGAGCTCTCCCATGTACGCCTACTCCCTATGGTTGTGGTGGACCACCTGGGGTGGTTTGGGTAGTAACTTAAACTATCACCCCCCTACTACTACTTTGCCTACTCCTATACCAATTATTCCACCCTGCGGACCTCCCTACATGAACCAATATCTCTACCTCGGTGGTCCCTCGACTGTCTGCTGATAGTCTTTGTGGCGGGTCAGTTAGTCAGGAGCCATATGTCCCTACCTGCTGCATGAATTGTACGCCATGCTCCTATGCTGACCCTCGCTAACCCGGTGGCCTTGCACCACCGATCCTATGTCTAGGGATTTCCCTCCAAATGGTCTGTCCTGCTTGGACCCCTACATCATCTATCAACTTCCCACCTTGGATGACTCGACCACTTGTCGCCCGATGGTTTCTCCCACCATCGGTTCCCACTCTTCAAGGAATATCACTACTAGTATATCTAACTCTATCACTCCATCCTGAGTGAGGATGCGGAGGGAAAATCATCAATTCCCTGACCTCCCATCGGATTCCCTAATCAATGGTTAGGGCCATGAAGAACGATTCATGTAGCATATCTATAGAGTAGCGGGAGAGGTCAACAAACCTCACAGAGTACCCAACCACTGACATGCTACCCTACAGTAGGTGAAGCAACTCATGTATGTGCATTGATCATAAGGTTGAGGGGGATAAATACTCCTAGAAAATCCACTCGAAGTCAACTAGTAGAGGGTCACCTCATCAAGATTGAGAAACATCAAGCTCAACCATCTCCCTGCCGAGCCCTAAAAAAGGCTTGTGGCTAAGATCGCCATCTGGTCAAGTGGCATCCTTACTAAGAGGAAGACATGTGTCACCACCTCTAGCAAGTCTTTAGCGGCCTGAAGATCTGTCTCTCCCATGAACCTGGGAGGTCTCTATCTCCGGAAATCATGCAAGGCACTGATCTTAGTTGTGTCCTCTACTGGTAATGCCGGTAGTAACTTTTTATCAGAAGGTGGTGGTAGTGCTGGTGTACCGCCCAATAGGGCCTTATCTAGCATGGGTCTATAAACCAACGCCTCATTTCTAGGTAGGCTATCCTCACGATCACCCATTGAAATCCTATCTAGCTATCTGCATTGAGGCAACCTAAAATAGATCAATATGTACCACGATCAATAGATTATACTTGGTGATATGACATTAATTCAAGAAGAACACGAGGAAACACACAATTTCCATATGATGCATGTAACCAATGCTTCTTACGTATAGATTCGAAAAAGAAAAATTCAAGGTCCAAGTGTATGGATACATTGGCCACCACACCAACACTGGACTCCCAAAATCTAAAATTGAAACTTGAAACATTTAACAATGTTCCTCAAAAACAAAATAATAGACCCGCATACTTTGAGCTAGAACCGACCACCTTGGATACAACTTTGTGACGACCCATCGCTCGAGGCCCATATCATGACTCTCCCAATCCTACCTCCCAAATGCTAGAGGTTAGCGACTCATACCGAATACATCAAACTACAAGTGGGAGGAATTTTATACCTGTACACACACACAACAACAACATCACAAAAACTAGAAAGGTAAACATAAATTCCACTAAACAACCACTAAGTAAAGGTATAGGATGTTGGTCTAATGGGAAATAATACAAACCCAAACATTGATAAATTGAAAAAAAAAGTATTGAAGATCTATGAAAATTCATCAACTAAAAACTTCGGCTAATGGGTTAGTGTAGAGTAACTACTGGAAGCCATGGAAGCACACCCCACCTACATGATCTCATAGGGCACCATCGGGTCCTGGGCCGCCAAGTCCTCCATCAAGGCAGTGGTCGTCTACACTAGACAAAACACCTGTGGGAGAAGCCTGTATAGGTGTCAGAAAAAAAAATACTAAGTAGGGACCCCAAACCACAAAAGAAAATACAAAGAATAATCACAAAGCAATAAAGATCACATAAGTATCATCTAAAGTGCTAAAAGAAACACTATCGGTCATAACACTGAACACTTTGGACTGATGAGGTACTCATACGTGATGAGTACAGTGGGTCTGCTGGGTCACACAGTGTAACGCCACAACCACAGTTATGGGAGTCAGTACATTATTTTAATACCTTGGCATGATTACAATGAATAATGTCCTAAAAGACCGATCATTTTAGCAGTCTTCAAAAATATATTACATACATGAACATTACATTACACATTATGAAATAAAATAAAACATAAATGATCTTTTGGGAACGCCATTAATCCCTTAGTTTAACCCTACTTATACATCATAAAATACTTCTTCACCTCCTGGAAAAAATAAAACATAGAAAGGGGGATATCAGATGCTCAGTAAGGATAACAATATAGCAAAAACATTCATAAATAAGCATAAACATTTAAGGCAATGTTTTCGACTAAAACAAAAGCCTTTTAAACTTAAAATTCAGCCTAATATGGAAAATATAAAATCAAATAATTCCATTTACTTACTCGCATTGATAATATACTAGTAGAATAATCACATGCAATATCAATATCCACTTTCATAATGATGGAATGCATAATGTCGGATATTAATTCCCATGTCAAGGCCTCGTGCCCGGACTTAGGGGCTAACTGTAACCGGACGCCAACCTAGAGAGCCTCCGTAACTAGACTCCAACCCGAAGAGCCTCTGTAACCGAACTCCAACCTGGAGAGCCTCTGAAATCACACTCCAACCCGGAGAGCCTCTGTAACCAGACTCCAACCTGGTGGGTTTTCTGTAACCGGACCCCAACCCTGAGGGCTTACTTTTACCTGTCCCCAACCTAGAACATACTAGTCCAACACATTCATCTTAAGAATATGTTGAAATATAACATAAACAATTATATTAAAACTAGCATATGAAATGTCAATACTGTAACTATAAACCATGAATGGCATAAAAATAACTCATCCAAAGTTAAACATATCACAAAACCATAAATACAGTATGGAAGATTTTTATCATAATAAATCATCTTCAAACAAGTGTAAATTTTATCAAAGGATGTTGACATAGATGAAATCAAAACTATTTGAGAGAAATATCTCTTTCGATTTTGAAATCATTTAAAATTCACATAATTTAGAAAGGAAGGAATTTAAAGACATATTTTAATCAAAGTGTCCCATACCACTTTAAAACTTTTGATAGGAATTAACATTTTAAAAACATTCAAGTCCATATAAATAAATCCTTAAAAACCCATTTTGAAAACATGCCCATTAATGAGCATGATTTAGAAGATTAAATATTAAAACCATTTAAAATGATGATATAGTTAAAGAGTCCATTCCATAAAACCTTAAAATATTAATTTTTACAATATTTTTATGAAACATGGATGTGGATGATAAAGAGGTCCCATTTGACACTTACCTAAAAACAACCTCAGATGATGAAGAGATTGTAGAATTAACCCTTACCATGTTGTAATCAATCGAGTCATATGACCAAAAGTTAATAACCACGAAATCATTCACATAATAAAATGAATATATAGAGAATCGTGATAATATATGTCAAATGTCATTACACAATATATTACATTCAATAAGTGGCGAACAATGGAAATATCACAGAATTAAAAGTGAGATAAGAAACCCCTTACATCGTGTCCAACTTGACTTGTTTGTCTCTTCTTCTTCCTGAATAATAAACTTATGTTAATTTTTAATTGATTAAGAACCCATTTTAAAGTTTATTATTCCTTTTATATCACTTATTACCATGTTATAAACAATATGTAATCATTTATGTTAATAATGGTCATTTTGTCGATATTTGGTACTTGGGTCAAAAATGAACACCTTATAATTACAAGTTTTCCATGTGGTCAAGAGTCCAATATCTCAAAGATTATATTATTTATTTAGATATCATATATATCATATATATCTAGTATATATATGTATTTATAATAGTACATAACATTTGGAGATAATAAATGAAATGCACCGTTCATGGAGATTGTAAACCGTACGTACGCATGAACGCTACATTCATTTCTATTTCGTACTTTATTTGAATGAAAACATAATGATTCATAGTTATATTATAATTACAGTATAATATAATATATAATTTAAATAACTCCATACTTTATATGTCCCACATATGTTAATAATGAGTCATATCACTTGGAGGGGATGTAGTCCCCACTTCCTCAAATGAAATTATCGCATTTACTCATAATGGAAATCATAAAGGTATGCTATAAATTAAAAATAAATAAGCATAAATAAAACATAATAATAATATATATAATATATAAATACAGTGTCATCATAATGGCCACCATAAAATGTGGTAGGAGATAATTGAACAATCATCGTTTCGTGAGACGTTAGTTTGTCATCCACAGAAACAATATGTTCTTTACCCATTAGAAGGAGGTGTGTGTAAGTGTAGTTTGAATCCTTATCAGAACAACATCCTAATATATTCAGGATACTGGTGTTGTTATAAAATAAAGTAATGAAAAGATTTTAGGGGTTGGAGAAGTAAAATAAAAGAAAATAATTTAAGAGAAACTGTTACTTTTAATTCGGGTAACTCCCTTTGGATTAAACAAAAAATAATTCTTGAAGTGCCTTATGCATAAAGTAAGGCTTTTAGGAGGAAGAGAGGGATATTTGGAGCTTATTTGGGAATGTTTTGGATGAGACAAGGGGCTTGAGATGTGTGAGGAATGGGTTATAAGTGAGGGATTTTTATAAGGGGGAGGAGGGGGTCTTTAGGAAAGTGTAAAAATAGTATTTTATTATATAATGATTTTCAGTTTCTAAAGATCCAAAAATCATTAAGGATGATGATAAGAAGACTCACGGTAGAAATAAATTAATCCAATAAGAATTGGACAGATTTTGGATGTTATTTTAATATTTATAATCTTATTTATTTAAATCATTTATTAATGAGGTAAATACTGCATCATTTTTGTGTCATAAATAATTTAATTTATTTGATGTCTAAAAATTATTAAAAAATAATGATGCAGGAAAACTTTTTATCTTTCCAGAGAATATTTATAGTCTAAAAGATAACTTATATAACCTAATGTAAAATTTAATTTACAAGAAGTTATTTGTTTATGTCATTTTTGTCTTTACTTTATGTTAATTAAAAAAAATTGTCATTATCACTCTTAAGTGGCTTCAGGAGGTCCCAAAATCGACCCAATGATGCCCATGGTCTTCCATGACTAATAAAATAAGGTTATGACCAGTGTTAATGTAATTTTGTATTATTATGATATTCTTTTTACCTTGAATTACCCTATTTACCTTTAACCGCGGTAAATAAAAGTCAAAAGTTACTATTCACCAAAAAATATTTTTATCTTATTGAACCAAATTTTACTTACTAATAACAACCATGTATATCGTGTGTTCAAAATTCAATTCACAGAAGTGGTAAAATTTTATTTAAATGAAAAAGTCAGTTTTTTAACAACTACAAAGTGGTTTCACTATTCATCAAAAATCGACGTTTTTCAGAAAAATACCAAAAATCCAGCCTAAGATAAATTTGATATTAAAAATTAAAAAATGATTTCCATTTTACAAAATTAAAACCATATAAGTTTCATTAATTTATTTAAAATTAATTCCCGTTATCAAAACAAATGGCATTTTTTTAAGCAATAATATTTATCAAAAGATTGAGACTTATTTATGTCCAATTTCAAAGTGAAATTAATTATAATGACCTAAATTTTATTAAATGATAAAAACATAATCTAACTATACTTCAAAACCATTCAAATGCATAATTTAACATTATAAATTTTTTCAATTGAAAAAGTAGTTTTCAATTAAAATTTTGTATTTTTCACTATTCACCAAAATATGAAAGTTATCAGAAAAATATAAAAAAATTTATCAATACTAAATTTTTATGTCCTGATCCAAAATAAAAAGTTTATTTTGTCAAATTTAATATATAAAAGTGTCATATATTTTATTTAAAAAAGGGCTCGCCGTTAAAATGCAGTAAAATTGCCTTTTCAGAACAAAAACTTCCTTTATCTGAAAAATTGAATTTGTTCTTATATTATGTCTAAGAAACACATAATATGGATTTTAAAATTATACGGAGTATATAAAATTCAAAATGTAGTTAATACTATCCATAAATTTTTTTTGAACGGCTAGTTTGGGAAGTCGTGGTGCGCTGAAACTCAGTGTTACGTGTAGCGCAAGTTATTGAATTACTTTGAATATATAGCATACTATGAAATCTTGGGGTTTTACATTATCCCCTCCTACAATAAATTTCTTCCTTTCAATTTAAAATTATTCTTCTAAAATAAGAGGCTGAAAATAGAAAATTCCTTTGTGGAAAACCCACATCGGAAATACGATTAATAAAATTTTTTCTTAATAAGAGGGAAAGGGAAATGAAAAAGTCACCACCAACATAGGGTTTCGAATAGGAGAACATTGGTGGAAATTGAAGACATATAATTAGAGAAAAAATGTATATATTTATAGGGAGTAATTGAGGTCTTCAATCACAAACATGTGTAAAACTAAGGGCCTCAAATCCATCAATATATGATGATTTAGAATATCATCGGTTCAACAAAACCTAAGGTACTAGGATAACACATTTTTGGTTTTAAGATCCCTTCCCTGAAGTTCAAGAATTAATTTATTCATAGAATAAAAAGGAAAAAATATACTAGATAAGTTGATTATCATCCTTCAACTTATTCCTACCACAAACTCATCTT
Source organism: Viscum album (assembly GCA_963277665.1). Lineage (NCBI taxonomy): Eukaryota > Viridiplantae > Streptophyta > Magnoliopsida > Santalales > Viscaceae > Viscum > Viscum album. Next base: position 57,656,255 of record OY728132.1, on the reverse strand, counting down.
TCACTCCAAAAGATAATAGAATTCAAAAATATTCAATTTGTCTTAATAATATAAGGTTTCAAAAATAATGAATTTATTATTCATTTTTTAGTCAATTTAAAAAAAACTACATTACACAAATCAGGACATCATGTAAGCCAGTGGTAGGTGATGCACCCTTGTCGCCCTTCAGTTGTGGGTTCATGTCTCGCGGCCTTTCCAGACGTGACGGGTTGTGGCTCAACCTCCGGGTTGTCTTTTTTATAATAATCAAAAAATAATCTTAATAAATAATTTAACCTAAACAATAGTATCCAATTTTTAACATAATCAATTCCAACCTTTAGACTTATCCAAAATAATTTTGTCCAAACATAGAGTCCAAAAGTTATATGGAAGGTAAACACAATGAAGATCTTTTTTCCATGTAATAACATGTGAATACCGTCATCGTGTATTCTTTTAAAACATGGTAACACCCTGAATTACCATAATACCTTATTGATTACATTCATTCTCCATTATCCTTTATAGAATACTAGATATATTAATTATATCCAAAAAATTTGAATACTCTAACAATGATGAAATAAAAAAACCATTTATCAGTTCTAAGGTAGTCAAGAATATCCAATATAATTTATCCAAATCAACCATCTCTAAGTACAAAATTACTACCTCTGTATCAAGACCATATTAAGGTTTATCTTTCCTCCAACCATGTATTTTCCAAAAAGTTCAACTTGTTGTTGAGTCACTTTTAATAGAACCATATAATCTCAAATCCACAATGAAATAGTACTGTAGTACAATTCTTATTTATTTCCATAATTCATATAACTGATATATCATCGATTCAATAGTCAAATGACATAATTCTTTAACAACAACATAAGAGCACTAGTCATACCTCTTCATTTGTGGTAGTATCATAGTTTTATTATTATCCAATAGCATCATTTGAAGTATACTCTGATTACTATGACATTGATTTGCGTAGTGTCACAACTCTTTGTAGATGAAGCATTTTACATTTGAAACCTTTTTCTTACCCTTGCAATCATGTACATGGTGTCCTTTTTCAACACACTTATAACAAACTCACATTACCTTCATTCATTTACCAAGGTGATTCTTTCCACAATTATCACTTGTGGGGAAATTCATCTTTCCCTTCTTCCCTATATCCATCATTATTTATTCCATCCTTTTCTTCTCTTTCTTCCCTTAAAATCCATAGGACTCAGAGAATTATTTACTTGTCATATCAACACATGATACTATTTATTCATATGATGATAATAGATGGGAGACTATTTCCCTTCTAAATGATGGTTTAATACCATGAAAGATATGATCCTTATTTCTTTTTGGATCATATGTATTGCTGGATTTCTCATTCCTTCTACTGGGCGCCATTTCTAAACAATGGAATACACTATGTTAGTTTATGAATCACAATTCATAATTATGAACTTGTAAAATACCTAACGTAAATTGAACAGTTTGTGGATATAATCCGTAATCATAAAAATGCTTTCTTTTAGAAAGTATTTACTCCTAAATCCTTCATAATGGATTATAATGAAAATGCAATTTATTTAATCATATCCCTCGGGAGTGTCATAACAAAGAGTGCAGCAAGGCCCATTGTCGTTCACCAGTTCCCGTTCAATTCTAGCTCAAATAGGTGTTTTCAGGTTTTACCCCTAGGTACATATGTTCCAGATCCACCTCTACCTGCTCGTATCCAGACATGGATGTATTTCTTGGAAAAATTATAAAATATCTATAGTTCCAAAATTCTAGTAAGTTCTTCTATACTAATCCTCAAAGTCTATATTAGGGTAATGTTATCTAATCAGAGTTTATCTAAATCTATTTTCAAGGTTGTTTCTAAACTTCCTCTAATACCAACTGTAACACCCCGACCCCAGTTAAGGGTGTCAGAGAAATTTTTTAATATATTGGCATGATTACAAGGAATCAATTCCAAAAAGACTGATCATTTTAGTAGTCTAGGAAAATAGATTACATACATGAAAATTAAATTACACATTAGAAAATAAAAAAAACATAAATGATCTTTTGAGAACGCCATTAATCCCTTATCTTAACCCTACTTATCAATCATAAAATACTTGTTCTCATCCAGGGAAAAATAAAACATAGAAATAGGTGACCTCAATGCTCAGTAAGGAAAACAATATATAGAAAAATTTCATAAATAAAACTAAACATTTAAGGAAATGTATTAGACTAAAACAAAATCTTTTTAAACATAAACTTCATCAAAATAAGGAAAATATAAATTCAAATAATTCCATTTACTTACTCGCATTGATATTATACTAGTCGAATAATCACATGCAATATCAATAGCCACTTTCATAATGATGGAATGCATAATTACAGACATTAATTTCTATATCAAGGCCTCATTCTAGGACAAAGGGGATAATTGTAACCGGACCCCAACCCGGAGAGCCTCTGTAACTGGACTCCAACCCGGAGAGCTTCTGTAACCAGACTCCAACCCAAAGGGTCTTCTGTAACTGGACCCAAACCCAGAGGGCTTACTCTTACTGGTCCCCAACCTAGAACATACTATTCCAACACATCCATCTTAAGAATAGGTTGAAATATAACATAAACATTCATATTAAAACTAGCATAAGAAATTTCAATTATTTAACTATAAACCATGAATGGCATAAAAATAACTCATCCACTATCAAACATATTACAAAACCTTAAATACAATATGGAATATTTGTATCATAAAAATTCAACTTCAACCAAGTGTAAAATTTATCAAAGGATGTTGCCATAGATGAAATCAAAACTATTTGAGAGAAATATCTCTTGCTATTTTGAAATCATTTAAGATTCAAATAATTTAAAAAGGAAGACATTTAAAGGAATTTTTGAAACAAAGTATCCCATACCAATTTGAAACCTTTCAAAGGAATTAACATTTTAAAAACATCCATGCCCATATAAATAAATCCTTAAAAACCCATTTTGAAAACATGGACATTAATGAGAATGATTTAGAAGAATAAATTTTAAAACCATTTAAAATGATAATATATTTAAATATTCCCTTCCTTAAAACATTAAAATATTCGTTTTGAAAATAATTTTATGAAACATGGATGTGGATGATAAAGAGGTCCCATTAGATACTTACGTAAAAAATCCTCGGATAATGAAGAGATTGTAGAATTAACCCTTACCACGTTGTAATCAATCGAGTCGTATGTCCAAAAGTTAATGACCACCAAATAATTCACATAATACAATGAATATAAATAGAATAATGATAATATATATCACATGGTAGTACACAATACACCACATGCAATAAGTGGTGAACTATAGAAATCTCATGGAATTAAAAGTCAGATAAGAAATCCCTTACCTCGTGTCCGAATTGACTTGTTTATTCCTTGTTCCTCATGAATAATAAACATAATTTTATTTATACTTTATTAAGAACCCTTTTTAAAGTTTATTATTCCTTTTATATAACTTATTACCATTTTATAAACAATATGTAATCATTTAAGTTAACAATGGTCGTTTTGTCGATATTTGGTACTTGCTTTAAAAATTAACACCTTATAATTACAAGTTGTCCATGTGGTCAAGAGTCCATTATCTCCAGAATTATATTATTGATTTAGATATCATATATATCTAGTATATATATGTATTTATTATAGTACATTAAATTTGGAGATAAAAAATGAAATTCATCGTTCATGGAGACGGTAAGTCGTACGTACACATGAACGCTACTTTCATTTCTATTTCATATTTTAATTGAATGAAAACTTAATGATAAATAGTTATATTATAATTTCAGTATAATATCATATATAATTTCAATAACTCCATCCTTTATATGTCCAACGTATGGTTAGAATGAGTCATATCACATTGAGGGGGCGGTAGTCCGCACTTCCTCAAATGAAATTATCATGTTTACTCATAATGGAAGTCATAAAGGTATGATATAAATTAAAAATAAATAAGTATAAAGAAAAAATAAACATAATATATGTCATATATAAATATGATGTCATCATACTGGCCACCATAAGATGTGGTAGGAGATAGTTAAACAATCATCGTTTCGTGAGGTGTTAGTTTTCCATCCACATAAACAATATGTTCTTTATCCATTAGATGGAGGTGTGTGTAAGTTTATTTCTAATTATTATCATAACAACATCCTAGTATATTGAGGATACTGGTGTTGTTATAAAATAACATAATAAATGATTTTAGTGATTGGATATGTAAAATAAAAGAAAAGAATTTAAGAGAAACTGTTACCTCTAATTCGGGTAACTCCATTTGGTTTGAACCAAAGGACTTATTGAAGTGCCTTCTACCTAATATAAGGCATCCATAAGGAATATACGGATATTTAGATCTCATTTTGGCATGTGTTGGTTGAGCCAAGGGGCTTGAGAGGTGTGAGGAGTGGGTTAGAAGTGAGGGCTTTTACAAGGGGGAGGAGGGGTTCTTTAGGAAAGTGTAAAAATATAATTTTATTATAGAATGATTATTGATTTATAAAGGTCCAAAACTCATTAAAGTAAAATATAAGATGACTCACGGTCGAAATAAATTCATCCAATAATAATTTCATAGGTTTTAGATGTTATTTTGATATATATAATCTTATTTATTTAATCATTTATTAATGAGGTAAATACTGCCTCAATTTAGTGTCATAAATAATTTAATTTATTTGATGTCCAAAAATTATAAAAAAAATACCATGATGTGGGAAAACATTTTATCTTTCCAAAAATTATTTATAGTCTAAAATATAGCTTATATAACCCCATGTAAAAATTAATTTACAAAAAGATATTTGTTTATGTCATTTTTGTCTTTACTTTAAATTAATTAAAATAAAGTGTCATTATCAATCATAAGTGGTTCCATGAGGTCCCTAAATCGACTCAAAGATACCCATGGTCGGCCATGACTTATCCAATAAGGTTAGAAAAAATTTTAAGGTAATTGTGTATTATTATGATATTCTTTTTACCTTGAATTACCCTATTTACCTTTAACCGCGGTAAATGAAAGTCAAAAGTTACTATTAACCAAAAAAATAATATCTTATTGAACCAAATTTTACTTACTAATAACAACCATGTACGTCAGATTTTTGAAATTAAATTCACAGAAGTGGTAAAATCCCATTTAATTGAAAAAGTCAGTTTTTTAACTACTACTAAGTGGATTCACTATTCATAAAAAATTTATGTTTTTCTAAAAAATACAAAAAATTCAGCCTAAGATAGATTTGATATTCCAAATTCAAAAATGATGTCTATTTTCTCAAATTAAAAACATATATGTTTAATTAATTAATTTAAAATTAATTCCTATTGTCAAAACAAATGGTGTGTTTTTAAGAAACAATATCTATCAAAATATTGACACTTGTTTATGTCCAATTTCAAAGTAAAATTAATTATAATGACCTAAATTGTAGTAAATGATAAAAATATAATCTAACTATACTTCAAAAACATTCAAATGCATAATTCGACACTCTAAATTATTTCAATTAAAAAGTTGTTTTCAATTAAAATTTAGTATTTTTCACTATTCACCAAAATATGAAAGTTATCAGAAAAAGACCAAAAATTTATCAAAAATAATTTTTTTCCCGATTCAAAAGAAGAAGTTTATTTTTTCAAATTTAATATATAAATGTGTCATATATTGGATTTAAAAAGGGTTGGCCCTTAAAAGGCATTAAAATTTCATTTTTTAAAAAATACTTCCTTTATCTGAAAAATTAAATTTCTTCTTATATTATGTCTAAGAAACACATAATATGGATGTTAAAATTATATGGAGTATATAAAATTCAAAATTCAGTTAATACTATCCATAACTATTTTTGAATGGCTAGTTTGTAAGTTGTGGTGCGTTCAAACTCGATGTTGTGTGTAGTGCAAGTTATTGAATTACTTTGAAGAGATAACATACTATGAAATATTGGGGTTTTAAACACGGAGTCACTTCCCACATAGGCCACCATAGCTTTTCCACAAAGGGAAACTTGTAGCTGAAACACATAGGGTCCCTGATAGCTGATCCGCATAGGTCTCTGGTAGCTGATCCACATAGGGTCTCTTAGAGATGATCCACACAAGGTCGAATGGATTTGATCTATATAGGGTTTCTTGGAGATGACCCACATAGGTTTTCTTGTCTTCTAGGCCTATAGGGTTTCTGGGACACGCTCGTCCGCAGTCTTCGGGTATCATCCAGTCGTAGGATTCCCGCACGTAGCTTTCTTGATTCCGAGAGAATCCACTACTCAAGCCATTCATATCATTTCAACTTAAATTAAAGCCTACTTAGAGTATTCCAATATAACGTCCACATCTAGATCATTAAAACATCACAAACGGATCATCAATCTGATGCCCAGTCTGAATGATATTGGTGTTTTAGTAAACAGAGGTGGTTGTGTCTAGACCCAGTCCGACCCAATCAGACCGACCCAGACAACCAGGCCTAGTGGTCCCGGATGACTCAAATACGTTTGAATGACCAGACCTGACTCAGTTGGGTCTAGCTCGGCCTTGTCCAGCATGGATACTCGGCCAAGCCCATTGGGCCTTGTTGGACCCGACCTGGTCTAGTAGTCGGTCTAGTCCACTGGGTCACCCTGTGACCCAGATTTATTTGGCCCAGCCCGCAACAAGAAGGTCATTTGTTCCCAACCCATTCCACTAAGTAGCCAAGAATTATTCCTCTAGACCGACCAGAAAAAATGGGTTTACTTAATTCCATCTCGAGCCGCTCTATGACCTAGTTCCCCCCCCCCCCAGCCTGGCCTGCATGGCTGACCAGTCTTCTCCTACCCGAACGCCCGTTGAGTGTCTTTTTCAACTATATACGGATGACAGGGGCCGCCCACCCTTCCTCCACTACGAGGTCCACATTAGACCATGTGCCAACAAACCGTGGGGCACATGCCTCCCTTTTGATGAGGCCGGATGGAGGCGTCCCATGCCCACCAGCCACCAGCCTGAGCTCCAGCGGCTCCTACTACTTCACCAAGGTATGATCTGGCCATGGCTTCTTCCTTGGTGTGCTGTTGTGGCACACCACCCTCCACTCCCAGCCACCACCGCCATCCACCACCCGCAGTACTCAGTTTTGGCACGCTGGTGGTACATTCTATGGGCCATCGGGTCTGCTTCGGTTTTCTATTCAGCAAACCATCAACACTTGTGATCTTCTTAGGTTTCCATCTTCCCTATTACAGCCTTGGTACCAAATTTCCATAAATTCAGAGTTGCATGAATGAAGAATACACAAGAATGCACAATGGCATATGGGCTCGGGCCTTCTTCATTTCATCCCGCACCCTCTGCAATAGAGGTTTAGAAATATGCAGAATATTTATGGCTTTAACAAAGTTCTATCCCGATACAAAACTACAATAAAAATCACCCTCTTACCGTAATAAGAAACCCGCGGATCAACATGTTTATGGGTTTATCCGTGTTTGTCATTTTAGAAAGAATAATGGGGAAAATGAAAAACAAAAGTAACCCCTACCTGGAGAATGTTCTTCATTAGCATCATTCCATTTGAAGTCGTTGGTGTTCGTCGATCTCTAGTCCTGAATCCTTCTTCCAAAGAATCATAACCACATTCTGATCTATCGACATTATTTTTTGGAGGGACACTCCTTCATTGTTTGGAAAATAAATTCAAACATTGATTTCCACAAAACCATTATATTATTAAAAGAGAAACACGTCGCAGCGTTTTTGTTACGTTGTGTCATCGCGTTGTTTGGCGATTTCATTGGTGAAATGGAATATCTATCATATTTTGATTAATGAGTCATTACGCTACACATTTAATATTTTCATTAATGGGGTTTGTCACTACCTCAAAGCTACAATGCAGTTCTGGCGTGCCACCACTCAACGATGAGGAAAATAAAATAAAATAATTTTTTAATTTATTTTATTTCTCTTTTGAATGGTTCGAAAATTAGCTTTTCCAGTTGACCCTCTCCAGTATATGTTTAGTCCTTTCTATTCAAATCACATCATTATGAGTTCAATGGTGCCCTTGTATTTTTTATCCAGGCAATAATTTAAATGTTATAAAAACCTACTCGCACCATTATTTAAATGAACTTAAAAAGTTCAAATATCTATTCTGGGCTCACAGGGCCTCTGAATCAGGTTTCGTCTTATCATATGGTCTAAAAATAATCCCGTATAATTTAAAAAAAATCATGGAATTTTTGGGACATTATAATATATATACTAGTATCTAATATTTATGAGATACTACAATTGAGTATATTATTAGAGATCCATTTATGGAATTCAAAATGAGATTCATGTTTTCAATAACATGATATATTATTCCAAAAATCAGTTTAATAATGTTTTAAGAAGCTGATGTGATTAGAAGATTTTCATTGAGTATAATTCTAATAGAATAATGTATCATTATGAAGTTTCATGGAATCTGGATGTAAATTTTGAAGAATAAAGCTTGCTATAAAAAATCAACCATTTGATTATAATTCATAAATATTTCTATTTATATAGATATATCTCTGAGATTAAGATATGTTAAATAAATGAAATTGGATCTAAATTTTGTGTTTTATTAATTTGGAATCATTTTTGAAGAATTTATGAGTTTAACTCTAAAATGGGAATTTATTAATGCTACAAGTTCCTTGAGAATTATGTTGAATGATTTTGGGATGTATTTATAAGTTCATGAGATTATTTAATGTGTTTTATGATAATATAAAGTGTATGAAGGTGTCTATAAATGAATTTTTAATCCTAAATATGGATTCTAGAAGTTTTGAGTTTCATATATCTGATGAAATTAATTAAGTATATTGTATGTAAAATTATACTAATATCTTCCTAGCCAACATATGATTAATCCAATAATTATGAATCTGTATAATAATAAATAGACATAATAGGAAATATATAAGAATAGTTGGTGTGGTATCTATATACATATTATTAAACTAACATCATGTAATAAGAACACAGAATCTCCCTGAGTTACAGAAGACTAACTCTAGAATCTATGATAGAACCCATGAAAGAAAAAACAATTCTATGGAAGAGTAGAATTAATTATTATCATATTAATATATTTATATGTAAGTTCAAACCTAAAATATTTAAAATATAGGAATACTAACTCAGGAAGATCCAAAATCTATGAAATGATAAATTTCAGAAGATGCATGGTTGGATAAGAGTAGTTTCAATAGTTTCAGGGATAAATTTTATTTATCTTCATCTATGAAACTAGATATAAAGATAAAAAATTGTGTAATATTAAGAGTAAGATATAAAAGGATACATATGAGTTACCAATGACTTATGAAATGGTTACCCAAGACTTCTAATATCTTCATCGGAGTAATTAAAACTTCTCATAGGCTTTGTAAAATACCTAAAAAGGATTCATGAGATTAATAATAGTTATTGGTGAATCATAAATCTTAATATAGAATATACTATTATATTCATAAATTAATTAAATATCATGATTTTGAGTAGGAATCCATAATCCAATATGAAAATATTTAGGTCTTTGAGAAGATTTCATCATGAGTTAAACTTTGCACTATAATAGTTAGCACATGAGTTCATGCACACATGGATAATGAGATTTGAATTAGGTGAATATTCATAGAAATATAGATATGGTTATTATATAGTTTTACAATTAATAATAATCTAATAATTTTGAGTAATTGAAAAGATAAATTCTTATAGAATTTTAATGGATAGTTATGGATTCAAAAGTAATATGTTTATAGATCTTTAATGAAAATATTTTTGAATAATTTTAATAATAATTAAATAATGAATATCACACTTTTAAAATCATGGTATTTATATATTAAAAATATGGAAAATATGTTCATGTTATTATTCCTAGAACAAAAGGAAAAATATGAGTTGAATTGGAGTTAGATTTTGAGAGAGACCAATATGAACTGCTTCTAATATTCATTTTCATCAAATAAAAATAAATGGAATGAGAAGTGGAAGGCAACATGTTGCTGAAACTACTCAATTTCATTTCCCTAGAATAAGAAAAAGGAAAAATTATAGATATATACAACATTTGTTTTCTTGGTTATTATAAATTTGGATGTTTTTTAAGAATGTATTCCAAGAATACTATTATGTAAGAAAGATTACCTAAGATATTGTTGTGAAAGATAGGAAGGCTTGAATATAACTATAGTTGAGGAAGGATATAAAAATATATCCAAGACTAGAAAAGAATCAAGATATCTTGATGATTACATTTCTTGATAATCCATCTAAATCTAGTATTTTACAGAGTAGGACTTGTTGGTGCTGGTATCTAGGAAGAATTCAAGTTGGTGCTTGCTCATTCTAGTTTGTGTTATGCATATAACCTAGTTAGTACCATGATAAAGTGTCTAACTCCATTCTATTTCCCTTGGTTGATTCTTGATAATAAAATATTGGTTTTTGGGGGGCACAACTACCATAAATTATGGACTAGCTCATAAAATGTGAGTGAACCTCATAAATCCCTATGTGTTGTGTTCTTATAATTTTTTATTATATTACATGTATGCAAACCCAGGTGATATTAGAGTATAATATATGCTCACCCTGATTGGTGAAAAAGTAAAAGGAGAAAGATTTTAAATTGGTATAATTCTACCACAATGATTTACCCCCTCTTACTCAGTGTATTTTTACTGATCCAATTGGAGAAACAAAATTATCCATGGATCAGTACACTAGACGGACCTCAATTCTAATACCAATATAAAACCAAGTATGTATACAGCATTAGAAACCCTCATTATTGAGTTCATAACAATAATAAAAATCATAGTATTTGATAAATGAAAAATAAATCTTTTATATCATTCCAATCATATAACTCTTATATACATGGAATGAATAATATATGAAGCATGTTAAACAATTTTAATTAAAATATACAATCTTCTTAATATAAAAAAATTATATTAATGTATTATGATTTCATAAATAAATGAATAATTCACATTTTTAACATGATATATAATAGTATTAGATAAGTGAAAAATTTATCAAAATTAATTCTCATATAATCTAGAATTTAATATATATATATATATAGTGTAGGATCAAAGAGTAAAATAATTTTTTAAATTTTCAGAAAACCATGGCCAAGAACCACAGTTTAGTTTCTCTGCCCAAGTTGTTTTGGATAGAAAATTGCTTAAAGGTCTCATATTTAACCATGATTTAGTATACTATAATAATATATGTTTATTTTATGGTCATACCATAAGCCAGGACTAATCCAAATTTACCACGACATATTTTTTCCACATAGAGATATTATTTAAAAAAAATGGTTATTTAGTCTGCAAACCATGATGTAAAATATTGAAAATGATGATTTTAATGAGAACAAATCCATAATGTTTTTTCTAAAAACGCAATATTTTTTAACAAATATTTTTATAGTTATGATGTTTTTAATAAAATTAATTTTTTAGGAAAAAATTTAAACCATGATGTCGTTATATAACTTCATTTATGGTTCTAGAAAAATACAAAAAAAACAACTTTTTGTGTCTCATATTACTGAATCATAAATGGAAATTCCTATGACACTACTAAAGAAATTTTTGAAACATTTATATACCGATAAGAAATAAAATAAAATAAAATATCCCAAAACTATGATCTAGTGAGAGATGAATCAATAAAATGAAGTAAAAACTATAAAATAAGTGTGCCTCACTACACATGTTGATTGTTCATTAAAAGTAAGTTGGATCAAGTTATATCAGTGGAAAGTAATAGGTTTCTACCTTCAAATGTATCTATTAGAATCTAGTATAACTAAATTCTTTTGTAGAACCAATTATCCTTCAAAATTATGTTAACACCTCATCCACAAACGTTAATGAGAAGAAAATATTAGATGTAGAATTAAATTTTAGAATAATATATTATGTATCGTCTACTTAAATGTGGTCTAGGAAATCAAATTTGTAGAACTCATTTATTGAGTGAAGGATCTTGTTGGAATTAATTATGTTTTAACAATTTTTAAATGCATACTATTGGATTTCAATGTTTTATCTCTTAAAGTAACAAAGTCATTAATTAAGTGATTTCTTAAAACTTATTTCAACATTAACTGAATCTAAAAATAGTATTATTATGTTTTATAATAAAAATTAACCATCATAATCATTATAATATATTTTTCTAAATGATATTACCTATCATTCAATATGAACACTAGGGTGTAGTTTCATGAATCGTAATCAAACACAATCCATGACATGGTGACACTCACAAAGCCATAGTTTACACTTTGGTGAATATATCCACAGTCATTAATTTATTTTTTCTAAGATATAATTTTTCCTATTTTATAAAAAATATGGAATTTGGGCCCTCAATTTAATTTGAATAATTAAATTCTTGTCTATTTTTAGTTAGGTGACGTGTGATGTGATCAACAAATTAGATGAATACATCAAATGTATTTATTTAATTCGGTCAATATATTTTATAGAATCATAATGTTATAAGTTAACATATACTAGATTGATATCTTCTATGTCTAGTGGTCACTAGATGTATAATGAAAATGGAATATAAAATCATTCATATGATGTATAGAGATATATATTATAGCTGACATATTCATATAGAGATGTGATTTCATTTGATTTAGATCATTCGAGTAATCATTGTGTCTTGAGTGAAATGATTTTTTTCAAGTGGATTATCTTTTCTTACAATTATGAATAGATAATTTATAATTTTTTAAATTCTACAAAGGATTATAGGGTCACTTACTATTCAATGGAATAATGACTTATTTTGATTCAAAGTGTTTTTTTAAAATTTGTTATAATTTATTTGATAATTAAATCAAGGGGAGTTTAAATAGAATCCTAAAGAGTTAAAAAAAATTAATAAATTCTCAAAGGATTTAGAGTTAAAGGGAGATTGTTGAAAATATTCTCTAAGGAATAATCCAAAACGTGGTGAGACTCACCACACCATGGTTTGTGTCAGGTCATGGTTTTTATTCTACATCACGGTGCATATATAGAATGATATTGTATATCGTTGAAATGACTCCCCTATAATAATTATTGTTTTTTAATCTTACTATCACATTATGTGATGATTTATTTATGTATATTGATTATTTTTAGGGGTTTAATAATTTAATTCATAAATTTTTAATTGTTGTAAGAGTTACAACAAAGGATATAAGGAGTTGTCCTTTTATAATGTATGGATTCCAACAAAGTGCTTCATTCAATAAAGGCTTTTTATAAATGGAGTTTTTGGTTCTCTTCTCTAAGTAGATGACACAATATATATTATTATCACAGATTAATATCTATCTGATATCTTAAATTTATTAACCTTTATAAAGGTGGCGCTGGAACAACTTTGAAGGAGAAGGTTCCCTATAGAAGTGTTTGATGATTCCAATGATGGTAAATGCCTTTAGAGGAAGGAACTCATTGGTTTTTGTTGCGGGAACTTGATAAAACTTATTTTTTGTAAAGATTCTTCATTGATAATCAGTTATTTTTTGTTTTATATTTTACATTTCTTTTTGTTGATTCCTCTCCCAATGTATTTTATATGAAGGTTTTGTGTTTCTTTCACTGCTTATGAGCATAATTATGTCCCATAAAATCCTTCATGAACGTATTTTATTATTGTACAGAATTTTAAATTAACAACTCATAACAACTATATACTATAACTAATGTCTTGAAGAGTTTCAATTACTCCCTTATTACAATAAATATATAAATATATCATAATTATATACATAATAAGTAATAATATTATACTAATTAAAATCTTAGAAAAATGAATAATTTAATACATTTAGAATTTTTTTTGAAATAATAATTAATTATGTTTTAACCAATAAATTTTATAATTTTTATCATTATCATGAAATACTATTGTTTTTAAATCTATTTTGTACATTTTATTGAAAATTTCCATCCATTAATCAATAACATCCCATGATATTATTCTATTTGGGTCTGGTGGAATAATTACTAGACATCCTGCCAACCTTTTTTATGGATAAAAACCATGATCAATGTAATAGGGTCCCAAAGTATCATTTTTGTATTATTATTTCAATAAAACATAAATTAAAAATAAATAATCGTGTATAATATTATATGTACATAATAAAATAAAATTGTATATATTCAATATTATTTATTTATTATTTAAATATCAATCTTTAACCTCATAACTTTCATTATGAAATTTATTTTGAACAAAATTATTAAATATAAAAAAATATCAATTATAATTAAAAATACTCCAAAAAATAAATATCAAAAAACTAGAAAAAATACCACATATTTGAAAGTTGAAAAATAAAAATAAATAGAATTTATATTATCACTTCATTGATGATATAGTTTGAGGATTCGATTAAGAAAATGAGAGGTTGGACTATCCTTTTAAAGATAGTAGTGAAAAATACATGAAACAGTTCCATGCCTTTCATATAATGTGAATGGTGTGAAAATATTTCACAAATTTGTTTATTTTTCTTAAGTAAAGAATGAAAAATTATCATTCTTTCTTCTTGATTTTATTTTCACAAAACATGTGGAAGTGTTTCATGGATTTAACCACAAACTAAAAGTGTGTAACAATTTAACACTTTAGGTGTATCTTTCTAATAAATAAATTAAACCTAGACCTAAATAATTTTTTTAGAAAATAATAAAAAACAGAGGTTTTCCACTTGCCTTTTTAAGTGAAATTTTTCAAATCATTTTTCCAATGAAAATTTACATTATAATTTTTCATTATGGTTTTTCTATGATATTTTCCCCACATATTTTCTAATGGATTTTTTCAGTGAAATATTTCGCTAAAATTTTATATTGTGATTTTCCAAAATAATTATTCAATAGTATTTACCAAAATTATATTTAAACTTATTTTCATAATTGAATTTTCACTTAAAATTTATAATTTAATTTTATAATTAAAATTTCATGTGAAAATTTCCACGAAAAATTTAGAGTGTATTTTTTTAAATGCAGTTTTCACATGTGTAAAATTTAAATACAATTTTCCATAATTATTTATTAATTAAAATTTATGCTAGTATTTTATAGATTATTTTTTAATATAATTTTAGTTTTTATATTTTTAATTTAATTTTTCATTTAAATATTATAGAAAATTTTCTTAATGTAATTTTCGAGTGGAAATTTTATTTTTAAAAAAATAATTATTTTAATTCCAAAAAAATTACAATGTGGGAAGGAATAGTAGAAATCATCTTTTTAAGGGATTATTTCTTTTATAAACTATAATATATTTGTTATACTATTAAATTCATATAAAACTATTTTTTCGTAAAATATGTAACAAATATATTTATTTTTATGAAGTGATTTTGAATGTTTTTTAATATAAAAGAAATTTATTATTCAAAAAAATAACCTGTAATAATCATGTATAATCTCTAATCCATATGATCATAAAAACTCTAAACTGGTGATCCACAACACCTTGGGTTTTCCTTCCACTATGTTAGAGTCTTATGACTAGCAACAAGTTTCTATCAACACTATGGGAAGAATATACCCTCTATCAAATAACCATAAATAATTATAGAAAAAAAAACACCATCAATCATATTAAACTAAATAAAATAGATATTATAGTGTTAAGAAAACCATAATTAATACATATCACATGCTATAAAAAAGTATGACCATTTCCATTGTCTTACAGGGCATGCTTCAAAAAGAATATTTCCAGATGGGCTGATCATGTACAAATCATAATCCAAAATATATAAATAATTCATTTCATTAATAAATTACGGGTTTGAGGCTCTTCCCCATACCATCAATATTATATTATATATTTTAGAGGATGTTTTATATATGATCAGTTCGTGAGGTGATCTTATTTTTTATGTATGACTAGTAATACATTACATGGTTTATATACTTTTGAAGCATGTTATGTTTATATATTATTGTTAGTGTAACTTGAAATGAAAATATTATAAAGTTTATTTTGATTGATGGTCTATATTATTTTAGTATTAATTTAAGGTTTTCTAATAGAGGTTATTGTGTCTCCATAGTGTTGATATACCATTGCATATTCTTATAAACCTATAACATATAGGGAGAAAACCCTGAGCTGTTGTGGCTCACTGGTCCAACGATTTTCCAACTATACCTAGGATATTATAAAGTGGTCTTAGAGATAGTATACAATAAATGTTTCAACAAGTATTTTTGTCACCAATGGGTTGTATATGACAGTCCCACATTTAAGGTGGAGGTAAAAAAATAACACCATTATAAGGTGGTGTTAATACCTCACCTATCACATTGAAAGTTCTTAAAAAAAGGCTGAGACAAGAAAATACATGAGGGGCACTTTACCCAAAGTGATAAATATTGTGATCAAGGGTTGTATGGGTAGTGGCGACTTTTATAAGGTTGTATGGATTCATAACCCATCATAATGAAGTTTTCAGGTAGGATTCATAATAAAAAAAATTTATAAAGGATGAGCTACATAAACCGGATAATATTATGATCATGGATGGTTGGGTGATGGCTTTTTACCCAAAATACAATAATATTCATGTGATATCATCAGTTATATCATATTATTTACATGAGTATATCACAGGGAATGATATATATATGATATAAAAGGCATATTATATTATTTAGAGTATATTATTGTATATAGTATATTGAGGGAGTATCATTACTACCTTAGGTAATTATGGTGTGTGATATGAATAGATTATAATGCAGTGATGTTTAATAAATTTATCTTTTGAATAACATGAAATTATGTAATTGGAAATTTTATATGAACATTAAGTTTTAATGTTTGGTTTCTCTTACATGTAATCTATCATTGATCATTAATGTTCTATTCTATGAAACTTATAGGAAAATCAAAAAATAAATTTATGTTTTAAATTCATGTGTATCATCGATCAAAGTCTTCAAATCATTTGTAAATATGATCCATTTATTCATACATCATAAGCATATGATTAAATTCATAGTGGATCAAGGAGTATCCTTGAGGCCAATATAGAGAGTTCAATGTTAAACAAACTGGTGTCCATGCCTCATTTTAATTCATCCTATTGTTGCTCTCTTCTCCTCCTTTCTTTTCATCAAGAGGTACTAGCATACCATAGAAATAAGGTGTACCACACCCAAATTTATGTTGGTTCATCAACCCATGGGTAAACCTAGAGTAAGGATTCATTTTACCAATTCATGGTGATATTCATTAAACTTGTGTTTCAAGATAGAAGATTTAACTAAACTTCAATGTATGATTCATGTAATGTCCTAACCTGAAACCACCCAAACAGTTGTCAAGTAGGTATCATCACATTACCTCAAGTGTGCCTCTCCATATTCCATAGTCTTACAATTACTAAAAAGACTATAAAACCAAAATTAGGAAGACTATAATCTTCATATATTAGTAATTAATAATAATTAAATATTAGATATAAAATATATAGAAGATGATTGGAGTACCCATATGGAATTGCAGTTAAAGTCAAACTATAAAAAAATAAATACACACTCATGTAATAACCATTTAATATTCAATTTATATAGTTATGAATCATGTATATTTCCTACAATAATATCATATACAACATAAAATAAGGAATATGAAGAACAATATTGGCTCTGCCACAAACCCCAAGCTAAACCATAATCCTGTCTCAAAACCCCATTGACCAACTCTGGCCTAGTCCCATGTTAAACATGTGATTACACCTATATATTATGTAATGTAATGAACCAACTTGAGTTACCCTCAAAAACAACACTTGACCCAATCCATCACATAGCTGAAGGGCATTCCTGATCCCCATGGGCTGGCGACAAGCACGTGGGAATCGAATGAAAAAAACATAGGGAATGATTTCACCCAACTTGAACAACCACATAACATACATGTACAAGGAAAGAAAGTAAGAGTGGAAGAATAAAAATATATATATTCCATTACTGTAAGAAAATAGTGGAAACAAAACCACTATAATAGCAACTAAAAACTACAAAATACAAGTTCGACTACAAGGGACTCAAAACCAACAACTACTCCAATGATGGCATGGACAAACTCCAACCATATCACCCCCAGCTACCCATCCCAGCTGACACAAACCTCACTACCTCACTGAGGTCCCTTTCCTTTCCCATTACTAGAAGACAATTAAAGGTCTATGCACCACCAAATTATTGCATAGTGTGTGAGTTAACAGGCATAGTAGGATCCCACCTAGGCGTTCCATAATAAGTATCTCTAGAAAAAATCATGTATGCTCATTTTAAAAATAAAACACGACATGGTAAACTATAATAGGTTTTATAGAAAACATGGAATATAATTTCATTTTTCCACGTTTCTAAACAAAATCAGGTACATCATTTTCTAAAGCATATTTCTATATCATTTTTCACAATCATTAACATTCATATCAAGGCTAACTCAAAAAGAAAAGCATTATAAACCAGAATCAAAGGTATCACAACACCAAGTAATACTATAGGTCTAGGAAGTAGACTACGTGTACCAAAATAAACATGTGCATAAAACTGATCCTATAATAAAGGGCCTCAAAATCATCAGAATACCCCATGAGTAAACCCCCCAAAATGTCAATATCATCCCCCTAGAACAAGAGGCCTAGGAAAAAGAAGAAAGACCCATGAAAACCCTTCTTGATAATAACAAAGCAATGGAAGATGGCCTAAAGATAAACCTTCCACCTAAGTACCCAAGGTGTCCCATTTTATCTTTTGCACAAACCCATTCAATGTCCTAAAAATTTTAAAACAATTTAAAATCCTGTTATCAAAATCCAGGGAAACTCCATTTTTTTTTCAAACCCTATTTCAACACACACAAAAATCATGTCAATTTCATAAATGAGTTTATAAAGAAATTTGAAAGGAAAAACAAGAAGATTAATTATCATAGGCTAGAGACATAACCACCTACCTCAATGTTTGGGTCGCAAATTCCTACAACGGAATCCAAAACCATGAACAAAACCTAATTGCACCAATGGAGACATTAGGATCCAATCCACGACAATATTGATTCAAACATAAACACAAAACATCTACATAAGAGAGAAAAACCACATACCTTGAAGAAGGACGCCCATCGCACCACAACCAATGAAGGAAAAAAGGCCTCTGGAATGAGATCTCACAAAGGATATAGAGGAATACGACAGGAAATATACAACATGGATCAGTGGATCTAATAATGCAAGAATTTCTTCTGAGAGTCAAATATCTCAACTGGTATCTCCAAAATAGAATCATCTGGCTCTAACTCAATATCTTCCCTACATAGAAAATGGGAGAGGTCAGGGTGATACGTCCTGAGCTAAGATATGTGGAAAACATCATGAATTTTTGTGAGATAAAATAAAAGTGGTAACTGATAAGAAACTTACCCAAGACGTTCAATGATCTTGAATGGTCCAACATATCTCGGACCAAATATCCCCATTTTCCAGGTTGATGGTGACCCAACCGAGCATAAAAATTCAAGAAAACCCAGTCACCAACAAAAAACTAAAAGTACGGTGTCACAGATATGCATAAAATTTTTGTTAAACGTGGGCTATATCTAGACATTGTCTCACTTCCTAAATCTTTGTCGACGTATCTTGAACCAAACTTGGTCCAACAAAAGATACTTTTCCCACCACTTCCCAACAAAGAGGTAATCTGCACGGGCGAACATGTAATGCTTCAAAAGGAGTCATTATGATCGATGAATAATAACTATTTTTGTAAAAAAACATAACCATTCCTAGATGGCCATCCCATGATCTAGCGAAATCCAAGACACATGCATTAAGTATATCTGCTAGGATCTGAATTACACACATTGTTTGGCAATTTTTCTAGGGATGGTAAGCTATGCTAAACTTGAATTAAGTCCCCATTACTGCTTGAATACTCCTTCATAACATTAAGGTAAACCTAGAACCCCTATCTTAAATAACATTAGAAGGACTCCCATGTAACCTCACGATCTGTTGCACATATATCTTACCCAGATCTTCTACTTTAGTGGTGTCTTTGATCAGAATGAAATGAACAAACATTGTCAACTGATCAACAACCACCCAGATAGCATTTTTTCCTGAGGGTGTCTATGGTAACCAAAAAAAATCCATGGACACCTCATCCCACTTATAAATCAACACTATAAGAGGTTAAAGAAATATTGAGGGTTTCAAGTACCCTACCTTTATCTGTGGGTAGGTGTAATAGCAGGACACATATTTTACAATGTCACACTTCATACCCAACCACCAAAATTGTCTTATCATGTCATAATTAATCCTCATGGCACCTGGATGAACGTACCATGAAGAGATATTAAAATTAAAGGAGACTGAACTTCTCACAGGTGTTGGGATAACAAATTTCTTTTCAAAGTGAATTATTCCATCTAAATAAAGAGACCAACTAGGAACTGTCTCCACACCATAAATTTTCTCTCAAGTCTTCCGAAACTCATCATCCTAGTGCTATATTTTCAAGATAAACTCCAAGAGAGATGATGATAGCTGAAAACTAATCAGACCCATACCTGAGACATCCTCTTGAGAATCCTAGCACAACTGAGAAAAAATCTGCATAAGATTCCACTCCTCCTTCGATTCTAGAATAGCTTATAACGATACCATCCTGCTTAAAGCATCTGAAACTAAATTCCATTTCTCTGGAGTGTCGGTGATGTCAATGTTAAACATATAAAATTATTATACCCATTGTGTTTGTCTGATATTCATGTCCTTCTTGGAAATGATATATCTCAGACTCTTATGATCAGAGAAGACTGTGAACATCTCCCCATAAAGATAGTGCCACCAATATTTAAGTGATGTATCCCTGCATCAAGCTCTAAATCATGAGTGTGGTTGTTCTTCTCATAAGGTTGGAGTTGAAAAGTTATGTAAGCTACCCCATGATCATCCTGCATTAGTACGTATCCCAAACTAGCACTAGATGCATCGCAGAACACCATGTACCCCTTATTGAGCTTGGGTAAGACCAGAACTAGTGCCAATGTTAGAAGTCGTTTCAGCTTATCAATGGAAGACCGCCACTTCTCATCTGATGATAATTTCACCAATTTCTTGGTATGATCATTCAATGGTGACTCATATTTAATGAAATAATTTATGAACCATTGGTAGTATCTAGAAAGGCCAAGGAATCATCATATATAAAATACCTTTTTTGGTTCCTTCTAGGAATAAATTTATTTTACCTTATTTGGAACAACTAGAAAACCATGCTCATTAATTTCGTTCCCCAAGAACTTCACTTCTCAAATACAGAAACCGCATTTTGAATGTTTTCCATATTGACGGTGATCTCTCAGAATTTCAAAAACCAAACTCAGATGGTTCTCATGCTCACACTCGAAATTTGAATAAACCAGAATATCATCCACAAACACTACCAAATAAGTGTCAAGATATTGGTGGAATATTTGATTAATCAAATACATAAAATCCACAGGAGGGTTAGTCATACCGAAAGGCATAATGAGATTCTCATAATTTCTATACATGTTCTTGCAGTCCATTTTGGCATATTTGAATCTTAGAATCTGATTTGATGATAACCTGATCGAAGATCGATCATTGAAAACCACATTTCTCCCTTCCACTGATCAAACAAATCATCCACACGAGGAAAATGATATTTATTCTTAATCATTACCTATTTCAGCTTCTGATATTTGACACATAACTGAAGTGAACTATCCACTTACATGGCAAAGAGCACAAGGGATGCCCATGTTGATACCTTAGGGAAAACAAAAACCTTCTCTCAGAGGTCATCCAACAAAATATTGAGCTCTTTTAACTCCCCCAGTTCCATAAAATTAGAAGGTATCGATATCAAATGCCTACCTGTCACCAGGTCAATTGTAAACTCTACCTCTCTCTCTGGAGGAAGATGGGAGAAGTCATCTGGGAAAATTTCAAGAATGTCTCAGGTAAAAATAAGAAGATCCTAAATAGAAAAAACATCATCAGCCTCAAATTTAATAGAAACCAAAAAACTCTTGATCTCTTGACAGGACGGTCCTGCATTACCTGGCCTTGTTTCCCACTCTCCTGGAAACACATGAGTGATATGATCAGTAGTAATAAATAAAATTCACCAATGATAACAATCAACCTTATCTCGATGAAGGAAAATCCCATCCATACTGATGATGACATCAAACATATCCAAATCTAGAATGAGAAAATCTGAGACTAACTCTATGTTAGGTATTGTGAATTAATAGAAAGTATAGATAAACCCTTAATCTTTCCTCTTACCAAGAGGTGTTTCTATCTCTATTGTAAAGGGAATAAGTTTCATTGAAATTTTAGGCATATCAAAAAAGAATGAAGATATAAACAAGTGGGAGGCATCAGTATCTAACAAGGAAGTAGCTACTGAAGCTGCAATAAAGATCTTACCCCTCACTGTTGTTGGACCTGCATCGACTTCCATTAGAAACTCATCTACAAATTTTAATTTATTCACTCATGATGCCTCTTGCTGGAGCCTTATAGTCTTTGAAGATTCTAAATACACCAAATTATCTTTTGGACCTGAAAAACCATGACCATAACGAGGTGTATTCATATCCTGACAGAAATGTTGTAGATAACCTACACATCCACAACTATTTCATGTCTTTGTGGGAATAAGAAAAGAATGTTTGGTGTAACCCCCCTTGCCACAATAGTAACATGTTAGAGGCACATTTATAGGTACAACAGATGGTGTGGAGAAGGCTCACTGCTAAGACCCGCCTCCACCACTTCTGCGATGGTCCTACCGCTTCCTCTTCATCCTACGCATTCCACTGAAGTTGTCACCTGTTAGATGAGAAGAGACAGTACCACCGACCTTTCCATCCATTTCCATATCTCACATCATTTCTCTGTCCATTATATCCACATAGGAATAAAGCATCAACATGAACACATTTGATCTAAATTCTAGTCACAAACCCTATAGGTACTTATGTTCCTTCATCTTGTCATTATTTACCATGTCCAGAGAAAATGGAAAATCTAGGAAAAATGGTTGGTGTATGCTGACACTGAATGCTCTCCCTACTGTAACGATAGGAAATCTTGAGATTTTTTCAACATTAGAGACTATGGACAAGACTGATGAAAGAGTAGGGTTTTTAAACCCTTCAAATCCAAGCCCACATGCCTATCTGTCTGGACCATAGAGTCCTACCAATGCTTGTTGGAACCCTTGAGTATGAAGGCTGCACAATTCACCCTGATATTCTTATGTGCCTTCAGAAAGTCAAAGATTTGATTGATCCTATCCATCCAATCCTCCGCCGCTTGATCTTCAGTAGTCACTTTAATGGATGGTGGATTCTCTCATATGAACTCCCACGATCGATCTCTTTCTCCTATAGTTCCTGGTTGTGGTTTTACTTCAACCACAGTGTTCTAAACTCGTGGAACATCCTGCTCGATAGCACAGACATCCCATACAATAGTCTGGATGAGATTCTTATCCATAGGTGGATTTCCTTGAGAAGCTTATGTTTCACCTTCCTGAGGAACCTGGGGAAGAGGTCTCGGAGGCATACTCTTGCACACCAAAACATAATAATGATCAGACACTGAACAAATATCAGTTCAACTATAAAATATATAAGTAGAAACGAAGAATTTCAAAAGAAAAAAATGAAAACTAGAGACACATATCATGACATCCCATGGTAACTTGATTCATTTTACGACAAAAGATGGCCATACACTTATCACAAAATACCTCCCACGTCCCGATAGTCCTATCTCCCATCTAAGAGAAGTCCCAAGAAAAATATTATTGAGGACAATCCCACCTATGATACCAAACTGTAATGAACCGACCCAGGTTACCCTCAAACCCGACACCTGACCATATCTGTCACATACCCGAAGGGCATTCCTGGTCCCCATGGGCGGGAAACAAGAACCCGGGCATTGAATAACAAAACAGAGGGAACGATTTCACCCAACCTGAACAACCACATGGCATACATGTACAAGGAAATAATGGAATAGTGTAATACTAACAAAATATATATGTCATAACAATAATAAAATAGAGGAGGAAAACAACAATAATAGAAGCAAAAAACTCTAAAAATAAATTCTGACTGCAAGGGACTCAAAACCAATAGCTACTCCAATGATGGAATGGATGAACTCCAACCATCACACCATAATCTACCCATCCCAGCTAACACAAACCTAACTGACTCACTGGGCACCTTTCCTTTCCCTACACTGGAAAACAAATAACGGTCTACGCACCATCAAAGTAGTGAACAATTTGTGAACTATCCGGCACAGTAGGATCTTACCCAGGTGTTCTGTAAGAAGACTCTGTATAAAAAAATCATGTATGCTCATTTTTAAAATAAAACATGTCATGATAAACAATTAGTGGTTTTATATAAAACATGGTAAATACTTTCCTTTTTCCACTGTTCTAAACAAAAGTAAGTATATCATTTCCAAAGAATATTTCCATATCATTTTTCACAAGAATTGACATTCATATCAACGATAGCTCAGAAATCCAAGCAGTATAAACTATAAGCACATGCATCACAGCACCGAGGAATAATACAGGTCTAGGCAACATAATACTCATACCAAAATAATCAAGTGCACAAAAATGATCCTAGAACACTCGGCCTAGAAAGCAGAGGAATACCCCATGATTAACCCCCACCCCCAAATGTCAATATTTTTTCCCAAGAAGAATAGGCCTAGTAAACAAAGGAATTCCCAAAGACAAACCTCCTTGATAATTACAAAGTAATGGATGATGGCCTCAAGCTAAACCTTCCACCTAAGAGAGAAAGATAACCCATGCGCTCTTGTTCACAACCCCATTTCAATGTCTTGAAAAATATTCAAATCCATTTTCAATCCATTTATCAAAATATAGGGAAACCCCATTTTTTTCAAAACCGTTTTTAACACACACAACAATCATTCCAAATTATTAAATCAATTTATAATGAAATTTTCAATGCAAAACATGCAGGTTCATTATCTTAGGCTAGAGATGAAACCACCTACCTCAATGCTTAGGTCACACATTCCCACAACAGAATCCAAATCCATGAATGAAACCCAACAACACCAATGGAGACCCTAGGATCCAATACATCAATAGTTTGATTCAAAAATAAATAGAAAAGGTTGGTGGAAGAGAGGAAAACCACATACCTCAAAGAAAGAATCCCTCCACACCACAACCAATGAAGGAAAAAGGACTTCGGAATGAGATCTCACAACGGATCTAGAAGAAGATGACAAGAAACATACAACTCAGATCATTTGATCCAATAATGCAAGGATAGTGCGCTATTGCAATCAATCGTAAGGAATAATCAGAGTGAACACTTACCTGGAGAGATGAACTGTAGAAACAATGATGAACTGGGGTCGATCGGATCGATCTGGAAGGTACGACGCCTTTGAAAACTCCTAGGGAGACACTAGGGTTGAGAGACATAACATTTGGAGAGAAAAGTTCCAACCAAAGCTCCTGAACATGTGACTGTAAACTGGGCATTGTCCAGGTTACGATGTATACCCCTTTATCACAACTTGAAGACCATGTTGGATAAGATATTCCATAAAACCAATCACCTTATATTAAAAACCAACATTTTAACCCTACCAGATGTGTACCCCACATTCATGATGTGTAAAATATCATGACGTGGCCTCCCCCTTCAGGACATGGTCTCTCAGGCCATAACATACAACCATCACCAACTATAAAATGTGTACTTCAGGTACATGGTGTCCACTTGTTCTGTAGTCTGTAATAAACCCATATAAATAAAATAAAATGATTTTAAAACCATAAGGTAACGTAAAATGAGGGAAAACTTACCCAATCAAGGTAAAAATATGTTACATATATAAGGTATGAAAGTCCACTTATGTTCATGTGAAGGGTGTGAGAAATAAATATTATTAGTGTACCACCAATTATTCCTATAATATACTCCACAATATACAAGTGTAATCATGAGAAATATAAATAAATAGGAATACAGTCTTCATAAAATAATATATGTCAAATAATCATTGTTTAATTAGGATTATAGGATGGGTTTCCTTACCTAGTTGATCATATCTGGTGAACCAAATCCATCACATTATGGAGGACTAATAATGTTATATGGTGTTTTAGAATAACATCTCATTTGACTTTAGATGCTAAATAATTCAATAGAGTGACATAGGATCTTGGTTTTACTAACCATGGGTGTTAAGTATAGGATGGTAGTCTGGGATCTTGATCGGAATAATAATGCGTGAAAAATAAAAAATGTCATCCTAAGATCTTAGTCGGTCAAACTGTAGGAACTAAATACCAAATGCTGTATCAATATCTTATCCAGTATAACCATGGGTGTTAAATTTTAAATGGTGCATTGGGTTCTCAATTGGTCTAACCAGGGGAAATAATATGTGAGATGTAATCCTAGGCTCATGGTCAGGCTAACCATGGATTCTAAATTCCAAATAGAATCTTAGGATCATGGATAGACTAACTCTGAGTGTTAAAATTTTCCAATTGATGTGGTGAATCATGAAACAACATCTATGAATTCACAATAATACCTTTAAATTTTCAAAATATCCAAAACACCATAAAACATAATCAATTCTCCATGATCACACAACACTACATCAAGATTAGGATATAAAAAAAAGATGAAGAAAAATGCAATTTAGGACCTAGATCCCCTTTATCCTATCGCATCAACATCACATCTCAACCATACCAGTGAAATATCCCCATTACTCAGGGTCCATACCATCATTTATCTATGATAAATGGTTACCCTTTCAATGAAAGGCCCTATCATAGTGAGCCTAATCATCATAACCAATCAATATAATCATCGTTCTCAATAGAGATAATAACATGGATTCTAAGACATGGCTGGGCTCTAACACATTATACCCACCCAAAAATCCATCACCCCAAATGGTGGTCTCCTAGTCCAAGATTTACCTATTATATTCCCAATGGATTTACTAAGTTCCATACTCTGCTCCCCTACAACCATGGTGGTCACAATGGTTAAACCATTTTCTATATAGAGGCTAGTACTATAACCCTAGAAGAACCTGTTTCCAAGAAACATTTATCTCACGATGGTTCCCCTAGGGTAAACCCATCATCAAAAAACTCAAGCTACCCATTTCCAAGCCTCATCACCCTATGATACTAATTAAAGGATTAAGAAACACAATTGATTCATAATTAACAAAAATATACATCCCTACACCATTATACTAATGATATTATGATTAGGTCACACCTTATCCAGAACAATCATAACTCCCTACCATACGGCCCATTCTGACACCAAGAACCTATCTGCAAACATGTATATTTTAGGTAGGGGAATAAACGAATATTCATGCACCCTAAACCAAGAAAAACTATCACAATATGGTTGAGTATCATAGAAACCACCTAACTTGATAAAGGAGTTACTCTCCCTTATCCATGTTCTCCATGTTTCATTCATCCATAATGAGCCCCTATCTCAATCAAGAAATCAATTTAATTAATTATTAAAAAATTGAATTACTTTACTCAATTAATTCACAATTAATTAGTTTAGGAATAAATGAGGATAAATCTCATTGATTTTCCTCCCATGGCCAGAAATTTGTCTAATGGTGTAAGGGTCACTACCAATGTGCATCTATATGCCCAAAAAAATGTGAAACCATTTGAATTATACTCTATTGATCCTACTCTATCCTTATCATGAAAAATACTCATCATATCGACTCGATTTGACTATGATCCAATGGAATCAATAACAAATCCCTAACTCTATCCCTTGAGAATTTGAGAAAAAGAGGGAGAAGATGAATTATTTAATATAGGATAGGAACCATCCATAATTAATCATGAAGAAAGCCACCAAAACCACTAGTATTAAATGGGATGTGGGAGGGAAGGGGTATATTCCCTCATCATGTGGCGGGATAGAGGATAAGAATAATGGATTCAATTTTTAAATGTTTTAAATATATAAACAATTTAATCAATTTATTAAAAAAGGTTGTTCATGGTCATATTGAAACACAACTATATTTGTCGTAGTGTAATTTCCCTTCCCAATGAAAAATGAAACAACACACAAATAATGTTACATCATTCCCATATGATTCATGGTACAATTCCCCAATATAGAGCCACAGTAACTAATCATGGACACCTATTGTAGAGTGGTCATATGCTTCATGGAGAAACACCCCCTTCCATGGCTATAACAAATAATCAGAGACACCCATTGAGGTTTAAACATATGATTTGTGGTGAAACCCCCACATTATAGTGTGATAAATTCCCTGTTTCCAAAATTTAATCCCACACAACCTTTATACCATGCTGCAATTCCTCGTGATATAGTGTGATCTACCATGTAAACCAAATGTTTAAATTTATTATTAAATTACCTATCAATAATGATATAGTTCATTAAAAACTCTCCACCATAGAGTTTTCTATCCCCAAGAATAATCTATAATCATTTCATTGATTCCTAATTTGTCTACTAGGATCTAATTTCCTAGCTCATTTCTAATTCAAAATGGAATTGGATATGGTATAGCTACCTATGCACCCACCCCAGATAAATGATATATTCTCTAATAATTCCTAATTCAGTCCCCAATATGTAATAGTTATGTTCCAAACAATGAATTTCATGTTGTTTTTCCATCACTGTATCCTATTATATGTGAGAATACCAGTTAGTCTCCACTGACTGTCTTCTCTAAAAAACACCTGGCCTCTCAAACCAACATTCCATCCCTTAAAAACTTAATGATTCTTTAAATATAAGAGATATCAGGAAACCACACAAAAAAATATAATCATGTTTAGCCTAAACCCTTGGTGTGATATAACAAGTAAATAAATATATAATAAAATATATCAATTCAGCCTATCCATGAGTAATTGAATACCCTCATCCTGGGTCCCTCTCAGATAAATCTTAAAATTACACTATGAGTCAGTCATCCAGCACAATAATTATACTCGAACATCATAAATGAACATAAAATTTTGTATTTATTGAATAAAAAGAAAAACATTAGTCATTATATACACATGTAGCCCAGGAAAGATACCAAGAACTAATTAACCAGTCATACTACACCAATGGCTCTATCAATGTGATAATCATACTCAAAATGGCCCACAAGATGCTCCTATCCATAGGAGTATCAATACCTGCACCCCAAAATAATGAACATAAATGATTTTAAAAAATATGTCCTATCAATTACCAAATATAATTCCATTACATGACTAATATGCTCATCCCTATATTCTAACATAGAATATTAATCACCACTAACTAAGGTTGTTGTCACATCACCCTCTATGTTCACTAAACAACACCTATGATTAGGTATATGGCCTCAAAGAGTCGATGGTGCACTCCCCAGAATACTAATTCTCTCAAATTATTTCCCAACCACTAAACTACCTTGGAACCATCAGTACTCGAGCATCATCAAATACAAATAATTCACTTGTGACCACTTTATCTATATAGATTTTACTAATATCCACAAGGTCCAACCATCCCATCTCCATAGTACCATATCAAAATATTTGGTCCTTTACCCATACTCAGAGATTAGGGTGTCTTATTCCATTCCTAAACATACCATAAGAGGCCAATCACCAAAAAACCAGTGTTCCCTCATCTCTATGAAGTTAGAAACTAAAGAGTACTCACAACCATGAAAAAATTACTACATCACTCAAGTTCTCTTAAAACTCAGGAAGTTTTTAAATGAACTAACACACATGCTATTTTCTATTACCTGGCATGTATAAGTGGAATCACATGAAACCCACATGAATTTGACCCCTGGATCTATGACTTCAACCTGAAGAAGATATGAGAACCCTCACTCTTTATTATTTCATTGAAAAAGTGAATTTCTAAAGAACCCTCCCACCAGTCCTTATCCACTATCAATCTCAGTCACTTCCTAACTTGAATTGAGTATTCACTTCCATACTAATTGACCATATAACTAGATTAATGATTTCATAAGACATACCCCATAAAAACTAGGATCTTAAGTATAATAAACTATCTATGCATCCCTTAGTTTTTAAATAATCTAACCTAAAAAATATGTGGTTTTTTCTAATAAGTCAAGTCTTATCACCAATGTAAAAACCAATCACATGATCACAAGTCACTCATGTTTCAATAAAACTACTCAACGTCTATGAATGCCCTACTCACCATAGATCCAACCATCTAGGATCATCCCTCATTATCCCAAAGAAATCAATACACGAATTCAAACTAGTCTATGAATATACCCAATTATATCCTATCAAAATAATAATGATACAAAAATTTCTATATGTTATTTACATCCTAATAACCCAAGGAATCTCAAATTTCATTATCTTCCCTCTCATGGGAATCCGACTCCTCATGGTGACCCTGTTATCATTTCAAACTATACATCAAAAATACATTTCCTATATCAATTAATTACCAAGTAATTAAATGTATAAACATACTCATGAATGATGGTCACACATCAGATGCACCTAGAGATTATTTAATAATAATTAGACGAAAGCACAAGATATGATCCACCTAGCCAATAATCATAAAATAATAGAATATCAAGATAAATAAAACCAACAACAATGTCCAAATTGATAAGAATTATACTAAAAACTTATATATAAAAACACTAAATAATTTTTTTAACACTTTAAATAACTAATCCCTCCATCATACCAAACTCATCAATCACTCAAAAGTGCATACTTTTAATGTGAACTTTATGTTCCAAGTATGATTCATGTGCACAAACCTCCTATCACCCTGATACAAGAGTAAAAAAATAAATAAAATCTCAAACCAATACATTATACTTGAATAAAAATACCAATAATAAATGTGAAAACCAAAAGCCACAATCCCACAACCTTAGTAAGTTGGAATTTTACTTGAAAGGTGTTCATAAAGAAAAAGACCATTTTCTATTACAAGATCTAACACAACCTTTCTTTATCTACTATTTTCAAAATATTATAAAAATAGAAATAGGCTTGGATAGCATTTTGTAATACCCTGAACTGAACCTTCCAAAATTTTTATTGAGTAGGTGGTGCCAGATGACTTCAAGCTTGCATCTAAATACTCCAAAGGCTATTGATTGGGAAAATAGTCTGAAACCAACATTACAGAGACTGTACTATTTATGTCATAGCAATAAATAATATTTAAATAATAGATATATCATACAAAACAATTAATTAGATTGAATATAGGGACTTATAGTTAAAAGTAAATCATAAAAAATAAACACACACCCATGGTATAAAAAATGGATATGAAATCCATATAGACATACATAAAAGAGATCACCCACTTAGAAGATCATAACTATTATAAATAAAGAACATAAACACATGAAATAATATACAGCAAACCATAATCCTTACCTCAATCTTGTATCCAAACCTTGTCAAGCATCATTAACTTAATCACCTATACAACATGTTTTTAGACTTTCATATCAAGATTAAGGTCTTTATGTCCACCAAGGTACACATGTAGGGTGTTAGTAACAAATGTTAACAGAGAACCACCAATGGAAAACTTAATATATGAAATGATATATAGTTTTATTCATGAGGAAAATAAATAAATAGAACCAAACAATATATACATATATACATGTCGGGTCATCATTTGCTAATCAAGCCACCACGAAACCTTACCATACATGGTTAATCATATTTGATAGACCAAACACATCACACTATAAAGTATTGATAATTTCATATGATTCCTATGAACTAACTTCCATTATAATCATAGATACTAGATAATGTCATACAATTCCATGGGATAATATCTGATCTAACCATGGGCACAAAATACCAAATGGAATCTCAATATTTTGATTAATATAACCATGGGAAGTAAATTCCATATGGAATTATAGGATCATTGATAGTAAAACCATGAGTGTCAAATACCTGAGGGAATCATAGGCTCTCAATTTTTTAAACCATTGGTGCTAACTTCTATATGGAATCATAGGCTTTTGACCAGTATAACCAATGAAATTAAATGTCTGGTGATGTCTTGGGAATAAACTGTCTAACCATGGGTTCTAATGAATGTTGATTAAGGCAATGAATCATGACATGATATTGAGGAACTCCCAGATATGACATTTGATTAATCAAGTATCAAAACTATCCTGGTATATAAGAATCAATCTACAAGCACACTACGCCACATCAATGTTAGGATACAAATAACATGTATCTAGGCACACACAGAATTTTCCCCAACTCCCCACTAACCTCTCACATAGCCAGTGCATTGTAACCAGAACCAGAACCATAATTCTAGTTTTCACTCATAAAATATCCCTATTAATCATGGATAAGGACATTGTATACCAAGCTTCACAAGTTAACCTCCCCATGCCAGACCATATCACAATAATTCTAGTTATCCAGACAAATCAATATACTAATCTCAACCAATAGTGAGAATTACTCAGATTATGAGACCTTTCCCAGTCCTTAAATGTGATACCAAAACAAAATTCCATCAACATGATTAATGATTTCTTGGAATATAGTTTTTACACTTTTTATTCTCAAGATACATACTAATCATCCTACCAAACTCCCATGAAACCATGGTTGTTACAATTGAAAACCAATTTTACATATAGAGGTCTATAGTAGGCCCCTTAGTGAAATTGTTTGCAAAAAATATATATATCTAATAATGGTGTCCCTAGGGTGAACCCTTCATCAATAAACTCATGCAAGCAATTTCCAAACCTCAATCCCGTATAAATTGAATGAGGTTTTAACATATGCCTATAAACCAAACCACATTCCTTTGATTCTAATAATAATCTTAGATATCGTAATTGATACCTAATTAACCACATAAGATAGCCCAATATCATTACACCAATTATATCATTGTTAGGTTATTCCCATCTGAGAACAACCTTAACTCTTTTTTGCAAGGCATGTTCTATCAAATAAAACATATTTGACCACTTATATATTTTTGGAATAGAAAATGCATGATAACAAAGGAACCTAAATGCAAGAATTAACTATCACACATATTCAACAAATAATTAAGTATCATAGGGACCACCTACCTTAATAAGGGTGTTACAATCCCTTAACCAAGCTCACCAAGCTTCGTCAATCAATCACTATCCCCTATCTTTATAGAGAACTCACATTAATTAAACTTAAGCAATTATAATTAATTAACTCAATTAATTAACAATTAATTAAATTATTAATAAATATGTAAAAACTCACTTAAAGGAATCCCATGGTAGGAAACTCACATAACAGTGTGCGGATAACTCTCGATGTTTATTTACCTCTAAAAATAGCATTGAACCACATGAATTCTCCTCTCTCAAGCTTCCTCTGGAATTTTCATGAAATAGAACAATTATGTTGACTCTATTCCACCATAATATTGTGGAATTAGTACAAGAGTCATAACTAAATCCCATGGAAATTAATGAATAAGAGGAAGATGAAGAAGGAAGAATGAGAGGAGATTAAAAAAATCTCAAATCATCATAAATAATGCCACCAAAACCACCCAGATCAAAGTGGGTGGAAAGGAAGAATCCTAAGGTGGATTTACCCATAAACCTAATAGATAAAATAAAATAAGGGAGGATTATATTTTTATAAGTTTTACAAATTTAAACAATTTAATAAAATTATATAGGTGCACAATACAATGTGACAATATATGTTACAAAAGAATGCCCCTTACCCCAAGGAAACATGAAACAATACATGATCAATGTTACGACATTACCATATATTTCATAGTGAAACAAACCATTCTAGAGACACACTAAATAATAACATACCCCCATTATAGTATGAATAATCTATTCTTAGTGAAAAACCACATTCTAAATACACACTAAATAATCATGTCTAGCCATTGTGGCATGACCATATTCTTCACAGTGAAACCCCCAGACTATGGTGTGAAACCTCCCCTAATTCCATAATTTAATATTTTGCATCCTCTGTTCCATTCCACAATGCCTCATGTTGTATCTTGAGTTATAAACTATAGTAGAAAATCAAATTTACTCTAAATTTACCAACCCATAATGGCATGTATCATTACAATACACATGTTTTTAAATTTTCCAATACATGGTTTCAATTTCAATGAAAAGTGATTTTGTTTTAGGGTTTCTTGTTTTATTATTCCTCTTGAATAAGTGTTATTAATTCCTAAAAAACTTTTAGTGGTATCAAAGCAATGTCGTAATTTTTTTATTAATGATATCTTCTTGAAAGTAAAGATATCCAATAAATCCTATTGAATATCATAAAGTATGATAAAAACATTCATTGAAAAATGAATATTGTATTTGGTGTCATAAAATATGATATAGATTATGAATTGTGGAATGTCTTGTAATATAATATATTTCAAGTCATGACAGGATCACCTTATATAATGTGTGATATAATAATAGGATATATACCAGTACTATGAAAATATTGTGTTGGTTAGCACAACTTTCAAGTCATAAAATAGAACATTGTATCATAATAGTGATATTAATGTGTATCATGAAATATGATTAGATAGACTGAGGGTGACATCATAGGCCATTACATCACAATATTGTAAAGCGTGGAATGAGTTTTGAATTATGCCATTGTTTATGATATGTAGAATATTTTAATTTATTATAGATAATATATCTATATCACAGGCCACAACGTTCTAATTGTAAATCATGATATCAGTTTTAAATTGAGTCACAACTTATGATATAGAGTTATTTGTAAAGAATGTAATGATGAAAGTTGTATTTTTCATTTTTTAGTTATCAATTTAATAATATTAATTATAAATTATAAAAGAAATTTATTTTGGAAAAATTATTTAATTATAAATTATTTATAAATTAATTAATTATAAAAGTTTTTTAACAAATTAGTAAATGTTTATAAAAAAATATTAAATAATTATCTATAATATTAAATTGTAATATGTAAATAATTTTGATTTATATGGAATGAATTATAATTTTGATATAATGTGTTTATATAGAAATTATAAAGTGAGTTATCATGTTTTTATAAATTATTAAAAATAAGGTAAAATATAAATAAGTTTATCTTTAAATTAAGAATTCATCATAATTATTAATTTGAAATGTTCAAATTCAAGGCCATATTTGATAAAAAATCATAACAAAATTAGTTTTCATAATTTATATTATCAATGTTAAAATAACATTAAATATGTGATGTTTTATTATATGTAAACTTTATATAATAGATATCAAAAATTAAAAACTTATATTTCAAATGTCATATATTTAAATAATTATCATATAAAGGATAATAAGAAAGAGTTAATATTATAAATAAATATAAAGTGTTATAACCTGTTTGATTATGGAATGTCTATAATGAATGTATAAATTATAAAGTGTTTATAATTTCCTTATTTACGAATTATTTGTATTTTTTTTATCTCATATCTATATTTATGAAATATTCATATATTCAGTTTATTCCCTAATTTATTCATAAATATAAATTGCTTATATTATGAATGGATTAATGCTTTAGTTTAAAATGTTAAAACTATTCTATATTGTCATACATGTATTTAAGGAGTTACATATTATGTATGGTAATTGATTATGTTTTCTTCTACCTAAACATTGTCATGTGTTAGGTTATGATATTGAATTAATAATTAATCATGGTTTATACATATTAGGTTTTAGAATTGTGATTTAATTTAGGTCTCTCTTAAGTAAATAACCATAGGTAATGGGACTATTGTTCAGACTACTCACAGCCCTTTGAGCATAGTATTTGTACAAAAAAGTATGGATTGGATACCTATCACAACATTATTACTCTTATAGATATTTTTGATTTAATAAGAGTATAAGTTTATACATAAATGGGTTTTATATACCTTATTCATGAGATACATTTGGATATGTTTAAGTATAAGTTGGCATTTAATTTGGGTTATTAATACAAGTTATGAGTTGTGTAAAGAGTTACACATCAATATTGTTTGAACATATTGATATTCTGTAAGAAATAGGATTTAAAACTAAATAATTATAAGAATGAATAAAATAAAATGGGATACATGTGATAATATGTTGAGATATTAAAAACCCCTTTAAAAATAATAAGTGTTAGAATCCTTCTAATGAAAACACATATCAATACCCCAATCATTCAACTAGGTAGGTCTTGTTAAAGTTGGGTGACCATGCATTGTTTTGTGTAAGGAATGGTAGAAATGGTTAACCATAAAAGTTAAGTAACCAAATACCACTATTATATTTATGTTATACTTATCATGAAAATACTAAAAGATATGATACTAGAGGAATAATGTAGAGTGAATCCATATGATAGATTAGGATACAGAGTTATATGTTGAACAATCCAAGATTCATATCAAATATAATTAGTATAATAGCCTACATATATTTATAAGTGGTTTGAAAATTCAAAATAGTAACCATTCTATAGTAAAATATGGATCTTTTCTTAGTAATAGATATGATGTAATTAAAAGGGTTCATTATTTTTGTTAGAGAAAATTTAATAAAATTCTTTAATAAATGAATTTAAATAATGACACTCATCTAATAAAATATTCTATTGTGGATAAATTTTATTATTATCATTATAAAATGTGTCATTAATATCAATCCTTGAGAAAGAGAAACTTAATGTAAGAAAAATTTTAGATAGGTATTGAAACTTAAGAAGCGTTCTTGAATAAGATGTCAAATTCATTGGGATTGAGAAATAACTTCCCAAGTAACTAAATGTTGATGTTATTCAATAAGTGTATCTATATACTTATGAGAAGAATAGATAAATTCAAATATTTTTTTAAATGTAAGATAACCAGAGGAACTTTACTTCCACTAATATACTCAATATAATTGGGTAAGATAATGACATATAGAGGTTGGATGTTTCCTTTAAGGATTGATCTGTCTATAAACATAATGTTGTGATATATACAGAATAGGATTCCAATAGATTATTATATATGATAATATAAAATATTTAAATATAATTTTACCTTATTTTCTTCAATTTTTTATGATAGGTGAAAAGGGAATGAGGTGTCTTGGTTTTAGTATTGCATTCATAGTATAAGAAGGAAAATGTCTAAGATATAAAAAATATTGGGTAGTATGATTTTCATATTATTCCATTAAAACATAAATAAAGTTTTAGGAAGTAGGTTAAATGTTTCCGTATGACGTAATTATTTGAGATACATAATGGGGTATTAGAAACATTATGAAAAGTCTATATTATTTATTATGTTACAGAAATAAAATCACAGATTTTAAAGGGTATATGATACCAATTGTATGTTTATAAGTGTTTTAAATTTAATGGAATCCAAAATTAAGGTAATAATTAATGGATCCTATTATTTTAATTGGAATATGGAAACAAATGATACCATTATAAATATTTGGAATGCACAGGAGGACTTCTATCTCATATTGATCTCTATAAAGGATATATATTTCTGTCTTTTTTCACATATAATAATTGAGAAGTTTATATAACAAGAGTTATTGTATATAATATTTTATTTTATTTTTAATACACATAGATAGGATTTTATCCAATTATATAACATTTTTTAATAAAAGATGAGTAGAAAATGATTTTTATCCAAGATAAAAGAGTTTATTTGATTTATTTGATAAATATGATGGAAAGAGTTCCCCTGCCCATAAATGGAAAATTTTAATGTCTTATTTTTGGAAACATTTTACAAAAACAAAAAATATCATATAAGATATGATTATTTATATTTTTTCAAATTATTCCCACTAAAGGAAATAATTTTCATTTCTTAATATAAAATAGTTTATGTTTCTTTACATGATATTATGGAGAGAATATAGTTTCTAAGAGGGTTTTGGGAGTAATTTTATACTCATTGAAGTTCAAATTATAAGAAATATATTATTATAATAGTCAAAATTTAAAGTGAATATCACTTTATATCCTAAAAGAGTTTAGGGTATATTCGTAAAGATAAAACAATGCGAAGAGTTTCATTATTTAACTATAGTGATCTCAAAGAAAATTTTGGATGGATTCATTGTAAGATAATAATGGTA
Source organism: Viscum album (assembly GCA_963277665.1). Classification (NCBI taxonomy): domain Eukaryota; kingdom Viridiplantae; phylum Streptophyta; class Magnoliopsida; order Santalales; family Viscaceae; genus Viscum; species Viscum album. The sequence goes on along the minus strand of OY728132.1, from coordinate 57,617,762 downwards.
AACTTAGAAAGAGTTATAATTATAAAATAGAAAAGTTAGATATTTTAAAGTAACTGAGTTTGAATACTTGTTTAAATAATTGAAATATATGAACATGATTCCTAGTCTCACCATTATAAAAAATAGTTTTCCTCATAGATGTTACTCATTTAGTGGGATTAGTTTTATAATATTTTAACATAGGTATGTTCCAAAAATTACATCATGATATAATGAGTTTATAAAAAACCTAAAATACAGAAAACATAAGGAAATATATCAGTCATTTATTTGATAAACAATACTACCACTTGTGTTTTTTTGTTAGTATATTCTTTAAAGAGTTTATGAATATAATAAAATTCATAATGCCACAAATAAATAATATCCATTTTATTATTTTTTATGACGTATGAATCCAACACAAGAAGTGAATAATAATTAACATGGTATTTCCCAAATTTACCCCTACTTATTAGGGTTTATGCGGTTTCTTATAGTGTAGATTGGGTTGTCGAATCCTTAGAGACCTATGAAGAAACCTATAGACAGCTAAATTATATGGTTTTTTGGAAAGGAAGTATCCAAATTGTGTTTTATTTGATATGGTTTAAATTAAAACTCTGATACCTAAGTGAATTAAACTTGATATAATGAGTTGATCCTAGGATATCACTTGGGGTGGATTGGATGAATTCATTTTTGGAATATTTTAATTTATAAAATTTGAGATGGGTTCATTCAATGAAGTAAAACTACCATCATAACATAATATTTTAAAAATTAAACAACCTAATAATAATCACCTATACACTTGAAGTATCATTTCATGGTCTATCAAAGGTATAGGATCGTATGAGCACTAAGAATGTGTGGTGTTAATGTTCAACAAGGATGAGGAAGTAAATAATCATCAAATGAAATTTCCAATTAGAATAAATGGTTTGAATTTAATGTAACAGAAAATAACATCCAATAAAAAACCTTAAAACTTCATTTGGATAATAACATAATATGTTCATCCTTCCATTAATGAAATTATTTCAATGGAAGATAGAATGTGACTTGCATAAGTAGAATTAAATAATAAAATCATTGAAAAAATGATCACTCCACCTTTGTATGAATAATTTCACAATAAATTGTGAGTAAATTCATTAATTAAGAAAATGGTTTCAATTTTATATATTAATAACATAATAAGAGAAAATTAATATATTTTATTAAAAAACTAAGGTTATTTCAGAACCTTACATTATAAAGAAATGTAATTACAATATCAAATTAGCATCATAAGATTGAAAATAAATCAAGAAAACTCCCCCAAAATACTCCAACACCACTACCTTAAATAGGAATTATATAAGAATTGGTTCAATACCTCTATATTTAATGTCACCCTGATTAATGATGGTTAGAATAGTTGGGTGGAATGTTCATGGATATTGGACTTTTCCACCCTAGAAAAAAATCTGATCCATCTTGCATCCAACCAAAATAGGCAAAGAAATTATCTTCTAGATGATATAATTTGTGTGGGACATAGAATAATAAATTTTATCCCAGTAGTTCCTATAAAATCCTGAAAATTTTCATCCCAATTGGATTTTTGGTTTCATATATATAATCAAAATGATGGGTTTTTATTATGGGTGATAGATTCTGGCCTAAAATTTCATCTATAATTTGGGCCACCTAGAACTCTCATAAAAACACAAAATTTGCTATGATAACTATTTAATTAAATGTTAATAATTATGTACTATATTTCTAGTTAAAATGTTTTCTTCATTAGGATTATATCATTTCCACAATAGTTATTTTATTAGACTTCTGCCCAGTTCACTTCACCCAAAATTTGCATGGTTCAAGGACCACTTCTGTCATCAACCAAAATGAATCTCCCTTGGATTTAAAAGGATATAATGTTACTCATATCATGGGAGATCTGAAAATGAAAGAATAAAATAAAATCATTAATACTGGGTGTTTTATTATCTATTTGATAATTTACCATTTAATAGTGCATTTTAAGAAGGAATTACTTACATGATAAGAAAAGGAGTTCAAATTGTAAAATGAACTAGTTGTAGTCTTTATGAAAATTAAACCACATGAATATTATAATATATAAAATTAATATTATCCTATTTTAATGGATAATAACACCCACCCCACTATATTTTTTCAAGTATCGATCAAAAACAATATCACAAAAAAGATGAAATTGAATTCCCTGTTCCAAAAACATTTTATTATTCAATGCTCACTAAAATACATCAAGTTAAAATTTTCAAAAATTATAAATATTATTTCATAAAATATATATTCAAAAGAATATACCAATAACAATATCATTTCTTTGTTGAAATTCATCACCACATTTTAAAAAAATTTATTTTAGTATGATGATGTGTTGCGTATCACAATAGATACGGGGTTCAATTTTATTCAATGGGGGAAAGATGGAAGCTCTAAGTGGAGTCACATTATAACCTTAATATGAGTATTAATTTTTTTGTTTGTCTGTGTATTTTTAATTTTAAATTGAAATTTATATTGGATTCAATCAATTTAACCCTTATTGTGAGACATTTTCTATGACTCTCAGGCTCAAAGACCATAGATAACCATGTGAAGCTGACATACTCAGGAATCATCTAATGTTAAGTCAATCAAAAAAATCATATCACCACCAATAGATATAAAATTAATAACTCTAGCCTAGAAAACTATGTATTTGTGATCCCCTAGTTATTAAATCCACATATTCGATAAATCCATTACTCTATGCACAAATTTATTGTTTTTTAAATTTTTCATTGTTTTTTAATACTCATGTTAAAGTTTAAAATATCATCAAACCATTGATATTTACTATTCTAAACTAATAGATCAAACTAATATTCCATAATCCAAAGGATATACATTGTTAATTTTTTTATTAAATGGATAGAAAGTTAAATAGTTAAAAATAACATTAGACAGACACACATTCTAAAATCAATTATCATGGGCTTATACGTATATTAAAATCAGAATTAAGGCATCATAAATTATTTAATATTCATTTTCAATGGGTTTAATGTGTATTATCATGTTCATGGTTAATGAAAATTGTCCTTCCATTTATGCAGACAAAATTATCTTTGATATATATTCTTTTATTTATTCTCACCCCCTAATATAAAATAGCATTGTCCCTAGTGTTTAAAGAAAAGAAAATATAGAAGGGGATGAAGTGTAGGAGAGGAGTTCCAGAATTAAATTTTAAAATGAGAATCATGTAATGAAGTAACCTAGTTGTTGAAGTTGATGATTTTCTCTTATTTAATCCTTTGATATCCATGTTACTCATAAAATCCCCATAATGGATGACTGTTTTTTTCATTCACCGATTTATTTTGTAACACCAACAATGGATTCAAGGTATGGGTAGAATCTGGGTTTCCTATCAGAAGGTTCTTTGTTTAATTATATTAGCTCGGCATGGTCCCTAAATTTATCAACTTCTGTATGGTTCATAGGTTGTCTAAATTAACACCTCCTCCATTTATTTTTTACTAAATGATTCAATGAATCATTTAAACCTATGGCCATTTACATTAAAGACATAACCCCTAGTGGGATCCTGAATCTATACTACCACATGGGGGTTCAGATGATGCCCTATGTAATTCGCTAACCATTTATTGGTTATAAATTAATTTTGGAAATATAAAAAAGAATGAATTTTCCTAGTTTGAAGTGTTTTATTTTAATGTTACAAGATTAGTAGGCTAGAAATATAGATATTTTATTCCTTGAATTTTCATAAGCCTTCATCCTATGTTTCTCATGTTTATTAAAGTCTAATTTCACTTTTTTCTGCCAAAGAGATATTGAAGTTCTTTCTTTTGACTGCCCAAAAGGCCTTATGTTTTATTTTGAGAGTTAAATGGGAAGATTTACAATAAACCAAACTATACGGTTAATTTTGTAATATGGTTTTGAATATAGTAAAATATTCCCAAAGGGAATATATGAGTTTCTCAGACCAATCTTTCCTAGAGGTATTAATAGTTTTTTCAAGAATTTTCTTTATTTACCGATTTTTAAACTCATATAGATCACCGGTTTGAGGACTCTAGGAAGCTTAATCTTTGTGGGAAATAACATACTTATACATGAGTTCTAGTAAAGGACAGTTGTATAAATGGGTTTCATGATCACTGATGACAACCCTTGGAATTCCATATCTAGAAAATATATTCTCTTTTAGAAATCATATCACAAAATGATGATCATTGAAATTTATTGGAATGGAATCAACCAATTTTTATACATAATCAACAGATAAGAGGATGTATATATATCCCCTATAGTTTGGTAAGGGTAACATGAAATCAATTCCCCAACAATCAAATATTTCAACTACTAGAATTGTAGTAGGGGAATTTGATTCTTTTTTGTTATGGATTCTAATTTTTTTCATAGTGGACAACTATGGAAGGATGGGTAGGAATTATTATTGAGTTTATGCCAAAATAGACCACTTTTGAGGACCGTCATAGTTTTCATATTATTATAAAAGTGTACTTCACATCCCTTTCCATGATATAATTTATGAATGAACTCTTCCTTATACTTAGGAACACATCTCCAAATGAATTGATTAGGATAGAACATGGAGATGTATGGATCATCAAATTCACAATGTTTTTCATCATTAAGTAATTTCCACTTAGCTTGGTCTTGAAGAATTTTTGAATGATACACATAACCATGTTGGTTTTTAAGTCATAATAAAATGGAAAATCACTCACGGGATAATGGTTCTCATTGGGAAATGTGTCAATCAAGGAGAGGTGATGAAAGTTGTATTTGAATTCCATCCTAGAGTGGTGATTAGCTAAAAAATTTCAACACCATTTTTATATAAAACGGTTATATAAAACTCCTGAAGAATAAGGAACCATCTAATTGATTTATCCTTTGCATCTTGTTTTTGGAAAAGTTATTCCAAGATTAATTTTTTTGGTGACAATGATATGAAATCCTATGTGATAGGACCTGAATTTTAATAAAAAAATATAAAGAAACTATTTCTTAGTGGTGGTTTTATTGATTTTTGCATCATTTAACGATTTACTTGCATAAGAAATTACACATGCGGGTTTATCACAACCTTTTCCTAAGACTTCTCCTTTAGTGAAGTCACTCTTATCACATATGAGTTCGAATTAAAGTCTCCAATTAGGAGATTTCATGATAGTTAGAGAGATGAAGGATGACTTTAGTGTCGATAATGATTCCATGGATCTTTCTAACCATACAAATGGAGCATCATTCACCAGAAGAACAAAAATTGGTTAGTAAATAGAGCTAAATTTTTTAATAAACCTTCTATATGAGCCAGTATATCCAAATAATGACATAACATATTTGAGATTTCTTGTAGAGGGATGCTCAATAATGATATCAACTTTGGACTTATCAACATCAATACCTCTACGAGATTGTAGATAGCCCAGAACAAGTACTTCCATTACAATGAAATGAAATTTTCCCAATTTAGGATGGGAATATTATCTTCACATCTAGGAAAAACCCTTTCAACATTTTTAAGGTACCCATAAAATGTATCTCTAAAGATTGAGAAGTCATCCATAAAGACCTCTAAACAATCCCACCACCATGTCAGAGAAGATTCCCATCATGCATCACTGGAAGGTATTTGGGAATTACATTAACCAAATGGAGTGAGATTAATGGAAAAAAATTCAGAATTGAGAGGTGAAGGTTGTTTTTCTATGAACTTTTAAGGATGCGACAATTTGATTTTACCTTGAGTATTCATCTAGAACATAGTAGAAGTAATGACCTTCCACTCGCTTGAGGACTTGATCAATGAATGGATAAGGGAAATAATATTTCTTGGTACATGAGTTTAGCTTCATATAGTTAATGTACACTTTAAATGTATAGCTTACCCTTGTGGGGAGAACATCACCATCCTCATTATTAATCACAATGATTCCTTACTTATTTTGGAACCAGTTGAATTGGGATTTCCAAATCACACTCAACAATGGGATGATGATACCGAATTTCAAAAACAATATTACTTTTTACCTTACCACATCCATAATATTTGGATTGAGTCTATACTATGGTTGATGACCTATTTTTAATTTTGATTCATGTACAATATTATGAATTCCAATGAGAGGGACAATCTTAAGAATATCAAACAAGGTACGTCCAATTTTTCATATGCTTTTCCAGGACTTCTAGAAGAATCCTCTATTGATTGGATTCAAGAGATGAATAAATGACAACTAATAACGATTTATTTTCCCTAATAATTTATACATGGGTGATAAAGGCGGGACCTTAAATTCGAAATCAGGTGGGTTAACACTTTCTAAAGAAGGATGTGACTTTTCATCAAAGTCAGTTTATTTTTCCAAATTTCATGACAGAATTAGTTCCTTTTGAACATAAGTTTCAACCACCACATTGGCCAGATAAATCTCAAGAATGGGTATAAACTCAATTTTTTTTATTTATCCAATGGATTTATTGATTGGTGATTCAAAAAAAACTCATTAAAGGATGTATCTGAAAAAGATTCCATTAAAGGAGACAAATTCCTCTCACGTGAAGAAAAGAAATCAATCTCATATTAACTTAAATAGCATTCAATAATTCCTCGATTTTCCTCTGGTTCATTTCAACACTGCCTACCCAATTCACCTTATTTATCTCAACATCATCTCTAATTTTAGAGTTTTTATTTTAATTTTTTGGATCAAGGCTCATATTTTTGAATCTTATTATCATTTTTCCATTCCTAACTCAGATTATTGACTTGATTTTTGAGAGGAATAGGTGACTAATGATGATTGAAATTTGTTCTTTAGTTCCTAGATTGGGATGATTTCAAATTACAACGAAGTTGTAAGGTTATATATATTTTTAAACTTTCAAAGGATCATTTCTTTAAGATCTCTTTAGGATCCCTAAAGTTATGATAGGTAAGTTATAGTGTGATAGAAGTTGGATAAAGCTCTTCGAGCCCTAATTAGAAATAAATTTTATATGGAAAGAGGTTAACACAGACTCATAGATCACAAATGTATTTAAAAACATTGTTTCTCCAAGTTTTAAATTGATGTAAGGATAACCTGGGTCTTCCAAATTAGGAGTAATGTTTTCTTTATTGGTGGTATTTACATTAGAATCCAAAAGGAATTTGTTTTAATAGGAAAATTCTCTTTTAAAAGTGAACATGTCTTTAAGGTATATTAATTATGTAAGTATGGTTTGGATTGAATAGATAAGGGGAATGTTCTCATAATCTTCGACGAATATTTTCCTCAAATTTTCTTTCAATTTTGGTTTAGATTTTCTTCTCATGTATTGAGGGAAGTGAGTGGGTTGTTTGATTGTTTGGTGTGGTTGTGGTTATTTCACATTATCATGGAATTTTTAGAATCTGATGGTGGTTATTTAACATTTTCATGTCATTTTTTTGATTTTAATGGTTCTGGAATGGATTTAGCAAATTTTTTAATGGATTTACCACTTCTTAAGACTACCACTACTGTTAGGTGTTTAAGTGATGATTGTGTGAAGCTTGATTCTCCCCTCAAAGTTGGGGAAACCTAAGTCAACTAGGGTTATTTTCCTATTTTAATGGGTAGTAATTCATGTTTAAGTGATGAAACTTCAAAATTAATTATTTTCATTTTTTTACACAATTTTTAAAGGATTGGGAGAAGGATAGATTATGTAGAGGATAAGGCTAATTAGTATATCTCAGGAGGATACTTTTGTAGTTGGGATAACTGTTGAATGGGTTGCTGGATGGGTTATTTCTATTTTACAAGAGGATATTGGTTTTGGACTAGTTGTGGATGGAACTGAATATGGTTTTGAAAATTATATGGAGGTTAGGGGTTTGACCAATGTGGATTACTAGGTTGTTGGATGGGTTTTTGGTTATCTTTCCAATGGAATCGTGGATGGTCATTGTACCTTAGATTGAAAGTATTTAGGTATTGTGTCTTTTGAAATTTTAAAGCGTTGAACTCCACTGGTGGTTCTCCTAAAATAAAATCCTTTGGATGGGATGTTTGGGAAGTTTGTAGTCTTCATATACAAATTTTCACAAATTTTGTAAATAGGTTCAATAGTTTGGATTTCTTATACCAACCTAAGATCAATCTCCTCGACCTTCCTTGTGGATGCAACAAGTTTTTCTCTAAGTCTTTTTTCTTACCTATGAGTTTTCATTCCCCTAGATTTGGGTGGATTCTCATAGTAAGTTGATGTTCCCCATGTTTGGTTTTGTTCAGCCAGAATTTATAAATACTCATAAGCATCATTTGGGGCTTTGTTATTGAAAGTTTCATTACACATCATGTTAATGAATTATTTTTTTCCTGAACCCAAACCTATATAAAAGATACAAAATTTTTATAGGATTGAAAATTCTTGGTGAGGAACCCTATTGAGTGTGTCTTTGAAACTTTACTATGTTTTATTAAATGACTCCCCTTCTCTTTCAAAAAAAATTGGGTACTAATTTTAAGTGAAATTGTTTTGTAATAGGGGAATTATTTTTTGTACAATTCTATTTTAAATTAGTCCCACGAGTGGATTGATGTAGGTATCCAATTGTTTAACCAATATTAGTATCAATACATCATTTATAAAGGAAATATACACATCTTAGCTAACTCAATTTGATGTTGTGGGCACATGGTTTCAACAATGTCATTGAACTCCTTGGCCAGACAGTATCTCATTGATGAATCCATACCATAGAATATTTCAAGGTGGTTTAGGACATGATGCTTAAATACATTATGGGATTATCTATGGTAATAATGTATAATGTAAGAGGTTTAATTAGCATAGTAACTTTTGAGTAATTAATTCATGCTTTGGCCAAAAACATTCCCAAAGTTTGGGACTTCCTCATTTGGATTTATATTTTGGTTCCCGCTTAGGTTTATGAGTTGGAATATTTGAAGAAGCTCCATTAGAAGTGGATAAATTTTTTAATCTAAAGTATTTGGGATATTATGTTCTAATGGGAACATACAGTTAGGTGTACTTGACTCCCAAACCCCATGATTATCCAACCTAATTGGGTTGTTTGATTGGTCATGAGTATAAGTGGACATGCACCAAGAAAAAGTGGAAAAGAAAAGGGAAAAGATAATATAAATTATGTGATAATAGAGAAATAGGGGAGAAAATAATGAGTTAATATGTTGACATACTTGGGTCCCTAGAAATGGAACCAAATTTTTTCTCACCCAAATTTACCCTTTTTTAGGGTTGAAGCATCCTCATGTAGTGTGGCTTTGTCACGTCCCATCCCCCGAGGCCCATGACTTGACTACCCCAAGCCCGCCTTCTATAGGCCAGGGGCTAGCGACTAGCACCGAAAGGCGTATTCCCTAGAACTGTAAAGGTATTGCCTTTATAACCTATAAACTCACGTAACAAATCACACAAAATGATACGACCACAAGAAAATTGTTTAACAAAAAAAGTATTGAAATTAAAAGGGGTCGGAATACAAGCCCCACTATAAAGATACAAGTGCAACTGAAATAAAATACAACTAAAGAAAGAGAAAGGACAACTACTGGATTGTACTCTGAGGTTCCTACCAGGAGGGTAGGTACAGATCGCCTCCTCAGCACTCCATGTCCACACGTCTCCTCTGCGTACCGACACACCATACGGTCCACCTCCGAGTACCGTCTAGTCCAGGTACTCTCAGCCTCAGTCAGCGCTATCTGTTGTCAGCATCCAACAAAACAAGGTGTGGGCATAGAATGCACAGGGGTGAGTATAATGATACTCAGTAGGGACCCCGATACCCTCAAGGAATCACAAAATCCACTAAGGATAATCCACAAATTTAGAAAATAATGGATAACCTTACATAGGTATATGCCCATAAATATGCCTAAGTTACCAAGTAATCCATATCAAACATGAATAAACACAGAGGTTCTGACTCATCTCACACCAGTTATAACTTCTGTATAGTAGTAGAGATAATTAGTTATATCTTCTGAATCATATTATTCTGTTAAGAGGATCTGCTGCTGACCTGCACAGAATCTCTAGGAGCTAACCCGCATAGGATCGCTAGGAGCTGACCCACACAGGATCACTAGGAGCTGACCCACATAGGATCGCTAGGAGCAGACCCACAGAGGATCGCTAGGAGCTCACCCACACAGGATCATTGGAGCTGATCCACACAAGATTGCTAGGAGCATACCCACACAGGATCGCTAGGAGCTGACCCACAAAGGATTGCTGGAGCTGACCCACACAGGATCTCTAAGAGATGACCCAAATCAAATCGCTAAGAGATGACCCACACATGGTCCCTAGGAGCTGACCCACACAGGATCGCTAAGATCTGACCCACACAGGATCCCTAGGAGCTGACCAACATATGATTGCTATGAGCTAACCCACACATGATCGCTAGGAGCTGACCCGCCTAGGATCACTAGACCTAACCCACACAGGATCACTAGGAGTTGACCCACATAGGATCGCTAGGAGATGAACCACACAAGATCGCTAGAAGATTACGCACACAGGATCCCAAAGTTCTGACCCACACAGGATTGCTAAGAGACACTCTTCTCATCACAGCCAGCTACTGGGTTTCCGCACTGGGCTTGCTCATCTCCAAGAGAGTCTTCTCCCCAATCCACTGATCAATTCTCCAACAGCCACGATGTCCCCTGAAGAAGTATCTCAATGTACCTCAATGTCATAGGGGTCTCAATGCAAGAGATGAAGCGTCAATCAGACGCCCGGTCTGTGAGTTATTAGCCTTTTAGTCCCGGGGACCCAGTTGGATTCGTTATTGATCCAACCCGACCATACCCCATCTTAACCCAAATCTCTAGTGGGGTATATTCAAAGGGACTGTCTCACTCCCAGATTTCTAGCGCCGCTGACGGTTCGTCAAACAGACATCTGTTTCCAAAGTTATGGTCAGAAGAATGTAAATGCATCATAGTGGGCCCAGGTTCGGTCTGACCCAGTCAAACAGACCCGGCTCGACCCATCTTGGGCTGACCTGGTTCAAGTCTAATTGGCCTAATCCCTTGGGTCTAGCCCGACCCTCTGGATGGACCTCACTCGTTGGGTTCTTCCCGGCCTGCTGGGTTCACCTCGGCAGGCCGCGAGGGGCCAGAGGGCTGCTGGTGGTCGCGAGGCTGCGGAGGGTGTTGCAAGGGTGCAAGGCCATAGGGAGGCTCAACCGGGGCGGTTTGGCCGAAAGGACAGAGATGGCTTGGGTGGCGGATCAGCCTAGACGGCGGTGGTGACTCGGACGGTGGCTCGGCTCGGCGGCGACACCTCAGCCCGGATGGTGGTGGCGGCTCGGCCAGTAAGTTGGCAATGATGACTTAGCCCGGATAGCGAAGGTGGCTCGCATGACAGCGGTGAATTGCCCCAGACGGTGGTGGTGACTCGGCCCAGCGGCGGAGGCTCAGATGGCGGCGTTGGCTCGGGTCGGCTCAGCTGCGGACAGAGCCGAGCGGCGGAGGGCGCAGTGTGGCGATTATTGTCGGGTGGCTTGGGCCACTGATGGCAGAGCGCCGCTGGGCGTGGAGGCCATAGGGTTGTGAGGCGTCGTTCCTTCATCGGTGGTTCTTGAGTTCCACTGGTGCTGACCACTGGCACTGGCCGTCATCACCAAAGTTGCCTTCTTCCATCGTGAAGAATACACCATTCAATAAGAATTACAGAGGGGTCGGTCCATGTTTGTTTTTTCCGCAGCCTCCACATTAGTACGGTAGCAAGTATCTCAACAAGAACAAGAATGTGTATGGAAGATATTTTAGAACTTCAATCCGCAGAACATTCATCAACCACTAATCCCATTCCCGCAAAAGAAACATAGAAAGGAATATCATGGGAACAAAACCCCTACCTCGTTTGATTCGTCGATGGAGATCGTGAGGGAGAAGATGACGTAGTTGGGGAGGGGAAGACGATTTTCAATTGAAGACATCCCACATTGGAGGATGTCCCGAGGAAGAAAGTCAAATTCGAGGTCGGCATTCTTCATTGGCATTCTTCGTTGGAGATCTTTCTGCGAAGTTCTCCAATGCTCTCTCTTTTTCCAAGCCGTTTCCCCAATTCCACCAAAATTAAAAGGTAGCCCAAGATAATAGATTATGATATCTATTATTTAGTTTGTTGGCACAAATTCAAAATTTCCTAATTTAATTAAATTGATTTGTAATAATAAATGTTGGAGGAGTTTAAGAGGCTCTCCCACATTTAATAGGACCTTTGAGGGTTTCCCATTAAAGGGGAGTTCAAGGGGGTTTATACCTCAGGTGGTCCCCACTACTATAACCTCTCATGGGAGGTTAGTTCGGGTGGTCCCCACCATCATAACCTCTCATGGGAGGTTTAGGTTTGGTGGTCCCCACTTCTCGACATCCACATGAAATAAAAATAAAAAATAAAAGCTACAAAAATTTATTTTTATTTTATTCTTTCACGAATATGTGAAAAGCTAACTTCCACCCTCGACCTAATGTGGTCGAGGTGATGGTCTCCTTAAAAAAATACTGACGTTGCGAGTTCAATGATGCCCTAGGAAATTCTGGTTGTTTACATTCTCCCCACCATAGGTCTTTACATCCCCGTAAGCCACAACTTAAACTATGGGGACAAGTGGGGGTACTGATCACGCTTCTGAGCCTCCCGCTCCCATGTGCTCTCCTAGAGGTTCTTGTGCTTCCTGAAAACGCACACCAGGGGTATCGTCCATCCACGAAGGACTAGCTCCTGTAGATCCTCAATCTCTACTAGAACCTCCATAAAAGTCGACCCATCGTCGACGTCCAAGTCTCTGTGGTCGATGATGTGGGAAGGGTTCTGCACATATCTCGTCAAATGGGATATGTGGAAGACGTCATGCACCCGGTGCAACTGATGTGGAAGAGATAAGCGGTATGCCACCTCACCAGCTCTGCTGAGGACCTAAAATGTTCTGATGAATCTCAGAGATAACATGTCGCCTTGGCCAAATATCCACAAACCTTGTCGAGCTGAGACCCATAGAGAGACGTGGTCTCCATCCTCGAACTCCAGAGGTCTCTGTCTCTTGTCGGCATACAACATCTACCTACGCTGTGTAGTCTTCATCTGCTCCGGGATGATCAGAACCTTTTCTATCATAGCCCATACGATCTCTGGTCCCACTAGTGCTGACTTATCTAGGTCTTTCCAGCACAAATTTGATCTACAAGGTTGCCCGTACAACGCCTCAAAAGGTGTCATTCCAATGGTGGAGTGATATCTATTGTTCTATGAAAACTCCACTAATGGAAAGTGATCCTCCCAACTACAACTGAAGTCTAGGACACAAGCATGTATCATTTCCTCGGGGGTATGAATGGTCCACTCAGTCTGACCATCCATTTGAGGATGGAAGGTAGTGCTCAAATGAAGCTGTGTCCCGAAAACCTCCTACAACCCCTTCCATAGACAAGAAGTAAAATTTGCATCATGATCGGACACAATCATCGAGGGTACTCTATGTAGCCGCACAATCTCTTCCACATAGAGGCATCCCAAGCTCTCTACTAATCCCTTCTCTTTGATTGGTAGGAAGTGGGCCGACATGGTGAGTTAGTCAACGATCACCCGAATCGAGTCATGACCCATGGATGTATGTGGAAGTCCTGTCATGAAGTCCATCGATATCTAATCCCACTTCCACTCTAGGACCTCTAAAGGCTGAACCGACCATGTTGGTACCTGATTCTCAGCCTTCACTTGCTGACTTGGGAGGCATCAAGAGACAAACTCTGCTACTGATTTCTTTATTCCCAGCCACTAGTGGTGTTGTTGGAGATCATGGTACATCTTCACCACTCCTGGATGTGCCTCTAGAGGGGATCTTTGGAACTCCATCAACACTTCCTCTTGAAGTGACACTAGTACCATGGTATGTCCTCTAAAGTGGATGACGTGCTCCCCACCTTCAGAAAATCCATCAGGTGCCTGTCCTATGGCTATCTGAGCATGTCGCGTCTCGCAGTCTACGTCCCCACGATACGCCTCCCTAACTCTCTGAAGAAGTGGGTGAGTGACTATAAGATACTGAAGAAAATCTTTTCCATCTCTATCCACAAAGGATATCTACTAGGCGTCCAACTGCTTCATCGCCTCACCTAGCAGTTGTATACCAATCCTCCTTCTGAGTGCATTTGCTACAATGTACCCCTTCCTAAGAGTATAGAATATCCCGAAGTCAGAGTCCTGGAGGAACTCAATCAAACATCGCTGTCTCAGGTAAAGGTACTTCTGAGAGAAGTTAGACCTAAGACTCTTGTGATCAGAGTACACTATAAAACTCTCTCCCATCAAGTAATGTCGCCACATCTTCAAGGTGAATACCACTACTGCTAACTCCAGGTCATGGGTAGCGTAGTTCTGCTAATTCTATCTCAGCTGTTGAGAAGCATATGTGATCACTCCTTTCTCCTTCATCAGGACACATCGTAGTCTGGTCCCTGATGCATCGCAGTAGACTAAGTACCCTATGCCCTCTTCTGGATGTCTCAATATGGAGGCATTAGTTAGCCTCTGCTTCATCTCCTGAGAACTCTTCTACCATCTCTCTATCTATGAAAGGGTTACCCATTGTCCATTAATGCTGATAGTGGTGCTGCAACTCTAGAGAAATTTGGAACAAATCTTCAGTAGTATCTGGAAAAACCCAGGAAAATTTGGACCTCTGTCACACTCCTGGGTGGCTCCCAAGCAAGTATCGCCTCAATCTTCACTGAATCCACTGAAACTCCAGCCTTCGATATGACATGTCCCAAAAAGTGTACCTATTAGATCCAGAACTGGAACTTAGAGAGCATACCATAAAGCTGGTGCTCTTGGAGTGTGTCCAGTACTACCCGCAAATGATAGGCATGTTTCTCCTCAGTAGCCGAATAGATCAGAATGTCTTCGATGAAGACTATTACAAAGCGAACAAGGTATGACTGAAATATCATATTCATGTGTCCCATGAACACTGCTGGAGTGTTAATTAAACCGAATGGAATACCCAAGATCTCATAATGTCCATACTAACATCTAAAAGCCGTATTCTACACATCCTCATCCCACACTCTGAGCTGGTGATAGCCTGATCTGAGGTCTATCTTTGAGAACCACTGTGCTCCCTTCAGCTAATCAAACATGTCCTCAATCCTCAATAGTGGGTACTTTTTCTTCACAGTCACCTGGTTCAGGTGCCGATAGTCATCACAAATCCTCAAGCTCCCATCCGCCTTCTTGGTGAACAGAATTGGGGCTAACCAAGTAGAAACACTAGGCCAAATGAATCTCTTCCCCTGTAAGTCCTCTAGTTGTACTTGCAACTCACGAAGCTCTGTGGGATCCATACGATATGATGGTGTAGATATCAGTTCCATCGCAGGGTTCAAGTCAATGTAAAAGTCCACCTCTCTGCAAGGAGGTATACTCAAAACATCATCAGGGAAGACATCCCAGTACTGGTCCAGCACTATAGGATAATTTGGACTCTCCACATCAACTGCTATGAGGGTAAGGCTAGGAAATTGAGGTGTAATCGGATGCACCCTCTTCTATGTTAGTCTATCATGTGCTACAAAGGCTCCCTTATTCCCAGTGAAGGTAAACTCGGTCCCATCAGTGTGGAAACACTAAACATTGAACCTAATATAGTCTATCTGAGCATAGACTGTAGATAACCAGTCCATAGCCAAGATTACATCGTAAGGCCTCGAGGCTACTGCTAGGATTTCCCAGCCAAAGATCTCACCTCCTAGAGTAAGTTCACACTGTCGGAACCAGTGGGTAATCGTCAAATCCACTCCCGTAAGAGTCTCTAGTCGTAAGTATCGAGCTAACGGCTCCATCAGAATCTCTGAGCTCCGAATGAGGTCAATGGAACTAAAATAATGACTATAACCTGTGTATATAAGTACTACAGATAAGGTGGAGTAGACACAGATCGTACCTCGTATCATCTCCAAAGCACCATGATCATAGGCCTCATCTACCTAGAGCTGAGCTTGACCCAGTCCACATGCTCCCTATGGTCAGGGTGGACCTCCTAGTGGTGGTGACGATAACATTTCAAATCGTCATCCACCGACAGATGCACAACGAGCTCCTCTACCATGTATGCATGCTCCCTACGAACCTCCTCGATCGAACCTATGTCCCAACCTAAGCGGTCCATCGACCGTCTGCTGATCATCCTTATGGCGGTTCAGACCATCATGAGAAATGTGACCATTCTCGCCGCATGTGTAACACTACCGGCTCCTGGTATGACTAGCTCCGCCTCGGGTGCCCCACACAACCGATCCTGAGTCAAGAGGTCATCCACCTATAGGTCTAGTCCTCTTGGACCTCTGCGAAATCTGTCTGCTACCAGCTGTAGAAGACTCCACTACATGATGACTGGTGGTCGATCTCGCTGCTGGTGACTGATCAGCAAGGAAACTCTCCACTACGAGGGCTCTCTCTAACACCTCCACCAGCATCAGGATGTTGAGTGAGATCATCGAAGCCCTGATCTCCCGCCTGAGTCCCTACTCGAAGGTTCAGGCCCTGAATAAAGGGTCCCACACCATATCATTGGAGTATCATGAGAGGTTAGTAAACCTCGCTTAATACTGAGATATAATCATGCGGCCCTGTTGTAGATGAAGAAACTCTTATATGCACACTACACGAAGAGTCACTGGAACAAACTCTACCCGAAACTAGCTCTCAAAGTCTACCCAGAGAAGCATCACCTCATCGTGAACCTGGAGTATCAATCTCCACCATCTATCTACTACTTCCTGTAGAAGGCTGGCAGAAAGGATCACCATGAGATAGGCATGTGTCCCTACCAGTTGGAAGACTCTCACTACAGAATCCAACCAATCCTCAGCTGTCTGTGGTTTCGTCTCTCCCCTAAACCTGGGCGGCCGCTGGCGTTGGAACTCGTACAATGTGCTCAAGCGGCCTACACCGTCTGCTGCTAGGGCTGGTGGCATCATTGGTCCAATGGTGAATGGTACCGCTGGTGCCTCTACTAGAAAAGGGCCCTGCACCGAGGCCTCATCACTTGGTGGGCTATTAGTGTGTGCTACTTTTGGAACCCCAGCTAATTGTCTGCATGGAGGAATCTCAAAAAGAAATAGGTGCCCCCGGTGAAAAAGTTATACCCTATAAGATGACTTAAGAGATTATAAAGAACTCTTGAAAACACACTCACAATCACTGTTTTCGTGCATTGAGTCAGAAATCAGAAGTCAGGGTCCTGGTGTTTGGATACGTCAGCCGCCACACCAACACTGGATTCCCTAAACTAATAACCACACTCACTAAACTTAACTATATTACAGTTAAAAAGAAATATCAGAGTCCTATGTTCTACAGTAGAACCGAATCCTCTAATACCAATTTTCACGACCCGTCCCCTGGGGCCCATGCTATGACTACCCCAAGCCCGCCTTCCATAGGCCAGGAGCTGCCGACTAGCACCAAAGGCATATTACCTAAAACTAGGAATTCATTTCCTTTATAACCTATAAACTCATGTAACCAAGCACACAAAAAGATATGAACACAACCAAACTGTATAACAAAATGAGTGCTGAAAGTAAAAGGGGCCAGAATACAATCCCAACTATAAAGATACAAGTACAATTGAAATACAATACAACTGAAGAAAGATAAAATACATCTACTGGATCATCCTCTGAGGTTCCTACCATAATGGTAGGTATATATCACCTCATCATCACTCCATTTCCACTCATCTTCTCTGCATACCGACACGCCGTATGGTCCACCTCTGGGTACCGTCTAGTTCTTGTACTCTCAGCCTCAGTCAGTGCTGTCTGTCAGCTGCACCCAACAAAACATGGTGTGGGCATAGCCCGTGTAGGTGTGAGTATAATGATACTCAGTAGGGACCCCGATACCCCCAAGGTCTCACAAAATCTATCATGGATAAACCCCAAAGTATGAAAATAACAAATATCCCTACTTAGGTATATTCACATACATATACCTAAGTTATCAAGTAATCCATCTCAAACAAGAAGAAACACAGAGGTTCCGACTCATCTCATACTAGGTATAACTTAGGTGCATTAGTAGAAAATATTAGTTATATCTACTAAAACATTTTACTCTGTTAAGAGGCTCTGTTTCTGACTTGAACAGAATCTCTAGGAGCTGACACACACAGGATCACTAGGAACTCATCCACACAGGATCACTAGGAGCTGACCCAGACAGGATCTCTAGGAGCTGACCCACACAAGATACCTAGGAGATGACCCACAGAGGATCTCTAGAGCTAGACCACACATTATCTCTATGATATGACCCACACAAGATCGCTAGGAGCTTACCCACACAAGATCACTAGCAGTTGACCCACACAGGATCGCTAGAGCTGACCCGCACAAGATCGCTCGGAGCTGACCCACAGAGGATCCCTAGAGGCTGACCCACACAGGATCACTAAGATCTGACAAACACAGGATCACTGGGAGCTGACCCACATAGGATCACTAGGAGCTGACCCACACAAGATCGCTAGGAGCTAACCCACACAGGATTGCTAGGAGCTGACCCACACAGGAACGCTGGAGCTGACCCACATAGGATTGCTAGAAGCTGACCCACATAGGATCGCTAAGAGCTGACCCACAGAGGATCATTGGAGCTGACCCACATAGGATCGCTAAAATCTGACCCACATAGGATCTCTAGGAGCTCACCCACAGAGGTTCCCTAGGAGCTTACCCACATAGGATCGCAAGGAGATAACTCTTCTAGTCACATCCAGCTACTGGGCTTCGACAGTAGGCTTTCTCCTCTCTGGGAGAGTCTGCTTCCCAAGCCACTGGTTGATTCCACAACTTCCACAATGTCCTCTGAAGAAGTATCTCAAAGGACTGTCACGTCATAGGTGTCTCAATGCAATATATGGTGCGTCAATCAGAGGATTGGTCTTTGAGTTGTTAGACTTTTAGTCCCAGGTACCTGGTTGGATTCATGCTTGATCCAACCCTACTGTGCCCCATATTAACCCAAATCTCCAATGGGGAATACTCAAAGGTACCATCTCACTCCAAGATTTCCAGTGCTGATGATGGTTCATCAAACGGACGTCCGATGCCAAAGTTATGGTCAAAATAATGTAAATGGGTCATAGTGGGCCTGGGTCAGGTCCGACCTGGTCGAAACGACCCGGTTCAGCCTAGACAATTGGGTTCAACCCAGACCACTAGGTCCAGCCCTACAGGCCACGAGGGGCGTTGGAGGGCGGTGGTTTTCCGCAAGGCTACGGAGGGTGCCGCGAGGGTGTGAGCCCATGGGGTGGATCAGCCGGGGCGATTCGGCTAAAAGGGCGGAGGCGGCTCGGGCGGTTGCTGGGCCCAGACGGTGGCGGCGGCTCAGACGACGTCTCTGCCCAGCGGCAGCGGCTTGGTGGTGGCTCGGCACGGATGGCAGCGACTTCTCGGAAGGCGGCGGCAACTCGGCCCAGAAAGAGACAGCGGCTCGGCCCAGCAGTGGCGGCTCGGATGGCGGCGGCGACTCGGGTTGGCTCACCTGAGGATTGCGTAGAGCGGCGGAGTCCATGGGGTAGTAGTGGCCTCCGATGGTGGAGCACCGCAGGGAAAAGAGGCCGCGGGGTGGTGGCGTGTCATGCCTTCATCGGTGGTTCTCGAGTTCCTCCGTTGCCGATCGCCAGCACCAATCTCCTTCACCAAAGCCGTCTTCTTCCATCGAGAAGGATACACCATTAAAGAAGAACGACAGAGGGTTCAATCCATGTTTGTTTGGCCCACAACCTCTGCATTAGAGTGGTAGCAAGTGGATCAACAAGAAAAAGAATGTGTATGGAAGATATTTAATAAATTCAATCCCCGCAACCTTCGTCAATCACTAATCCCATTCCCGCAAAAGAAACATAGAAGGTAAGTACCTGGGAACAAAACCCCTACCTCATTTGATTCATCGACAGGGATCGCGAGGGAGAAGAAAACATCTTTGGGGAGGGGAAGACAATTATAGATTGAAGACATCCCATTTTGGAGGATTTCATGAGGAATAAAGTCTATGTTGATGTCAGAATTCTTTGTTGGCATTCTTCGTTGGAGATCTTTCTCACAAGTTCTCCAACGCTCTCTCTTTTGCCAATCCTTTTCTCCAATTCCACCAAAATGAAAGGGTAGACCAAGATAATAGATTATTATATCTATTATTTATTTTTTTGGAACAAATTTAAAATATCCTAATTTAATTAAATTGAGTTGGCAAAATAAATGTTCGAGGAGTTGTAGAGGCTCTCCCACATTTAATTGGAAGTTTGAGGGTTTCCCATTAAAGGGGAGTCCAAAGGGGTTTATACCTTGAGTGGTCACCACTACCATAACCTCTCATGGGGGGTTAGTTTTAGTAGTCCCCACCATTATAACCTCTCAAATGAGGTGTAGGTCTAGTGGTCCCCACTTCTCAACATCCACATGGAATAAAAATAAAAAATAAAAGCTACACAATTTTATTTTTATTTTATTCTTTCACGAATATGTGAAAAACTAACTTCCACCCTCGACCTTATACGGTCAAGGTGAAGGTCTCCTAAGGTGAATATTGGTGCTGTGAGTTCAATAGTGCCCTCAGATTTCAATTTTGAGCACCGGTTCAAAAGTTAGAAAAACCTGCTCGCACGTTTACTAAACATACCTGAAAGAAAGTTCAGAAATTCATTCTGGGCACTCTAGGGTTCGGAATTATGCACCATAAATTTTCATGGACTCGTAAAATTCCCATTTATTTAAAAATATTACATTGAAATTCTGGGACTTTATAATCTTGGGTTTTCAAAACCTCATGACCTAAGAATAAAGTTATACACATGTACATTCTATAGATTTTTTTTGATATAAAATAGAAAAAAAATGATTTATATGGTTTAAATTAACACTAGGATATATAATTGAATTCATTGTGAGATAATGAGTAGATCCTATATAATCACATGGGGTGGATTGGATGAATTCTTTTTAGACTATTTTAATTTCTTAAATTTGAGTTAGGTTTATTCAATGAAGTAAAACTGTCATCATCACATACTTTTTTAATACCTACACACCTTAATACTAATCACCTATACACTTGGAGGATAATTTCATGATCACTCCAAGGTAAAAGGTCGTATTAGCAACAAGAATGTGTGGTGTTAACGTTTAATAAGGAGGAGGAAACAAGTAGTCGTCGAATGAAATTCCCAATTAAAATAAATGATTTGAGGTTAAAATAACATGAAATAATGTCCAACATAACCCCATGAAACTTCATTTCGATCAACACATAATAGGGTTATCCTTCCAGTTATTCAATTATTTCAATTGAATATGGAAGAATACATAAAGAGGTAGAGTTGAAGAAGAAAAACAGTAAAAAAACAATCACTCCACTTTTGTGTGAATAATTTCACAAAAATTGTGAATAAAATCACTCATTAAGTAAATGGTATAAAAATTATATATGAATAATATAATAATATAAAATTAATAAATTACACTAAAAACTAAGATGATTTGAGAAACATACAAAAGAAAGAAATACGATTAAAACATTAAATTGGAAGAAAAACATAAAAATAAAAAAAATACACAACTCTTCCACAATCCTCTAACACCACTATCTTAAATATGAATTTTGGGAGCCTTTGGTAAATCCCCAATATATAGAGTCATCATAATTAATTATGGTATTCATGGGTGTGTGTAATGTTAATGAAATGTAGAATTTTTCACCATTGAAAAAAAATATAATCCATCATGCATCCACCAAATAGAGGCACTAAAATGAACTTATATAAGGCTAAATTTTGGTGGGACGTAGAATAAGAAATTTAATCCCATTATTTAATTTAATATTCTAGAAAATTTAAGCCCATTTTTTCTGAGATATGATAATAATGGTGGGTTGTCATTCTGGGCCACATATTTGGGCTTAGAATTTCATTATCAACTTGGGTCACTTAGAACTCTCTCAAAAACTAGAAATTATCTATATTAATTGATAAATGATATTTTATTCATGATTATATTTATCATTAGTTAAAATTTGAGCTTCATTGGGGTTATATGATTTCCACTGAAATTATTTTATTGGGTTGTTGTCTAGCTCACTTCATCCAGAATTTCGAAGGTTCAAGGCCCACTATGGTCATCATCCTAAATGAATCTCCAATAGATCTGGAAGGATATAATATTCATAATAGAATGGGATACCTGAAAATGAAATGTGAAAATAAAAACAATACCATTGGGTGTTTTAGGAGGTGTTCAAAAATTTACCATGTAATAGTGTATTTTAAGAAGGAATTACAATCATGATAAGAAATGATGTTCAGATTATAAAATGAACTATTATAAGTTTTATGAACATTAAATAACATGGAAATTATAATATAAACAATGAATATTATCTTATTTCAGTGGATAATCACACCCTCTTAGAGTATGAATTTGATTTATCCCTAACTGACATTCATGATGGCGTATTATAGGTTGTGATGAAACGTTAAGGTTAGTGTAAGCAGAATTTTGTATCAAGATATGAAATATTCTCATAAGAAACATAATTATTTGTAAATTCATATTTATTTTCAATGTTATAAAGTCATATGGGGTCACACATTGTGGTTAAATGAATGTGAATTATGTTTTTTTAAACATAGAGAGTTTATTTAAAATTATTTGTGAATTTATCCTAATTTATTTTTTTATAGAAATTTAAAAATTATTTCATGTCATGTGGTACAAGATAAAGTTATTGATAGATTTCAAAATGTTTTTTTAAATTTCCATAAGGATTTTTTTATATGGTTTCACAAAGTTATTGTATATGATATATTACAAAGTGAAATGTCACAACCTGCATTTGGATTTAGTTAAAGTGGGTGATTGATGAAGATACTCCCAAAATCCAATATAATTCATGGGATAATTTTGATTATATCATATTTTATGATATGAGTATGTTATATGGTTTGATATACATGACATAAAATGAATGTTATTCGCTTTGGTCTATATCATTTCGTATGATATATTGATATTGTATCACTGCTACCTCATCAAATCATAGTGTACTATATAGAAAGATCATAATGAAATGATATATGATAATAATATCTTATGATTAACATGGAATTATATGATTGAAAATGGAAAATGTATTCTATGTGTTGGAATTTGATTCCTCTTTAACATAATCCATCATTGATTATTAATATTTCATATGATGAAATATGTGGAATAATCGAATGATGAATTTGACTGTTAAATATATGTGTATCATCGACCAAGGGTTATAATTTTCTTAAAACCATATTCCACTTATTCATAAGTTATGAATGTATGAGTAAATACATGGTGGATCATGGATCATCTTGGAGGCATATATAAAGAGTCTAAATGACAGGAAAATTGTGTCTAAGTATTTCTAATATTCTTCTTGTTGAATATCTTTTATCATTATTATCATTCTTCAAGCAGTGCTAGAATACCGTAGAAATAAGAAGGATCTCACCCAAACATTGGGTGATTCTTCAACCCATTCATACTCCTATGAAGAAGGAATCCTTTGGATGCTTCTTAATGGCCTTCATAAAACTTTTTTTTGGTGATATGATATTCATCCAAACTTCTATGTGAGGTACACATGTTCATTATTATTATAATACATGGTTTCAGTTTTAATGCATCTATATCTTGATTTATGGTTTCTTATTGTCTTACAATACATTAATAATTGTTATTTGATCCAAAGAAACCATTTTTTGGGTTGGTTTAAGTCTTTTATTAAATGTATAGATGTTAAAACATTGGGAAGAAAGACTAATTTTTAAATTGAAAATTTACCATCCTGGGTCCAAATACCAAAATAGTGAATGGGTTAAGATGAAAAAACCCCAAGAGTGTTCACTGATCTATAATGACCCAGAATTTCCATGTAATTTTTTTTAATTAAATGGGAATTTTACGAGTCTGTGAAAATTTATGGTGCGTGATTCTGAGGTCCGGAGTGCCCGAAATGAATTTCTGAACTTTTTTTCGCATACGTTCAGTAAACGTGCGAGCAGGTTTTTCTAACTTATGAACCGATGCTCGGAATTGAAATCTTAGGGCACCGTTGAACTCTCAGCGCCAGTATTCTCTTAAGGAGACTTTCACCTTGATGACAGTTGGTCAAGGGTGAAAGATAATTTTTGGGTTTTTCATGGAAATAATAAAATAAAATAAACACACATTTAATTATATTTTTTGTAACCACCCACTTGTGGATATTATGGTGATGGGGACCATAGAAGTTTTATTCTCCAAATTTGAATGCTTGGTGGTGGGGACCACCCAATCCTAACTCCCTTTTGGATATTATGGTGGTGGGGACCACTTGTGGAATGAAACCTCTTGAACTCTATAATTAAGTGGGGAGAAACCTCTTGAGCTCCCCACTTAATTGTTCCAACCCTACCCCACATAATTATGCCCACCCACCACATTAATTTATCCATTTTTAATTTTTTCCAACAAACATAATAGAGGGGATAATATATTATTTTTGAACCACTTTACATTTGGGTGGAATTGGGAGAAAGCTTCTCCAACAAAGAATGCTTCCTCCATGAAGAATGCTTCCTCCACAAAGAACGCCAACAAGGAACATCTTCGACTATAAAGAACCAACACATGAGCCTGGGATTGGAGGTGTGTGGCGGACGAGATGAACATCAATGAATTCACATTCTTCCTCATGCTAACGTCGTCAAGCAAACGAGGTAGGGGTTTATTTCTATTTTATTATCACTTTCCATGTTTCCCCCTTCTAATTCTTCTGCGGATTGGGAATAAAGATTGATGTGGGTTGTGGGAAATGATGTTTTAAAAAATCTTCCATACACGTTCATGCTTTGTTCTTTGTGAACCACTTACTACAAATATGAACGTGGAGGGTGTGGGCCAAATGAACATGGCCCGACCCCTCTGGCGTTCTTCTTTTATGTGTTCTTCAAAATGGGGGAAGGTGAGGAAGGCGACGAAGACAATGTCGCCGCCACCCACGACCTCCGCGACCCACACCGCCCAGCGGCGCTTCTCCCACACAGCCAAACCGGCCCCACGCCAGCCGAGCCATCTGCGACCAGACCGAGCCGCCGCACCGCCGTGGTGCCGCGCCGCCACCATGCCCAGCCGCCGTGTCGAGCCACGCACCACCGCCTTGTCAAGCCGTTGCACTGCCTCTGGCCGAACCCCCTTGTCGCGCCTCCTCCGTGTCGAGCCGTCGTGCCACCACCGTCCGTCATGCCGATCTTTCGGGCCGCCGCTGTCCGCCGATCCCCGCCACCATCCGCTGAACCGTGCTGTTGTACGGGCCAAGCCGAGCTGCTTCCACCATCATACCCTCTCCGTAGCCCTCCGAGCTGCCCAAGCCACCATTGTGGCACCCTCTGAGGACGAGCCACCTCCGTGGACCCCTCGCGGCTGTCGGGCCGAACCCAACGGGCCGGGCCAAACCCATCGGGTCAGGCTATGTGGACCCGAATCGGTTCAGCCCAAGCTGGGTCGGACCGGACCCTAGCCCACTATGACCCATTTACCTTCTTTGACCATAACTTTGGCACCGGATGTCCGTTTGACGAACCATCAGCGGCATTAGGAACCTTTGAGCGACTCGGTCACTTTGTGTATACCCAAATGAGTTTTGGTTTCAGATGGGGAACGGTCAGGTTGGATCGAGCATGAATCCAACCAGGACCCCGGGACAAAAAGCTAATAACTCATAGACCGGGCGTCCGATTGACATGTTGTCTGTTATGTTGAGACCCTTTTGATGTGGCGGGCCTTTGAGATACTTCTTTGTGGGACTTAGTGGTAGTTGAAGTATCGACCTATAGCTTGTGGAGCAGATCCTCCTGGAGGTGAGCGTGCATAGTGTGGAGACCTAGTTGCTTGCTGAGACTTGACGAAGACTGACCGTTTCGACTCGGAGTGACTCGACAGAACCAGTGGGGAGTGCTTTTGTGATGCGGCAGACCCATGGTGGGGAGTGACTTGGTGACATGATAGAACCGTGATACTCAACAGGAGGAGTACCTCAGTAGGCCTTGAGGGGGATTTCCTTTGTGTGACATGGTGGAACTACAGTGGGGAGTGCCTCTGTGTGACATGGAAGACCCACGATACTCAATAGAAGGAGTACCTCAGCAGTCCAAGGTTAGTGGGAAGCGCCTCTGTGTGACACTACATGCCCACTGTACTGGATAGAGTAGGAGTTCTCTAGCAGCTGAGGTGTTCGACGATGTGACTAGGGATGTTACTTGATACTACCCCTAGAATAAATCCTGGTGTGAGCTGAGTCAGAACCTCTGTGTTTTCCTCATGATTGAGATTAATTACATGATAACTTAGGTATATGTATGGGCATATACCTAAGTTATGTTATCTGTTATTTTAATACATTTTGTTTTATCCTTGTTGGATTTTGTGAGACCTAGAGGGTCTCAAGGTCCCTACTAAGTATCGTTATACTCACCACTGTATGGGCTACGCCCGCACCTTGTTGTGTTGGATGAAAATGAAAAACAGTGCTGACTGAAGCCGACACAACCAGGACTGGACGGTACCTGGAGGTGGACCTTACGATGAGTCGGTACACGGAGGAGTGCTGAGGAGGCTATCTGTACCTATCCATCAGCTAGGAACTTCCGAGGATGATCCAGTAGTTGTCTCTTATTTTTCTTTAGTTGTACTTGTACTTTCCAGTTGGGCTTGTATTCGGGACCCTTTTTACTTTTAGAACTCTTTTGTTAGATAGGTTACTTGGTGTTTCGCATCCAGCTGTGTGCTTGCTTGTGTGTCTATTTATAGGTTATAAAGGCAATGCCTTCCTAGTTTTAGGGATTTACGCCTTTGCTGCTAGTCTCCAGACCCTAGCCTATAGAAGGCAGGCTTGGGGTAGTCACGACATAGGCCCCGGGGGATGGGTCATGAAAAATTGGTTTCAGAGGTTTCGGTTCTACAAATGAACTAGAACTATGATATTTTCTATGAATAAATTTTGTTTAAGGTAATGAGTGCAGTTTTCAGTTCATGGAGTCTGGTGTTGGTGCGGTGGCTGAAGTATCCATACACCAGGACCCTGACATTTGATATCTAACTCAGTGAATAAAAAAACTGACTGCGTGTGTGTTTTCAAGAGTCTTCTTTGTGAACTCTTTGAGTCAACTCAATATGTATAAATTTTTGACTGTGGGGAACCTATTTCTTTTCAGGATGCCTCCATGTAGACTGCCAGTTAGAGTTCTGAGAGTTTTACGAACTAATATCCCACCGAGTGATGAGGCCTCGGTGCATGGACATTTTCTAGTGGAGGCATTAGTTGTACCACTCCCCATTGGGCCACTGATGCCACCAACCCCAGCAGCAGATAGTGCATGCCTCTTGAGCGCATTTCACGAGTTCTAGTGCAAGAGGCCACCCTTGTTCAGGGGAGAGATGGACCCACATGTATCTGAGGATTAGATGGAGGCCATGGTGAGAGCTTTCCGATTGGTAGGGACACAGGCTGATTTCATGGTGATCCTTGCCGCCATCATTCTACAGGAAGTAGAAGGCAGATGGTGGATCTTGATGCTCTAGGTTTAGAATGAGGTGATGCTTCTCTGGGAAAACTTTGAGATCCTGTTTCTGGTAGATTTTTTCCCAGCGACTCTTCGCACAGGGCGCATTTAGGAGTTAATTCATCTGCAGTAGGGCATCATGAATGTGTCTCAGTTCTCAGTGAGGTTCATTGACCTCTCATGCTACTCCACAGATACGGTGAGAGACCATTTTTTCAAGGCCCGAACCATCAAGCAGGGACTTAGGTAGGAGATCCGGGATTCAGTTATCTCATTCAGCATCCCGACGTAGGCTGGGGTGTTAGATAGATCCCTCATATTGGAGTGTTTCCCTGCTGAGCAGTCAGCAGCAGTGAGACCCACTACTAGTCATCACACAGTGGAGTCTTCTACAGCTGAAAGCAAATAGATTTCATAGAGGTCTCAGAGGATCAGACCTACAGGTGGATGACCGCATGACTCAAGATCAGTTTTTCAGGGCACCCGAAGTGGATCTATTCATTCCAAGAATGGGCATTGTTACGTATGTGGTGGGCAGGGTCACATGGATCGTGGTTGTCCAACCCGTCATTCGGATGATCAGCATACGGTCAAAGGACCGCCCAGATAGAGACAATGATTTGACCGGGGAGGTCCGCAGGGAGCAGGTGGACGTGACAAAGGAGCTGGTCGTGCAACTTATAGTGGGTGATGATTTGAGGTGTTATCGCCACCACCATAAAGAGGGCCACCTCGACCGTAGGGAGTAGGTGTACAGGGGAGAGCTCTAATCCAATCAGCTGAGGATTAGGATCATGGAACTCTGGAGATGATACAAGGTATGATCTGTTTCTTCTCTACCATAGTTGCAGTACTTATAGACACAGGTTCCAGTGATTCTTTTATTTCCACTGCCCTCATTCGGAGGTCATAGATTCTGATGTAGCCATTGGATCGATCCTTACAACAAGAGACTTCTACAGGAGTGGATTCGGCGATTACGCACTAGTGCCGGTAGTGTGAGCATACTCTAAGAGGTGAGAGCTTCGGCTGGGATCTCCTAGTAGCAGCATCAAGGCCTTATGATGTCATCTTGGGTATTGAATATTTATCTATATTCCATGCTCATATTGACAATATTAGGTTCAAAGTGTGGTGTGTCTGCATAGATGGGACCAAGTTTCCCTTCACCAGTAAGAAGGGAGCCTTTGCAATGCAGGATGGACTTACCCGAAGAAGGGTGTATCCGATTAATCTTTAATTGGCTAGCCTTACCCTCGGAGCGGTTGAAGTGGAGAGTCAGAGTTATCCTGTAGTGGTGGACTAGTACGCATGTGTTTTCCCTGATGATCTCCAAGGTCTACCTCCTCATAGAGAGGTGGAATTTTACATTGAATTGTACCCCAGGACGACACTGATATCTACACCAACATATCGGATGGTGCATGTAGAGCTTCTTGAGCTGCAAGTACAGCTAGAGGACCTGCAGGGGAAGGGATTCACCTGGACCAGTGTTTCTCCCTGGGAAGCCACGATTTTGTTCTCCAAGAAGTCGTATGGGATCCTGAGACTTTGTCTCAGCTATCGGTGCATGAACTAGGTGACAGTGAAGAACAAGTACCCACTTCTGAGGATTGACGAACTCTTTGATCAGCTGAAGGGAGCACGGTGGTTCTCGAATATAGATCTCAGATTAGCCTATCATCAGCTCAGATTACTAGACGAGGATGTGAATAAAATGAGTTTCAGATGTCGGTATAGCCCCTATGAGTTCTTAGTTTTTTCATTTGGTGTAACAAATGCTCTAGAAGTGTTCATGGGACTCATGAATAGGATCTTTCAACCATTCCATGATAGCTTTGTAGTATTCTTCATCAACGACATTCTAATCGACTAGACTAGTAAGGAGTAGCTTGCCTATCATTTGCATGTAGTACTATACACACTTTGAGATCACCTTCTTTATGGTACACTCTTGAAGTGCCAGTTTTGGATCTGAGATATTCACTTTCTAGGACATGTCATATCGGAGGCTGGAGTTGTAGTAGATCCGGCGAAGATTGAGGCAATACTTTCTTGGGAGCCACCCAGGAGTGTGACGGAGGTATGGAGTTTCCTTGGTTTGGCTAGATACTACTAGAGGTTTTTTTGAGATTTCTCCAGAATTGCAGGACCACTATTATCTATGAAAAAGAAGGGGAAACCCATTCGTTTGGTCAGAAAAATGACAGTGGAGTTTTCAGGAGCTTAGGCAGAGGCTGACTAGTGCCCCTATCTTGAGGCTTCCAGATGAGGGTGTAGGGTATGTAGTATACTAAAACGCATCAGGGACTGAACTCAGATGTGTCTTGATGCTGGAGTGAGTAGTGATTACATATGGTTCTCGACAACTGAGACAGTACGAGCAGATCTATGCTACCCATGATCTAGATTTAACTACAGCAGTGTTCGCCTTGATGATGTGGCGGCATTTCTTGATGGGCGAGAATTTTATAGTGTACTTTGATCACAAGAGTCTCAGGTATATCTTCCCCTAGAAGGAACTAAACCTAAGATAATAACGTTGGCTTGAGTTCCTCCAAGAATATGACTTCGTGATAGTCTATAATCTTAGGAAGGGGAACATTGTAGCAGATGCACTCAGCAAGAGGTCTGGTATACAACTGCTAGGCAAGGAGACATAGCATATGGCTACCTAACAGATATCCTCTGTGGATAGAGGCGGAGCAGCTTTTATACAGTCTCTTACAGTCACTCCCCCACTTCTTCAGCGAGTCAGAGAGGTGCAACATGGGGATGCTGACTGCGAGCCTCGACATGATTAGATACTTATAGGGAATACACCTGATCAATTTTCTGAAGGTGGGGAGAACGTCATCCTCTTCATAGGATGTACCATGGTACCAATGTCACATCAGGAGGATGTTTTGAGGGAGTTCTACACATCCCCTCTAGTGGTACATCCAAGAGTGGTGAAGATGTACCAGGATCTTCGACGACAGCACTGGTGGCCGGGAATGAATAAAGCAGTAGTAGAGTTTGTCTCTTGGTGCCTCACTTGTCTGCAAGTGATGGAAGAGTATCTGGTACCAGCAGGCTTGGTTCAACCTTTAGAGGTCCCAGAGTGGAAGTGGGATGGGATATCCATGGACTTTGTGATATTAATTCCATGTATATCCAGGGGACATGACTTGATTTGGGTGGTCGTCGACCGACTCACCAAGTCGGCTCACTTCCTACTGATCAGAGAGCAGGGTTCAGTAGAGAACTTGTAGTGACTCTATGTACAAGAGATTGTGCGGTTACATGGAGTAACTTAGATGATTGTCTCTAATCATGATGCACAATTTACTTCCCAGCTATGAAAGGGGTTAATGGAGACTTTTTGGATGCAGCTTTGTTTTGAGCACAGCCTTCCATCCTCAGATGGATGGAAAGACTGAACGGACCATTCAGACCCTCATGGACATGCTGCGTGCTTGTTTCCTTGACTTCGGTCACAGCTGGGAGGATCACATACCTTTGGTGGAGTCTTCATACAACAACAGCTATCACTCCACCATAGGGATGACACCTTTTGAGGCGTTGTACGGGCGACCTTGCAGATCACCCTTGTGCTAGACTGACCCAGGGGAGTCCGCACTCGTGTGACCAGATATGGTTCAGGATACCACAGAGAAGGTGCTGATCATCTAGGAGTGGATGAAGACTACATAGAGAAGGTAGAAGTTATATGATGATAGGATACGGAGACCTTCAGAGTTTGAGGATGGAAACCACATCTTTCTAGGGGTCTCACCTCGATGAGGATTATATAGATTTGGATGAGGCGTCAAGTTATCTCTGTGTTTCATCATACCTTTTTAGGTCCTCAGCACAGTTAGTGAGGTGGATTACCCCTTAGCTCTTCCACTACAGTTTCACCAAGTGCAAGAAGTCTTCCACGTATCCCAGCTGAAGAGATACATGCACCACCCTTCTCACATCATCGACCACAGAAAGATGGACGTTGACGATGGGGTGAATTTTATGGAGGTTCTAGTAGAGATTGAGGATCGACAAGAGCCAGTCCTTTGTGGATGGTCGATACCTCAGGTGTGCATTCACTGGCAGCATGGGAACCTCCAGGAGAGCACATGGGATTAGGAGTTTCATATGCGTGCTCAGTACCCCCACTTGTTCCCTTAGTTTGAGTTGTGGATTATGGGGACGTAAACCCTAATATGGGAAGAATATAAAGACCTGGAATTTATATGTAATTTTTTAAATTATATGAGAATTTTACTAGTCCTTGAAAATTGACAGCGCGTGATTCTGAGGCCCAGATTGCCCGGAATGAATTTCTAAACTTTTTTTAGGTACGTTCAGTAAACGTGCGAGCATGTTTTTCAAAATTTTGAACTGATGATCGGAATTGAAATCTGAGGGAACCTTTGAACTTGCAGCACTAGTATTCACTTCAGGGTACTTTCACCTTGACGGTAGTTGGTCGAGGGTCAAAATTAATTTTTGGGTTTTTCATGGAAATAATAAAATAAAATAAACACACATTTTATTTTATTTTCTGTATCCACCCACTTGTGGATATTATGGTGGTGGGGACCACAGATTTTTTTTTCTTCAAATTGAATGCTCGGAGGTGGGGACCACCCGAGCCTAACTCCCTTGTGGATATTATGGTTGTGGGGACCCCCTGTGGAATGAAACCTCTTGAACTCCATAATTAAGTGGGGAGAAACCTCTTGAGGTCCCCACTTAATTGTGCCAACCCCACCCCACTTAATTATGCCAAAGCACCACATTAATTTATCCATTTTGAATTTTTTCCAACAAAAATAATAGAGGGGATAATCTATTATTTTGGCACCACTTTACATTTAGGTGGAAATGGGAGAAAGCTTCTCTAACGAAGAACGCTACCTCCGTGAAAAACGCTTCCTCCACGAAGAATGCCGACAAGGAACATCTTCGACTACGACGAACCAACGCACGAGGCCGGGATTGGAGGTGTGTGGTGGACGAGGTGAACATCGACAACTTCACATTTTTCCTCACGCCGAATTCGTTAAGCGAACGAGGTAGGGGCTTATCTCTATTTGATTATTTCTTTCCATGTTTCCCCCTTCTAATTCTTTTGCGAATTGGGAATAGAGATTGACGTGGGTTGTGGGAAATGATATTTTAAAATATCTTCTATACATGCTCATACTTTTTTCTTTGTAAACTGCTTGCTACCACTCTAAATGCAGGGGGTGCGGGCCAAACGAACATGAACCGACCCCTCCATCATTCTCCATTAATGTGTTCTTCAAAATGGAGGAAGGTAACAAAGGAGACGAAGACAACGGTGCCACCAACCGCAGCCTCTGCGACCTGCACTTCCCTGCAGTGCCTCTCCCTCCTGGCCGAACCGGCCCCGCGCTGGTCAAGCCATCCACGAACGGACCGATCCGCCACGCTGCCCCGGGCCGAACCCCCTCGCCGCGCAGCTGCCGAGCCAAGCCGCTGCACTCCCGCCATGCCGAGCCACCATGCGGAGCCGCCGAGCTACCACCATTCTGAGCCGCCGCGCCACCCCGGGCCAAACCCCCTCGTCGTGCTCCTGTCGTGCGGAGCCACCGTTCCGCTGTCGTCTGCCGTGTCGAGCTGGCACGCCTCCGGCATCCTCCGAGCCTAACCACCGTCTGCCAAACCGTGCAGCTATCCGGGCCAAGCCAAGCAGCCACCACCGCTGTGCCCTTGTCACGGAATTTTGAGCCACCCGAGCCACCCTCATCGTGGCCTTGCAAGCCGCCTCGATCCAAGATGGCCTGCAGCTGAACCCTTCCACGGTCGAGCCACCCTCACGACACCCTCCGAGGCTGAGCCGCCTCCGTAGCCCCCTCGCGACCGTCAGGCCGAACCCAACGGGCCAGACCCATCAGGTTATGCCGAGTCAACCCAAACTGGGTCGGCCCAGGCCGAGTCGGACCAAAACCGAGCCCACTACAACCCATTTACCTTCTTTGGCCATAACTTTGGCACCGTAAGTCCATTTGACGAACCGTCAGAGGAGTTGGGAACCTTGAAGTTATTCGGTCCCTTTGTGTATACCCATTGATATTTGGTTTGATATGGGGAATGGTCAGGTTGGATCGATCAGGAATCTAACTGGGCCCTCGGGACTAAAAGGCTAATAACTCATAGATCGGGTGTCCGATTGACGTGATGTATGTTACATTGAGCCCCCTATGACATGTCAGACCTTTTAGATACTTTTTTTGTTGAAATTTGTGGCACTTGGAGTATAGAGATGTAGATTGTGGAGTGGATCCTCTCAGTGACAAGTGAGCATAGTGTGGAGACCTAGTGACTGGCTGAGACTTGATGACAGCTGACTGTTTTGACTCGGAGTGACTCAACAGGCCCAGTGGGAAGCGCCTTGGTGACGTGGAAGACCCACGGTGGCGAGAACCTTGATGATGCGGCAGACCCATAGTACTCTACAGGAAGAGTACCTCAGCAGGCCTTGAGGGGCAGCGCCTCTGTGTGATGCGGCAGACCCACGGTGGGGAGCGCCTAGGCGTTACGTGGAAGGCCCATGGTACTCGACAGGAGGAGTACATCAGTAGTCAAAGGTTAGTGGGAAGCACCTCTATGTGACATGACAGGCCCAGTGTACTTGATAGAGGAGGAGTTCTCCAGTAGCCCAGGTGTTCGATGATGTGACTCGGGATGTTACATGACATTACCCCTAGAATAAATCCTGGTGTGAGCTAAGTCAGAACCTCTATGTTTTCCTCATGTTTTAGATGGATTACTTGATAACTTAGGTATATTTATGGGCATATACCTAAGTAAGTTAATATTTTTTTCATACTTTGTGTTTTATCCTTGTTGGATTTTGTGAGACCAAGAGGGCTCGGGGTCCCTACTGAGTATCTTTATAATAAACCTTGCATGGGATATGCCCGTACCTTATTGTGTTGTAAGTAGA
Organism: Viscum album; assembly: GCA_963277665.1. NCBI lineage: Eukaryota > Viridiplantae > Streptophyta > Magnoliopsida > Santalales > Viscaceae > Viscum > Viscum album. The sequence continues at coordinate 57,583,074 of OY728132.1, read as the reverse complement.
TGACGGACATCACTAACTGAGGCTAAGAGTACTAAGACAGGACGGTACCCGGAGGTGGACCTTTTGACGAGTCGGTACACAGAGGAGACGAGCAGACGAGGAGTGTTGAGGAGGTGATATGTACCTACCCTTCAGGTAGGAACCTCAGAGGACAATCTGGTAGCTGTCTCTTCTTTTTCATCAGTTGTACTTATACTTTCCAGTTGGGCTTGTATTCTGGCCCCTTTTTACTTTCAACACTCTTTTGTTATACAGGTTACTTGGTGTTTCGTATCCAGCTGTGTGCTTGATTTTGTCTGTGTTTACAGGTTATAAAAGCAATGCCTTCCCTGTTTTAGGGATTCATTCCTTTGGTGGTAGTCGCCATCCACTGGCCTATGGAAGGCGGGCTTCGGGTAGTCATGACATGGGCCCTCGGGGACAGGTCGTGACATGATCCTTGAGGAAATTTTAATAGCCCTGCGATCCAAAATTAAATATTGGGGAATTATTTATCCACATAGAATAACATAATAATTCATTACTACATTATCCTAAAAACCAGCATGGATAGTCCATAAATTGGACATTTCAAAAGATAACTAAATTCATGGTTTACATTAACTAGGTACTAGTAGAAGAGAAATAAGGAATCTCTATATTAATCAAATAAAAATCATATAATGTTTAATCAAATGTATATAAATGGTAAAAAATAAATTCAACACCAAACCGGGCTAAAAATACTCAGATTAGATCCAAGTGGGTGATATTCCAAAAAATTCTCTAGCTAACCAAAAAATGAGCTCTACAATGACCCATAATTTTATCAGTGGAATTTACCTTCTAATTAGATAACTGTGTCATATTTAGTATTATAGAAATCATATTCACCAAATAATAGAACCAACAAAATTTTATTATATTAATTTGAAAACTACATTTAGGGAATATATATGTCCAAAATAATTGAAATTATTACAATGGGATAAAAAATAAAATTAAGATAACTGTAATATGAAAAAAATTATATGTTTTATCCCTCAAAATAACCTCACTCATGAAAAACAATATATAAATGAAGTAGAATATTATTAATTGAATATCAATTTTGGAAATGAGAATATATATAGCCCTTATATAAAATAGAAGTGAATTAATAATGAATGAAATGTGGGTTATTTATAAAAAATAGGGAACCTAAATGACTATTAAGAATCTGACCATTAGAATATTAATCTGATTATTGAAAAAGTAATATGACCATTGAAAATATTGAATTAGCCATTAGAATAGTATCATTTCCTATAAAAGTGTAGAATAGTATTTAGGTATCTTATAAAATGAAAATATTATATATTTTTATCACGATACATGTAAATAAATGTTTTAAAAATGGTAAAATAAGTGTTTAATGTTTTGAAACATATTAGTTTTATTTATATTTTATAAAAAATATAAACACATGAAATAAAAAGTATTTCTAAAAAAATATTATAAAAAAATATTAATTTTTATTATAATAATAATTTATTTTTATGAGGCCATAAAAAAATTTTCAAAGGGTTGGAAAGATGATTATAATATTAAAATTGGTGTTTTTTCAAATAAATAAGGATGTTAATTAAAAATTAAATTTCTTGTAATTATAAAATCATTTTCATAAAATTGATTTCATTTTTGGAATCTACATATCAAAAAATTATTATGGTGTATTTTTGTATTTTTCTAAAATAATTGAACTTTTTGATGAATAGTGAAAGCGAGTAAAATATGATATTAAACATTATAAGTTAAATGCATGATTTATTGCATATGGGATGATGTAATCTCCCATTAGTTCAAAATAAAATTTACTAGTTATTTTATAGTCACAATAATCAACACTATTAACAATCTTAATCCAAAATAATTAACTATTTAATATAATATAAAAAAGACCCCTCTCCTCTCCTTATAATTACCACCCATTATCCTCGCACCATATAAGATGAAGATATTACCCAAAATCTACCAAAATATCCCCTCATCTCTCTCCCTACATCCGTATAATCTTTTTTCTCCTAAATATGAAAATACAAAGGTGCCTTAAGTGGAAGCCTAAGAGGAGACATCCAAAGGAGATGGTAACACACTCAACCGAGCATTATTTATTTATTCCCTTATTCTACCTCCTCAATCCCTCCTTACACAAAATGTAATGATAATTTTAGTATTATTAATATACTTAATTATTTTCATATCTATGAAATATTCCATTCTTATCTTCTAATATTCAAAAAATAAAAACATCATACATATTATGTTGGTTCACCGCCTCCGTGGAAGATGAGTTTTTGTTTTTCGATTATCACAATTATTGTAGGTTTAAATTCACTTAAAATGGGTTAAAATGACCTAAATTTGTATATTATATATTATTTAATATTATATAATTAATATATATCCATAATATTAAATAAAACAAATCTAGTTCATGGTTATCAGTAAAACTACCAGAATGAACTAACTGTATAAAGTTTACTTTTTTACTAAATGAATAATCTATATATCAGAACACAATGAATATTAAGGACCATTTAAATTTATAAATGGTAATTAATATATTTTAATTTCACTTTTATAGTTTTAGTATCATTTTATAATAACTTCAAAAATTATCTACAAGCAATCTGACCTTGGAACCATGAAACAAACACCCTCAGAATAACCAAATTACAATTTATATCTCGTTAAAATGGTTGTAAATGAACATAATATAAAAATAGTAAATAAAATAAAGATTTAAAACTTTCTTAATTAATTAATTAATTAATATAACTTAATTATTCATGATGTTAATTGTAAGTGACAAATGATTCAAGACCTCAGGTATGAGATCTCTTCAAACCACCACATTTTTTTGAGTTATTATGTCTCTCCATTTACCCCACTTTATCTCTATATTATTCATATATAATAATTATATAGTCTTTATATATGTCCCAAAAATATATACCTAGTTTAATTCAACTTTCCTTGATGGGGTTATAAATGTTTTAAAGGGTCCCTTATAAATTTCTTTCGTTAAGAAAACCAAATTAAAGGGAATTTCTTTGTTTCTTATCTAATTAAAATACCACTTCATAAAAAATTTAATCCATAATTATTTACTAAAATTTATCATTTTATTATGGAAACCACTTTTTAGTTCATTTTTAGTTTTATAGATATAAATATGCTCTCTCCCTTCTCCAAATACTATTTTCCCTTTTCCATATAACCCCGCTTAGGAGTTACATTTCCAAAGTGAATACTCCACATTTTTTCATGTATTCACTCCACAAAGACATAATTTTCCATAGAATATACCTATTTTTTACCTATTAATTTACAATAATACTTTCATCCCTTCTTTCGTGGAAACTATTATGTTATTTCATTTGGTTATATTATAAGACATGATTATTCAACACATTTCATTCCATGGGTAACACTTATGTTTATTCCTTAGATTCAATTTTATAATGTGGAACAAATATGCATTCCCATGTTATGATTAGTTCACCTATATAGTTCTTCAACGAATTGGGTAATTTTTATATCTCTGTAGATGATATTTATAGGATTAGGGAGTAAACTGAATCCATAATGGTACTATGCCCACCACGTTATATAGTCTTTCTAGTGAGCCTTATCTTATAATTATGTCATTTCGTATTTTATTTACACATTTAAATGTTTACATTATATTATTATTCCACATTATTTATATCATTTTTTCATATGATTTTTCATGACCCTTTCCTTTTATGATATCATGTTATGTCTATTGACTCATAAGTTATGTTTATTTATCATGTTTATTCCCTTATTAGGATTTATTTATCACCACTTTCTTTTAGGTATTTCCTATGTTATCCTATGATGTTTTAGTTTTTTAATGATATTTAGGAGATGATTATAGTGGATAAAATAAATATTTTTTTCTTTAGTCACATTTTGATGTATTATAAACCTAGTCTTCCAAAGACACTTGACCTTATGAATCTTAGGTTGTGTATAATAGATATTTATGTTAAAAATCATATAATAAAATAATAAAAATACTTGGATACCTTTCGTTGGAATTATAGAAAGTTATATTTATTTTTAGGTATTAGGGATATAATACTTTAGTGAGAAACATAAGGATATGTTTATGTATGTGAAAAACATCATGAATTTTTGGTGAAGTATATAGCAAGTGGTTTCCAAGTAATGAAGTCTCTATCTAAATACTATGAGTGTATGTGGCTCAAGAACAGATATACCTAGGGTTAATAACTATAAAATGTCTCAATGGTTATTAAATTTATTTATATCAGTGCATGACAATGAAGCCTTTCTACACACCTGTTTTGACACTCCTAGGGGATACGCTTTAGAAAATTCACAAAATCTTTATGAGCCATTATAAAGGACATTAATATATTATTAGATTAGAAAAACTAATATGAAAAGGAACATGGATAACTATGATTGAAACCTAAAGGCTTATAATTTTGGATTTCCATGACATTTATGATTTATTCCTTCTATGTTCATAGTTTCCCTTTTTATATGATTTTTAGTTTGAGTATTATCATCCCAAATTTTATTTTATTTATTATATTTAATGGCATGAGATATGAGAAACCATACGAGTAACCAATGTGATAAGCAATGTGATTATTACCCTTATAATATTTATAAGCTAATAGAATTTGGAGCCAATAACTTTATGATAGTACTGGCTTAATAAACTCATGTTATGAATAATAACGTGAATCATGTGGAACTCCCCCTTACCCTGAGAAAGAGAAAGTTGTTTTCAAGTACATTATGTAACAAAGGCCTCTGACTTTCATAAGATCTCTTGATACACTTATCATTTAAAAATCGATTAAAAAAATTGAAAAGATATTATTTACCCTCCCATACTCTGAGAAAGAGACATTCATATTTTTTTTCTATCACATGGAGGGGGAAATGGCCAGTGATTTAAACAGATCAAGAACATGAAGCCCAATGAGTAAATTGATTCCTTGGAATGTGAAGGTTTCAAGAAAATAATTTTTAATTATTGTTTTCCTTAAATACTCCATCATAAAACAGAGAGGGAGTTCCTTGTATTGATGAAAAAGAAACATGAGTCTATCAGGTAATATGAGGCAAACATCACAAGGCTTATAGGATATGTCTCCGAATTTTTAATCGATATCGAAATTGAGGTGGATCACTTCTTTAATAGATTAAGTCCAATTATATGAAAAATATTTAATGAATTATGAAATTTATATATATAAATATATTGTTTATTGTTCCCTTAAGGTTGATATAGAGATTAGTGAATCTTGATGGCCTCATGGGGTTGGTGACGGAGATGATAAAATTATGTTTTATTTAGTAGGATAAATTGATAAAACCCATGGAATAAATAAAACCAAACTAATCATGTGTAAAAAATGAGGGAAGAAACATCCTGAAAACTATCTCAATGGAACAGGGAGATAAATCAATTGTGGAAAAGTGGGTTATCAAGATAATAAATTATAAAGGTAGAGGAATAAGTTCCCTAATGTGATGGAAGTAAATAATTTTTTGATCAGTACTCAAACTATTGTCTTGTTTTACCACTAGAAAGAACATGGACATTATTCAATACAATTCTCTAGGATAAGTGTTGTTAAACATAATTAGTGACAATAACCTCCAATTCCTACAGGTCAAGGAAGGACATATGTTATTACTAATTATTAGGTGGATCCCAAAAATGATGTGGTGATAGGTACGCTGGTTATTAATGTAAGAATGTAAAATATAATATTTGATTATAGATCTACGCATTCTTTCTTATCATTCATATTTAGTAGACCTGTTTAGAAACAACCTCAAAACATGGAGGTTGAGTTATTTGTAAGAATTTTAAATGGGGAATTTATCACATCCCAAATATATAACTCCTCTTTAGTTAATTTTTTTGGACTGAATATCCCAAAGAACCTTTTAAAATCTCATTTAGTGGAATTTGATTCTATATTATTCATGAATTGGTTTTGCCTTTATTAATCTAGCATCAACAGCCAGGAGAGTGAAATCAACCATAATATCCCAAGTCATCCATCAATTTTGTATTAGTGTATATAGGGGTATGAATATACATTAGAATACTATTCTCAATAATGTATATTATTTTCTTATGAGAAAGAATATCTAGCTCAAATGATTGAGAAAAATGAGATAATCATACTTCAAGACATGCCCATTGTCAGGGACTATACTGATATATTCCCTGAAGAACTTTATGGTCTTCCTCATGACTAATAATTTGAGTTCTCAATTGATATTATACATGGATCTAAACCCATATCCATGAATCTTTATAGAATGAACACCATTGAGTTCTAAGAACTGAGTAAATAGTTATAAGAAAATTTGGACAAGGGTTTTATATGCCTAAGTGATTCACTATGGGATATGGAAGTCCACTTCATCAACGAGAAAGATAAGTTAACGTGCCTCTACCTTGATTAACGTGAACTTAACCCGATCAATAAAAAGAAAAATATCCCCTGCCATGGATTGATGACTTGTTCGATCAGCTATATAGGACCCAATATTTCTCTAATGTGGACCTTCAGATGGGATATCACCAATTGAAGGTAAATAATGAAGACATTATAAATAATATTAGATTAGCGACGGTTTTTTAGGGGTGGTTATGCACAGCCCCCTCAAAAATGATTTTCTCTATAAATTAGAGGGGGTTATTCAAAACCCCTACTAATCATCAAATATATAGGGGTTTCACAACCCCCATTAATTTTTTTCTGTATTCTTTAACTGTTTGGTGAGATTTTAGACGTGATTATGTTAAAATCATCACAAATTTAATAATTAGTGGTGTTATATATTCAGTTGGATTTTAGAGGTGATATATATATATATATTTATAATGGAATTAGTTTTTATAAAAGGAAATAGTGGGGGTTCCCAACTCCCTTTAATTTAAGAACTGAAAGGGGATTTATGAACCACTACTAATCATTTTGATTTGATGGGGTTCTTGAACGACCACTAATCCTTTAGATTATAGGGGGTTTTAACTCTATAATTTTTTTAAATAAATCCCATATAAATTCAAATTTTATAATATATATGTGTGTGGGTGTCTGTGTGTTACAAAACCACATTATATAAATGTATTTAAATACGTTATAAACATATATATAAAGTCATTGTATATATAATTTAAATAAATACTTATATATATATATATAATTTATACAAATATAAATATTTGTATACATCTAATAAATTTAATTTTAAATATATTTATTCAAATATATAAAATTTATATGTGTTTTTATAAATACTGTACATTTATTAAATGAAATTATATAATGATTTACATTATACATATATTATATATAATAAATTTGTATGGGTTTTTATGTATAAATACATTTATGTTATATTAGGAATACTAATGTATATATAATATGGTCAAAGATATATATAAATATACATATTATATAAGTATATTATTTGCATTGTATTATGAATATTTCATTATATTTAAATTTATATATATTATATAAGTTTATTATATATATATATTATAGTATACCATATAAATTATAAATTAATTTAGTAAATATAAATATTATTTAATTATATTATGTGTTGAAAATTATATGAATGTATTTAATTTGTTTGAGTATATATATGTGTGTATACATGATATAATATACATTTATATAATTACAAACATAAATATATAATATAAATGTATTTAATATAATATATGTATAATATAAATCATAAAATAAATGTATAGTATTTATAAAACCTAAATATAATTTTTATAGTTTAAAAAATATGTGAAATAATAATAATAATAATAATAATATTCTTACACACACATATATATAAGTATATAAAATTAATTATATATATATAGTATCTATAAATATTATATAAATATATAAATACACACACACAAATATAAATTTATTTATAAATATATGTAAAGGTATATATTTATATATGCAATTATAATTATTTATATATATTATATATACACATATATATTTATATATATACACTAATATATTATGTTATGTATATTTCTATACAATATATATATACATATATTATCACAAATTTTCGTATCTAAATAAATAGAAGTTATTGTATATAATAATTGAAAACAATTACAGATTAGTGGAATAAGCCCGCCTTGTAGTTCGTGTGAACCCTATTTCGAATCCCTATAGAGGATATTTTTCCATTCAATGTGATGGGTTTGCGGGATAGGCGTTCTGCATGTGCGTGTGTGGGGTGGTGTTGTGGGATTGATGGGACATAGGCATGTGGGGGGCGGTGTCGGGGTGCCTTGTGGGTGTATGTGGGTGTTGGGTTGGTGGTTGTCCATGGAAAATTGAGCGATGTCAGGGGTTCCTAGGTGAGAAAAAGGAGTCTAGGTGGGGTCGTCCATTGGTTGAGTGTTGGGTGAAAAAAAGGTCAAAAATGAAATTTTGAGGGGCAGTTGTAGAAGAACCTCCCCCAAACTACTGATGTTTGAAATTCAATTAGGGGTTGTTTTGACCACCCCTAAATTGATATTTATATTATGGGTGGTTATAAACGCCCCTAATCCATCTATTTATGTGGAATTTAAGAGGGGATTAGAGGGGGTTTGAACCCCATCTAATTTAACCACCATTAATTTCAGTTACATTTTATTAGCTTCACTAAAACCACCCCTAACATTGTAGGGCATCCATATTAGTGGCTGTTACTCATAACTATTGCAAAATTATTTAGAGTGATTTATAACCACCTATAATGATATAAATTTTTAAATGAAATATTCCAAATATTTCCTTTCAAAAAAAGTGTGAACACTATGAGTTTTTAGTGGTTCCCTTCAAACTCACAAATGCTTCACCTATCTTCATGGCCTTAGTGAATAAGGACTTTACCGATTACCTCTGAATTTTTTTGGTAGTATTTATAGATGATATTATGATATAATCTAATATTAATGAGGATTATGATGATCATTTTAACATTATGCCTATGGATTTATGAAAGGATAAGTTATATAAAAAGTATTGTAAATGTGAGTCCTAGATGGAGGAAGTTCCATTATTAGGGAATGTTATCCCCAATAAATAGATATATGTGGATCCTTCTAAGACTAAGGAAACTGAGATGTGACCTAGAACAATATCTATAATGGAGATCCATTGTATCCTTGGACAGTCTTGGTATTAATAATGATTTTTGAGAAACTTCTCATGATTTTGAAACTATTAACCAATATAACTCAAAAGGGAGTAAAGTTTTTTCTAGACCAATGAATGTGAAGATAGCTTCATGGGATTGAGAAATAGGCTTGTCACTACATCAGTACACACACTACCCACAAGTGGGTATCTTTTCATTGTATATAGTTATGATTCAAAGAAAGGATTAGGTTTTTCACTAATGTAAAATGATAAATTTATAGCTTATTCTTCATGGAAGTTGATTGTTCATTAGAAAAACCACCCAATTCATGATTTGGAGTTGTATATAGTAATATTCACATAGAAAATTTGGCATCATTATCTTAATGTGGAGATGTGTGAGATACATATGGATTATAAGAGCCCAAAGTATATATTCACATATAATGAGCTTAATATTCACCCACGAAGATGGGTAAAAAAGGTCAAGGATTATTATTTATCAATCTATTACCATCCTTGGAAGGAAAATATAGTATTAGATTATATAATTACGATGGATCTTATAACCTTATCCATTATGATAATTGAGAGGGAACTAATCATATTATACATTTAAAGGATATACATGGTGATTATAAATAAAGAAGCATAATCATTCATTTCTCAAATGGTTACTCAAATGTACCTTTTAAAGAAGACAAAAGATGTTCAAAGGGATAATATTAAAATAAAGAAGAAAGTTGAGTTTATAAGAAATATAAAATCCTAGAAGATAAAAATTGATGAAGAAGGGGTTATAGGATTTGGGTCATGACTATGTGTACAATAAAATCTGGAGATAAATAAGGGGTTGTTTAATGATACACATAATTAAACCTTTCCCTTCCTACCAGGGAGTATGAAGATGTATCAAGGTCTTAAAGAGAACTATTTATGGGGTAATATGAAGAACAAAATCATTAAATTAACATAAATGTTTCTATTATGTTGTTAAGTGAAGGAATAAAGTAAAAAAGTCAAGTGGGATGATGCAACCATTACCTATACCTACATGGAAATGGGAAAAATCGCTCGAGAATTTTTCACTAGTGTTCTAAAAAAATTGAGAGGAAAAAATTATATATGTTTTTGTTAGATAGTCTTATAAATATTGCTTATTTCATTTCAATTAGAGATAACTTCTCACTCGATCAACTTGCAAGGATATATATTAGAGAAGTAGTGAGACTGCATGACACACCACTATTGATTGTTTCTGATCGAGATCAATTATTTACCTAAATGTTTTGGAAAAGTATCTAACATTCTATAAAAACTGATTTAAACATTGGTACTACTTATGAAATCGAAACCGATGGCCAATTTAAATAAAGTATTTATAAACTCTAGTACAGTTTGAGAGAATGCATGATAGATTTCAAAGGAAGATAGGATAATTATCCTCCTCTAGTCTAGTTCTTATATAATAATAGTCATCACTTAGGAATAAAAATGTCTCCATATGAATCTCTTTATAAGAAGATATATAGAACAACTATGTGTTGGGATGAAGTTGGAGAACACAGGCTGTTGGGAATGTAAATAGTTGAAGAAATGGTAGAAAAGGTCAAGACTATTTAGTAGCACATTAGGATAACTTGGAGTTGAAAAAGAACTATGCTAATAACCATTATAGAGACCTAGATTTTATGGTTGTAAATAAAGTGTTCCTCTACGTATATCTATGGGAGAAATTCATGAGATATTTTAATAAGGTAAATCCAAGTCCCATGTACATCAAACCCTTTGAGATTCTTGATCACATTAGAGTTGTGGCTTATCGAATAGAACGACTTCCAACTATGTATCAAGAACATGAAATTTTCCAGGAATTACTCTTAAAGAAGTAAATAACTAGTCCACCAAATGTAATGAATTAATTGGTAGTGTAACTGAAAAATTATATTTCTTATGAGGATAAAAAAATAAAGATCTTGGACCATAGAGATAAATTTCTACCCAATAAGACAACTCACCTAGTTAAAGTGTTATGGAAGAACCATAAGTATATGGAGGTGAAATGGGAACTGGATAATGATATGAAGAGGATTTTCCCTCACCTATTTTCACATTAGTATGTAAAAAATAGATGATGACATTTCTTAAGGGAGAATAATGTATTGACCTATAAATTTATTAATGGAATCTACCTTCTAATTATATAATTGTGTCATATTTAGTATTATGTAAATCGCCTGCACGACATGATAGAACCAAAAACATTTTATCACATTAATTTTAACATTACATTTAGGGAAAAATATGGAAATAATAATTTAAACAACTATAAAGGGATAAAAATTGAAACTAAGATAGCTATAATATAAAAATTTGAATGTAGTCGATCCACTATAACAATCGCACTAATGAATAACAATACAAGAATAAATAATATTATTAGTAATGAAATATTAATTTTTAAAATTAATATATATATAACCTTGAGTGAAAATAGAAGTGAATGAAGAATTAATGAAATATGAGGTATTTATAGAAAGTAGAGAACCCATATGATTGTTACAAATATAATAATTAGAATAGTAATCAATCATCACCTATGGAAAGTGTAAAATAATATTTAGGTATCTTATAAAATTAAAATATGACATATTTATATCGAGATACAGGTAAATAAATGTTTTAAAAATTAAAATATAAGTGTTGGTATTTTTGTAAAACATATTGGTTTTATTGGAATTTTCATAAAAATATAATGTTTTGAAAAAAATAATTTTTATAAAAAATTATAAACTAATCTGAAGTTTAATTATAATAATAATATAATTTTTTGAGACCATAAATAGTTTTTCAAAGGGTAAGAAAAATGATCATAAAATTAAAATTATTATTTTTTTCAAATAAATAATTATTTTATTTAAAAACAAAATCTCTTATAATGATAAAATTATTTTCATAAAATGTATTTCCTTTTTGGATTATAAAAATTGAAAAAAAAAATATGATGAATTTTTTGTGTTTTTCTAGAATAGTTGACTTTTTTGTAACGAATGAAATGCTATAAAATATGATATTTAACTTTATAAGTTAAATACATGATTTATTTCTTGTGGGATGATGTAAGAGCCCATTATTTGAAATTCACATTATATAATTACTATATATAGTCACAAGAATCAACACTATTGGTATTATTCATCCAAAATAATAAACCAATTAATATAATATTAAAAAAACACCCTCCCTTTTGCTTATAAATACCACCACTCACCGCCCCTTAATATCACACATTCTAAGCCTTGAAAATTCCACAAAATATAACCAAATCTCCCCTAATATCTCACCCCATGTACCTAGAAGCTTTTTTATCCTAAAGATATCAATCCTAAATTTCATTAAGTAGAAGCCTAATAGGAGACATCCAAAGGTGAAGGTATCACTCTTATCCGAGCATTCTTCATTTGTTTTCGTCTTCTGGCTCCTTTTCCTATCCTTATCCATGATGGTGTGATAAAATTAATATTTTTAATATAATTAATTTTTATTATATCAATGTAATATCCCCTTCCTCTCTTCTAATATTCTAAAAACGAAAACATCATCCATAATATATCAATTCACCACCTCTATGGATGATGAGATTTTGTTTCCCACTACCACCTTCATGGCCAGTTTAAATTCAGTTAAATTATTTTTAAATGATCTAAATGTATATGTTTTATATTTTTCATATTATGGAATGGATATATATCCATAATATAAAATTAATATGATTTATTTCATTATGGTCAGTAAAACCACCTAAATAAACCAACTGTATAACTTTAACATATTTACTAAATGAATCGTCCCTATGTCGGAACACATATGATTATTTAGGACCACTTAATTTTTTTGTAAGGTAAATGAATATTATTTAATTTAAAATCTATAATTTTAGTCTCATTTTACAATAATTCAATTATTATCCACTATTTATCTGTCCTTGGATCCAAGAAATGAATCCCTCAAAGTAGTGAAATTAAACTGTATATATCATTGAAATTATATTAAATAAATATAAAATAATTATAGTAAATAAAATATAGATGAAAAAGGTTATTAATTAAATATTTAATGAAACCAATTTTATTATTAAATATGTTAACTACATGTGAAGAATGATTATGGATGTAAGCTAAGGTATCTCTCCAACCCAACCAATTTTTTTGGTGTTATGATTTATCTCTCTTTGTATCACTTTATCTATCTATTATTATTATATACTACTTATATATTCTGTATATATATCATAAATATATATACCTAGTTTAATCCACCTTTAATTGATGGGTGTATACTTGTTTTAAATGTCTCCTTCTCAATTTCATTCATCTAGAAAATCCGATAAAAAGGAGATTCTCTGTTTCTTAACCCATTTCAAGTATCACTCCCTAAAATGTTTAAAACTACCCATTATTTATAAAATTTATAATTTTGTTATGAAAAAATACTTTTTATTTTATTTATATTTTATGGAGATTAATATTTTCATTCCCCTGCTTTAATGACTCATTACCCTTTTCCCTAAAACCTCACTTAAGCGGTCCATTTCTGAACTAATTCCTCCACTCTTTTCCATGTATTCACTTCACTTGGACATCATTTTTCATGTAATGTTATTATTTTTCACCAATTAACATCTGATAACTCTTTAATCACTTATTTTATAGAAACTATTAAGATATTTTATCTGGTTATGTTATAAGACAGTATTATGCAACCCATTTTTTCATGGGAAATCCTTTTGTTTATGACTCATGTTTGATTTCATTATGTGGAACAAATATGCTTTTGAACTTTATTATGGCTGCACCTAAACATAGTTCCAAAACATTGGTTAATTTTTATGTCTCATGACACAAAATATATAATATTAGGGAGTAAACCTAATCCATGATGGGACTCTGTCAACCTTGTTATGTTGTCTTGGTAGTGAGCATTGACTTATGCTTATGTCATGTTTTATATTGTTGTCACATTCTTATGTTTACATGATATTATGATTCTATATTATTATTCCTTATCTTCTTGTTTTATGATATCATGTTATGCCTTTTTACTCATAATTTATGCTTTATTATCATGTTTTTTTCCTTATTGGGATTTATAGCTCACAATTTTATTTTATGTATTCCCCAAATTTTTATATGTAGTTTTTGGATATTAAATAGATTTAGGATATCATTATGGAGAATAAAATAAATGTGTTGTTTGGTAATACCTTTTTGATGTATTATGAACCTAGTCTTCCAAATACATCTTTAGGTTATGATTATTCAATATTTATGTTACGAAATATTTAAAAATATGCGTAAAATACTTGGGTCACCATAGGATAAAACACTAACATAGAGACCATCCTGATCCTATTACCATATCACCAAGACATTATATGAACATCCACCAGTCACAATATAACTAAAATGTAGCAAGTGAAGTTGCATGTCCATCAACATATCCTTATAATGTGTGAGCATATACATACTCTACAACGAAACACCAACATGACTCAACATAACCATGAATAACTAGGTGTATGCATAAACATGTATACTCATTTACATTCATATACATCTAAATATTTTTATAATTACTGATTAATAAAAATCAACAATAATAAAAAATATACATATTATAGATGGATTAAATGGTATAACAAGTAACACGACGTATTAGGAGGGTCTATATCAGTATGTACCTACTCCAATCCCCATCATGGACGCTGATATGTAGTACAAATTACATCCTCAATCGGCGGTGAAGGACATACCTATATATATACATGAAAATACATATATATATGTATCAAATCTATGATCCTATAGACCCAACCTATTTGGGGAAAAGGAAAAGTGGTATACATAGTTAGGGTAATCTTATAACCCATCTCATTGAGAAATGGGGAAGAGGTATACTAGAGTCAGTGAAATATTTTAGCCCATCCCATTCAATATAAAATAGTCAGTGCATTATGATCCCATCCCATTTATCATACTCCATAAATGTATTATCTTTATATAATTTATATAACATGAACATACTACTTCTAGCATGATTTTATACATATTAAGAATTGTAAATGCTCATGATAACATTACAATATCAACATGATTGATATGATAAAGTGAAAACATTATCATAAGTAAAATTATAATAACCCTTTTAGCATAACATTAATCAAGATAACATGTAACAAAAAAAATAACATTCTAATCCTTGGAGATATCATCAACAATAAATAACTTAACATACCAACATCAAGTCAAATATTTTATAATCCATGGTACTTTCACTACCTTAAATAATAAAAATAATTATTTGTATGGAATTTAATATAATATGTGATTAATAATTCATGACAACTGATTTTAATTTAAACAGAGCACTAGGTAAATAATAATCATTCCTTATTCTATACTAGAGTTAAGATCATAAGAAAGATATTTTTTTCAAAATATAAACCTCAAATTAAAGGTAATATTTCAATAAAATAAAGAGTTTATTATAAAAGATAACCTCTTTACACCATTTTCTTACTACTTAGAAGAAGTGTACATAGTTTATCTTGAATTCATCATTTTTAATAAAACATAATATAGAGTAACTTAAAAAAAGAAAATATACTCATGAAAACAAAGATGAGGTTTATAACCCTTGTACGAACTGGAATCAATGCTAGTAATTGATGGAAAAGAAATTATTTAAAATTTATAAAGAATATGTTTCATTTAAAACAAATCACAAAAACAATTGAGTAAAAATATATTGTATTAAAAACTCATGTTTCAAAGGATGAGAAATGTAATCACTAAAATGCACGCAAATTTAGAATTAAATCATTTACTTCCAATGGAGTAAACTAGTCATTACATTTCTACATATGCAAGCAATTAAACATGATTATGTTTGGATAATTTACTTATAACTCTTATAGATTAATTTGACAATAAATTATCTTTATAATAAATTTTGAAAATGGTATATAAGATAATATTTATGAAAAATCATACTTACATTTTCTAATATTTTTATTATAAAAATCATTCTATATATACCAAAAATCCTTGAGGGAATTACATGAACTCATCTAAAGGAAATTATATAAATATATAAAGCAAACATGAAAGTGTAAATTTCTAATGAAAACATGAAAAGGTTCCCAAGTCATAGAATTTTCAAAACAAATAAAAAATAACACACTTAACCCGGTTTATAAAAGAAACTAAAAATAATATAATATAATAATATATATATATATATATATATATAATAAGTTTAAAAAACCAAGGATTAATTTATACCAAATTTCCATAAGAATTTAAATTATGTTCCCATATAAAATGGTAATTTTGTTAAACATTATATATATTCACATCAAGTCACTTTTTATGAAAAACCCATTAATATGTTTTTTAAAATATAGTAAAAATTTGTTCAATTATAATTTTATGTATATATAATATTTATTAGACATTTAAAAAAAAGTGGAAGGCATGTATAAGAAGTTTTATATAAATTCACACAAAGGGTCAAAACCTAATACATTAACCATTGGTGACATTTAATGATTGAAAGATCCCCCAAAAACAATCCAATTACTACGAAAAATCTCATATTTACCATTTGAAAAAATTCAATAAACAAAACAATCATAATAAATAAATAAATAAAAATAGATAAGTCTAAACCTTAAGGAAAACCTTGGAATGAAACACCTAAAAGACATCCACAATTAAAATATTATAAATACACAATTAAAAACCTAAGAATCCTCAAATTTCATCCCAAAATTGTAAAATCACAAGAACAAACCCCACCTAAATCACATCCCATTAAAATAGTAATGAACATGGGAAAAACATCCCACTAGAGATTCCTTTAGACAAGAGAAGAGTGTGTACTAGGTTTTTATATGATTTAATAATGTCTTGGTGAAATCACAAACTAAAATCTTTGACCAACGTAAGGATACAAAAAAAATAAGAAGGGAAGAAGAGAAGGATGTGGACGAATTTAAAGGTTCTAGGAATAGTGGAAGCATTCGATGGGGATGTCCCAGCTCAAATTTATTCATTATAAATGATTAATTCAAGATTTATATCAATGATAAATTTCATAAACAAAAAAAATTAAATTAATCATTAATTTATTAGAGAACACCATAACCAAAACACATGATCTTGAATATTATTTTTAATTAATTTTAAACATTAAATAATTACCTTGTGAGGAGTCATTTTTTAATTGATGAATATTAAATCATATATATGTTGTAACATTTTTGTTTTGTATGAATCATGTTTATATTCCCTTCAATAGTGATCCACACATGCTCCATGAACCTCTGAACATCTTTGAAGGAATCTCTATGTGCTAGCATGGTAGATCCCAATGCTTACACCGTTTGTGTTTGATCACTGTGAGAATCTCTTCAAGAAAGGATTAAATTTTAACTCTATAGAATGTAAATGGTGGTGGAGAAATATCTATCTCCATTCTTGAGATCATTATTGGAGTTGGAACTATCTTGGGCATCAAGTGAATTCTCTCCAGATTTCATTGTGAAAAAACAAAATATAAATGGAAACCCATTATGAAATAATATAATTGCGTTTATATACTTATAGGGTTATAAAATAATAATTTCACATGTGCCCTTATTATTTATTTAAACTCTATAGAAACCCATATCTATAATAATAATATTATTATTATTATTTCTTAACATTCACTAAACTCACGAATTAATTAAATGTTATTTATTCAAATAATATTCAATATATATTATTTCTCATTGGACCAGTAAACTAATTTTTTCATTCCTCCATAATATTTATCAGAACATGAATAATGTATATTTATTTAGAAAATAAATATCACTACATTATTCACTAATAAATAAAAAAATATTATATTCATTGAATTGTAAATAAATATTTATTAAATATTTGTCTCGTAAAAATTATCAATCAAATAACTAGTGATGGATTGTATAACATCGATAAAAAATGAATAATTATTAAACCACATATGGGAATGATATTTATTCAACATTTTAAATAATAAATACAATTATTATTTAATTTTAGTTCTAGATACACTTAGTGTGTGACCCTTTATGCCACTTTCTTAGTGGAATTAGGTGGACCATCCCAAAGTCCAAGGATAACATCTACAAACACACCATGGAAACCATTGATAAATTAGTTAATAATGAAATTATATAAGACCTCATACATATTATCACAATGTAATATAATCCTTTTATCTTTTTATCTGTAATCAATTAGGTTTCAGGCTGGTATCATCAACTCATGTGCCTAATTTCTCTTTCTTTAACATTCTAGAAATTTAACTTGCTTACAGAACAACAGTACCATAAATGTATTTAGGTTGTGTCATTTCCATAAAATAGTATAAAATATCAACTTCCATTAATGAATAAAAGGGGAGATCCTTTCTCATATTATTCATATATGAAATATTACTCATTACGCACACAACGAATCATACTTCACCACAAACACATGTCATCACACTTTTCATCAATTTAAAAAAGTACTGGACTCTTAATATCCATTAATAATAATATTTAATTATAAGGATCAATGCATACATATGTAGGTAGGAACATCCAATGACACATATAAATATAGATTTCCTACCAGTGGGTTTCATTCTCATAATCTCCCACAGTTGAAATTACCAATGGTGTACATCATGAGAAGGTGCCTCAAAGTCTTATGAGTCTCCACCCATGATATCCTATATCATTTTCGTCCATAAAATGATTTAATTCATCTATAGAAATAATATTTAAGAATATTATTGTGGTACTTTTTGGTTATCATCGTAGTGGAGAAATCCTATGACCTTTCAATGTGAGATTTGTTATGAGAACATTATCACATAAAGTTTCATAGAGAAGAATGATAATGATTTGATAATTAGTTCATTAATATTCAAAAATATGAATATAGATAATTATAAAGATTATAGAATTAGATTTTAGGCTCTTTTTCAAGATCCATCACTACAATATTATCACAGTATAATGTGACAGGGTCTTTACTTATTTGTACCACATCAAGATATTGGAAAATATTTCATATCTAATTAGATTATTTAGATATATGATAAGGTGATATATACTCAGAATACTCAATAAAATATATGTAAATTGGAAACATTGAACTCTTCTAGCTCATATATCCTCTATTGAGTCTAAAAACATATCCTAGATATAAATTTAGATCATTTTGATCTATTTAAATACTGTAATCGGTATAATTTAGGATAACTATCTCCTAATATCCTCCATACACCTGGAATATATCCTTATTTATTCTTAGATTATTGAGGATAGATTTAACAACAGAGCCATTTTCTTCATTTGGATCATCTTGATATATCCATACCTTGTTTAATGTGTATAAAAAATCAAGTATAGTGTGTAACATAGAATACATGATTGATCCTATCACTGAAGAATATAGGATATTACTAAATAACACTTTCTCCTATTATGTATAAGGAAATATTTTTTGTAGAAAGATGTATACCATGTGACACTGGAACCAATCCCCTGTTTGGTTGTTACATACTAAATATCTTTTTTATTTTTTCAATGTATGTATCCTGACTTAGTCCAAATAGCATATTGGATCTACCTTGAATGATCTTAATCTCTTGAATGTAGACTACTTTACATAAGTAAATTATGGAGAAAAACTTGTTTAACTAGTCCTTAATATACTATAAGACTTTTATTTCATTTCTAGTAAGTAATATGTTATCAAAATGTACCAATAGGATCATGAACACATTCCAACTAAAAAATTTGAGAAAACATGTCTCCCAATCATTCGTAATGAAACCAAATTCTTTTATATATTTATATAAATAAATGTTACATGACCTGGATTCTCTCTTTAATCCATAAATGAATATATGTAACTTTCATATATTTTTTGGTATCACCTGAAGTCACAAACCATTCTAGCTTGTCATATAGACTTCTTCCTAATGGTTTCTATTAAGGAATGTTTTTTAAACATCCATCTTCTAAATTTCATAGTCATAGTAAGTAGTTGTATCAAGTAGAGTGTTAATGGATTTAAACATAGAAAATAGTGAAATGGTTTCATTTTATTCATTTTCTTGACACTTTTTAACCCTTTATCTAGTAGCCTTTTTTATAGGTACATAATTTACCTTTAATGTCTAGTTTTCTATTGAATACCCATTTACACACAATGGGATTTCCATCGTCTGTTAGGTCAACCAACACCTAAAATTAGTTTTGATACATAAAATCCATTTTATAATTCATGCAATATTTACATATTGAAGTTTCTGAGATCTCTACTGTAACACCCTGACCCCAGTTACCTAGAGCCAGTACATTATTTTAATAAATTGGCATGATTATAATGGATCAAGTCCTGAAGGACCGATCTGTTTAGTATTCTTTGAAAATATATTACATACATTAATGTAACATTTCACTTTATAACATACAAAACACCACAAATAATCCTTTGAGAACACTATTATTACCTTATCATAACCCTCCATATCAATCATAATACACTACTTGGAATCTTGGGAAAATAAAACATAAGAAAGGGGTTATCTCATATGCTCAGTAAGGTAAAATAATTTAGTGGATGCTATAAACTTTTAAGGAAAGATGTGTAATAAAAACAGAAAACTTTTAAACATAAACATGAACATAATATAGAAAAATATAAATCAAACATTACCAAATAAACATGAACATGGATATTATACTAGTCGAATAGTCACCTGTAATAACTAATTTCATAATGAGGGAATGCATAATGTCAAACATCATAACCACATAGTCAAGGCCTTGTTCCAAGACTAAAAATAAAAATTTTGTCAATGGCTTGTGCCGAGACACTAGTTTTTCTCATGAGACCTACCGATGAAGTGAGGAGCTATAGCAGGCTCCACCTGTCACTTACTAAGTCCAATGCATTCCTCATATAAAAATGGTGAAACATAACATAAAAATTAGTATTAAAACTATCATACTAAATGTCAATACTTTAACCATAAAAAATGAATGGTATAAAAATAGAACAACCATAGTCAAAAATATCATAACTCATTCAATACATAATTTAAGATTTATTTGTATTAAATCAACCTAAATTAATAATAACATCTAGTAAAGGATGCTGAAATAGTTGAAAATGATCAGTAAAACTCTTTGAGAGAAATATCCCATTTTGTGAAATCATTTAAAAGTCAAACATTTATAAAGTAATTCATTTAAAATTGATTTTTGAATAAAATAGTATCATACCTTATTGAAAATTTTACAAAGATTTATCATTTCAATATAGTTATGTCTATATAAATAAATCCTTAAAATTATTTTGAAAACATGGACATTAACTAAAAATATTTAGAAAAATAAATCATTAAAACATTTAAAATGTTGACCTTGATAAAAAGTGCTTTAAAAATAATAAAATATTAATTTTGAAATCCTTTTTATGAATCATGGACACTGATGATAAAAATATCCTAGTAAATACTTACAAATAAACAATCTCGGATAATAATGATATTGTGGAATTAACCATTACCTTGTAATTTACTTTAGTTGAGGGTATGTTTAACCTCTTGTATAATGAACATAGTATGTTATTAAATTATTCCAAAACCATGTAAATTTTTATGATATCATATATGATTCATTTATTACTTTATACTACCCATTTAATAATAATTTCAATGTTAAAGTAACATTTTGGTGAATAATCGCTTTCTTTATCGTACGTGTTTTAACTTGTTATTCTTGATCGTATTAGTAAGATCATGATTTATATACTTCCAGAATATAAAACCTGATTTATATATCATATATATTAATAATATAACTAATTATAATACATAGATCTATGAAATTGAAACACCATTCATGGAGACGGTAGTTCGTATGTACACATGAACGTTGTTTCTGTTTTCTTATAATATAGTATGGAAGTAAGTAAAGGAAATATATTTATATACATAAATTTATATTATTCCAGTAGAAATATTATTTAATATATTTCATACATAATCAATATATATATTTTTATAAAAATTCTTGAGTGGTGATTGTTGAAGATGAATCTCATCACATCATGGAGATGGTAAGTCGTACCTACGAACGAGCGAAAATATCATTCTATCGATGGTAAAACGGTGTTTAATTGGATGCTATATTATATATACATAATTATTAACATTTTATATTCATTATTTAAATTAGTTATACTCATTATTATACCCATCCTAATAATTTAGTGTTGAATAACAAACTACACCACGATGTGGAGATGGTAAGCCGTACGTACGCACGTATGGTGAGTTTGTCATTCATAGGATGGATTGAATAAGAAATATGATTTTACCATATTTATAATAAACTCTCAGTATGTATAAGGTAATGGAGTTATTATTTTATTATGGTAAAAACAATGAAATAGGAAGTGAAAGAAGAAGAACAGAACTTTAAAATAGGTGATGAAATAATTACCTCTTCTTCGAGTGCTTCCTTTTGATTTGAAAAAATGGCTCCTTATGATGGATTTCTGATCAAAGTAAGGCATTAGGATTGATGTGAGAGTATTTTGTAGGATATTTTATCAGGTTTTGGATGATTCAAATGCCTTTTCAGGTGTGAAATTAATAGAAGGAGAATTACCCTTTTATAAGTGAGGTGAGATGCACTTTAGGAAAAGCTTGAAGTATTAATTTATTCTAAATTGATTTTCGGTTTATAATAGATCCAAATGATTTATTTTGAGTATATGGTGGGTATGGGTCTAAATACTCTCAAAAAATAGGTTTTATACAATTTTAGGTCACCATATTAACCTGATCCTTTAGATTTAACCCTTAGTTAAATAGATTAATTTTTACCATGTATTCTTGTATTATTATAATACATGGTTAATAAACTTACTATAAATTTCCAAGATAACCTCAAGTGGTTTATTAAAAAAATATGTAGAATTATATAAGTCATTTGGAGTGAGCTTAGATTTTTAAAAGTATTATATCATTAAAAAATATAGTATTTGTTTTAAAAACTCATTTATGTCAATTTTGACACTATTCAGTATTTGGTTTTTTTGAAAGTCATAACAAGTTTATTAATTTGTAAAAAATACATTAAATCAAACATAAAGTGTCATATTCACCTATAAAATTCATGGATGACATCAAAAGTATGAATTTACATTTATTTTAATATTTATAATATCAATTATTTTAATCTTTTATTAATAAGGTAATTAATGCATCATCATTGTGTCATAAATAAATTTAATTATATAATGTCTAAAAATTATAAATAAAAGACCATGATGTTGAAAATCTTTTTATTTTTTAATGAATATTTATGGTTGAAATTATCTTATGTATAACCCTATATTAAAAAAAATCAGTTATTAAAATTCGAATTTAAGACTTTTAACTCTTCTCTAAATAAAATAATAACAAATATCGTAATCTAATCCAGGTGGATAAAATAGGATCATATTTTATTCATAAGGTTTATTTTGGTCTAAAAAAACTTATCCAATAGAATTAGTACATGATATAGGGTAATTATAATATCATTTTTTAACTTTAGTTACGCTATTTACTTTTAATTGTGGTAAATAAAATTCCAAAGTTACAATTAACAAAATTTATTTTTATCCTATTGAATCAAATTTTTCTAATTTATATCAATCATGTCTCTCGTATTTTTGAAATTAAATTCACATATGTAGTAAATTTACATTTTATGAAATTTTCTAAAAGTGTCTAGAAGGTGGGTAAAAGACGTTAAAAAGATCAATAATTTTTTTATATATAATCTTAATATAAAATGACTCAAATTAATTAAATTGAACTAATATATGTATTATGTATCTATTTTGACATTAAGTTAAATTTTAAATTAAAATAATTATTTAAAAGAAAGAGTTGGTTTTTATCAATAACGCAGTGTTTTTCACTGTTCATCAAAAATTGAATGTTTTCAGAAAAATACAAAAAATTCCCCCTAAGCTAATTTTGATATTATAAATCCAAAAATTATATCTATTTTACCAAATTCAAAACATATAAGTTTTATTGATTAATTTAAAATTAATTCTTGTTTTCCAAATCAGAAAGTGAGTTTTTAAGAAGTAAAAAATATCAAAAGATTAACACATGTTTATGCACAATTTAAAGGTTCAATTATATTAAATAACCTATATTATATTAAATGATAAAAATATAATTGAATTAGATGTCAAAACCACTCAAATTTATAATTTAACACTATAAATTATTTTGAATAGAAAATTTGTTTTTAATTAAAATTTAGTATTTTCACTATTTATCAAAATATGAAAGTTATCAGAAAAGTACCAAAATTTATCCAAACTAAATTTTTATGTCTTTCTTATAAATAATAATTTAATTAAATTAAATTTAATATATAAAAGTGTCAAATATTGGATTCAAAGAGGGTTTTCTATTAAAAGGTGGTAAAATTGCATTTTTTGAAAAATACTTCTTTTACCTAAAAAATTGAATTTTTTATTATATTATTATCTAAGAAACACATAATATAGATTCTAAAATTATATATAGTATATAAAATTTTAAATTTAGTTAATACTTTTCATAACTGTTTTTTGAACGTCTAGTTTGGTAAGTTGTGGTGCACTCGAACTCGATGTTGCATGTAGCGCAAGATATTGAATTACATTAAAGAGATAATGTATTATGAAATCCCATTGTGGTATATTCTAAACTATTTCAATAAATGTTTTCCTCGAAATTTGAAATGGTTCTTTGAAAATAAAATATTAAAAATAGAAAATACCCTTGTGGAAAACCCACATCGAAAATTGGGTTAATAAAATTTAGTCTTAATAAGAGGAAAAGGGAAATGAAAAAGTCATAAAAAATTTTAGATTTTGAAAAGAAGAACTTTTGTGGTAATTATAATTATAGTAAAAACCTAAATATTTATACGGAGTGATTGAGGTCATTAATCACAAACAAGTGAGTGGAAAATTGAGGGCCTCAAAGCCATAAATCTATGATGATTTAAAATATCATCAGTTCAAAAAAACATAAGTTGTTAGGATAACACATTTTTGGTTTTATGATCCTTTCCCTAAAGTTTAAGAATCAATTTTTTCTTAGAATAATTAAATACGTGTCAAATAGAGTCTCATCCTTTAACTAATTTCTACCACAAACTCATCATTGAAATCGAAAATATTCTATTTATCCTAATTGTATAAGGTTCTATAAAAATGAGTTTATAATTTATTCGTCAGTCCATTTATAAAAAAACTACATTATATAAACTAGTACATCACATAGGCTAGTGGTAGGAGATGCACCCTTGTCTCCCTTCGGTTGCGAGTTCATGTCTCGCGGCCTTTCTGGAAGCGACGGGTTGTCCCCTGACCTCTGGGTTTTCCATTTTATAACTATCCAAAAAATAATATTAATTTTTTTTAACCTTAAACAATATAATCCAAAGTATAACTTAATTCATTTCAACCTTTAGACTTATCCAAAGTACTTATGTCCAAACTCATAGTCCAAAATTTATAAGGAAGTTAAACATAATGAAGATCACTTTTTTCCACATAATAACATGTGAATACCTTCATCGTGCATTCTCTTAAAACATAGTACACATGATTTACCATAAAACCTTATTTAATACGTTCATAATCTCTTATTACATATGGATTACGAGATATACTCCTTAAATCCAAAAAATTTTAATACTCCAACAAAGATGGAATAAACAAACCCTTAATGAGATCCAAGGATGTCAATAATACCCAATATACCTTATCCAACTCAATTATCTCTTATTCCAAAATCACTACCTCAGTATCATGACCATATTAAGGTTTATCTTTCTCTCAACCATATATTTTCCAAAATGTTTAAAATGAAACTGTGTCGCTTTACATGGTACTATAAAATCTCAAATCCTTGATAAAAAAATACTACAATACAATACTTATATACTTTAAAATTATTATAACTTGTACATCATTAATACAATACTCAAATGACACAATTATGTAATACAAAATTAATAACAATAATCATTCCTATTTATGTGTGGTAGTATCATAACTTGATTATTATCCAATAGTATCATTTAGGGTATACTCTGGTGACTAGGAAATTGATTCGTGTAGTGTCCCAACTCCTTGCATATGAAGAAATGTAAATTTGAATCCTTTTTACTACCCTTGAAATCACAAATTTGGTGTCCTTTTTCTCCACACTAATAACAAACTCTTATTCCTTTCTATCATTTACTAACGTGATTCTTTCCACATTTATCACATGTGGGAAAATCCTTCTTTCCCTTCTTCCTTTTATCCATATTTTTCTCTACCATCCTCTTATTCTCTAACTTCCTTTAAAATCCATAAGACTCAAATAATTATATAATTATATTATTAACACATGATAATATTTCTTCATATGATGAGAATACATGGGAGACTATTTCCCCTCTAAATTGATTCTTAAGACCATTAAAGATATGATCCTTCTAGCTCTTTGGATGATTCGTATTGTTGGAGTTCTCATTCCTTCTACAAGGCAACATTTTTAAAATAATAAATACAGTTGGTTAGATCATATTATAATGTATAATCCAAAAACTAGAGAAATATTCAACAGTAATTGAATATTTTCACACATCTAGTCTCATAATCAAAAAAAACTCGTTGCTAACATATTTACTCATAAATCCTTCATAACGGTTTGTAAAGAAAATGTTAATTATCCTAAGAATATCCCCTAGGAGTGTCGTAACCAAGAGTGTAGTAAGGCCTGTTGTTGTGCACCAGTTCCCATTCAAGTCAAGATCAAAGTTTGTTTTTGGGTTTTACCCCTAGATACATCGGTGTCAGAGCCACCTCTACCTGCTTGTATCCAAACATGGATGTATTTCTTGGAAAATTCACAAAATCTCTACCATACCAAAATTATTGGAAGTTACTCTATATTAATCCTCATATTTTATCTTAGGGTAATGTTCTCTAATCAGATTTTATCTAAATCTGTTTCCAAGGTTGTTTCTAAACATCCTCTTATACCAACTATAATGCCCCGAACCCAGTTACCTGGAGTCGGTGCATTATTTTAATACATTTTAATACTAACAAGGGATCATTTCCTGAAGGAACGATCAGTTTAGCAGTCTTGAAAAATAGATTACTTACGTGAATGTTACATTATACATTCTAACATACAACACAACACAAATAATCCTTTGAGAATTCCATTATTCCCTTAGCATAACTCTACATATCAATCATAATAGACTTCTTGGAGTCCTGGGAAAATACAACACAAGAAAGGGGTGAGCTTAGATGCTCAATAAGGTTAAATAATTTAGCGGAAGCTATAAAATTTTAAGGAAACATGTGTAATAAAAAAACAGCCTTTTAAACATAAACTTGAACATAATATGGAAAAAAAATAAATCATACATGACCATATAAACATGCACATGGATATTCTACTAGTTGAATAATCACATGTAATAACTAATTTCATAATGATGGAATGCGTAATTCCAGACATCATAACCCCATAATCAAGGCCTTGTTCCAAGAATACAAATAAAAATTTTATCAAGTCCTTCGACCAAGACACTAATTTGCCTCATGAGAACTACCGATGCATCGGGTATCTATAGCAGGCTCCACCCATCACTTACTAAGTCCAATTCATTCCTCATATGAAAATGTTGAAACATAACATAAACATTCATATTAAAACTAGCTTACAAAATGTCAATACTTTTACCATAAACCATGAATGGTATAAAAATATCACATCCACAGTCAAACATATCATAACTCATTCAATACAATATGTAAGATTTTATTATAATAAATCAACCTGAATCAAGAATAATATCCTGTAAAGGATGTTGACATAGTTGTAATGATCAGTAAAACTCTTTGAGAGAAATATCCCTTTTTGTGAAATCATTTATAAGTTTCACATTTATAAAGGAAGTAATTTAAAATATATTTTTTAATCATTGTGTCCCATACCACTTTGAAACTTTTTTAAAGAATAATAATTTCAAAATAGTTATATCCATATAAATAAATCCTTAAAATTATTTTGAAAACATGGAAATTAATCAAATAAATTTATAAAATAAATCATTAAAACAATTAAAATGATGATCTTTATAAATATTCCCTTCCACAAAACCATTAAATAATCATTTTGAAAACATTTTTATGAATCATGGATATGGATGATAAAAATATCCCAGTAAATTCTTATACATAATCAATCTCGGATAATAATGAGATTGAAGAATTAACCCTTACCTTGTACATTCCTTTAGTCAAAGGTATGTTTAACCTTCGGTATAATGACCATAGTATGTTATTAAATTATACTGAAACCATATTAATATTTATTATATCATATATGATTCATCTATTACTTTATACTACCAATTTAATAATAACATCCATGTTAAAGTAACATTTTGTGTAATAATCGCTTTCTTTATCGTACGTGTTTTAACTTGTTCTTCTTGATCGTATCACATAAATAATTATTTACAACTTAAATAATATAAAACATGATTTATATATCATATATATTCAGAATATAAATATTTTTAATCCATAGATATATCAAGTGGAAACACCGTTCATGGAGATGGTAGTCTGTATGTACGCATGAACGTTGTTTCTGTTTTCTTATCATATAGTATGGAAGTAAGTGAATGACATATATATATCTTCATAAATTTATATTATTCCAGTAGAAATATTGTTTCATATATCTAATACTTAATCAATATATATATATATTTATAAAAAAATCTTGAATGGTGATCTATGAAGACGAATCTCATCACGTCGTGGAGACGGTAAGTCATACGTATGCACGAGCGACAATATCATTATATTAATGGTAAAATGATTTTTAATTGAATTATATATTATATATATAAAATAATTACCATGTTATATTAATTATTTAAATTAATTATACTCATTATTATACCCATTGAAATATTGTATTTTTAAATAACACACTACACCACGATGTGGAGACGGTAAGTCATACGTATGCACATATGGTGACTATGTCATTAATAGGATGGATAGAATAATGAATATGGTTTTAAAATATTTATAATAACCTCTTAGTATGTAGAAGTTACTAGAGTTATTATTTTACTATGGTAAAAACAAATAAATAGGAATTGGTAGAAGAAGAAAAGAACGTTAAAATAGGTGATGAAATAATTACCTCTTCTTTGGGTGATCCCTTTTTATTTGAACAAAATGGCTCCTTAGGATGGATTTATAATCAAATTAATTCCTATAGATTTATGTGAGGGCAGTTTGGAGGAATGTTGAGAGTTTTTGTCTGGTCCAAATGGCTTTTGAGGTGTGAAATTAGGAGAAGTGGAAGTACCCTTTTATATAATAGGTGAGGGGCATTTAAGGAAAACATTGAAATATTAATTTATTCTAAATTGATTTTAGGTTTATAATAGATAAAAACAGATTTATTTATAGGATAATGTGGTTATGGGTATAAATAATCTCAACAAATAGGTTTTAGACATGTTTAAGTGGCCATATTAACCATATCATTTTGATTTAACCCTTAGTTAAACCGTTTAACTTTTACCATGTGTTCTTGTATTATTATAATACATGGTTAATAAACATACTGTAAAATTCAAAGAGAAACTAAAGTGGTTCAGTAAAGACATATTTATAATTATATAAGTATTTTGGACAAACCATAGATTTTTAGGAGTATTATTTCATTTAATAATATAGTACTTGTTTTAAAAACTCATTTATGTCAATTTTGACACTATTTAGTATTTCGTTTTTGTGAAAGTTCTAACAAGTTGATTACATTGAAAGAATACATTAAATAAACCCTAACATGTCATATTCACCTATAAAGTAATTTTATGGCATCAAAAGTGTCAATTTACATTTATTTTAAAATTTATAATATCAATTATTTTAATCTTTTACTAATAAGGTAATTACTTCATCATCATTGTGTCTTAAATAAATTTAATTATTTAATGTCTAAAAATTATAAATAAAATAACATGATTTAGGAAATATTTTTATATTTTTAATGAATATTTATAGCTGAAATTGTATTATGTATAACCTTATATTAAAAATGTTTTAGTTATTAAAATTTGAATTTAAGAATTTTAACTCTTCTTTAAATAAAATAATAATAAATGTCCCAATCTAATAAAAGTGGAGAAAATAGGATAATATTTTATTCCTAAGGTTTATTTTGGTCTAAAAACACTTATCCATTAGAATTATGACATGTTTTAGGGTAATTATAATATCATTTTTACATTTAATTACCCTATTTACTTTTAACTGTGGTAAATAAAATCCAAAAGATACAATTCACCAAAAATTACTTTCATCCTATTGAATCAAATTTGTCTTACTAAATTCAACAATGTCTCTTGTATTTTTGGAATTCAATTTATAGAATCATTAAATTTATGTTTTATGCAAATTTGTAAAAGTGTCTAGAAGGTGGGTAAAAGACGTTAAAAAGTTCAATAAAATTATATATATATATATATAATCTTATTATAAAATGACTAAAATGACCTATATTGGACTAATATATGTATTATGTATCTATTTTTAATTTAAGTTAAATTTTAAATTAAAATAATTATTTAAATGAAAAAGTTGGTCTTTATCTATAACACATTGTTTTCACTATTCATCAAAAATTGAAATTTTTCAGAAAAAAAACCAAAAATTCACCATAACATAATTTTGATATTCAGAATATAAATATGATGTCTATTTTACCAAATTCAAAACATATAAGTTGAATTAATTAATTTAAAATTAATTCTCGTTGTCAAAACCAGACAACATGTTTTCAAGAACTAAAAACTATCAAAAGATTGACACGAGTTTATGTACAATTTAAATGTACAATTACATAAAATGGTCTATATTATATTAAATGATAAAAATTTAATATAATTATACTTTAAAACCACTCAAATTTATAATTTAACACTATAAATTATTTCGATTAAAAATGTTTTTTAATTATAATATAGTTTTATCACTATTCATCAAAATATGAAAGTTATCAAAAAAGTACAAAAAATTTATCCAAACTAAATTTTTATGTCTTTATTCTAAAGAATAATTTAATTTCATTATATTGAATATATATAATGATTCAAATATTCGATTTAAAAAGGGTTCTCTATTAAAAGGTGGTAAATTTGAATTTTTGGAAAAATATTTCTTTTATCTGAAAAATTGAATTTGTTATTATATTATGTCTAAGAAAAAAATAATATTAATGTTAAAATTTTATGGAATATATAAAATAAAAAATGCAACTAATATTATTCATAACCTCTTTTTGAACAACTAGTTTGGTAGGTCGTGGCGCGCTCGAACTCGGTGTTGCGTGTAGCGCAAGCTATTTAATTACTTTAAAGAGATAACGTACTATGAAATCTTGGGGTGTCACATCTACATCCTATTTTTAGTATATAGTTTCATTATTATCAACCAATAATAATTCACCTTCTTTAGTGATTATAAAACCATATATCTTTGGTTCTCTTTCCTCTCTGTCTCTTCGACACGGTACTTGTTTTTTAAGAATTACTTATTCCATGGGGTACTGTGGAATCGTTACTATAGAAACTCTTATGTATCATGAGCATCAACTTCATTGGAGTAAATATTTATCCCACCATCCTTCTTGATGATGTTCTCACTCTCAATAAAGAAAACTTTTTTGGAGACACACACTTTTTTTCTGGTTGATTGTATAGGTAGTGCCCCTTGTTTTCTAAGGATGCCCTATAAATATAAACTTTGTTCCCTGGGGTGCTAGTTTGTTTCTTGATATGTCCTTAATAAATTACCGGAAACCCCATACATGTTTATGTGACCAAATAGGTTTTTTTCCACTCCAAACTCAATAGGAATTCTATTTTTCCCTTTATTTGGTGCTCATTTTAGTGTGTATGTTACAATTTGTAACACATATCTTCAAAAGAATACTTGATAATATGCATGAATCATAATCAAACTTATAATTCCTAGAATGGTACAGTTATTCCTTTTACTAACACCATTCCACTGTGGTGTTTATGGTGGAATAATTTTATAAAGAGTCCCGAACTACCATACAAAGTTGATAAACTCTTGGTTAGGATATTAACCATCATGACCCAATCAACGATTTTTTATCTTATTTCCATGTTGATTCTATAATACATTATATAGTGCTTTGAATTACATAAAAAACTCTTATTTATACCACATTATTTATACATAACCATATATACTAATTTTATTAGTAAAAATTATAAAGTAAGAAAACATACCTCTAACTTCTATTGAAATTGATCCATACAAATCAATGTGTACCAATCCTAGAAGCTCTTTGGCACTTTCACCCTATCTATCAAATTGTGGTTTCTTCATTTTTCCTTTTAAACAAGCATGAAATATTTTTAGTGTTTTTATCTAAAAATAGTCTAAATAACCACCTTGATAGAGATTTTTCAAAATATTCTAATTTACATAACCAGGATGGTGATTCCACAGCTGTGTGTTATATGATTCATAAGAACATGATTTATTATCAATTTCTGATACATTTTTTCATAATTTAATACATATATACAATTATATAAATGTGTTATAACATAACATATA
The DNA here is from genome assembly GCA_963277665.1 of Viscum album. Lineage (NCBI taxonomy): Eukaryota > Viridiplantae > Streptophyta > Magnoliopsida > Santalales > Viscaceae > Viscum > Viscum album. The sequence continues at coordinate 57,550,007 of OY728132.1, read as the reverse complement.
TTGTGTTTACAAAAGAAACATAATTTATTTCAAAACATGAAAAATACCATTTGTATCTAAAAAATATAGATAAATTGTGTTTTTGGTAATAGTAATTACATAATAACAATCTTTTAAAACCAATATCATTCATGTTGGTAATGAAATGTGGTGGTATACAAGGGCTATAGTAGGCATCCTCACACCATTAGCAGCCTGTGAATCCACATATCCTGTAGAAATCTTTAAAAATATACTTGGTTCTTATATTGGGATACATATGTGAGTACCACAAGATTTATGTAACACCCAATGAGTAGATATTTAAATATTACACACAATAACGAATCCACCACTACCTTACCCTAATTTTGGGTGAATTCCATCTTCCAGCGGACTTTCTTTCCACATGAAAAACATACCCCTTCTTTTTCTTTTCCTTGCCTATGGGTATTCCTTTTCATGTAAGGATGGTTCTATAGAGATTTACACTTATTATGAGTATTGGAACCCTTTTCCTAGTTCTTAATTTATTTATTCATTATATGTACAATTTTTTTTCTATGTCCCATGTCCTTATACACTTGAGAATTAGAGTAAGAAGTTCTGAAATCCTCTTTGTAGAGACCCAAAGCTTGACGTACATGGACATTACATTACTTTTTCTGAATAATTAATACATAATGAAACCATACACCAAAGGACCTTAATATTTTAGTGTCTTTGGAAACTCGGAACATAATCTTCTAATCGTGGTGAAAGATCTTCAACATCTCCCATAAAGATCTTACCCTTTTTGTTTTCTTACCTAAAACCTTTATTTAAATCCTGGGGAAAAGAAAACTTATAAAGGGTGAGATCAAATTCTCAGTAAGGTTAAGCATTGATAAAATAAAACAAATCATATATAATTGAACTTAAAAACATGAACATAATTTTTAAACATCAAGATCTTGAGCAATGACATAAAACATGTCAGTACGTAAGGAATAGATCCTAATGGGACATCAATCATGATAAAATAGCATGGGAATAAAACATGTAATTGTGGAAACCATTAATCACATGTTATTATTTCCATAGTATCCAAGGCATTGCTGCCAAGACCATCTTAGTGGACAAAGTCCCTTTTTGAATTGAGTTCACTCCTCGTTTCAGTCCTGTAACACTGAACCGGATTAACTTATCGTTCCAACCATGTCTATCTCATGAGATATAAATCTTTACCCAATGCATTGGAGGGAGATATAGGTCTCACCCATCTCATAATGAAATCATTCTTACGTGTGCCACAACATGAACATAAATCATTCATCATTACCAAAAGAATAAAAATGGGTTTCATAAACATCATCCCATCATAACATAATCCATATAAAAAAATGATATCATTTCATCATAAGATAAGTGAAACTATGTAAATCATAGAGATATTATACTTGAAACATACACAGATGAAATAAAGTCATCTTAGATGGAAAAATGCTTTGATAAAACACTTGAAATGAGTTCTTGAGGAAAATATCCTTTCTTCTTCAAAATAATTTTCTTTTCACAAAATGCCATGGAATTTTAAAGGAAAAGGATTTTGTTGAAATAGTCATTAAATCCTGTAGGGTAAGCTTCATGAAAGTAAGGTGTTATGAAACCATAAAAATCCGTTCACGTCGTATAAGTTAAAAATAACATTCTCCTCGTACTTTTTGTCGGAAAAGTCAAAAAGTACCTCGTATGGTAAAAAAAGAAACATTCCTTACATACCATGTATTAAAAGTAAAAAAATTTAAAAATTTCTTTAAACATACATGAAACCATTTCTAGGAAACATGGAAATGGATGATAACAATAACCCCTGTAAATACTTACGAATAAACAATCTCGGATAAGAATGAGATTGGAATAGTTATCACTTACGTTACGTTTGATATGCTTAGTATGTATCCAAACCTCCTGTATAATGATTTAAATGATGACATTGACTTATTAAAGAATCATATTCATTTTTATGATATCATATATGGTTCACTTCTGACTTTATATTACCCGTTCTTTTGTAAATTCCATGTTAAAGCAGCATTTTGGGTAAAATCCTTTCATTTGTCGTACGTGTTTCAACTTTTTGTTCTCGATATTATTACTTATATACTGATTTAAATAATTACATAATGTAAAACATGATTTATATAAAATATATATTCAGAATATACATATATATATGATAGATCTATAAATGGAATGAAATACACCGTTCATGGAGACGGTAGGTCGTACGTACGCATAAACGCTGTTTTCGTTTCCTTATGGAATTGAATGGAATTAAGTAGATGACATACATATATATATACATAAATACAGTATCATTATCCGGTCATATATTTCATTATTATTCATTATGTATACATTATAATCATTCATGAATGGTTCACATGGAGAATGAATCTCATCGCATCGTGGAGACGGTAGTCCGTACGTACGCACGAGCGATGATATCATTCCCATGATCATGGAATTGTATTGTATTGTATGTATAATATTTCAGAATCAATATCACTTTAAAATAATTATATTTATTTATTTATTTACACCATTATACCCATCCAAATAAGGTGGTGGTCAAAAACATATTACACCACGGCTTGGAGACGGTATTCTGTACGTACGCAGGCGCGGTGATTTCATTTTCTGTAGGATGGATAGTAGGTGAAATAAGGTTGTTTAATATTTATAATAACATATCAGTATATAATTAATACTGATTTTATTACTTCATAATGAGACAACTAAAGAAGAAGAAGTAGAAGAAGAAAGAAACTTGAGAGAATCGGAAGAAGAGATTACCTCTTCTTCGACGCACCTCCTTTAAGCTTCCTCTTAAGGCAGTAGAGTTGGTCTTTTGAGAAGACCACAACCACCAGAATTTTTTTAGGGAAGTGGAGAAGAGAAATGGGCAGGGTTTGGACGATCCTCAAGGCTCAAAAGGGTGTGAAGAGAAGAGGGAATGGGTGCTCTTTTTATAAGGGAGGAGAGGGGCACCTTTGGAAAAACATAAAATATTATTTTATAATAAAGTCATATTCGGTTTATAATAGCTCCAAATTGATTTATTTAGAAGATAAAGTGGGGATGGGCCCAAATCCTCTCAACCAATAGATTTTAGACAAGTTTAGGTTACAATTTTAACCTTATCATTTAGATTTAACTCTAAGATATATAATTTAACTTTTACCGTGTCTTCTTGTTTTCTTACACTATATGGTTAATAAACTCACTATAACAAGCCAAATGAACCCCAAGTGGATAAGTATTTATATATATATCAGTATATAAGTCATTATTCCAAACCTTATATTTTTAGGAATAAAATAACAATTAATAATATAATATTTGTTTTAAAAACTATTTTATGTCAATTTTGATACTATTTGGTAATTTATTTTTGTGAAAATCATAACAGCATGATTAGTTCTAAAAAAGTTAATTAAATCAATACTAACATGTGTTATTAACCTATAAAATTAGTGTAATGCATAAAAAGTCTCAAATTACATTTATTTGGGTATTTATGATATCAATTATTTTAATATTTCATTTTTTAGGTAATTACTGCATCACCATTGTGTCATAAATAACTTAAATTATTTAATGTCTAAAAAATATAAATAAAATACCATTATGTAGGGAATGTTTTTAGATTTATAATGAATATTTATAGTCGAATTTATCTTATGTATAATCCAATATTAAAAATTAATTAGTTATTAATCATTGATTTTAACTATTTTAACCCTTCTTTAAATAAATTAATAATAAATGTCCTAATCTAATCCATGTGGACCTAAATGGTAATATTTTATTCCTAAGGTTTTTTTTGGTCGAATTACACTTATCCAATAGAATTAGGACATGTGTTAGGGTAATAATAATACATTTTTACCCTCAATTACCCTATTTACTTTTAACCGTGGTAAATAAAGGTAAAAAGTTAATATTCACAAAAAATTATTTTCATCTCATTGAACCACATTTTAGTCCTTGATATTAACCGTGTCTCTTGAATTTTTGAAATTCCACTTAGAGAAGAGGTAAAATTAAGTTATATGTATGTTTGCAAAGTGCTCCTAGGAGGTAGGTAAAAGACGGTGAATAGTTCAATAAAATTTTTATATATCAAAAATTGTTATAAAATGACTCCAATGAATTACATTGAACATATATAGGTATTATGTATCAATTTTGACCTAAAATAAATTTAAATAAAATAAATAATTATTTAAATAAAAAGTCAGTTTTTAAATAGTAACCCAGTGTTTTCATTATTCAACAAAAATTGAAAGTTTTCAGAAAAATACCAAAAAATCACCTGAGGAAAATTTCGATATTCCAAATCCATAAATGAAGTCCATTTAGAATGATAAAATTTAAAAAAAATTAAAAATTAGGTATTACTATTCATAACGGCTAGTTTATATAACATATCGTTGTTTAGTGAAACTCGGTATTGCGTACAACACAGGCTATCGTGGAAATTCGCGATTACGTGTAATGCAAGCCAAGTCAGGGATGCGTGTAGTTCAAGCTCTTTTTGGTGTAGCGTACAACACAATACATCAATAAAATTAAAAAGAATATTTTTCATAAAATCTCGGGGTGTTACATTCTACCCCCATTAAACTGAATTTCACCCTCAAAATTCTTCAGGGTTATAAATGGTTTACTACTTGAATGTTTCTTTAATAGAAACCCACATCATAAAAAGGAATACCAAAACCGATCTTTAAAAACTAATGTATGAAACGTAATGGTTACCCAAATTAACTAATCACTTGGTTTTCACATAAGATAACATAGGTGAAAATATGGATATAGAAGAGAAATCTAACCATCATGTTCTGATGGAGAGTGGTAGAGAACATGGATATGAAAAATCCAATAATCAAAAATCCATAGATTTGTGATGATCTAAGGTACCATATGATTCATCGGATATAAGGGCACTAGGACAACATTTTTGGTTTTCAAGATCATTTCTCTAAAGTTGAAGAAATTGGAATTAGAATAAATACTTCCTTGATTTTGGTACAGTCTCACCATTGGTCATTCCTTGGACAATTTCTACTTCATATCTTAAAGAAATGAAGTTGAATTTGTCATTCGTGAAGTGTTAGCAGATCATGTGATAGAATGATGGGTCATTCCATCTGTCTCAAACAAAAGGTTAGAAAAAGTTATCAAAAATATATAAGTCCATCTATAATGAGATTAATCATATATGGTTCCTAAAATGGACTTATACATTATATATCATACTGCTTAATATAATAAAATGTGTTTCTACTAAATAGGGACTTCCTGTAGGCCAGTTGTAGGAAATAATGGCATGTCTCACTTCAGTTGTGGGTTCGATTCCCATAGCCTTGTCTGACACGATGGGTTGTCACCCATCCTGTAGGTTGTTCTTTTTCTAAAACCTCATTGTTATAACTTTCCATAAATAATATCGAAAAAAAATTCCAGCCTTAAATAATTCAATCTGATATCCAACTTAATCCATTCCAACCTTTAAGCTTATCGAAAATACTTCTATCCAATCTCATAGTGTAAAAAAATGATTACTTGAGAGGTCACATAACAAGTACGTGAATACCATCATTTATCCCCCATATATCATACAATATATCTTGTTGGTCACATCCCAAACATGTGAATACCTTAATCAGGTATTCTCTTAAACCATAGTGAAAGCATGAATTCTATCACAAGGTAACTCTTTCCATATACCAAAATCCCAAAAATTCTATATAATCAAACCAGGATATCACTTTTTCCTTATATTAGTCATGATCTCATTAATACTATCAAACATTTCATTATCTCATTATCCCTTCTTTATGTGCATATCATCTGATTACCAAAATATTGGAATCACTTTTCATGGTTACTAGTACCATATAATTATCGAAAACCACAATAAATCATTAAATAGATATTCCAATGTTCCATAATACTATAAATGAGATTCCACAACATTATTTTGGAATCCCTTTACATAAACTCATAATCATTCTATCACATCGTTTTCATACTCAACATTATTAATAGTGATCACATGTGACTTCCCTTTGTCCTTTGCCTTAAGAGGTTACTCACGTTGATCATCATTAACCCTTGGATTAGGGCATTGATTAAAATAATGCCCCATTTCCTTGCACTTGAAGCATTGAAGTGTTGGTGGAGCGTTCACTATATTCTTTTCTCCATTCACATCATTAGAAAAACATTTCCCATTACTTGGACAATCAACTACTCAATGACCTTATTTTCCACACATAAAACATTTTCTATTCCCTTTAAGACAATCTCCACCTTGCTTCTTTCCACACTTTTTGCATAAATAAACATTTATCTTATTTCCACCATTATTCTGAGATTTCTCTTTGAACTCCATCATTCGTTTCATTTCAAAACTGTGAGATGGATATGTAACATCAACTTCCATTTCTACCTTGATAGCACAATGCACAATTTCTTCATAGGTACTAAAGTCTCTTATAGATAATGCCCTTCAAAGTCTTGGTTTTAAGCCACTGAAGAATCGATCAACTTTACTTTCAGGTTGGATGATAAAGCCAGACGCATACCTTGCAAGTCTTGTAAAATTTTCTTCGTATATACCAATAGATTCATCATCCTTCTTCTTAAGTTCAAGAAACTACTTTTCCATATTTGTTCGAAGAATACGAGGGAAGTTATTACTAAAAAAAAGTTCTTGAACTCGTCCCATTCCATGGATTCAATTTCATCTTGGGGCCTTGTATTCTTAATTAGAATCCACCACTGGTCTGCTTCACCATCTAAACGGTAAATAGCTATAATGACTTTATCATGCTCCAAACAGCAATGTATGGAAAATATCTTTTCAATGGTACTGATCCATTGTTCAGCAACAAGTGGATCAGAAGACCCATTGAAAGAAGATGTATGTTGCCTCATGAAGGACTCAATAGAATATTGTTCCCTTCTCTACTCATTCGGAAGTCCAGAATGATTCATTGCTTCTGTAATTATAGCAATAAGATTTTTCACTCCATCTCCCATCACATCTGGTTGCTTGGGAGGAAAATAATTTCATTTTCCATTACATTGATCAACACGGTTCCTTTGGGTTCCAGCCATCATCTAAAACCCAAAAAGAACAGTGTGAGAGGTAAAAATCATGCTAGGAAAACAACATAATAAAGGGGGAGTACCTTCAATATCTAACATCTTAGGTTTAATTCTAATATCATTACCTTAATTCTAGGACTATATCCTATACATATACTTAACCTTAGGGACATCCCTAGACATACTTAAAAATATCTCTAGGGATCTCACTAAAGGTTTCGAATCCTAGTTTCCAATGTTTAACTAAACCTTTCCTTTGATACCAACTGTAGAGACCCAAAGCTTGATGTACATGGACATTACATTACTTTTTCGGAATACTTAATACATAACGAAACCAAACACTAAAGGACCGTAATAGTTTAGTGTCTTTGGAAACTCGGAACATAATCTTATAATCGTGGTGAAAGATCCTCAATATCTCCCATAAAGATCTTCCCCTTTTTGTTTTCTTACCTAAAACCTTTCTTTAAATCTTGGGAAAAGAAAACATATAAAGGGTGAGATCAAATTCTCATTAAGGGTAACCATGGATAAAATAAAACAAATCATATACAATTGAACTTAAAAACATGAACATAATGTTTAAACATCAAGATCTTGAGCAATGATATAAAACATGTCAGTACCTAAGGCATAGATCATAATGGGACATCAATCATGATAAAATAGCATGGGAATAAAACATGTAATTTTTGAAACCATTAAGAACGTGTTATGATTTCCATAGTAGCCAAGAATTGCTTCCAAGACCATCTTAGTGGACAAAGTCCCTTTTTGAATTGATTTCACTCCTCGTTTCAGTCCTGTAACACTAAACCAGATTAACTTTCCATTCCAGCCATGTCTATCTCATAAGATATAAATCTCTACCCAATGCATTGGAGATATATATAGGTCCCACCCATATCATAATTAAATCATTCTTATGTGTGCCATAACATGAACATAAATCATTCATCAATACCCAATGAATAAAAATGGGTTTCATAAACATCATCCCATCATAACATAATCCATATAAAATAAATGGATATCATTTAATCATAAGAAATGTGAAACCATGTAAATAATAGAGATATTATACTTGAAACATACATATATTAAATAAAGTCATCTTAGATGGAAAAAGGTTTTGATAAAACAATTGAAATGAATTCTTGAGGAAAATATCCTTTCTTCTTCAAAATAATTTTCTTTTCACAAAATGCCATGAAAATTTAAAGGAAAAGGATTTTGGTGAAAATAGTCATTAAATCTTGTAGAGTAAGCTTCATCAAAGTAAGGTGTTATGAAACCGTAAAAATCTGCTCACACCGTATAAGTTAAAAATAACATTCTCCTCGTACTTTTTTCGGAAAAGTCAAAAAGTACCTCATATGGTAAAAAAAATAAAGATCTCTTACATACCATGTAGTAAAAGTCAAAAATGGTTAGAAATGACTTTAAATTTACATGAAACCATTATTAGGAAACATGGACCTAGATGATAACAATAACTCTATTAAATACTTACGAATAAACAATCTTGGATAACAACAAGTTTGGAATAGTTATCCCTTACCTTACGTCTGATATGCTTTGTATGTATCTGAACCTCTTGTATAATGATTTAAATATTGTCATTGAATTATTACAGAATCATATTCATTGTTATGATATCATATATGGTTCACTTATGACTTTATATTACCTTTTCTTTTGAAAATTCTATGTTAAAGCATCATTTTGGGTAAAATCGTTTCATTTTTCATACGTGTTTCGACTTGTTGTTCTTGATATTATAACATATATACTGATTTAAATAATTCCAAAATGTAAAACATTATTTATATATAATATATATTCATCATATACATATATATATTATATATCGATAAATGGAATGAAATACACCGTTCATAGAGACAGTAGATCGTACGTACGCATGAACACTGTTTTCGTTTCCTTATGGAATTGAATGGAATTAAGTAGATGACATACATATATATAAATAAATCCAGTATCATTATAATGTCATATATTTCATTCTTATTCATTATGTATACTTTATAATCATTCATGAATGGTTAACTTGAAAAATGAATCTCATCGCATCGTGGAGACGGTAGTCCGTACATTCTCACTAGCGATGATATCATTCCCATGATCGTGGAATTGTATAGAAGTGTATGTATAATATTTCAGAATCAATATAAATTTACAATAATCATATATTGTTATTTATTTACACCATTATACCCATCCAAGTGAGGTGGTGGTCGAAAACAGATTACACCACGGCGTGGAGATGGTATTTCGTACATATGCACGCACGATGATTTCGTTTTCCATAGGATGGATAGAAGGTGAAATAAGGTTGTTTCATATTTATAATAACATATCAGTATATAAGTAATAATTATTTTATTACTTCATAATGAGACAAGTAAATAAGAAGAAGTATATGAAGAAAGAAACTTGAGAGAATCGAAAGAGGAGATTACCTCTTCTTCGACGCACCTATTTTAAGCTTCCTCTTATGGAAGTTGGGTTTGTCTTTTGAGATGACAAGAACCTCAAGAATGTTTCTAGGGAAGTGGAGAAGAAAAATGTTCAGGGGTTGGCCGATCTTCATGGATCAAAAGGGTGTGAGGAGAAGAGGGAAGGGGTGCCCTTTTTATAAGGGAGGAGAGGGGCACCTTTGGAAAAACTTAAAATATTATTTTATAATTAAGTAATATTCGGTTTATAATAGTTGCAAATTGATTTATTTAAAAGATAAAGTGGGTATGGGTCGAAATCCTCTAAACCAATAGATTTTAGACAAGTTTAGGTTACAATTTTAAACTTATCATTTAGATTTAACTCTAAGTTAAATAATTTAACTTTTTCCGTGTCTTCGTGTTTTCTTACACTATAAGGTTAATAAACTTACTATAACAAGCCAAACGAACCCCAAGTGGTTCATTATTAATATATATATATCATTATCTAAATTATTTGGCCGAACCATATATTTTTAGGAAAAAAATAACAATTAGTAATATAATATTTGTTTTAAAAACTATTTTATGTCAATTTTGACACTATTTGGTAATTTATTTTTGTTAAAATCTTAACAGCATTATTAGTTCGAAAAAAGTTAATTAAATCAATACTAACATGTGATATTAACCTCTAAAATTAGTGTAATTCATAAAAAGTCTCAAATTACATTTATTTGGGTATTTATAATATCAATTAGTTTAATATTTAATTTTTTAGGTAATTACTGCATCACTATTGTGTCATAAATAACTTAAATTATTTAATGTCTAAAAATTATAAATAAAATACCATTAGGTAGGAAATATTTTTATATTTATAATGAATATTTATAGTATAATTTATCTTATTTATAACCCTATATTAAAAATTAATTAGTTATTAAACATTGATTTTAACTATTTTAACCCTTCTTTAAATAAATTAATAATAAATGTCCTAATCTAATCCAAGTGGACCTAAATGGTCATATTTTATTTATAAGGTTGTTTTTGGTCTAATTACACTTATCCAATAGAATTAGGACATGTGTTATGCTAATAATAATACATTTTTACCCTCAATTACCCTATTGACTTTTAACCGTGGTAAATAAAGGTAAAAATGTACTATTCACCAAAAATTATTTTCATCTCATTGAACCACATTTTAGTCGTTGATATTAACCGTGTCTCTCATATTTTCGAAATTCCACTCACAAAAGTGGTAAAATTAAGTTTTATGTAAGTTTGCAAAATAATCCTAGGAGGTAGGTAAAAGACGGTGAAATGTTCAATAAAGTTTTTATATATCGAAAATTATTATAAAATGACTCCAATGCATTACATTGAACATATATTGGTATTATGTATCAATTTTGACATAAAAAAATTTGAATAAAATAAATAATTATTTAATTAAAAAGTCGGTTTTTAAATACTAACCCAGTGTTTTCACTATTCATCAAAAATTGAAAGTTTTCAGAAAAATACCAAAAATTCACCCTAGGAAAATTTCGATATTCCGAATCCAAAAATGAAGTCCATTTAGAAAGATAAAATTTATAAAATTTTAAAAAGTGGGTATTACTATTCATAATTGCTAGTTTATATAACATATCGTTGTTTAGTGAAACTCGGTACTGCGTACGACACACCCTATCATGGAAGGTCGTGATTGCATGTAATGCAAGCCAATTCAGGGATGCGTGTAGTGCAAGCTTCTTTTGGTGTAGCATACAACACAAGACATCAATAAAATTAAAAGGAATATTTTTCATAAAATCTCAGGGTGTTACACTCATCTCATTATTTTTCATGTTATAATTATTAATAAAAATTTAGAAAGACATGAGTGGTGAGTAAATAATGAGATATATGGACAAATTATTTGGAAATTTAATACCCAAGATGTCTAAGTGTTCAGTTTAGCTAAGAAGCTGGACTACATGAGACCCAATGGCTTAGTTGTAAACTGAGCATTAGAGATCTCATATCTCTCTTGTCTCTCAATCTATTGAAATAGATCCTAAAGGTGAGGCATCACGACATACACATCCATTTCCTCATGTTTATTTATAAGATCAATATTCATGGATGATATCATGAAACGTTGAACATTTTTTTAATCATTCAAATGTTTATTACAAAGACAACTCTGCCTCACTGGCCCCTTTTCCAGGTGATTTAGGAATAGGGTTTTTGGTCATATTTAATTTTCTTTAATGGAATTGGATATCACATAATCACCTCTTCCATTATTGGAAATTGGTTCCCATGAGAATTTTATCCTTATCAAGTATGAATCACAGTGATATATTTGAAGTCATATTTATTTTCACTTATACAAATAATAATATCAGAATTTTTTTACTTTATTTGATAAAAATATTTAATAAATATTATATTATATTTATTAATCCCCCAATATGTTATCAAAAACCAAAAACTCTTTCCATTAGCATTAAAATATCATTTTTTTGGATATTTAAGCGGCGAGGACCCATATTCCCCTTATCATAACCCACACATTGTTATTATAAGGTATTTGAATGGTCTTGGGCATGAATTAAAATTCCAACTACATTAACTCATAGTTCCTTGATCAATTGAGTTTAAACTACATGTAATTTATAAATGTTACACACTGTTTAGTCTGACTGACCATGTTCCATCCTAGCCTAGTCAACACTGGTGTATTTAAATACACACCATATGTAATAAATTCACATGGCTTGAATTAATTCACAATTAATTCATGGTGAATTAAAAATAGGTACATGGTGTGATTCAATGGGATACAAAATATGTAACCTTTTATTATCTAGAAAGAATAATCGAATCCTCTATTTGAGTTATTTGAATATTTTTCTTCCATAAAATTAATTTACATAGATTATATTTGTGAGAATGATGAAGAAGAAGAGTATGCCTCACTATTGGAATTAAATAATGATTACACTAGAATTCAAAAATAATGATAAATATGTAAATAAATTAAATATATTTAAATAATTATTGATAATTTTATGATATCTCTATTACCACTGGATGGTTCTGAGCATAGAAGAATCATTGGATGGGGCATACCAATATTGGATTTTTTCTTAATCGATGATTAATCTGAGGTTTACATAAATGATAAACGTTGTGACCAATGTAATTTAATCAATGATTAATTTATGATAGAATAATAGAATCAAAATTTTTGATAGCCACATATCATTTATAATTAATTTAAACAATTAAAGAATTACCTTGTGAGGAATTATTTCTTCTTTGATTAATCTGACAATGTATCTACATCATACTGGTCATTGCATTATAAGAATCACTTATGGATTCCCTTCAGTAGTGACCCACATGTGCACCATGAATCTCCAAACATCGCTACAGGAATCTCTATGTTCTTGAATAGTAAATCATAAAACTCATGTCAATCATCTTAGATCACCCTGAAATTATCTTTGAAAAAAGGATTCTCTTTGATCTCTTTAGAATGATAGTGGTGGTGGAGAAGGATCACTCTTTATTCTTGAGAGTGTACTTGGAGAAGGATATCTATAGCTATTTTAGATAATTATCTTTGGATGTCATTGTACATAACAAAAAAATAGAAATCCCTTAAGAAATAATATAATTGGGTTTATATACTACTAGGGTTAAATAATAATAATTTCACAAGTACCCTTATTATTTATTTAATACCTATAGAACCTCATAATACAATAATAAAAATCTTATTATTAATTATTTACATGCGTTAAAATCATGGATTAATTAAGTATTATTTATTAAAATAATATTCGATATATATTATTTCTCGCTGAACCATTAAACTAGGATTGTTATCCCTCCGCAATATTTATCTGGCCTTGAATAATAACTATTTCTTTAATAAATAAATATCACTACATTATTCACCAATAAATAAATAAATATTATATTCACTAAATATAAAATAAATATTTATTAATTATTCTATTCAAAAAATATTATCCAAAATAATTAGTGTTTGAATATTTTTAATCACGAAAACATGTATAATTATTAAACCATGTCAGGTAATAATATTTATTCAAACTTATAAATAATAAAATATATTATTATTTAACTGAGGTTTTGGATGCACATAGTGAGTGGCCCTATTGGCCTCTTTCTCTTTAAAATTAAGAAAAAAAAATCCAAAGTCCATGGTTAGCATCTAGAAACATGAAAAGTAACCCATAGAGAAAGAAGTTAAAACTGTAATCATATAAAACCTCATATGAACACATAATGTGTAATATAATCCCTTTATTGTGTTATATCTCATCAAATAGGTTACATGTTTGTGTCATTAAGATATGTTATCCATGTCACATTCTTTGAATTTCTAAAAACTGAACATTTCTACAGAACACTAGGTCCACAGTTCTATTTAGGCTACATCTTTTCATTCAAAGGTATTAGGATATCAAATTTCATTAAATAAAAATAAACAACTCATTTTTCACATTATTCATTAAGGAAATATTACTTGCAATGCACCCAACATATCCTACATTTCCATGAACGTATGTCATCATGGATTTCATAAATACATAAAAGTACATGATGTGTAATATCCATTAATAATAATCTTAAATTATAAGGATCAATACACACATATATAGGTAGAAATATCCAATGACCAATATAAATATGGATTTCTTACTGGTGGGTCTCTCTCTTATAATCTCCTAAACTGGAAATTACCAAGGGCATACACCATGTGAAGGTTACTCAAAGTCCTATTAGTCTCCACCCTTGAAATTTTTTATCATTTGTGTTCCTAAAATGATTTCATTGGACTATAGAACAAATATTTAAGTATATTTTTATGGAACTTATGGGTTCTCATCATAATAGGGAACTACTACGACCTTTCAATGTGATAGTTATTCTTAAGACATTTTCACATTCAATTTCATAAATAAAATCAATCATGGTGTCATAATAAGTTTATTGATTTTAAAAAACTATGAATACAAGTAATTATAAAGTACATACAATTTGATTCTAGAGCACTAAATCCAAAAAAAATTGCCTTCAATTTATGATGCAATGCCTACCGTAGGCCTCAATTTCCCCACATGGGATAAATGATTTTTTTTAATTTTATATTTTTTATAACATATGATATTTTTATGGGTATTTTTTTATTATATTTTATTTTTATGTTCTTTTCTTATAAATGATATTTTTTCTATCATTTTTTAATCATTTTTTCCATATTCATAAAATTACAGAGAGTGTTGAGTCCATTTACGAGTAATATAACTATGTTCCTCCTAAGATCTTTATATAAGGACTCATTCTTATCCACCATGCTACATTTGTTTTTATTTGTGAAATTCCATTCCTCATTCCTATTTCCCCCATGTGACAATTTTGATCCTAGACTTTATAGAATCTAGAGACCCCATCTACCATGCTCGTGTTTTTCTGTCGCATCAAACTCATATGGTAATGTGGAATATTTAGAAGATGTCATTTTGGGGTCAACATAATGTGGTATTGAATATCTCTATTTAATGGAAAACCAACTGATATATCTTTACTCATGATGTCATGAAACTCCTAGAACAGTCTATAAAGGGGTTCCAGAATGCTAATAGGTTTATATGGGAATGCTTAGGCTGGCACTGCCAGGATGTTATTGGCATCTCCTACCTAATTTCAAAACATAGTCTTCATGCATAATTAAATAACTAATTTTCCTTACACATGTGAGTCTTCTCCCAACATCAAGGGTGATAAAGTGTAATGATATTTATCTTTGGTGAACTCTATAGTATTGGATCAACCATTATAATGTGAATCAAGATGATATTATCCTAGTTATCATAAAATAATTTTGAAACCATCCATTTATAATACATTACACATAACATGATCTTCATAATGACTTATTAATAATGGAACACAATATAATTTTGTAACATGAATGTCTCAAGTTTACTTTATCTATCTAACACGATAACGTGTTGAGTGATTAATTGTTTCTAGTTGAAACTTTCTTTCTATATCTCAAGAGTTTAAATTTTATTCTATTCCACCATAAATAATTAAGTTTAGAATGCATCCATTAACCCAGTAATGTTGGTAAACAAGATTTTGTTGTTTCACATGTAGGTTTAGTGGTAATCACTAAATGTCTCATAACATGGTTCCTCTACTCTAATTTGACTTTGTATTCTAGATTGATAAAGCATTTTTCCTCCTTTTACTCAGGATAAGTTTCTCCGTCTTCAATATGTTGGGACCAAGTTGAGTGGAGAAGCTTTGAAGAGTAAAAAATGTTTTTTTCAAGAGTGGTGCCTTTTTTTCAAAAAAAACAATTCACATTGTAAAAGATATTGTAAATTATGGTATTTATTTTCTAATTTTTATTTAAAAAATATAACAATTTGTCTAAATAACTTATGAGGAAATCCTTATGAAGTAAATGAGGAGTAAAGGTGATGTTAATCATATTCAGGTTTGACTGGAGAGAAAGATGTTGTTGGAAGATAGGAAAGTTGTAGTACTTTCTTTTTTAAATATGATGATGCTTAAGGTTATCAATCAAAGAATATATATCATTAAAGAATATTTTCATGATGAAATAATCTGATTGTAAAATAATCTAGATGATATTGAAGTGGCATGGGTGTTCTTTTTGAAGTAGATATTTTTGGTGGTTCTCTTTTACAGTGCTTTCCAAATTTTTGGGCCTAAAATCTGTGAGTTCGTTTTCTGGTAAAGGAATTATTTTCTCAAATCATAGGTCATGGACCATGAAGGATATTTATTTGACTAGATTGGATTTTTGTGGAATTGTTATGGAAAATTAGTAAAGGATTTCTCATAGAAGTGCTATACGGACCGAAAAGCGTGGTATGAGGACCGAATATGGAAAATGGTTCATGGGAGGATCACAATTCACAGGATACTTTTTTATTTCCAAAAGGATCTACATTTGTGATTGAGATACGGTGATTGTTTTATAAAACAATTATCCACCGTAAGGGAAGAAAGGCACTATGCAGGTTTTGGAAGGAAAACAGTTTGCTGGAGGGGTGTAGTACACGATGAAGGTTTTACTGCATAGACACATTGGGAAAATCAGATTAACAAAATTCGTTTAATTATTTGTATATAAAAAGGAACATTATCCCATAATTAATTGGGAGAAATTTTCATAAAAAACATGTTCACTCTAAGGAAGAATTAAGTGAAGTCTAAAGTGTAGGTTCCTGGTGCAGTGAAAGCGTGCGATGGGTGGTGCCCAACATTAATTTTTTCCGTAATCAATGATCAATATGGGATCTATATGATAATTAATTTCATGATCCATAGAAATGATTCAAAGAAATATAAAAAGAATAATTGTGCTAAAAATGAGAGAGAAGGATCAACACATATTGTTTATAGTTCATTTAATTAGATAAATAATTACATCTAAGGAATTATTTATTCGTTGATGAGTATGGTGACAAATATGTGGTACACCCTTGATATGTTTTAGAAACCAAGTGTATATTTCCTCTAGAGGTGATCCACATGTGTTTCAAGAATCTATTGATGTCACTGATAGATTCTTCAGGTGCTAGCATGGAATATCCTTATGCTTGTGTTTTCTACCTTTAATTTCCTTGATAATCACTTCCAAATAATTATACTTGATCCAATAGAGGAGGATTTCACTCTGTTCTTGAGAATGTTCTTGGAGAATTGAAATATCTAGGCTTGAGAGGTTTTTCTCTAAATTTGTTGTGCACAACCGAATAGGCTAATGAGAAAATAACTTAATTGGGTTTTTTTATAGATAGGGTTAAAATAAGATAATTACAGAAGTGCCCTTATTATTAATTTAATCCTTTAAAAACCCCATGTCAAATAATAATAGTAATATTATTATTTCTTGACATTCACTAAACATGAAAATTAAAATTAAGTATTATTTAATTAAATAATATTCAATATTATCATTTCTCAAGAGACCATTAAACTTGGTCTGCCATTCCTCTAAAATATTTTTTGGGCCATGAATAATATCATTTATTTATTAAGTAAATATCACTTCATTATTCTCTAATAAATAAATAAAAATTATATTCACTAAATATAAAAATAAATTTTTTTAAATATTCCACTCAAAAAATATTCTCTATAATAACTAGTGAAGGAATAAATGTGATCAAGCATACATGAGTAATTATTAAACCAAATATAAGTATAATATTTATTCAACCTATTAAATAAAAAATAATGTTATGTTATTTAAAAAATATTCTAGATAGATTTAGTGTGTGGCCCTCTAGGCCTCCTTCTTAGTGGCATTAGTTGATTCAACATAAAGTCCAAGGATATCATCTAGCCACATGCCAAGGAACCTGGAGAAAGAAGTTACTACCACAATGAAATGTCGTTTCATATGAACGCTATCCATGTAATGTAATCCCTTTATCAAAATATCTGTAATCAAGTTGGTTGCATTCTAGTTCCATCAACCTATGTGCTCGATATCTCTTTCTTTGACTTTATGAAAACAGAAATTTTTATGGAACACCATGGACATGGATTTATTTAGGAAATATCATTTCCATAAAAGGGATTAAAATATTAACATTAATTATGAAAATAAGTGAAAAATTATTTCTCAAATTATTCATTAATGTAATATTACTCATGATGCAACCAAAATATCAAACTTCGTCGTGAACATCTGTCATCATGGTTTCCATCAATAAATCTAAGTGTGAGACACATAATACTCATTAATAATAATCTTAAATATTAAGGACGAATGCATATGTTCACATGTAGGAACATCTAATGACACATAAAAATGAGGATTTCCATCTTGTGGGTCTCGTTCTCACAATATCCATACTGAACATTACCTTGGGTGTACACCATGAGAAGGTGCCTCGAAGTACTATGAGTCTCCACTCATGATAACATATATCATTTATGTCCATTAAAAGATATAGTCCAGCTATAAATAATATATTCATGAATAATGTCATAGCACTTTCGAGATCTCAACATAGAGAAGAACTATTAAAACCTTTTAGTGTGACAACTAGACATAGGACATTGTCACATTCTTTTTTATGCATAAGAACAATCATTATGTGATAATGAGTTTATTAATATTAAAAAACTGTGAATAGAGGTTTATCATAAATTTCAAAGAAATCAGTTCTAGGGCACCAACTCCAATATACTCCCACTTTCACTAGAGCCAACTGCTAACAACCTTCAGTCAGTTAGCTCTCACATGATACTCATACATCTACTAAGATAAGCCTTTAGTCAAGGGGTCTACAAAATTCTCTTTTGTAGTTACTTCGCAAACTATAAATTAACCCCTCTATTAAAAATCTCTCAATAGGTGATACTTTAAGAGTATATGATTTGTCTGTTGGTGTGACCTTGACTCTTTTTCAAGAGCCACCACTATAGTATTATCACAATACAATGTGATAGGGTCTTTACTTCTAGGTAACACTTCAAGCTCCGGTAAAATATTATAAATCTAAATGGATTATTTGGATACATGAGAAGTACTCTATACTTTAACTCCATAGAAATATTGGTGAAAACTAGATTATTTGAACTCTTTATTCTCACAGCTCATCCATTGAGGGAGAAAACCTATCTTGATTGTGACTTTAGATCATTTTTATCTGTCTAAAAACAAACATCAGTATAAAATTTGATGACCAAATGCTCATCTCATCCATACACAAGGAACATATCCTTAGTTCTTCTTAAATATATAAGGATGACCTTAATAGTAGTCCAATTTTGTTCTCCTAGATCTAATTGATATCTAACTACCATGAATAATGCATAAGAAAAATCCAGTCTAGTACATAACATGGAATACATTATTGATCCTATCTCCAAAGCATATGGGATCATACACATTCTCTCTTTCTCATGTTCTGTCTGAGGACACATTTTCTTAGAAATATGTAAACCATGGGACACTAGAACCAATACAATCTTGTATTTTTCTATACTAAATATCTTTAGTATATGTCAATATATGTACTTTAACTTAGTCCAAAAATCCTCTTTGAACTACTATTAATGATCTTGATCCCTAGAATATAGGCTTCTTTTCCTAAGTCCCTCATGCATAAACACTTTTTTTACTAGACTTTAACAAATTGTAAGACTGGTATGTCATTCCCAATAAATAATATTTCATAAACATAAACTACTAGGATAAGGATTGTATTCCCATTAAACATTTTATAAACACATGACTCACATTCATTCTTAATGAATACAATTCCTCTACGGATTCATTGAATTGAATGTTCTATGACCTGGATGCTTTCTTCAATCCGTAAATGGATCTCTGAAACTTGAATATCATTTTGGTAAACCTGGAGTCACCAAAACATTTGGTTCTATCATATAGACATCTTCTGGAAGGATCCCTATAATGAATGTAGTTTTGACATCCATCTGTCAAATCTCATAGTCATGGTAAGATGCTACAACAAGTATGATTCTGATGGATTTAAGCATAGAAACTGGAAAAAAGGTTTCATCGTAGTTCATTCCTTGGAACTGTTTGAAACCTTTATCCACTATCCATTCTTTATAGGTACTTACATTAGCATTAATTTATATTTTCTTCTTGAATAAACATTTGCATACAATAGGATTTACATCAACTGATGCATCTACTAGAACCCAAACTTCATTATGATACATGGAATAAATTTCAAAATTCATTTCTTCTATCCATCTTGAAGCTTCTGAGAACTCTACTGCCTCCTTGTAGAAGAGAGGATCATAATTTTCAACCAATAATTATTCACTATATTCAATGACTAGAAACCCATATCTCTCTGGTTCTCTTACCTCTCTTGAGCTCCTATGGAAAAAGTGTTTTTTAAGAACTACTTCTTTCACAGGGACCTATGGAATCTGTTCCTATACCAACTCTTGTATATCTTGATCATCAACTTCATTGAACTCAATATTTATCCTACAATCCTTCTTAAAGATGTGCTCCCTATCAAGAAATATGACTTGTCTAACGACAACCACTTTCTTGTTTGAGGGGTTGTATAGGTGGTTTCCATTTGTTTCTTTAAAATACCCTATACAGATACACTTTGTGCTTAGGGGTTCTTGTTTTTTACTGATAAGGACTTAACAAACTCCTCGCAGCCCCATATATGTGTATGTGACAAAATGGGTTTCTTTCCACTCTATATCTCAAAGGTAATATTATTTTACATTGTATTTTGTACTCAGTTTAATGTGTATGTCATAGTTTGTAATGTGTATCCCCATACAGATAATTGAAGATATGCATGACTCATCATTGAACTTACCATGTCCTAAAAGGTATAGTACCTCCTTTCACTAACACCATTCCATTGTGGTGTATATGGCGGAGTGAGTTGAGATATAATCCCAAACTGCCATAGAAAGTAGATGAGATTTTGGTAAAAATATTCACCACCTCAATCTGATAGAAGATTCTTTACCAAGCTTATTCTTTACTTTAGTGATGAATTCTTTTAATTTATCAAAATACATGGACTTGTACCACATCAAGTAGATATATCCATATCTACTCAATTCATTAGTAAAAGATATGAAGTAAGAATATCCACCTCTATATTATATTTTAAATCATCCACACATGTTAGTGTATACTAATCCTAGAAGAAATGTGACCCTTTTAACCTATCCACAAAATAGTGGTCTGGCCATTTTTCTGTGTAAACAATCGTGAAATATATCAAGTGGTTTTATCTCAAAAGAGTCTAAATAACCATTTGACAGAGCTTTGTAAAATTCTTCTTGTTTACATGACCAAGAAGGTGATTCCAAATTTGGCTATTGTATAAGTCATGAGAACTTTATTTGTTATCAATTTACAATAGTTAGTTTTTGTAATTTAATACATACAGATCGTTATTTAATTATTCCATACCATAACATATTTATTCCTTATAAAATAAACAACTTTTAGTTCCAAGTATGAAAATAAACCAATCTATATATAAATTTGATATGGAAATTATGTTTTTGGTAACAGTAGGTACATAGTAACAATCATATAAAACCAAAATCATTTATGTTGACAATAAAAGTTGGTAGTCACCAATGTCCAAAGCCTCTAGCCTCGAACCATTTCCAGCTTGCAGGTCCACCTCTCCTCTAGAAATTTTTCAGAATCTTCTTGGTTTCCACATTTGGATAGAGATATGATCACCACAACCTCTATTTAATTCCAAATGTGTAGATATGGAAATATTTCACTCGATAATGAATGTACCTTTAGATTACCCATGATTTTGGGTGCATTTTCTCTTGTAGTGGATTGGCTTTCCACATTAAAAACACATTTCCTTATTTTCCTTTCCCTAACCATGGACCTTCTTCTTCTTGGTAGGATAGTTTTTCGGAGCTTTAGACTATTTATATTTCTTGGGACCCTTTTCCTTGTCCTTATTTTTCTTATTCACCATAAGGACTGTGGGCTTTTTCATGCCCCATTTTCTTATCGATTTGGAGAAATAAGGTCAAAATTTCTGAATGAGTATTCTCATCATTGCTCATATTATAATTCACTATATAGCTAGAGATGGTCTTTGGGTAACGATGAAAATATGAGAGCTATATGCAACTCATCTAGTAATTTGACCCCTAATATGTCTAGGAATTCAATTTAACCAACAATAATGACTACATTGTTGGAACCATGGTCTCTCTATACATGAATTAGTGTATGGTTTGTGTTTTTTGTTAATCCTCAGTTGACGTTCAGAATGTGTGCCAACAAAGTGATCATACAGAACAAGAAGGTAATAGTATTGAAGTTGGCACATTTTTCCAGTGTTTGCCAAATTTTTGCCCCTAAAATTCGAAAAATGAAGAAAATTGGTTTTTGGAAAAGAGACTTGTGCGTCATTGACTTGAATGAGAGGATACTTGCATGTCTTTTGTTTTTCAATATCATAACATGAAAATATCGCAAAGGAAGAAGGGCGCCCAAGTTTTATGTTTGGTCGTGCAAAGTGACTTGGGCGGAAGAGACTTGCGTGCTGAAACTTGTGCGTCGAGGGAAGACTTGTGAACCGTTACGCAGGGTATCAAAATGCCTATAAATAGAGGTCAACCCATCCTCATTCGGAGTGTAGTTCAGACTTAGAGAAAATCAGAGCTCTCGTCACACAGGTGTAGTGGTCGCGCAAGTGGTGGTGGGTCACGCAGGTATAGGTTGTGCGCCAGTTGTTTGTTGCACGTCCAAGGTGTTTTGGGTGAGAAAGGGTGTACATTGCCCAAGTTTGGAGTTGTTGAAGGAGGTGTCGCATAGGTAGTTTGGTGACACTTGCATGCCAGAATTTGATGAAGCGTGACAGTTGATAGTTGCGCGCCAAAATCGGTTTGGGGGTAAAATGGTGTGAGTCGCGCAAGTTTGGTTTTGAAGAAGTGATAGTCATGCAAGTGGATGAGGTGTACTTGTGCGCCGGCTTTGGACTTGCGCGCCATCTTTGAAACTTGTACGCCGAATTGGAGAAGTGCACCAGGTGTAGTTGAAGCACGCCGGCCTTTTTGGAGCTGCACGAATTCTGGAAGATTGCCTGATACATTCGGTGCAATGTGAGATTAGTCTATGGGTGGAAGTTGGACTTCAACAGAGCATCTACATACAACAGAGGATGTATTCATTAGAAAAAATGAAGATACCTTGACGCCTATAAACTGAGTGGTACTTCACCAATGGCACTGAGCCAGGGGGAGTCAACTAGAGTGACCCGAGGGACGCAGTGAGCTATCCTTGAACCTTTGTAAAGGCAGTGAGCCTGGGACAGAGTGACTGTGCCCGAACTTTTCTAATCCATAGCTAGTGAAGTTTTAGTGAAATTTGTTATGACCGAAAACCTGTCGGCATAAGATCCTTGGACGTAGCCCTTAGTGGTGAACCAAGTAAAAAGTGTTGTGTCATCTCTCTGCATGTGAATGTTTTCTTTCTAATCATATTCATCATACTGGTTTAAAAAGTTCCTACCAATGTGGGAACAAGATCCATCACATTAAAAGAAAAACGTTGTCACCCTGATTCACCCCTCCCCTCTTAGGTTGTCTTGGGGTCCTTTATACATGAGGCCTAGTCAGTGAAGAATCTCAAACCATAGTGGTAAACAAAGAATTGTAGATCTCATACTTCTCTTGTCTCACCTTCCCTTAATAGATATCACGAAGGTGAGACATCATGCTATATGCATCAATTTCCCCATGTTTCATTAAAATATCATTGGATAGGGACTATATCATCAAGAACTAAACATTTTTAGCATCATTTATATTTTTCTCATAGAAATATAGATATTCATCACATTTATTACTTCCACGCACAACTGGTAAAGGTTCTTCCATCCCATACAATTTTCTTTCATGGTGAAGGATGTCCCGTATGAGCCTTTGTCACTCGTATAAATTAGTTTTGGAGAGAAAATTTTCCTTCTCAAGTATGGATCAAAATGATATGTTTGATGTCATTTTTATTGTTGTTTCTAAAAATGGATAAGAAAAATATTAGTACATTATCTGATAAAATTTTGACAAATAAATATTATATTTATTAGTCTCTCACTATTTTATCGAAACCCAATATCCCTAACCATTGGCTTCATAATATCATGTTTCTTGGACATTCAAGTATAAAGGATCCATATTCCCCTTCTCATTACCCCAACATTGGTTTTTCAAGAAACTTTAATGGTTTTATGTAGGCATTTCAAATTCCCATTGCATTAATTCACAGTTCCTTGATCTACTGAGTGGACTCCCCAATCCTGAAATCCTTAATTTATATTTCCTCAACATTTACATCTCGGTTACACCAAGTCCTTATTCTTTAGTCAACCCTTGATGTGAACCAAGTTAATTCAACCCAAAACCTCAAGTTATAATTCCCTAATAATTGAAAGCACCCTAAATTTGGCATGTCATGCACTTTGAATTATGGTTCGATTCTAACTGAAGTAATGGAAGGCTATTCCTACTTAATATTTTATCAAGGGATTTAATCCTTTATGAGTTAATTTCCAATTATTATCCTTTTTACATGCTTGTTAATATTAATTGGGACTACTTAAGTGATTAACCATGTCATATGTAATATTTACACATAAGGTGGTTTATTTTAGTTCAAGATTGTATTCTTGTTAATTCAATAATTATAGGATCATGACAGGACATCCATAATAAAATAACCATGCAACTAATATAAATAAAATAAAGGGTATGATCATGAACATATACTAATAGTTAGTTTATCAAGTAGTTGATAAACTAACTATTTACCTAGGGTAGAAACAGTTGGAACCAATTGAGTTTCATGTTTACAGCTTTCCACATGTCCACCATTGTATCTCCATAGACTAGTTTATCAGCACCTCCTTACATGAACCTCCTCCACTATCTTGGGAGCTCCATCTATTGCATATTCCTCTTACTCACATATGATTGATGGGGAAAAGGGGTTTACATAAAAAAACCATTGGCACGTAAGCCCTACACAATAATGAGGAGAGAAGGCACATAGGCCAACAATTTAATTTAATAATAAATTAAATGAAAACAATCGCATACAAATGTTCTGTTCTAGTTCATGATCATTCAAATTCATGCAACATATTATTCATTTAATAAAACGAGCATCCAAATTTTTAATCGTTCTTATTTAAGATAAATCACGCTGGAATCAATTACTTAACCTCTTTAATTAATTAATTATTTTATCTTATTTCTTAATTGAATTTCCATGATATTATCATCCATTATAATTTTAAACAAATTAAATAAAATAATTTAAAATTAACCTTGCACATAAATGTACCATGGAGGTAACACAGTGAATACTTATCCAAACCTACCCAAGATGTATTATACTTATGTACTATTTTGTTGTTGTGACATATATAATACATGACTTATCACATACTTTAATGACATTTACATCATATATGATTACATAACTTACAAAATTTTTTAGTCATGTGTTATGATTCAATTTACATAGAGTAACAACTTGTAATACAACTCATAAATGATATGTAGATCTTAAAAATTACGCAGATATTACTTAAATTTTTTAATATTTATGTATATTAAAACATATCACATGGAATGTCTTATCTTTATGAACACACTCAAGTACATGTCTTAAGGTTTTCATTGTAAAATAAATATCTTTAAATATGCATAATATGGTATAAGTTCCTGGAATGTAGATATGATCTATATAGCATATACACCTCTAACCATCTACCTGAGACACACTCCTAGGGACTCAGCAGGTAGTATTTGCACAGGAAATTTTGGAGTGCATGGAATGTCCAATGGGCCAAACCATGTATTGACTCCATGTTACATGATCACCGATCAGGTAGGCCATGTGTGGAATACACGACCCACCTTTAATGCAAAGGGACCACATTCCATGTCCAATGGGCCACACAACGTGTAGTCTGTCTAACTCTATTCCAGACAGTCCCCATCAACAAATGGTTTAAGAATTAACAACACCAAATTTCATTAATGCACATGGGTTGATTAATTTCTAAATTAACTCTTCGTGCATTGAACACAACTATATAGTGTGTAACTTTAGTTACACAGCTTGTACTGTTGTGTTATGCGATCACTCCTCCAGATGAGCTCCTTGGTTTTATTTTAATAAAAAATTAAATTTCATGATTAGATCTGTGAGAAACCAATGAGGAAGAAACAAATATCACAATTCATATTAAAATAATGATTAATATTGAATTGAAAAACAAAATTATAAATGCATAAATCACTAACAATATTAAATAATTATATGAAATTATGTGCCCACTTTGATACAACTTAAAGGTTTCGAGCGCAGAAGAAGCATGTGATGAGCGGTTTCTAACTTTAATTTTTCCCATAATCAATGATCAATCTGGAATCTATATGATGATGAAATATGTGGTCCACATAATTGAGTCAAATAAATTGACAAATAATAATTTTTTTGGAACTGAGAGAGAATGAACAAAACATATATTTTTATAATTAATTTAATTAGATAATTAATTACCTATAATGAATTATTTCTTCGTTGATGATTCTGGAGATAGATCTATTGTGAACCATCATTACATTGTTGAAACAAAGTGTATATTTTCTCTAGCTATGATCCAC
Organism: Viscum album; assembly: GCA_963277665.1. Classification (NCBI taxonomy): domain Eukaryota; kingdom Viridiplantae; phylum Streptophyta; class Magnoliopsida; order Santalales; family Viscaceae; genus Viscum; species Viscum album. The sequence continues at coordinate 57,523,134 of OY728132.1, read as the reverse complement.
AAGTGTTCCATGAATCTTCATATGTCGCTGAAGTAGTCTCTGGGGACTAGCACTGAAGATCCTAACGCTTGTGTCATCAAACATTGATCTTCTCAAGACCCACTTCCGGATAAATATCCTTGATCTGGTGTAGGAGTATTTATCTCTATTGTTTTGAGAGTTCATGGATAATAGAGTTCACAAATCATGAGTTGTTTTTCCCAAATCTGTTGTGAAAAACTAAATAGGCTAAATAGAAAATAACATAATTGGGTATTTGTATTTCTGGGGTTAAATTAAAATAATTGCACAAGTTCCCTTATTATTCCTTTAATACTAGAAAAACCTCACGTCAAATAATAATGGTAATATTATTATTTCTAGTCATGCACTGAACTTGTGAACTAAAATTAGATATTATTTATTTAAATAATATTTAGTATTATGATTTCTCATCAAACCATTAAACACAGTCCTTCATTCCTCCAAAATATTTATTGGGCCTTGAATAATGTCTATTTATTTATTAAATAAATATCACTACATTATTTTCTAATAAGTACATAATTATTATATTCACTAAATTAAAAATAAATATTTATTAAATATTTCACTCATAATATATTCTCTCAAATAACTAGTGATGAAATAAATGGGATAAAGAATACATGAATAATTATTAAACTACATAAAGGAATAATATTTATTCAAATTGATAAATAACAAATAATAATATATTATTTAACTGAGATTCTGGACACTCTTAGTGTGTGACCCTCTAGGTCTCCTTCTCAGTGGCATTAGAAGAAGAAGCCTAAAGTCCAAGGATAGTGTCTAGCAACACGCCAAGGCACCCATAGAGAATGAAGTTAATGATGCAATGACATGTAACCACATATGAACACGTACCATGTAATATAATCTTTTTATCACAATATCTCTAATCAAGCAGGTTGCCTACTAGTGCCATCAATCTATGTGCTCGATATCACATTTGTTAACTATTTGGAAATAGAACTAGCTTATGGAACGACATCACCATGTATTTATTTAGCCTATATCATTTCCATCAAAGGTCCTGAGATATTAACTTTCATTAATGAATATAAGGGATAAATAATTTCTTGAATTATTCATTAATTCAATATTTCTCATGATGCGCCCAACATATCCTACTTCACTGCAAACATCTATTGTCATGATTTTCTTCAATACATATAAGTGTATGAATCATAATACTTATTAATAATAATCTTAAATTCAAAGGACCAAGACACACATACACAGATAGAAACATCCAATAACACATAGAAATGTAGATTTCAAATTGGTGGGTCTCATTCTCAAAATATCTATACTGGACATTACTAAGGGCGTACACCATAAGAAGGTTCTTATAAATTCTATGAGTCTCCACCCCTAATAGAGTATATCATTTGTGTGTCTCAAATTATATCGTCTCACTATAGAACATATATTCATGAATATTGTCATTGCACATCTGGGTTCTCATCATAGCGGGGAACTGTTATGACCTTTTAGTGCGACAACTACTCTTAGGAAATTATCACATACTATATTATGAAAAAAGAAAAATCATGATGTGATAATGAATTTATTAATATTCAAAAACCATGAATACATGTTTTTCATAAAGTACAAAAAAGTTTGTTCTAGGGAACTAAATCAAACACAAAGAGTTTTCAAAAGAAGATTCTATAAAGGAAAAAGTTTGTAGGGAAGGGTTTCCTATGAGGAGGAAGTAGTTCACGAGGGATCATTTCTGTGAAGTATATTTTTTATGGAGAGAGTTTGTGGAAGTGGATTCCAAGGCCTGATATCCCAAAAAGGAGAAGGGTCGATGAGTTATTGTTGGCTCGTGAAAGAGTGGTCATTCATGGGGCATGTGTTCTCCATGAAGAATAAATAGTGCGTACGGTATTTCTCATCCATGGAGCCGAGATAGCCCGTAGAAGAATAGGAAGTCCACAAAGCACTCACGCCACATAGTGAAACTTAGTTTGCAGAGGATACAGGTAGTCTTTGGAAGAAGAAGGATAGTTTATGGAAGACTAAAGGTAGTTTCTACCAGCTTCTAGGTAGGAAAGAGAATAATTGTTTTGAAAGATCAAACATGTGAAAGATGACTAAGAAGCAATGTAACATTGTGTTGCATCATTTTGTGCTATAATAATCACACACACTATTGTATTTTTTTCAATTTTCTAAATGAGTGTAAGGGCATATAATACTCATTTTATTCAACACAAAATGATTATTTTCTATTGGATTCTGTGGTATTGGATTGTTTTGATACCATACCAAGGATGTAGATACTCTAGGTGAGTAGTGGACCCTGTAAATTCTTGTGTTCTTGTGGATGTGTGTTTGAATTTTGCTTAGTAGGGAAAGAAATCCTTAACAAGAGGAAAAGGTTGTTTCAAAAGTAAGTAAATATAAAATAAAAATATATCATTGATTCACCCTCTCCCCCTTTTAGTGATACTTGGATCCTGACTGGAAAAATTCATAGTATCAGCTGTTAAATTGTCCCAACTTCAATTTGGTAAATTATTTGATAAGTACACTAGTTGTTGGTATAGATAGAACTTATCCCCAAAATATTAGGCATAAAGGTTGTTTTTTAAGGATGGGGGTATTTTCTAGGCTGATTTTGACTATTATTAATACCCACAATAGGTTATTTCAGTCGGTCATTAGTAGCTTTAATAGTCACATAATGTGATTTTACATCGCTTTGTGATTGGGGATTAAACCCATCATTTTTATACCTCTTTAGGGTCTGGTTGATGGTGTCTTTAGAGTTTAATATCTATCGAAAAATCTCTAGTTATTCTCTAATTCAATTTAGACATGATAATTAATTTTACTTATACCTAAATAGGGGTCTAGAGGCCTCCAACAAACCTTAATATTTTCTAAACAACCATTTCATGAAGATTTTCGAGTTGATAACCTATGGTGATCTTAAGTGTATTATTGGATGGTTTGGGTTCCTTGATGACAATAATGGTACCATTGATATACACCTAATAATATTCATTCAGAAGGAACAAAAGGTTCAAGTAATCCAGTATTTGATACTAAGAGTTTATGGAATAACAACTTTATCATAGATGATTAATCAGAAATTGTTTTGACCATCAAAAATATTCCCCATGAAGCTTGTTGACCACATATTTAACCCAAAGATGCTATAGTATATCCATCAATTAAAATTAATTTTCAACCTCTATAATCCAATCCAAAAATAATCCAGGTCAGGGTTTTTATAGAAGTCCATATTGGGTTTCATTCAATATAAAAATAGTTTTTAATCATAATAGAATAAATTTATATACCCAATATAAGATCAAAATATGCTAGATAAATGAAACCATGTGCATAAAGTGTAAATTAAGGAACCTAATTACGTTAAACCATAGATGGTATTTTCATTTGTCTTCATCCATGCTTGAGGAAGATTGCATTAGAGGTATCTGAATGACATCCCTCCTCTAGAGCTATCCATGATCTGAAACTAAATCATTAATCATAAAATTATGATCCTTTACCCTTTATGTCATCCCAGCCCCTCATCATACAAAAGTGTTAGAAGAAGAGAGATTTAGGGTGGGCGAGTTTCATCTAAATCTTGAGAAATCAATATTAAACTCTCCATATTATGGGGAACACATTTTATAAATCCATGCTCCTTGAGTGAGCATACATTAACATAGACATTACAATTTATTGCATGTGTTAGCTATAAATTTCATCCAATTCACATATCTATTGCATGAATTTACCAAAATATATATGTTTCATCTTATTAATCAGTTCATTGTAAGATAGAAAATGTTGAAGGTCACTCGAATGATAACATTTATCATTCGGCTTTCAAAATAATCAAAGACATTGGATTTCCTTTTGACATGGAAATTCATACACTACGGATTGCATATGAACTGTCACCTTACAACATGAATAGTAGTAAACTATAACACAATGTCATAATCTATTTCTTAAAATGTCCATTTTTTATATAATATTTCATATCCAAATGAATCAAATGTATAATGTATTTGGGGAATATCACATTCAATCTCTCACATACATTAAACCCTAATAGACTTTCTTCCATTTTACTTTATATCATATAATATTTGATAACTTGTAAAATCATATCCAAAACTCATTTAGATATCAACACATTTGGACGTATATCATTCAATTAATTATGTGACATATGATATTTCATACCTTGTGAATACTTATCCAAAAATCTTTTAGATTAACTATAAAATATTTTTAAAGAAGCTCTCAAAATAAAACTCAATCACCATTTAATAAACCACATAGTGTAACCCTATTGAATTTTATAGCATTGAAAATAAATTTAAATATTTGAATCCATAAATTTATGTTAAGAGTGGCCTCAAGAAAATAATAAATTCTAAACATGATACAAAATGATTTATCATGATATCCCTCAAACAAATGTATCTCTATACCTATGTCCATCAGCTATATCACATTATAGCATGAATTCTTATACATTATGTTTGTCTAATATATCAAGTGGCCACATGACATGGATTATATCAATCCCATATATCCAGCTCATTTGTTCTCAACTCTCCATGTATAGATTCATCAAGTCGATGAATACATCACATGTCATTCACCTTTATAGATGAGCGCATCACATGCCCCTCGCCGGAATAGATAAGAATTGCATATGTACTATCAAGGTGTGACCACACACTCCTTAGTCTATCTAAATCATAGGAAAATATTAAATACTCATATTAGGAGAGTAAAATCCCTTCTTTGTTGATCTCTAACTGATGACATTTTAGAAACATACCTAACCACCCCTGATTATCGAAGAACCAAGGCTTTCATAAGAAATGTATCGAAGTGTAAAGGTTCTCATACTAGGTGCATACCAAAATTTAGGTGGTGGGGAATCTGAATATTATATATCCACACCTATTATACCAAATACATGGTGCATGAAATTCCATGTGGTATAATTTGTGGGTCATTCATCACATAAAAACAATTTTTATGCCACATGATCATGTTTTATATCTCCGTTAAAGAACCATAATCATGTTAACATTAAAATTTCAATGTAGACTATAATAATCCATGAAAAAAATTAGTTAGGAATAACTCGAAGTAATATTCTGAGAGGTCAATTTCACTACATTTTACAAAATTTATATCAATATATGCATATATATAACCAACATAAAATAATGTTATTGTGGATATTTACTTTTATATGATAAATTTTATAATCTTAAACTTCTTAAAAAGTAATTGAAAACCCAATATAAGAACCTATTTAATATATCATTTATGTTTGACTACTAGATAATCTTTATGTTTTCTGCACTTTTGGGGGTTTTGTTAACTCATTAAATATTATATGTAATTTCTTCCACACCACTATGTTTCCGCCTAATAAAACCCTCCAACTAAACTCTAAGTGAGTAACATCTATAAAAAAACATGTATGAATAATGGTGAGATATAGGATTTATATTCCTAATTTTCAACACATTGAATATATTCAAATATCTTAACTTTATAATGTCAAATGTTATGATGTAAACTTTTGTTTTCTACGTAGAATACTTTCTATGTATAACATAATTATTATTCTTAGAATATATTCAATAAAAAATTTCACTTGAGATCATATGGTAATTAATAAATATATTTATATTATTTTTTACCAACACATCATAGACTCTAGAGGATTTAGTGACATTTACTTTGTTACGAAGACTAGATAGAATTCATTAAATTTTTATTTACCATCATACCATAATTTTTTTTGAATATTAATTGAATTAAATTTATATTTTGACTTGTATAATACTTTAGAAAATAGTGGTATTCACTTTTCATTATAACATAATATAAATCATTACATTTCTCATCACTATCACATATCCTAAACTCTTAATAAAATTAAGTGAAATTCACATTAATTTTTTACTATTATAATACTTTTTGTTAGATTTTACCTTCTAAAGTCAAAGAATACCCATATTATCACCATAGACACTATATTCTTCTAAAAATATTATTCTAAGAAACACAAATTCCTTTGAGTTTAGATAATAACTCGTATTTCCTTTTAGTGCTAATATTAAACAAATAAACTATTAATTCCATATCATATCTGGTATTCTATGTGTTTAGAAAAAAAATCTTGTAAACGAATCTTTATTATTCAAAATATACCACTTATTGGTGGTGGGAACACCTTCCCTCGTATTTTAACAAACATATTGATAAACCTTTTATCGTAGACAATACATTTTTAACCATGACTCCTTTTAAAACATTTTTATAGAATTTCATAAATTATATAACATGTGTACTAAATTCACTATCTCGTATTATTAATAACTACTCTTTATAAACAAAAAACTCCTCTTATAATATAGAATAAATGAGATAAATATATACATCCATTATTTAGATCCATATTATCATGATAACATCTAATACATTCAAATATTTTATGTAATAATTATTTATTTCTCTTGAGTTAGATGTTTTACTTATTATTTTTCCATTTCTTTAGTTTTTGAAAACACAAAATCTTCATTAAAAACAGGTTTTACTAACTTTTTATGTCCAAGGTGTTTTAAAATGTTTTTGTTGAAAAAATTATTTGTTACCATACATAGAATAACTTCTAAAGTACTATGAATATAAACATTACATTCTTCATTACAATTATCATAAAGCGTATGTTTCAAATTAATCGGACTCACCTTTATTAGATCATATATTATACTTTTTTATTTTATATCATGATGAAAAAGTATTAAAACTCATACTTAAAATGGTACAAATAAAAATCAGACTGATACTCATAAGGATTATCATTTTGATATTGTCTAGGACGTCCATTGGGATGACTAAGTTTATAATCAGAATATGGAATACTTATATCTAAAGTAAGGAACGTCTTAAACACTATGATGGTGTTTACCACTAAGAATTCAGACATTCAGTTGTGCTAGGTTATCATGAACTTTCAAGATCCAGGTGTTCGAATCCATTGAAAAATACTCAGAGAATATGAATGTTGGAAGGATGCCTATAAATAAAAATTCATTTGAAGAGTTTGGAGTGGGTTGATTACATTTTCTCAAGAATTTTCAAAAGAATACTCAGTGTGAAGATATTTTTCTTAATCCTTGTATTTATTTAGAGAGTTTTCTTCTTAAGGAAACATTGTTAGGTTGTCTCTTTAAGAATTGTTTTTTAATTGTTTCCACAATCGATCATTATAACAATCGATGGATTCTGGGGAAAGAAAGATAGAGAATATGATCCTTCTGATTGAGGGATATAAGTCCAAGGTAGATAGATAAATTGATCATTGTATCAAGGGGTTATGAGGATAGGAATATTGAGGCATTCTGATCATTGTATCAAGAGATTTCCATGGTAATGAAAGATATAATTTAATATAAGTATAAATAGTGGATGTCTTTAGTCTGGGCTATAGACTACCTTTCTCTTAAAATTAAAATAGTTATCTTTTTAATGACTTGAAATTCATTATTTATTTTTTATGTTATTGTGCTACTTGTAGTTTACAATTTTTATGTTTCACTACACATTTATTAGAATGTGAATAGTTGTATTCATATTTATATTCTGATTGTTTTATCTATATTAATCTAATTATGATAATAAAAATAAATTTTAATTAATTGTATCCATCTTGAATATGATTCTTATACTCTAATAAATTGGATCCATAGTGATTATGATTTTCACTCTGATTTAATTGGACCATAGAAAAGTTTTGATTCTGTGACATTGTTAATCAAACTGAGGGATAAGTCCAATAATCTTCATAAAAAGGATTTGGGTTTTGGTTAGTAAAATTATTTTAAAATAAGTTTTTTAAACTACAGTTCACCCCCACCACATCTTGTATGTATTAAGATTTGAAAAAAATATTATGATCCAATAATTGGAATTAAATTAGTATTTCACTTCTCAAATAATTGATGAGTTTTTAATTTCATTACTATTGTAAGTTGTGGAATATATTGTTATAAACTTTTGGTTTATAAACATTTTTATATACTAATAGGTTTTTGTGGAAAAAGTGTTTCTATTGTTTTAAATATGATAGGAATGAATATCATATCCATAGACAATCTGAATCCTAGTAAATCTTCTATTTTTTATGGTGCTGATTATGAGTACTAGATGGATAGAATGAATACCTTTGTTATCAAAATAAGATTTGATAGCTATGTAATTCCCATTAGAGATTATAATATTCTAGATAAATATATAACTAATTTTTTGCATCCATAGAAAAAATTATATCAGTTAAACTATAGAGTAAGGAATACATTGTAATGTTCTATGATAAGAAGCATTTATAGTTAGATTTATTCTTATGAAACTACCAACAATATTTGAAAAAAATTCTGATCACACATTTCATTACATTTAAATTTGTAAAGACTCAAAGACAAATGTTAAAAGTATACTACCAAGACTTTAACTTCTTACCAGGTGAGTCTTTTTTAATGATGCATCATAGATTCATGATTATTATAAATAGTTAACAATCTATTGGTGAGAAATGTCTTGACGATGAGATCCTTGTTGGGAAGATAATTGATATCATTCCAAATGAGTGGGAGCCAAAGAGAATAATAGTTTATGTGACAATAAAGTTAAATAATCTTAGCTTGGATGATATAATTGGTATACTTATGTAGTAAGAATGTAGAATTAGGAAATATGATGGGAAATAGAAAAAGAAAAATGATGGTGTTAGCTTTACAACAACATCTACCTTACCTTATAATGTAAAATCAAATGAAAAGGGTTTTAAATCTTCAAGAAAGAATAAATTAGTTTTTTAATCTTATTCAAATGTTTCTAAACATTCTGATAATGAATCAGGAAATTTTTTCAGAATAATAAATAAGATAGTCAGCAAGAAATATTTTCAATATCGATACAAAAAAGGTCATAATGATTGAAGTGATAATATAGAGGAAGTCACTTGTTATGAATGCAAGAAATATTGACACATCAGACCATATTTTCCAACTATTAAGAGGAAATATATAAAATAAAATAATTCAGAAAGGAATTCCAAGAAGTATTATAAATCTAAATTAAAGAAATCACTGAAAGTTGATGACACGTGGAGTACCAGTGAAGGTGATTCCTTTTAGAGTCTTATAAACAATGATAGTTCTAGTCAGAGGAACATAGGTATTTTTTATAATATACCCAAATTTAGTCAATCTTTCATGGATAAGGTATGAAAATGCTGATAAGGAAGAAAATCAATCTAATAAGTCTTCATTAGATTCATCATCGACATCCTCATCAGACTTACCCGATGAGGCTAATGAAGAATAGAATTCATATAGTTATGAAGAAGAATCCACATCATAAGGATATGCATATTCATCATCTAAAAAAAAGGAAGAAGAATATATTTATTTGAAAAATATTGATGATAAACCTAAAATGGATGATGTGGATATCATGGAAATATATGATGGAAAGTGAGTTTATGGTAAACAAGTTTATAAAAAGGCTGAAAAAAATTGTTTTGATGTTTTTTCAAAATGAAGGAAAGCACGGAGAAGTCAGATTGAGAAGAATTAAGAATCCTAAGGTTTATAATCAATAGTAAGATTCCGATGTAACTATTACTTTTCAAGGAATAGAATATATTATTCGTGTATTGAAGTGATTGTATGGAAAAAAAGTGTATTTTTCAAACCATGAATCTTGGTCTCAACTTATTTAATAAAGTCTTAATGAAAAATCAGAATTAGTCAATTCTTTAATAGAGAAAGTTATTTAGACTAAATCCAATCTAAATTTTTTTATATAATGTTATTAGGCTCAAAAAAGGCATTCAGTTAGATGAAAAAATGGTCTCATCGAGCTTATGTTGATATCAATATGCGTGATTATCAGTTTGATGTTATAAAGCATCATTTGTTAAAATTAGAAAATTATTTCAATGAGCTATCTTCTTATATGGTTGAAAGGGTAATGTTTGTGGATGAATTTTGAGATGCAACTCATGATCATAAAAAGAAATTTAATTCATTGAAGAAGAATATTTGAGACATGGATCTTGAGATAACCAGACTCATATCTCAAGAAGACGAACTTTTATTTGTCAATGGGGAAAATAACAAGTTGTCAGAGGACATCAAGAAGATAATATATTTGAAAGAAAAGGGTGAAAAGTTACAGAAGGATCAAAAGGATTTAAAAAAGGTGAAATCCTTTTTCAATACCCTAATGAAGAAAGATTAAATCATTTTACTTTTTATCTCTTGATGTACTTTTTTTTAAAACATTTGAAAGTTTATTTTTTTCTAATAAGAATTGTCGGAATGTTACCCAATTCTAATTGATTGAATATTCATACATATTTTCTATGGATGATTATTTATTTCATTATATCTCTTTATATATATTTTTCCCTCTATAATATTTTCATAAACTTCATAGTTTTCCCTATTATTTTAGTAAATCATAAAGGGGGTTAATTTTATAGAAAGGGGGAGAAATAATTATGGGGGAGAAGTTTTTAAAAAGGGGGAGATATTTATTTAAGGGGTAAAATATGATCTTTTGGGAGAAATATTATCCTAATGGGAGTTCATAATATTCAAAATCATACTCTCAATCAGATTTAGAATAATTATAAACTCATGGTGAGTTAATTTTTAAGGTTTAACTCTGAATACAATGGAATTAAAATAAAAAAAATATAAATTTTTTAAAATTATTGTTCATTTAATTTTTGGGGTTTGTTTTTTCCAAGAAGGATATTTTTGAGTTAGAATGTTTACTTCTTAATTTTCCATTGCTTCTGTTTTGGAAATAAAAAAACTATCTTAAAAATGTTTTTACTAACTTTTATGTCCTATGTTTTTTATAATTCTTTGTTATAAAACATTATATTTTTCTATATTTAGATTAACTTCTAAAGTATAAGGAATAAAAACATTACATTATTTATTAAAATTATGATAATGAGTATGTTTCTGATTAATCAGACTCAATTTATTTGATCAGATGTTATAATTTTCTTATTTTCTATCGTAATGAAAAATTAGTAAACATCAGACCGACAACTGTACTGATAAGCATCAGACTAATACTCATAAGGATTATAATTTTTAAAATGATTAGGAAGTCCATCGGGCTGAGTAAGTTTATATTTAGAAAACAAAAAACTTATTTCTAAAGTAAGGAACATCTTAAACACTATGATGGTATTTACCAATATGACATTGGGTATTCAATTATTCCTAGTTATCATGAGATATCAAGTTCTAGGTGTTCGAATCCTTTGCAAAAAACATTTAGAATATGATTGCTGAAAGGATTCATATAAATACCATGTCTTTTGAACAGTTTGGAGCTGGTCGATTACATTTTCTCTCAAAATTTTAAAATAATACTCAGTGTGAATAGCTCGTTCTAAATCAATGTATTTCTTTAGAGAGTTGTCTTCCTAGGGAAACCTTTTCATGTTTTCTCCTTAATAATTCTTTTGAAATTATTTTTTCATCTGATCATCATAACTATAGAGGTATTTTGGGGATAGAAAGACAGATAATTTGATCCATTTAATTGAGGTATACCAAGCCTATTTAGATAGAGAATATGAACATCCTATCGAGGGATTGTAGGGATAAAAAGATGGAACCATTCCAATCATCATATCGAGGTCTTTCATTGGTAAGGAAAGACATATTTTTCTATAATTATAAAATAGTGGATACCTTTAGTAGGGGTTATAGACTACATTTCAATTAAGGTTAAAAGAGTTATGTTATTAATAGATTGAAATTCATTATTTATTATATATTGTATTTTATTACATGTTTTTTACATGTTTTTATATTCTTATAAATATTTATTAGAAAGTGAATAATCATATTCATCTTTCTAATATGATTGTTTTTTTTGTATTAGTATTGTTATAATAATAACAATACATTTTATTTGATCATATCAATCATGGTTATGATTCTTATTCTATAATAAATTGGATAAATAGTGATTACCATTTTCACTCTGATTTAATCAGACCATAACCAAGTTTTGATTCTCTAACTTTTTTAATCAGACTGAGGACTACGTTCGATAATCTAATTAAACAGTCTTTTGGGTTTTTGTTAGTTTAATTCTTTTAAACTATGTTTTTTAAACTACAATTTATCCCTTCCCCCACTTGTAAGTATTTTGATTTAAGCAGATCTTATGATCCTACAGTTTTTTATCTTGAATGAAAACTATATACTCTACCAATAATTTTATATATCCTAACGTGGAAATTCCATGGATTTTCACAAATCCATTTAGGTTTCTTAAAACTTCAATATTATGTAATAACTTCTCCTTTCTTCAAGATATCACCCTAAGGTTTCAAATATCTTGACTAGATACTAAAAAAATATTCTTTGACTCTCCAATTAACTTATATTGGTACAGTTTAAACTTTTTCACACTAGTGTTATCAATATAACACTAGACCTTGGACATCGCCTACCTAGTTCATCTATTGTCAATAGTTTAGAATATTTCGTAAAAATTTATTATACCCAATAACCTTTTCAGAACATTTCCATTGATGATAATAGAATAGATTTCTTAAATAGAAAAAGCATTAAGGAAAATTTCAGTCTCACTAAATAATAAAGATATCCATTCATGATGAATATGTGATAAGAGACTAAAATTAAATATGTAATATGTAATTTTTCATTTATAATTCCATTGAAAAAATTGTTTGAATCATTATATGATTCCCATAATCATCTAGACTCACCAGTTTGAATAACTTGAACACTTCATTACTCAAGTAGGTGTTTCTCCAATTCTTATAATTTCTCCTTTTAAAAAAAGTATTCTAATGTTTCTAGTAATATCATATTCTTAAATTAATATTATCCTTAAAATAGGAATGGTCCAAATAATAATTTTGGTGTTAATGATGTTATTTACCTATAACTTAAGCATTTATCAGATGAGTATCATGTTTTACTAATATCTAATAATTATTTTTATTAAATGGGATCCAACTAAAATGATGGCCCCTTTTGAAATCCATCATATCCATTACTAGAACATGATCTATATTTATCTAAGGAATGATCCCACTATTGTGTTCATCTCATAACTTATCTATATTTATAGGTCATAATTCCAATCAAATTACATATGAATCTTGGATAAATGAAGAACTCTTTCCTTAATCCAATATATGGATAAACCCAACTCTATTTCTCTTTTATCCCAAGTCTTAGGGTTTATTAACAAATTTAACCCAAATAAATCACCGATAATTGGCACAAAATATTATTAAAGACACCCATTACTTGATTTCATGACACAAGATAATCCAAGGGTGCCCAACTTTATCCTAAAACTACCTAGTTGGATATTTGAGGTTTGGAAAAGTGATAATTTTGAAATAATCTAACACTTATTATCTTAAAGGGGTTTTAATATCACCATATTTTCTTGTGTTAATCCCTGTATATATTCATGGTTTTAGTGATTTATTTGAGAATCCAAATCCTTCCACAAAACCAATATGTTCAAAACATATTGATGTGAAACTCTTTACACAACTCATGGTTTGTGTTACACACCTAAAAATATAACCAAGAATATTAACACACATCCAAATTCATATCATGAATAAGATATATAAACTTTCCATGAAAAGGTATAAAATTATATAAAATTGATAATCATCACATGAGTAATCATGGAGCCATAGATAGCTAACCCCTACCTTTCTATGATAATTCATAAGCCTCCAAACCAATGGAAAGTCTAATAGAAAGTCCCTCTAATTAGGGGAAATTTAATCAAGATAGAATCATATTTTCATTTACTCTAATACCTTATATGTATAAACTATATCAAATAGGTAAATTCAAGCTAATAACTTTGATTATAAAATAATTTCATGGTGGATATAAACTAAAACCATCATCATTGCTAATATATAACTCCTTAGATGCACGCATCATAAAATATATAATAAATTTAAAAACATTAAACTAAATCATAATATATTAACAATATAAAAAATGTGTAGTTGAATAATAAAAAAGGGAATAAAATTTAAATAAATGAACAATTCATATATTTAAACATATAATAAACATTTATAAAAATTTCATAAATAAAAATCTAATTATAAACAGCTTTTAAATTTTAACAATTCATTATAAACATTCTATAATCTTAAATATAAACACATTATATTCATTTCATAATATGAAATCATTAATATTATTCATTATATGAAATTTCACTTTAAATTTATGATATTTCCTAAAGTATAAAATTTTATATTTAAATTTCAATTATGTAAACTATTTATATATTGTAACACCACAAGTTTTTTTAAAAAAAATAAATGGAAATGCATGAAACTTTGTTATAAGTCGATATATATAACTATCCTTTAAAAATAATTTCACCACTTCTATGTTTTGTATTTTGAAAAACAAAACATCTAAAATTGTGTTCAATATGTCATTTGGAGTGTAATGGAACCAACTTGTTTTTTGGGTGAATTGTAACATACCATTATGAATAGTTATATGAATAGTAATATGACCCTGATAAATATTAAATTGTGTTATTATTTTACTTTCTTATGGATTTAATATAATGACGTCTTGGTTAATTTTTCAATGTGATATAAAAATAGTTATTGTTTTTAAATTATTAATTTTTGAATTAAGTATTATTTTATTTAAAAATTAAATTAATAATATTTAGTAAATTATTTTAAAAAAATTGAGTTCATTTATTAATTCTACACATTGAGAAATGGCAAGGGTGAATTTTGGGGATTTTTCTGAAATTAATGAATTTGTGATGAATAGTGAAATACAGTAAAATACTGTATATTTAAATTATCAGTAAAATACACTATTTATGACAACATATGTGATGTAAAGCTACTTAGTTCGAAATCACATGACATTATTACTATTTTGGGTCATATTAATTAAGAATATTCATAGTCTTGAACAAAAATATTATAATAATGATTAAAATAATGTTAAATACCTCTTCTCCTCCACTATAAATACCACCTTCATTTCCCTCTTCCTCCCACACATCTCAAGCCTTGAGCCTTACCTAAGTTCTTCCCAATACACCTCTCTAGGATCTTACCCATTCCCTAGAGCTACTAGTCTCACCAAATGTCCAAAAATCCGAGGGCTTAAGAAGGATCTCAAGGAGAAGAGAGCAAGAGGTAAACATCCTCTTTTGTTTTCTTTCCTTTCTTTCATTTTATGTTATTATTTTTAATTTTCATTGATTTTTTTGGGATATTTCATTCCATATCCCCCTTAATTCCCATATTATTTATGATTTATGAGATACCCCCTCTCTCTCATCAAACTATTTTACAAAATTTTAAGCCAAGTCATTATTAGGCTGCTGAATTTTCGTGAGATATTTCTCATTTTTTTCTTTTATTTTGAGTTCCATTCATTTTTTTCTCACCCCTCTTATCTAAGAGGAATGAAAGCTCCAAAATCATATATATTATTGATTTTATCATGTTAATGTAAAATTCCTCATCAATATTCTTCTCCTCCCCCACTTATTCAAGGAATTAAAAACATTGTCCGTGATGTGTCAAATTACTGACATCGTGGACGATGTGATTTCAATATACATTAATTCCTTCAAGGCTGGTCATGAAACCATATTTAAGGTTGAACCAGGTTATGATATATTTATTATGGTTCATTCATGGTTCTGTAATTCTTTTTCACACCTGGCATTAATTTATAAAACAAAATGAGGTCGTTATTAACAAAGAACCACTGAAATGCTCTAAACAAACATCATTAATGTTTTAACTTATGAATCATCCTCGTGTAATAATTCAAAATAATAAATTGTATAATTTATTCTTATGAAAATAATTAAATACTACTCTATTCCAATTCTAGATTTTCATTTTCCAATCGACAAGAAAAACAATCATGAACTAATCATGGAAATCATGTAAATAACTCACCCAAAAACAGCACAAGGAACAAAATACTAACAATTAAAGGGTGAAATGATGTAATGAAATGATGATATAAGGTATTAGAAAGATGATTTTTTTAAATATTAATAACACTCTTTTAACCATTATAAAATTGTTTTAAAAAAGTTTGAAGTAAGAAAATCCCAAGGTAAGGGAATTCTTACCCTGATTTCCATTCTTTGAGTTAAGCTTCTACTTCGTTATTTAAGTGGTATTAGAATTGTTGTATGTGGTGGGTTCTATTTCTATTATGTTTTATTATGAGTATTTATAGTTTATATACATATTTCATCCACTCTATTAAGTCTCACTTCAATTATATGATTTATGTAATGGGATTTCTTTTAAAATATTCTTTTAAAATTCTGTTTTACAAAATTCAAAAGAAATGTTTTTATAAAATTATTCATGTTGTATGATTATGTTATGGTTCTTGGGAATTTTTTATGGTTAATGGTGGGATCTATATATCCTTCCAAAGCATTGGGTACATTTAAGTTGGAGTTCAGCCATATGTTTACTCCATGTGTAATTGTGATCATTAAAAAAACTGTTAGGTAGTTGTGAGGGTAAAAATTTATAAGGTATATGAGAGGGTTAGAAGATTATGTAAGTAT
The DNA here is from genome assembly GCA_963277665.1 of Viscum album. Taxonomy (NCBI): domain Eukaryota; kingdom Viridiplantae; phylum Streptophyta; class Magnoliopsida; order Santalales; family Viscaceae; genus Viscum; species Viscum album. The sequence goes on along the minus strand of OY728132.1, from coordinate 57,506,400 downwards.
TTCCGAAATATAACTTAATTATTATATTTATGTTTTTATTTATTGTGTAAATATTTTGGAAATCTCATGTTTCAAAAAGTAAGTATATTTGAGTGATGAGTATGTCTTTTGAAAATGTTTTCATATGTTACAAGTATTCATGGACTAATGTGCTCTTTCATTTTTTTAAGTCATTTAATGAGATTTTTGTTCTCATACCATGTTTTTTTAAATTATTTTAATAGTGCATAAGGATGTGTAAGACAAAGAATGACGCCAAGTTAAATTATTAAATAATTGTCAAAGAAATCATGTTTTAAGCTTTAATGTTTTATATTTTGAAAAAAATGGAAACGATTTTTATGATATCCACTCTGTATCAATGTGTAATGTTATGAATGTATTATGTCCCAATTTTCTAAATATCTAAACTAGAAAATATCCTCAATGTAAAAAAGAATAGGTTTCTTGACTAAAATCACAATTAAGTAATTTAATAAGGTTGGGTCCTTATAGTTGGTATCAGAGGATGGTTTAGATAACATTAGGGGTTTGGATGATGTTAATATATTACCATAAATGTTTTTTACTCAATGGTAAATTTGACATGATATATCATTTAATGATTACCATGTTTCTTAAACTATGATATGTTTGTTTAGAATGGTTGTCTGCAGAAGGAATAGCGAAGTTAAAGGGGAGAGGCACTAATGGAATGACATCCTTCCAAATCTGCAACCCAGAATGGTAGAGATTGGAACCTAACAATTTGTGATAGTAATGGCTTAGTTCATGAAATCAATAAATGGTGGTGGAATCCATTCAAGAGAACAACCAGAGGTACCACAACATAACAATAATATAGTGTAACATTTTATGAGACAACCCCCTCCTTCTTTCAATAGATCTTCTGACCCAATAGCAGCTGAATGATGGATTAAAGTCCTTGAAAAGATATTTGATGTTATGGGATGTTCATATAATCAAAAGGTAATTATTTCCATTTATCATTTTGAAGGTGAATCTGATCAGTGGTGGTCAATGATAAGAACATCAGGGATAGAGAGGATATTTATTCCTTAGAGTGGGATGAATTTAAAAGTGTTTTCCTTGAAAAATATTTTCCTAAGGTGGTTTGGCATAGTATGGAGAAGAAATTACATGAATTGATGAAAAGGTAGGAGGATTCAGTGGATGTTTATGAAGAAAACTTCACCCAACTAGTGAGGTATTCTCAAAATCTTATTCTAGATCTTGATAGAAAAATCAACTGCATTTACTCAGGATTGAAGCCAAGGTATCGAAGGGTGTTGGCCTCCCGTGAATTCAAAAGTTATGAAATACTTTTCATATGTGCTGAAAGGGTAGATATGGAGTTTCCTAATGATCATGTGCATTTTGGAAATAAGGATAAGAAGGTTTCTAGATGGCAAGCGATGGGTAAGAATCAACAAAAAAATATGATGGTAAAAAAATCCAGTTTTCAGTTTGTGCACAGTGTGGCAAGAAGAACTTTGGGGAATGTCTTAACAAAACTGGGAAGTGTTTTAAATGTGTTATGTTTGGACATATGAACCAATATTGTATTGAAAATGATCCTAAGACAAATCCTTAAAATAACATTGTTATGTGTTTTAAATGTGGTGAGATGGGTCACAATTAAAATTCCTACCCAAAGAGAGATCCAAAAGATGCAAAGAAGCCAGACTATAATAGAAAGGTTTAGTGAGATCCTTTGTAACTATGTCAGCAGAATTTGGTCCATCCAACAAAGTGGTATCAGGTACTCTATTTGTTTACTCATATTTCGATAATGTTTTTTTCGATATGTGGTCTACACACTTCTTCATTTCTATGAAATTTTCTTGTAAATTGGATATATCACCTCAACAAATGAGACCATAACTAGTTGTTAAAACACCAGGGGGAAATATTATATCAAATAGTAATTATAATAATTGTTCTATTGTGTTTTGTGGAAAGACATTACCTACAAACCTTGTTGTTTTACCCTTAGTTGAGTTAGATGTTATTTTGGGAATGGATTGGCTCTCTGTTTATCATGCTAAGATTGATTATAGATATAAGGAAGTTGTTTTTTCAGAAAGTTTTTTAGTTTATATAAAATAATGAACCCATAAAATTGATAACATATCAGGAAGCTGATAAACTGTTGAAATATGGAAATGAATTTTATCTTGGTCATATTGTTGAAAAAAGGGAACTGTTCAGATCAATGATGTGCCAGTGGTAAATGAATTTCTTGATTTTTTTTCTGATGAGTTACCTAATTTCATATAGGATAGATAATTCGAGTTCACAATTGACTTAGTTCCTGGTGCTAATCCAATTTAAAAACCCTCATATCTTATGTATCAAATTGAACTTCTTCAATTGAAAAATTAGTTGCAGGATTTGCTTGATGAAGGCTTCATTCATCCTAGCACTTCACCATGGGGTGCTTATAATTTGTTAGTTAAAAAAATATGGTTCCATGAGACTTTGAATTGATAATAGAGCTTTGAATAACATCACATTTAAAAAAAAGTTTCATTTGCCTCACCTCGATGACTTATTTGATCAGCTCCATGGAGGTCAGCTCTTTTCCAAGATTGAATTGAGATATGGATACCATTAGTTGAAGTTGAAGGAAGATGAAATCCTTGAAACATCATTATTTACTAGATATGGGCATTATAAATTTTTTGATTTGTCGTTTGGGTTAACTAATTCACCTATTTTATTCGCGAATCTTATGAATATAATATTTCATGAGTTCTTGGACTATTTTGTAGATGTGTTTATTGATCAGATTCCGGTATATTCTAAAAATAAAGAGGAGCATGAAAAACATCTAAGGGTTGTTTTAAAAACCATAAAGGAAAAGAAACTGTATGGAAAATTTAGAAAGTGTGATTTTTGGTTACAACTGATTTCTTTTCATGGGAACATTGTAAATTAGGATGGAATAACAGTTGATCCTGCCAAAAAATGTGTTTGATGAGTGTCCAAGACCTAAAAATGTTACATATATTTTTAGTTTTCTTGGATTAGTAGGTTATTACTGACGTTTTGTTAAAAACTTTTCATGTATATCAATCCTGATAACTAGGTTAACATGAAAAGGGGTTAAATTTATTTGGGCCGAAGAATGTCATGTTTTTTTAGGAATTGAAGAAGAGATTGGTGAATGCTCTAGTTTTGGACTTACCTTCCAGAAATGGTGATTTTTTCATCTACATTGATTCTTCTTTGAAGGTACTTGGATCTATTTTGATGTAGAATGATCTGGTAATTTCTTATGGTTCAATACAACATAAACTTCATGAGTTAAATTATCCCACACATTGTTTGGAATTAGAATCTGTGGTTTTTTTCTTTGAAAATTTGGAGGCATCATTTGTACAGATCCAAATTTCAAATATATACTGACCATAAAATTCTGAATTATATATTCTATCAAAAGGAATTAAAAATGAGGCAGAGAAGATTTCATGAATTGATAAAGTATTATTATTGCATGATCAATTGCCATCAGAGAAAATAAAAGAAAGTTCCTGATGCCTTGAGTCGAAAGCATCATGCATCATTAACCATGATACATTTAGAACATTATCCCTCGATTAATCATTTGATGAATTTTGGAATAGAAGTTGTTGGTGTTGGAATTACCTCTATTTTGTCTCAGGTTTCTGTACAGTCATCATTATTAGATAGAATTAAGAAAGTGCATAAGGAAGACCATGAGCTATAGAAAAAGGTAGAATTGGTTAAAATGGGAAAGTTTATAGAATTTAACCTTGATAAAGATTGTGTTTTAATATTTGGAAAAACGTTGTGTGTTCCTTGTAATTCTTAGTTGAAGAATGATTTGTTGTGTGAAGCTCATAGTTCTCCATTTTCAGTTCATCCTGGTTGTACTAAGATTTATAGAGAACATTGGGAGTATTATTGGTGGAATGGAATGAAAATAGATATTTCTTATTTTACTGTGAAATTCTTGACATATCAACAGGTTAAGGAAAAGTGATAGTTACCCAAGGGGATTCTTCAGCCTTTGCTAGTTCCAGAATGAAAATGGGAGAATGTATCCATGGACTTTTTTGCGGGACTACCAAAGACATCTCAAGGTAACAATGTGATTTGGGTTATTGTTGATCAGCTAAAAGAATTTGTAAATTTAATTTCTATTCGAGATACAATGTCTTTGGATCATCTTTCTCGATTGTACCTTAAATAGATTTTCAGGCTACATGGAGTTCCTCTTTCCATTGTATCTGAAAGGGATCTCAGGTTCAATTATATCTTTTGGAAGGGACTTCAGAAGTCGTTGGGCACATAATTAAATTTCAGTACAGATTTTCATCCTCAATCAGATGGCTAGCCAGAATGAACGATTCAGACATTGAAGGATATGATTCAATCTTTTTCAATGAAATACTAGCGAATTTTGGATCATCATCTTTCTTTAGTTGAGTTTTCTTATAAAAACAGTTTTCCTTCCAATATACAGATATAACCTTTTGAGGCTTTGTATTGGATGATTTTTCAGACTCTAGCGTTTTGGGATAAAGATAGTGAAATAATGTTTATGGGGCCATAATTAGTAGAAGAAGTGGCTAGGAAAGTGAAGATGATCCAGCAGCACATGAGGACAGCTCAGAGTAGGTAGAAAAGTTATTCATATAACAGAAGGAAAAAACTTATCTTTTGAGGTAGGTGGCCATATTTTCTTTAGAATCTCTCCATGGAAATGTGTGATGTGTTTTGGTTTGAAAGGGAAGCTATGTTCACAGATCATTGGTCCTTTTTAAATCCTATAGAAATTTGGTATAGTTGCATACCGAGTAGCTTTGCCTCCGAGTTTGTCTTAGGTACACAATGTTTTTCATATTTCGATGTTGAGGAAGTATGTGCCAGATTCATCACATGTCTTGAGCCCAGAAGCAGTTTAGCTAGAAGAGAACTTATCTTATGAATTGAAACCACTTCATATCCTTGATCAAAGGGAAAAAGTAATGGAATAAGGTAATCCACCAGGAAATGGTTTTGTGAAGAAAACACATGGTAAAAGAAGAAACATGGGATTCTGAAAATGCTATAAGAGAAAGGTACCCCCACTTGTTTAATAAATATATAAAATAGCTACGATGTAATTTTCAGAAGGTGGGGACAGTGTAACACCCCAAGGATTTTTTAAAAACAAATAAATGTAAGTGAATTAAACTTTTTTTAAGTATATATTTATAACATCCTTTAAAAATAATTTTTCCACTTTTATGTTTTGAATTTTAAAAAATAGTCATCTACAATAGTGTTTAGTATGTCATTTTGAGTCTAATAGAACCAACATGTTTTTTATTGAATAGTAACATACCCTTATGAATAGTATATATGAATAGTAATATGACTGTAATGAATATTAAATTGTGTTATTATTTTATTTTCTTAAGGATTTAAGATAATGTCATCTTGGATAATTTTTCAATGTGATATAAAAGCAACTACAGTTTTTAAATTATTAATTTTTGAATTAAGTTTTATTTAATTTAAAAATTAAATTAATAATATTTAGAAAATTATTTTCAAAAAACTGAGTTCATTTTTTAATTCTACACGTTGAGAAATGGTAAGGGTGTATTTTTGGGATTTTTATGAAATTTTTTAATTTTTTATGAATAGTGGAATACAGTAAAATACCGTATATTCAAATTATCAAAAAAATTCACTATTTATGACATCATAAATGATGTAATACCACTTGGTTAGAACTCACATTCCATTATTTCTATTTGGGGTCACATGAATAAATACTATTCATAGTCTTGAGCAAAAAATTTATAATAATGATTAAAATAATGTTAAATACGTCCTCTCCTCCATTATAAATACCACCCTCATTTACCACTTCCTCCCACACCTATAAAGCCTTGATCCTTACCTAAGTTCTACCCAATACTCCTAACAAGTCTATTCCCCACGTCCTAGAGCTGCTAGTCTCACAAAAATCCCAAAACCCAAGGACTTAAGAAGGATCTCAAGGAGAAGAGATCAAGAGGTAAACATCCTCTTTTGTTTTCTTTCTTTTCATTTATTTTATGTTATTCTTTTTAATTTTCATTGAATTATGTTGGGATATATCATTTTATATCCCCCTTACATCCCATATTATGTAAGAGTTATGAGATACCCCCTTTCTCTCATCAAACTATTTTATGATATTTTAAGCGATGTTGTTAGGCTGCCGAATTTTCGTGAGGGATTACTCATTTTTTTCCTTTTATTTTGAGTTACTTTCTTCTTTTTCCTCACCTCCTCTTATACAAGAGGAATGAATGATCCAAAATCATGTTTATTCTGTATTTTATCTTGTTCATAGAAAATTCCTCATCAATCTTATTCTCCTCCCCTACTTATTCAAGGAATTAAAAACACTGTATGTGATGTGTCGAATTACCGACATTATGGACGATGTGATTTCAATTTACATTAATTACTTTAAGAATGGTCATAAAACCATTTTTAAGGTTTAAACAGGTTATAATATATGTATTATTTCTCATTCATAGTTCTATAATTATTTTTTACACATGGTTTTAATTTATAAAACAAAATGAGGTCGTTATTATCAAAGAACCTCTAAAATGATCTAAATGAACATCATTTATGTTTTAACTCATGAATCATCCTCATGTAATAATTCAAAATGATAAATGGTATAATTTATAATTTTTGAAATATGTAAATAATACTCCATTCCAATTCTGGTGTTTCACTTCCAATTGACAAGAACAACCATCATGAACCAATCATGGAAATCATGTAAAGAACTCACCCAAAAACTGCGCGATGAACAAAATACTAACAATTAAATGGTAAAATGACGTAATGAAATGATCGTATAAGTTATTATAAATATATTAATCTTTAAGATATTAATAACACTATATTAACCAATATACAGGTGGTTTAAACAAGTTTTATGTTAGATGAGCCCGAGGTAAGGGAATTCTTAACCCAATTTCCATTCTTTGGGTTAACCTTATACTTCGTTATTTATATGGTATTATAATTGTTGTGTGTGATGGGTTCTGTTTATATTTTGCTTTATTATGCGTACTTACAGTGTATATACATATTCCATCAACTCTATTAAGTCTCACTTCAATTATATAATCTATGTAGGGGTCTTTTTATTTAAAATCTTCTTTTAAAATTCTATTTTACAAAATTTAAAAGTAATATTTTTATAAAATTATTCATATTTTATGACTATATTCTAGTTCTTGGGAATTGTTTATGATTAATGGTGGGACCTATATATCCCTCAAATACAATGGGTATGTGTAAGTAGAAGGTCGGTCGTATGGTTACTCCAAGTGTAACAGTGACGATTACACAAATTATAAGTTAGCCGTGAGGGTTAAAAATTATAAGGTAGCTGAGAGGGTAACAAGATTATGTAATTAATTCCCCAATATACCTTTATTGTTATATTTATGTTCTTATATTTTTTTTAAATCTTTTTTAAATCTCATGTTTCACAAATAAAGTATATATGAGCGATGATTATGTCTTTTGAAAATGTTTTCATACATTACAAGTATTCATGGACTAATGTGCTCTTTCATTCTTTTACATCCCTTACTGAGCTTTTGGTACTCATCCAAAGTTCTTCTAAATAATTCTCACTGATCATAAGTGTAAAACCCAAAGATTTCATAGTACGTTATCTCATTAAAGTAATTCAATAGCTTGCACTACATGCAACACCGAGTTCGAGTGCACCATAACTTACTAAACTAACCGTTCAAAAAGCGGTTATGAATAGTATTAACTGTATATTGAATCTTATATACTCTATAAAATTTTACCATCCATATATGTGTTTCTTAGACATAACATAAGAACAGATTCATTTTTTTGGATAAAACAAGTATTTTTAAAAAAAATGCAATTTTACCACCTTTTAATGGAGAACCCTTTTTAAAAAAAAATATTTAACACATTTTTAAATTCAATTTAATGAAATTAAATTTTCCTTTAGAAGCAGGACATAAAAATTTAGTGTGGATATATTTTTGGTACTTTTCAGATAACTTTCATGTTTTGATGAACAGTGAAAAATACTATGTTTTCATTGAAAACAACTTTTTTAATCGAAATAATATATAGCGATAAATTATGTATTTGAATGGTTTGGAAGTATAATTAGATTATATTTTTATAATTTAATAAAATTTTGGTCATTATTAGTAATTTCACATGTAAATTTTACATAAACACATGTCAATCTTTTGATAGTTTTTACTTTTTAAAAACCTGTTTTTTCGTTTTGACAACGGGAATTAATTTTAAATTAATAAATTCAACATCTATGTTTTTAGGTTTCTAAAATAGACTTTATTTTTTAATTCAGAATATCAAAATTAGCTTAGGGTAAAATTTTGGTATTTTTCTGAAAACTTTCAATGTTAGTTGAATAGTGATGAACATTGTGTTATTGTTTAAAACTGGCTTTTTATTTAAATAAATAGTTATTTTATTTTAATTTATTTTATGTCAATATAGATAAATAATACCTGTATATTTTGAATATAATTAATTGGAGTAATTTTATAATGAATTTAGATATATAAAAAATTTATTGAACTTTTTACCGCCTTTTACCCACCCCCTAAAAGCATTTGAAAATTTGCCTAAAATTTAATTTTACCGCTTCTTTGAGATGAATTTCAAAAATATGAGAGACATGGTTGATATAATTAAGTAAAATTTGGTTCAGTAAGATGAAAATAGTTTTTGTTGAATAGTAACTTTTGACTCTTATTAACCACGGTTAAAAGTTAATAGGGTAATTAAGGGTAAAAATGATATCATTGTTACCCTAACACATGTCCTAATTCTATTGGATAAGTATTTATAGACCAAAAAAAACCTTAGGAATAAAATATGATCCTCTTTGTTCCACTTGTATTAGATTAGGTCATTTATTATTATTTTATTTACAGAATAGTTAAAAGAGTTAAATCCAAAAGATTAATAACAAAACTATTTTTAATATGGGGTTACACTCAATATAAATTCGAATATAATTATTCATTAGAAATATAAAAAGATTTCAAACATAATGGTATTTTATTTAAAAATTTTAAACATTAAATAATTTAATTTATTTATGATACAATGATGATGCAGTAAATACCTTAACAATGAAATATCAAAATAATAGATATTATAAATATTCAAATAAATGTAATTTGAGACTTATGATGAATTAAAATAATTTTAGTGGTGAATATGAAATGTTAAGGTTGGTAAAATAAATTTTATTCAAATTTATAAAGTTTTTATGGCTTTCAAACAAATCAAATACTAAATAGTGTCAAAATTGACATAATTGAGTTTTTAAAACAAATATTATATTATTAATTGATATAATATTTATAAAAATCTAATGGTCATACAAAATACTATATAAGGTTATATATATTAATAATTAACCACATGGGGTTATCTAGGCTTGTTATAGTAAGATTATTAACCATAAAATATAAAAATTCAAAGATACATGGTAAATGTCAAACTATTTACCTAAGAGTTAAATCTAAAAGATAAGGTTAATATAGTTACCTAAACCTGTCTAAACCCTATTTTTTGCAAGGATTTCGAACAATACCCACATTATACTTTAAATATTTTATTTTTGAGCCATTATAAACCTAAATATATTCTATTATAAAATAATATTTCAAGCTTTTCCTAAAGTGACCCTCACCTCTCTTATAAAAGGGCACTTCCCCTTCTCTTAATTACACACCTTCAAAGCCTTTTGTCTTTCCCAACCCCGGCCCAAATACCATCCCAACATTAATACCTTCATCCTAGAGGCCTTCCTTTGGTCATAAATCTAACCTAAGGAGCCCTTTTGATCAAATCAAAAGGAATAACCCGAAGAAGAGGTAAATATTTCATCACATCTTTCATGTTCTTTTCTTCTTCCACTTCCTCTTTCTTTGTAGTTTGCATTCTAAAATAACAAAAATAGTATCATCTATATAATTTGATGTTATTATAAAAATGGTACAACCATATTCATTATTCTATCCATCATATGAATGACAAAGTCTCCATACGTGTGTACGTACAACTTACCGTCTCTACGTCGTGGTATAGTTTGTTATTCAAACACTTCATTATTTGGATGGGTATAATAATGAGCATAACCGATGTAAATAATAAATATAACATGTTACTGATTATTTATATATGGTATACCATCCAAATATATACTATTTCACCATCAATATAATGATATTGTCGCTCGTGCGTACGTACGGATTACCGTCCCCACGACACGATGAGGTATTCATTCCCACGTTCACTATTCCACAATGATTATAAAATTATATATATTATTAATAAGTATGTAATATGTGACATAATAGTTCTACTGGATATTTATATATATATATGTACTTACATATATCTTATTCACTTACTTCCGCTCAATATGATATGAAAACGGAAGAAACATTTATGCGTACGTACGGCCTACCGTCTCCATAAATGGTGCCTTCCATTTCATATATCTATCTATTATAAATATTTATATTCTAAATATATATGATATATAGATCAAGGTTTATATTCTGGAAGTACTTAAATCATGATCTAAATGATATGATCAAGAATAAAAAGTTAAACACGTTTGATAAAGAAAGTGATTATTACCTAAATTGTAAATTTAACATGGAAATCAGTATTAAATGGGTAGTATAAAGACATAAATGAATAATTAATGATATAATAAATATGAATATGTTTTTGGTATAATTTAATAACATACATTGGTCATTATACAGGAGGTTAGACATACCCTCGATCCAAGGAAAGTGCAAGGTAAGGGTTAATTTCACAATCTCTTTATTATCCGAACTTTTTTTACGTAAGTATCTACTAGGAAATATTTATTATCCGATATCCATATTTCATAAAATAGTTCTCTAATGGATTATTTTAAAGGTAATTTTTATTAAAATATCATTTTAAATGTTTTAAAGATTTATTCTTCTAAACCTTTCTCATTATTTTCCATGTGTTCAAAATGGTTTTAAGGATTTATTTATATGGACCTGAATATTTTAAAATGTAAATTCCTTTCAAATGTTTCAAAGTGGTATGAGACACATTGATTCAAAAATGACTTTAAATTTATTCCTTTATAAATTGTTTGACTTTTAAATGCTTTCATGAAAAAGGGATATTTCTCTAAAAGTGTTTTACAAATAATTTTCATCTATGTCAACATCCTTTGATGGATTTTAAAGTTGTTTGAAGTTGATTTATTATGATACAAATATTCCATATTATATTTAAGGATTTATGATAGTTTTTACTATGGATGTGTTATTTTTTTACCATTCATGGTTTATGGATAAAGTATTTACATTTCGTATGGTAGTTTTAATACGAATGTTTATGTTATGTTTCAACCTTTTCATATGATGAATGTATTGAACATTGTAAGTGGCGGGTGGAGCCCGCTATATATCCTCGATGCATCAGTAGGTCTCATGAGACAATTATATGTGGAATTGGCTGAGGCATTTCCCAATTTGATATATGTTTTTGGCCAAGGCCTTAATCATTTTTAAACTTATTGGATGAAGCCTTGAAAAAATGTTTTAGAATGTCTGGCATTATACATTCACTCATTATGAAAATAATATTGATGGTTCATGTGGTTATTAGACTAATAGAATACCCTTGACTATGTTTTCTAATGGAATTATTTACTCATATAATATTTCTACCATAAATTATTCATGTTTATTATTTGTAAATGCGTGTGTTTTCAATTATTCTCCAAGCCTATGGTTTAAGTTATCTTCCACTAAATTGTTTACCCTTACTAAGCATCTAAACTCACCCCTTTCTTATGTTTTATTTTCTCAGGATTTCCAAGAAGTGTATTATGAATGACCTGCAGGGATAGTCTAAGGGATATGAGTGTGGTCAATAAAGACAATTTTATTGTTGTTTTTAATTTTATAATGTAATGTAACATTCATGTATGTAATCTATTTCCAAGACTGCTAAACTCATCAGCCTTTCGAGGCATGATTTCCTTGTATCATGAAAATGTATTAAAAAAATGCAATGAGTCTAGTTAACTAGGGTCGGTGCATTATAGTTGGTATCAGAGGAAGTTTAGAACTAACCTTGGATACTAGATTTAGATAAACTCTGATTAAGAAAAAAAATAACCTAAGATAGACTTTTAGGAGTAGTATAGAAGAACTTCCGAGAATCTTGGTACTGTAGATATTTTGTAAGTTTTCCAAGAAATACTTCCCTATCTGGATACGAGCAGGTAGAGGCGGCTATGGCAAAGATGTACCTAGGGGTAAAACCCGAAAACACTACTTTGATCTAGACTCGAACGGGAACTGGTGCACAACAATGGGCCTTGCTGCATTCTTGGTTACGACACCCCCAGGGGATATGCTTAGGATAATTCACAATTTTTTTAAAAACCATTATGAAGAATATATGAGTAAATATTCCAACAATGAAACCATTATTATGATTATGAGACTAGATGTGTGAAAATATTCAATTAATGTTGAGAATTGTTCTATTTTTGGGATTATATAGTATGATATGATCTAACCTACTGTGTTTAATCATTTATAAATGTCTCCCAATAGAAGGAATGAGAACTCCCTCAATATGCATGATCCAAAGGGTAAGAAAAATCATATATTTCATAGTCCTAATCCATCATTTAGAAGGGAAATAGTCTCCCACGTATTCCCGTCATATGAACAAATAATTCCATGTATTAATAAGATAAGTGAATAATTCTCTTTTTCATATGGATTTGAAGGGAAGCAAGAGAATAAAAGGATGGTATAGAGAAATATGGATAAAGGGAAGAGGGGAAAGAAGTATTTTCTTATATGTTATAACTGTGGAAAGAATTACCTTGGTAAAAATTCTTGAAGGGAATGAGAGTTTGTTATTAGTGTGGGGAAAAAGGACACCAAGTACGAGATTTCAAGGGTAAGAAAAAGGTTTCAAATGAAAAATGATTCATCTTCAAGGAGTTGGGACACTACGTGAATAAATGTCCAAATCATCAGAGTATGCCCCAAATGATGCTATTAGATAATAATCAAGTTATGATACTACCACAGATAAAGAGGAACGACTAGTGTTATTATGTTGTTATTAAAGAATTACTTAATTTGAGTATTGTATCAACTATGTACCGGTTATATATATTATGTAAATAAATAAGGATTAGACTGCAGTACTATTTCATTAAGGATTTTAGATTGTATGGTACCAAGTAAAGTGACACAGTTTCATGTTAAAATTTTTGGAAAATACATGGTTAAAGGAAAGGTAAATCATAATACGGTCCTGATACTGAGGTAGTGATTTTGGAATAATATATAATTGATTTGGATAAATTTTATCGGATATTTTTGACTACCTTGAAATTGATTAATGGTTTGTTTATTCCATCATTGTTGGAATATTCAAAAAATTTGGATATAAGGAATATATCTAGTATTCAATAATTAATAAGGGAGCGTGAATGTAATCAATAAGGTTTTATGGTATTTCATGCTGTTAGAGTGTTTTAAAATAATACATGATGACGGTATTCACATGTTCTGAAGTGGAAAAAAGGATCTTAACTGTGTTTACATTCCTTATAAATTTTGGACTGTGAGTTTGGAAAGAAGTATTTCGGATAAGTCTAAAGGTTGGAATCAATTAAATTTGACACTGGATACTATTTTTAATGTTAAATAATTTCTTGATATTATTTTTTGGATTGTAATAAAAAGTATAACCCAGAGGTCGGGTGACAACTTGTCGCGTCTGGCAAGCCCGTGAGATTTGAACCCGCAATCGAAGGGCGACAAGGGTGCATCACTTACCACTAGCCTACATAATGTCCTAGTTTTCATAATGTTGTTTTTTTAAAATAGTCTAACAAATGAATATAAATTCATTTTTATAACCCTATATGAATACGATAAATAGAATATTTTTGAATTCTATTATCTTTTGAAGTGAAAGATGAGTTTGTGTTAGGAATAGTTGAAGGATGAAACTCTACTTGTGGTATATATATATATATATATATATATATTCCTCGTATTCTATGAATAAATTATTTCTTAAACTTCAAGGAAGTAATATTAAAACCAAAAATGCGTTATCCTAATACCATATGATTTTTTTGAACCGATGATATTTTACATCATCTTAGATTGATGGATTTAAGGCCCTTAATTTTACACTTGTTTTTGATTTATGACCTCAATCATTCCCTATAAATAATTACATTTTTACTCTAATTATGTGTCTCTAATTTCCACCAATGTTCTTTTAATTGAGTTCATAATTTGGTGGTGACTTTTTTATTTCCCTTTCCCTCTTACTAAGAATACATTTTATTAACCCAATTTCCGATGTGGTTTTTCAACAATGGTATTTTCTATTTTTTACCATTTATTTTTTGAAGAACAATTTCAAATTGCAATGATTAAATTTATTGAAGAAGGGGAGAATGTAACACCCCAATATTTCATACTATGTTATCTCATTAAAGTATTTCAATAGCTTGCGCAACACGTAACACTGAGTTCGAGCGCACCACAACTTACTAAACTAACCGTTCAAAAAGTGTTTATGAATAGTATTAGCTGCATTTCAAATCTTGTATACTCTATATAATTTTAAAATTGATATTATTTGTTTCTTATACATAATTTAAGAACAAATTCATTTTTTTCAGATAAAATATGTATTTTTTTAAATGCAATTTTACCACCATTTAATGGAGAACCCTTTTTAAAACCAATATTTGACAGTTTTATATATTCAATTTAATGAAATTAAATTCTTTTTTAGAATAGGGACATGAAAATTTAGTTTGGATAATTTTTTGGTACTTTTATGATAACTTTCATATTTTGATGAATAGTGAAAAATATTATGTTTTAATTGAAAACAACTTTTTTAATCGAAATAATCTATAGTAATATATTATGAATTTTAATGGTTTGGAATTATAATTAGATTATATTTTTATTATTTAATACAATATAGGTCATTATTAGTAATTTTACATTTAAATCTGACACAAATACATGTCAATCATTTGATAGTTTTTACTTTTTAAAAACAGGCTTTTTGGTTTTGACAACGGGAATTAATTTTAAATTAATAAATTCAACTATAATGTTTTTATTTATCTAAAATAGATTTCATTTTTGAATTCGGAATATCAAAATTAACTTAGGGTAGATTTTTGATATTTTTTTGAAAACATTCAATTTTTGATAAAGAGTGAAGAACACTGCGTTATTATTTAAAACCGAATTTTTATTTAAATAATTAGTTATTTTATTTTAATTTATTTTAGGTCAAAATAGATAAATAATACCTATATATTTTCAATTTTATTCATTTGAGTCATTTTATAATGAGTTTGGATATATAAAAAGTTTATTTAACTTTTTACCATCTTTTACCCACCTCCTAGGAGGATTTGTAAATTTTTATAAAATTTAATTTAACCGCTTTTGTGAGTTCAATTTCAAAAATCATAGAGACATTGTTGATATCATTAAGTAAAATTTGGTTCAATAAGATGAAAATAATTTTTGGTGAATCGTAACTTTTGACTTTTATTTACCACTATTAAAAGTTAATAGGATAATTAAGGGTAAAAATCATATCATAATTACCCTAACACGTGTCCTAAATCTATTGTATAAGTATAATTCGACCAAAAATAACCTTAGGAATACAATATGATCCTCTTTGGTCCACTTGGATTAGATTAGGACATTTATTACTATTTTATTTAAAGAAGAGTTAAAAGAGTTAAATTCAAGGTTTAATAACTAAACCATTTTTAATATAGGGATAGACACAATTTAAATTCGAATATAAATATTAATTAGAAGGATAAAAAGATTTCATACATAATTTTATTTTATTTATAATTTTTAGATATTAAATAATTTTATTTATTTATGAAATAAAGATGATGCAGTAATTACCTTATTAATGAAATATTAAAATAATTTGATATTATAAATATCCAAATAAATGTAAATTTATACTTCTTATTAATTACACTAATTTTTTTGCTTAATATGACATGTTAGGGTTGGTTAAATAAATTTTATTAAAGTGATACATTTTTATGGATTTCAAAAAAATCAAATACTAAATAGTGTCAAAATTGACATAATTATGTTTTTAAAACAAATATTTTTTTATTAATTGATGTAATATTTTTAAAAATCTCAGAAAAAGGACTTAGATAATGTTATATATATTAATAATTAACCACATGGGGTTCTCTTGTCTTTTTATAGTAAGATTATTAACCATATAATATAAAAATACAAAGAGACATGGTAAATGTCAAACTATTTAACTAAGATTTAAATATAAAATATAAGGTTAATATGATGATCTAAACCTATCTAAACCCTATTTGTTGAGAGGTTTTTGACCCATAGGCACCTTATACATTAAATAATTTATTTTGGATTTATTATAAACCTAAAATGATTTTATTATGAAATAATATTTCATGCTTTTCCGAAAGTGACCCTCAACTCTCTTATAAAAGGACACTTCCCCTTCTCTTAATTCCACACCTCCAAAGCCTTTTGGATCGAACATACCCTATCGAAATATCCTCACAACATTCATACCTTCATCCTAGAGGCCTTAATTCTTTCATAAAGCAAACCTAAGGGTCCCTTTTGATCAAATCAAAAGGAAGAACCCAAAGAACAGGTAAATATTTCATCACGACTTTCAAGTTCTTTTCTTCTTCAATTTCCTCTTTCTCTGTTGTTTCCATTCTAAAATAACAAATCCAATATGTTATATATAATTTTATTTTATTATAAAAATGGTACAACCATATTCACTATTATATCTATCATATGAATGACAAAGTCATCATACGTGTGTTTGTATGACTTACCGTCTCCACGTTGTGGTGTAGTTTGTTATTCAAACACTTTGTTATTTATATGGGTATAATAATCAGTATAACTGATGTAAATAATAAAAATAAAATGTTAAATATTCTTTAGATGATATACCATCCAATTATATACGATTACACCATCAATATAATGATATTGTCGCTCGTGCATACGTAGGGATTACTGTCTCCATGACGCGATGAGATATTCATTCCCACGTACACCATTCAACTATGATTATAAAAATATATATATTGTAAATAAGTATGTAATATATAAAATAATAATTCTACTAGATTTATATATATATATATGAACTTACATATATCTTATTCACTTACATCCGTTCAATACGATATGAAAACGGAAACAACGTTTATGCGTAGGTATGACCTACCATCTCCATAAATGGTGCCTTCCATTTCATAGATCTATCTATTATAAATATTTATATTCTAAATATATATGATATATAAATCAAGGTTTATATTCTGGAAGTATTTAAATCATGATTTAAATGATATGATCAAGAATAACATGTTAAAACACGTACAATAAAGAAAGTGATTATTTCCTAAAATGTTAATTTAACATGGAAAACATTATTAAATGGTTAGTATAAATTTATAAATGAATCATGTATGATATAATAAATATTAATATGGTTCTAATATAATTTAATAACATACTATGGTCATTATACAGGAGGTTAAACATACCCTCGACCAAAGGAAAGTGCAAGGTAAGGGTTAATTTCACAATCTCGTTATTATCCGAGGTTGCTTTTACGTAAGTATCTACTGGGAAATATTTATTATCCATGTCCATGTTTCATAAAATAATTTTCAAAGGGATTATTTTTAAGGGAATTTTTATTAAAACATCATTTTAAATGTTTTAAAAATCTATTCTTCTAAACCTTTATCATTAATTTCCATGTCTTTAAAATAGTTTTAGAGATTTATTTATATGAAAATGAATGTTTTAAAATGATAATTTATTTCAAATGTTTCAAAGTGGTATGGGACACTTTGATTCAAAAATTTATTTAGATTTCTTCCTTTCTGAATTTTATGACTTTTAAATGTTTTCCAAAAAAAAGGATATTTCTCTCAAAGAGTTTTACAAATAAATTTTATCGATGTCAACATCCTTTGATGAATTTTAATGTTCTTTGATGTTGATTTATTATGATACAAATCTTCCATATTATATTGAAGCTTTTGTGATATGATTGATTGTGGATGTGTTATTTTTATACCATTCATGGTTTATTGATAACGTATTGACATTTCCAATGGTAGTTTTAATATGAATGTTTATATTATGTTTCAACTTTTTCATATAAGGAATGTATTGGACATAGTAAGTGACAGGTGGAGCCCACTATATCTCCTCGATGCATCGATATGTATCATGAGACAATTAGATGTGGAGTTGTCTGAGGTATTTCCCAATTTGATATATGGTTTTGGCTGAGGCATGAATCATTTTTAGACGTCTTGGCCGAGGCCTTGAAAAAATGTTTCAGAATATCTGACATTATACATTACCTCATTATGAAAATAATATTGGTGTTTCATGTGATTATTTGACTAGTAGAATACCCATGACTTTGTTTTATTATGGAATTATTTAATCAGCTCATATTTCTGCCATAAATTTTTCATGTTTATTATTTGTAAAGGCGTGTGTTTTCAATTATTCACCATGGCTATGGTTTATGTTATCTTCCGCTAAATTGTTTACCCTTACTGGGCATCTGAGCTCACCCCTTTATTATGTTTTATTTTTCTAGGATTTCCAAGAAGTGTATTATGACTGAGATATAGGGATAAGATAAGGGATATGAGTGTGGTCAATGGAGACAATGTTGTTGTTGTTTTTAATTTTATAATGTAATGTAATATTCATGTATGTAACCTATTTCCAATACTGGAAAACTGATCGGTCTTTCGGGGCATGATTTCCTTGTATCATGCCAATGTATTAAAATAATGCACTGACTCTGGTTAACTGGGGTCAGGAGGTTATAGTTTTTATTAGAGGATTTTTATCACTAACCTTAGATACTAAATTTAGATAAACTCTGATTAGGAAACATTATCCTAAGATAGACTTTGAGGATTAGTATAGAAGAACATCATAGAATTTTGGTACTGTAGAGATTTTGTGGGTTTTCCAAGAAATACATCCATGTATGGATTTGAGCTCGTAGAGGATGCTCTGGTACAGATGAACCTAGGGGTAAAAATCGAAAAACACCGCTTTAAGCTAGACTCGAATGGGAACTGGTGCATGACAATAGGCCTTGCTGCACTCTCGGTTATGACACTCTTGGAGGATATACATAGGAAAATTAAAAAAAAATTTACATAGCATTATGACGGATATATGAGTAAATATTCCAGAAAAGAAACCATTATTATAATTATGAAACTAGATTTGTGAAAAAATTCAAATAATGTTGATATTTTTTCTAGTTTTTGGATTATATAGTATGATATGATCTAACCTAGTGTCTGTCATCATTTAGAAATGGCACTCAGTATAAGGAATGATAACTCCCAAAATATTCATGATCTAAAGGGTAAGAAGGATCATATCTTTCATGGTCTTAAGCCGTCATTTAGAAGGGAAATAGTCTCCCATGTATTCTCATCATATGAAGAAATAATATCATGTGTTAGTAAGATAAGTGAATAATTCTCTATGTCTTAGGGATTTGAAGAGAAGCAATATAATAAAAGGATGGTATAGAGAAAGATAGATAAAGGTAAGAGGGGGAAAAAGGATTTTCCCATATGTGATAATTGTGGAAAGAATAACCTTGGTAAAAATGCTTGAAGGGAATGAGAGTTGGTTATAAGTGTGGAGAAAAAGGACACCAAGTACATGATTGAAAGGGTAAGAAAAAGGTTTCAAATGTACAATGCTTCATCATAAAGGAGTTGGGACACTATGTGAATCAATTTCCAAATCCTCAGAGTATTCCCCAAATGATGCTATTAGATAATAATTAGTTATGATACTACCACAGATGAATGGGAATGACTAGTGTTATTATTTTGTTATTAAAGAATTATTTCATTTGAGTGTTGTATCAATGATGTACTAGTTATATGAATTATGTAAATAAATAAGGATAACACTAAATTACAATTTCATTAAGGATTTGAGATTGTATGGTACCAAGTAAAGTGAAACAGTTTCATGATAAACTTTTTGGAAAATACATGGTTGAAGGAAAGGTAAACCATAATATGGTTCTGATACTAATGTAATGATTTTGGAATAATATATTATTGATTTGGATAAATTTTATTGGATATTTTTGACTACCTTGAAACTGATTAATGGTTTGTTTATTCCATCATTGTTGGAATATTCAAAATTTTTGGATGTAAGGAATATATCTAGTATTTTATAAGGAATAAGGGATAATGAATGTAATCAATAAGGTTTTATGGTAATTAATTGTGGTAGAGTGTTTTAAAAGACTACATGATGTCGGTATTCACATGTTATGATGTGGAAAAAAAGGATCTTCATTGTGTTTACCTTCCTTATAAATTTTGGACTATGAGTTTGGAAAGAAGTATTTTGGATAAGTCTAAAGTTTTGAATCAATTAAGTATGAAATTGGATACTATTTTTAATGTTCAATCATTTCTTGATGTTATTTTTTGGATTGTTATAAAAAGGAAAACTTGGAGGTTGGGTGACAACCCATCGCATCCGTTAAGGCCGCGAGACTTGAACCTGAAACCGAAGGGCGATAAGGGTGCATCACCTACCACTAGCCTACGTGATATCCTATTTTTCATAATGTAGTTTCTTTAAATTTTCTGAAAAATGAATATAAATTCATTTTTTAACCCTATACAATTAGGATAAATATAATATTTTTGAATTCTATTATCTTATGGAGTGAAAGAAGAGTTTTTGGTAGGAATGAGTTGAAATATGAAACTATACTTGTCATGTATAAATATATATATATATTCCTCTTATTATATGAATAAATTAATTATTAAACTTTAGGGAAGGAATATTAAAACCAAAAATGTGTTATCCTAATAACATATGTTGTTTTTTTAACTGATGATATTTTACATCATCTTATATTGATGTCTTTGAAGCCCTAAATTTTACACTTGTTTGTGATTGATGAACTCAATCACTCTCTATAAATATTTATGCTTTTCTAAAATTATGTGTCTCTAATTTCCACCAATGTTCTCCTAATTGAAGTCATAATTTAGTGGTGGGTTTTTCATTTCTCTATCCCTCTTACTAAGACTAAATTTTATTAACCAAATTTCTGATGTGGGTTTTCCATAATGGTATTTTCTATTTTTAACCATTTATTTTGAAATAAAATTTTCAAATTCCGGGAACATAATTTATTGAAGGAAGATAGAATGTAACCCCCCAATATTTCATAGTACATTATCTCAATAAAGTAATTCAATAGCTTGCGCTACATGCAACATCGAGTTCAAGCGCACCACAACTTACTAAACTGACCGTTCAAAAAGCAGTTATGAATAGTATTAATTTCATTTTGAATCTTATATACTCTATATAATTTTAACATCCATATTATGTGTTTCTTATACATAATATAAGAACAAATTTATTTTTTCGGATAAAATAATTATTTTTCAAAAAAATGCAATTTTACCGCCTTTTAATGGAAAACCCTTATTAAAAACAATATTTCACAATTTTATATATTAATTTTAATTAAATTAAAAAATTATTTATAATAGGGACATAATAATTTATTGTGGATAAATTTTTGGTACCTTTCTGATAACTTTCATATTTTGTTGAATATTGAAAATACTCTGTTTTAATTGAAAACAACTTTTTTAATTAAAATAATTTATAGTGATAAATTATGCATTTTAATGGTTTCAAAGTATAATTATATTATGTTTTTATCATTTAATACAATATAGGTAATTATTAGTAATTTCACATTTAAATTTGACATAAACACATGGCATTGTTTTGATAGTTTTTACTTCTTAAAACCCCGCTTTTTGGTTTGGACAATGGGAATTAATTTTAAATTAATAAATTCAAAATCTATGTTTTTAATTTAATAAAATAGACTTCATTTATGAATTTTTAATATCAAAATTATCTTACAGCAAATTTTTCGTATTTTTTTGAAAACATTCAATTTTTGATGAATAGTGAAGAACACTGCATTATTGTTAAAAACCGACTTTTTATTTAAATAATTAGTTATTTTATTTTATTATAATTTAGGTCAAAATAAATAAATAATACCTATATATTTTCAAAGAAATTCATCAGAGTAATTTTATAATGGGTTTCGATATAAAAAATTTTATTGAACTTTTTACCGTCTTTTACCCACCTCCTAGGAAAATTTGCTAATTTTCCTAAAATTTTATTTTACCACTTCTGTGAGTTGAATTCAAAATATCTGAGAGACACATTTGATATTAATAAGTAAAATGTGGTTCAATAAGATGAAAATATTTTTTTGGTGAATTGTATCTTTTGACTTTTATTTACCACGGTTAAAAGTTAATAGAGTAATTAAGGTTGAAAATGATATCATATTTACACTAAAACATGTCCTAATTCTATTGGATAAGTATAATTCGACCAAAAACAACCTTAGGAAAAAATATGATCCTCTTCGGTCTACTTGGATTAGATTTGGACATTTATTATTATTTTATTTGAAGAAGAGTTAAAAGAGTTAAATTCAAAGTTTAATAACGAAACCATTTTTAATATAGGGTTACACACAATATAAATTTGACTATAAATATTAATTACAAATATAGAAATATTTTCTACATAATTGTATTTTATTTATAATTTTTAGACTTTAAATAATTTAATTTATTTATGCAACAATGATGATGCAGTAATTACCTTATTAATGAAATATTAAAATAATTAATATTATAAATATCCAAATAAATGTAAATTGATAATTTTGATGAATTAAATTAATTTTATAGGTTAATATGACATTTTAGGGTTGGTTAAATAATTTTTTTTTCAAAGTGATAATGTTTTTATGGCTTTCAAAAAATTCAATTTCTAAATAGTGCCAGAATTGACATAATTGCGTTTTTAAAACAATTATTATATTATTAATTGATATAATATTACTAAAAATATAAGGTTCAGCCAAAGGACTTAGATAAGGATATATATATTAATAATTAACCACATGGGGTCCCTTTGGCTTGTTACAGTAAGTTTATTAACCATCTAATATAAAAATACAAAGAGACATGGTAAATGTCAATCTATTTAACTAAGAGTTAAATCTAAAAAATAAGGTTAATATGATAAACTAAACCTATCTAAAACTAATTGGTTGAGATTTTTTCAACCCATACCCACCTTATCCTTTAAATAATTCATTTTGGAGCCATTATAAACTGAAAACGATTTTATTATAAAATAATATTTCAATCTTTTCCTAAAGTGACCCTCATGTCTCTTATAAAAGGACACTTCACCTTATCTTAATTACACACCACCAAAACAATTTGGATCAGACAAAATCTTACCAAATATCCTCCCAACAATCCTACCTTCATCCTAGAGGCCTTCTCTTGGTCATAAATCCATTCTAAGGATCCCTTTTGATCAAATCAAATGGAAGAACCCGAAGAAGAGGTAAATATTTCATCATATCATTCATGTTCTTTTCTTCTTACTCATCCTCTTTCTTTGTTGTTTCCATTCTAAAATAAAAAATACAGTTTCTTATATATACTCTGATGTTATTATAAAAATGTTACAACAATATTCATTATTCTATCCATCATATGAATGACAATGTCACCATACGTGTGTACGTACGGCATACCGTCTCCACGTCGTGGAGTAGTATGTTATTCAAACACTTCATTATTTGGATGGATATAATAATGAGTATAGCTGATATAAATAATAAATATAATATGTGTATTATTATATATATATGATATACCATCCAATTACGTACTATTTTTTTATCAATATAATGATATCATCGCTCGAGCATACGTACGGATTACCGTCTCCACGATGAGATATTCATTCCCACGTTTACCATTCAACGATGATTATAAAAATATATATTTTATTAATAAGTATGTATTATATTAAATAATAATTCTACTGGATATATATATATATATGTACTTATATATATTTTACCCACTTACTTATGTTCAATACAGTATGAAAATAGAAACAGCGTTTATGTGTATGTACGACCTACCGTCTCCATAAATGGTGCCTTCCATTTCCTATATATATATATATCTAATATAAATATTTATATTCTAAATATATATGATATATAAATCATTTTATATATTTTTTAAGTATTTAAATCATGATCTAAATGATACGATCAAGAATAACAAGTTAAAACACGTACGATAAATAAAGTGATTATTACCTAAAGTATTAATTTAACTTTGAAATTATTATTAAATGGGTATTATAAAGTCTTAAATGAATCATTTATGATATAATAAATATAAATATGGTTCTGGTATAATTTAATAACATACTATGGTCATTATATAGGAGGTTAAACATACCCTCGACCGAATGAAAGTGCAAGGTAAGAGTTAATTTCACAATCTCTTTATTATCGGAGGTTGTTTTTACGTAAGTATCTACTGGGACATATTTATTATCTGTTTCCATGTTTCATTAAGTATTTTTCAAAGGGATTCATTTTAAGGTAATTTTTATTAAAACATCATTTTAAAATTTTTAAAGATTTATTCTTCCAAACCTTTATCATTAATGTTCATGTGTTCGAAATAGTTTTAAGGATTTATTTATATGGACATGAATGTTTTAAAATGTTAATTCATTTAAAAAGTTGAGAAGTGGTGTGGAAAACTTTGATTTTAAAATGTCTTTAAATGTCTTCCTTTATAAATTGTGTGACTTTTAAATGTTTTCATGAAAAAGTGATATTTCTCTCAAAAAGTTTTACAAATCATTTTCATCTATGTCAACATTCTTTGATAGATTTTAAATTTTTTTGAAGTTGATTTATTATGATATAAATCATCCATATTATGTTAAAGGTTTTGTGATATGTTTTACTGTTGATGTGTTATTTTTATACCATTCATGGTTTATGGATAAAGTATTTACATTATTTATGGTAGTTTTAATACAAATGTTTATGTTATGTTTCAACATTTCCATATGAGGAATGTATTATACATAGTAAGTGATGGGTGGAGACCGATATAGCTCCTTGATGCATCGGTTGGTCTCATGATACAATTAGATGTGGAATTTCCTGAGGCCTTTCCCAATTTGATAAATGGATTTGGCCGAGGCCTTAATAATTTTTAGACGTCTTGGTCGAGGCCTTGAAAAAATGTTTCAGAATGTCTGGCATTATACGTTCCCTCATTATGAAAATAATATTGATGGTTCATGTGGTTATTCCACTAGTTTAATACCCATGACTATGTTTTATTATTGAATTATTTACTCACCTCATATTTCTTCCATAATGTGTTTATTTTTATTATTTTTAAAGGCGTGTGTTTTCAATTATTCACCATGCCTATAGTTTATGTTATCTTCCAATAAATTTTTTACCCTTACTGAGCATCTAAGATCACCCCTTTCTTATGTTTTTTTCCTAGGATTTACAAGAATTGTATTATGACTGACCTGTAGGGATATTCTAAGGGATAAGATTGTGTTCAATGGAGACGATGTTGTTGTTGTTTTTCATTTTATAATGTAATGTAACGTTCATGTGTGTAATCTATTTCCAAGACTACTAAATTGATCGGTCTTTTAGGACACCATTTCCTTGTATTATGCCAATGTATTAAAATAAAGCACCGAGTCTAGTTAATTGGGGTCGGGGAGTTATAATATAGATTTTTAAGACAAAGAAGGAAGCCAAGTTAAATTTTTGAAGAATTTTCAAAGAAATCTTATTTTAAGATTTAATGTTTTATATTTTGAAAAAATGGAATCTTTTTTTATAGTATCCACTCTATATCAATGTGTAATGTTATAAATGTATTATTTCATAATTATCTAAAGATATAAACTTGAAAATATCTTCAATGTAAAAAAGAAGAGATTTCTTGACTAAAATAAAGATTATGTAATGTAATAATGTTGGGTCCTTATAGCTGGTATCAGAGGACGGTTTTGATATCTTTAGGGGTTAGGATGGTGTTAATATATTACCATAAATGTGTTTTTACACAATGGTGAATTTGAAATGATATATAATTTAAATATTACCATGTTGCTTCAACTAAGATATGTTTGTTGAGAATGGTTGTCTGTAGAAGGAACAGGGTAGCTAAAGAAGAGAGGCACCGGCGGAATGGCACCCTTCTGAATCTGCAGCCCAGAATGGTAGGGATTGAAACTGAGAATTTTGTGACTATAATGGCTCAGCTATTGCAATAAATACATGTTGGTGGAATCCATGAAAGGGAAAAACTATAGTTATCACAATTTAACATGAATATAATAGAACATTATATGAGACAACACCCTCCTACTTTCAATGGATCTTCTTACCCAGTAGGCACTGAAGGATGGATTAATGCCCTTGAAAAGATATTAAATGTTATGGAATGTTCAGAAAATCAAAAGGTAAGGCTTTCCATTTATCATTTTGAAGGTGAAGCTGATCAGTGATGGTCAATGGTAAATAATATTAGGTATAAAGAGAATATTTAAGCGTTAGAGTGGGATGAATTTAAAATTGTTTTCCTCGAAAAATATTTTCATAAGGTGGTGAGACTTAGGATAGAGATAAAAAACCTTTAATTGAAGAAAAATGAGGAGGATTAGATGGCTGTATATGAATTAAACATCACCCGACTAGCGAGGTATGCTCCAAATCTTATTCTGGACCTTCGTAGAAAAATCAACCGTGTTTACTTAGGATTGAAACCAAGGTATCGAAGGGTGTTGTCCTCCCGTGAATTCAAAAGTTATGAGAAACTTTTCCAATGTGATGAAAGGGTAGAGATGTAGTTTTCTAATGATCTCATGCATTTTGGAAGCATAGAGAAGAATAGGTCTATATGGAAAACAATTGGTAAGAATCAACAAAAGAAATCTAATGGTAAGAAAATCCAGTATCCAGTTTGTGAATAGTGTGGCGAGAAACGCCCTAGGTAATGTATTATAATAACTAGGAAGTATTTTAAATATGGTAATTTTGTACATATGTCCCATGATTATAATGTAAATGATCCTAAAACTAATACGAATAAGAAAACTGTTAATTGTTTTAAATGTAGTGGGATGGGTAACTATGAAAATACCTACCCAAAGAGAGATCCAAATGATAAAAAGAAGCTAGAATATAAGCATAAAGGTTTAGTGAGATCATTTGCAACTATGTCAGTAGAATTCGGTCTATCCAACGAAGTGGTATCAAGTACTCTATTCATTTACTTAGATTTTTCTAAAGGTTTGTTCGATACAGGGTCTACACATTCTTTCATTTTTTAGAAATTTTCTGGTAAATTAGAAATGTCACCTCAAAAATGAGACTGGAACTTGTTTCTAAAACACCAAGTAGAAATATTATAGAAAAGATTCATTATATAAATCTTTCAATTATGGTCTGTGGAAAGAATTTACCTGCAATCCTTGTTGTTTTAACCTTATTTGAGTTTGATGTTCTTTTGGGAATAGATTAGCTTTCTGTTTATCATGTTAAGATTCATTGTAGAGATAAAGAAGTTTTTTTTAGAAATATTTTTAGTTTTTATAAAAGAATGAACCCGTGCAATTGATAACATACCAGGAAGATGAAAAACTATTAAAATATGGAAATGTAAGGTTATCTTTCTCATATTATTGAAAAAAAGGGAACTGTTTAGATCGATGATGTTCTAGTGGTAAATTAATACCTTGATGTTTTTTTTGATGAGTTACCTGGTGTCATACATGATCGAAAAGTCAAGTTCACAATTTATGTAGCTCCTGATGCTAATCCAATTTCAAAACTCTCATATCTTATGGATCAAATAGACTTCTTGAATTGAAAAATCAATTTCAGGATTTTCTTGACAAAGGATTTATTCATCCTAGAACTTCACCATGGGGAGATTTTGTTTTGTTCGTTAAAAAGAAATATGGTTCCATGATACTTTTCATTGATTATAGAGCTTTGAATAACATCACTGTTAAAAACATGTATCATTTCCCTCACATCAATAACTAGTTTTATCAGCTTCATGGAGCTCAATTCTTTTCCAAGATTGACTTGAGATCTAAATACCATCCGTTGGAGGTAAAGGAAGATGACATCCCTAAAACAGCCTTTCGTACTAGATATGGGAATTATGAATTTTTTGTTGTTCCATTTGGGTTAACAAATGCACCTGTTGTATTCATGAATATTATGAATAGAATATTTTATGAGTTCTTTGATAAGTTGGTGGTTTTGTTAATTGATGACATTATAGTTTTTTCTAAAAATAAAGAGGAGCATGTAAAATATATAAGGGTTGTTTTAAAAACCTTAAATGAAAAGAAACAGTATGGGAAATTCTGTAAGTGTGATTTTTGGTTGCAACAAATTTTTATTCTCGGGAAAATTGTAAATAATGATAGATTAATAGTTGATCCTACCAAAAAAAAGTATTCGATGAATATCCAATACCTACAAATGTTATAGATATTCATAGTTTTCTTGGATTAGCAGGCTATTGCCAACGTTTTTTAAAGAACTTTTCATGGTTATCTAGCCCGATAACTAAGTTAACATGAAAAGGGGTTAAATTTATTTAGAAAGAAGAATATAATTTTATTTTCAGGAACTGAAGAAGAGATTGGCGAATTCTCCATTTTTTTCCTTGCCTTCCCAAAATGGGGAGTTTTGCATCTACAATTATGCTTCTTTGAAGGGACTTGGTTGTGTTTTGATGCAGAATGATTAGATAATTTCTTCTGATTCAATACAACTTAAACCTCATGAGCTATATTATCCCACACATGATTTGGAATTGGCTGCTGTGGTTTTTTCCTTGAAAATATGGAGGAATCATTTATACAGATCCAAATGACAAATATATACTGACCATAAAAGGCATAAGTATATATTCACTCGGAAGGAATTAAATATGAGGCAGAGAAGATGGCTTGAATGGATAAAGTATTATGATTTCATGATCAATTACCAGCTAGGGAAATCAAACAAAGTGGTGGATGCCTAGAGTCAAAAACATCATGCATCAATAACCATGTTACGTTTGGAACATGATCCCTTGATTAATGATTTGATGAATTTTGGCAGAGAAGTTGTTGGTGTAGGAAATAACTCTCTTTTGTCTCAGGTTTTAGTATAGCCATCATTATCAGGCGGAATTATGAAATCGCAGAAGGAAGATCGTGAGCTACTGAAAAAGGTGGAATTGGTTAAAATGGGTAAGTTTCCAGAATTTAACCTTGATAAAGATTGTGTTTTAAGATTTGGAAAAGGTTTTGTGTTCCTTGTGTTCCCAGTTGAAGAAAGATTTGTTATGTGAAGCTCATAGTTCTACATTTTCAGTTCATCCTGGCAGTACTAAGATGTAAAGAGTCCTTTGGGAGTATTATCAGTGGGATGGAATGAAAAGAGATATTGATTATTTTACTGTGAAATGATTGACATGTCAATAGGTTAAAGCATAGTGGAAGTTACCGAAGGGGATGATTCAGCCTTTTCCAATGCCAGGGTGGAAATTGGAGAATTTATCCATCGAATTTTTGGTGGGACTACCGAAGACTTCTCTAGGTAACAATTCTATTTGGGTTATTGTTGATCAGCTGACAAAATCTGCACATTTTTTTCTATTCGATATACAATATCTTTAAATCAACTTTCTCAATTATACCTCAAAAATATTGTCAGGCTACATGGAGTTCCTCTTTCCATTGTACCTGACCAGTATCCCATGTTCACTTCTAACTTTTGGAAGGGACCTCAGAAATTATTGGGCACATAATTATTTTTCAATATAGATTTTCATCCTCAATCAGATGGCCAGTCATAATGAATGATTCAGGCCTTGAAAAATATGCTATGAGTTTTTTCAATGGACTACCAGGGAAATTGGGATCAATATCTTTCTTTTGTTGAGTTTTCTTATAATAACAGTTTTCATTCTATTATACAGATGGCACCATTCAATGATTTGTATGGGAAGCGGTGTCAGACTCTAGTGTTTTGGGATGAAGTCAGTAAAATAAAGTTGATGGGGCCAAAATTAGTAGAAGAAGTTTCTAAGAAAGTGAAGATGATCCAACAGCACATTAGTATAGCTCAGAGCAGGCAGAAAAGTTATGTAGATAACCGAAAGAATGACTTCACTTTCGAGGTAGGGGGAATATTTTCCTTAAAATTTCTCTTTGGAAAATTGTGATGTGTTTCAGTAAGAAAGGGAATCTAAGTTCATGGTTCATCGATCCTTTTGAAATCTTGGAGAAAGTTGGAATAGTTGCATACTGAGTAGATTTACCTCCGATTTTGTCTCATGTAAACAATGTTTTTCATGTTTCGATGTTGGATAATTATATGAAAGATTCATTACATGTCTTGAAACCATAAGAAGTTTAGCTGGAAGATAACCTTTCATATAAAAAGAAACCAGTTCAGATCCATGATCGAAGGGAATAGGTATTGCGGAATAAGTTAATCCACAAGGAAAAGGTTTCGTGGAGAAAACACATGGTAGAAAAAGCAACATTGGAGTCTGAAAATTCTATGATAGAATGGTACCCTCACTTGATTAACAAGTAAATAAAATTACAAGGACACAATTTTTAAAAGGTGGGGATAATGTAACACCCCATGTTTAAAAAAATAAATGGAAATTTACGAAACATTTTTTTAAGTATATATTTATAACTATCCATTAAAAATAATTTTTCCATTTCTATGTTTTGAATTTTGAAAAACAGTCATCTAAAATTGTGTTCAGTATTTCATTTAGAGTCTAATTGAACTAACTTGTTTTTTGGTGAATAGTAACAAACCCTTATGAATAGTAATATTACTGTAAAGACCTGGATTTTCCATGTATTTTTTTTTATTTATATGGGAATATTATGAGTCCATGAAAATTAGTGGAGCATGATTCCGAGGCCCGGTGTGCTCAGAATGAATTTCTAAACTTTTTTCCGGGTATGTTCAGTAAACGTGCGAGCGATGTTTTGTAAATTTTCAGGGGAGAAGAAAAATAAAATAAATAACATTTTATTTTTCTTTTTGAAACCTTCATTTTGAATCATGGTGGTGGGGACCACCCTAACTCCCATTTAATGCGGTAAAACTCATGGATTTTCCCTAGTTAATGTGCCAACATTAATTTAGTTAATGTTCCAACTTTAATTGAATTGATAATCTCAACTAAATTAAAAGTCGGATCCTCACCCTTTGGGTTGGAATCATTGGAAAAGGAGAGCTTGGGAGAACCTTTAGAGAAATATTCTCTAATGAAGAACAACCCTTTGGATCAAGAATTTTGACATCGGAGCGTGGTCTATAAGCAAGTTGTGGGAGCGACGAACGTCGGTGTCCCCTTCATCGACTTCATCTCCTTCCTCATAACACGTCCAATGAACGTCAATGTAGGGATTTGATTATAATTATCTTCATGGATTTCATATTGTTTTCATCCTCATAAACCACCTACTATTGGTTTACGTGGAGGGTGCGGGCCAAACAAACACTGCCTGATCCCTTCGTAATCTTTCTTCTTCGAAGTGTTCTTCATGGGACGCGATGACAGAGGCTTCGCAACCACACCTCTGAAGGCGACTGCGACCTTCGACAGTGCCGGTGAGAAGACAGTGTCCGACATGCCATCCAGTGGCGAGGAGAAGGGATGTTGCATGCACGCGCTGCCAGTGGAGCGGGTAGCCGCGGCCCGTTAGCCGCGGCAGAGCAGGGTAGCAGCCAGAATCTGGCCAGCCGTGGGGAGAGGTGGCAGAATGCTTCCACACCGACAGAACTGAAAAATGTGGCCGCATGGCTGCTACGGAGGTCTGAGGGCGGCTGACATCCGACTGGCTATGATGGACAAACGGTGCGTGTCCACCCCACTTGGAGAAGAACTGGTCGGAATTTCCGGTTGGCCGCGACACACCGAGCGGGACCGCCAAGCGGTCCTGTCTTCCAGCAGGGTGACCGAATGATCTGTTGGACCGTTTGGGTAAACCAGGGGGCGCCTCCCCCCGGGTGTCGGCTCGGGCGGACCCCACCATGGCGGGTCACCCGACTGCGGGCTGCACTATGGGCCGCCCCTAGCAGTCCGGGATAGGCCGCCCCCTTCGAGGGTCGGGTAGGTCTGGGCTGCCCCTTTCATGGGCCGGGCCAGACTATAGCATAGTGGTCCAGGCCTGCCACGGCCCAGGCCAATCGGGTCGGACCTGAACTGGTTTGGGATGACCCGAACCTGACTCGGGCCCATCTGGACCTTGTTTCACCTTTTTGGTCGTAACATGAGAACCGGTCATCAATTTAATGAACCATCTACGATGTTGGGATACTTGGATCGAGATGGTCATTTTAGTATACTCCACTTGAGTTTTGGATAATGTCGGAGTATGGCCGGGTTGGATCGAACTCGAATACAACTGGGCCCTCGGAGTAAAAACCCTAATAACTTATAGACTGAGAATCTAATTGACATTCCATCTATTGTGTTTCATCCTTTATGACGTGTTGAACCATTGGGATACTTCTTTGTAGAACTTTATGGTGGTTGAGGTATGACCGATTGCATGAGGATAAGTTCTCTCAAATATGAAATTAGCCGGAATCCAGTGGCTAGTAGTGAGGCAGTGGTTGGAGACAGATCATATGGAGGTTAGAACCAAGCGATCCTATGTTGGTCAACACCGATTCTGTGTGGGTCAGCACCCGACTATCTTTTTTGGGTCAGCGCATACCGATCATGTGTGGGTTAGATCCTGTGTGAGTCATTGTGGGGGTTAGTACCTATCGATCCTATGTGGGTCAGACTCCGTATAATCATCAGTAGTTCTCCTTGATAGAATAAAAAGATATAGCTTCATGATTGATAATTTGTAATTCTATATTTCACTTATACCTGGTGTGAGCTAAGTCTTCTACATTTTTGGTGTTACCTATGTGGTACTCCTGCATTTATGGTGTACCTATGTGGTACTATATCATAGTGGTGTTACATGTGAGGTAATTATATATTCGTGGTATTACCTGTGTGGTACTTCTACCTTTGTGGTGTTACCTGTGTGGTTCTTCTACCATCGTGGTGTTCCCTATGTGGTACATCTACCTTCATGGTTTTACCTGTGTGGTACTTCTACCTTCATGGTTATACCTTTCTGGTATTCTTCCCTATTGTCTGAGATGAGTATATCTTGATAACTTAGGTATATGTATGGGCATATACCTAAGTAGAGTTGATGTCTATTGATTCATGCTTTGTGGTTTTTCCTTTTTGAACTCTAGGAGACCTACGAGGGTCTCGGGGTCCCTACTGAGTATCGTTATACTCACCCCTGCACAGGCTACACCCGCACCTTGTTATGTCTTGTGAAGAATACAAATAGTGATGATCATGGGTGATTGTACTAGACTGGAGGCTAATCAGAGGTGGAAATTAGATGAGACGATCCGTAGGGATGACCGTTCGAGAGTTGTACCTACCCTTTAGGTAGGGTCCTTGGCGGGTGTTCACAAGAGATGTTCTTTTTTAGTTTTACATGAACTTTCTAGTTGGACTTGTATTCTGGCCTCTTTACTTAATGTACACACCCTGTTTACTTTATAGTTTAATTTGTGATATTATCTTGTTGTGTGCTTAGTTTGTGTGAGTTTACAGGTTTAAAGGCAATGTCTTCCCAGTGTTAGGGATATGCCTTTCCGGTGCTAGTCGCCAGCCCCTAGCCTTTGGAAGGTGGGATTGGGGTTGTCATGGCATGGACCCTGGAGTTCGAGAGGTGACAAATTGGTATCGGAGGAGTTCAGTTCTACCGAAGAACTTGGAATCTAATATTTTAATCAGCAATAATGTTAAGTGTTATGAGTGTGGTTATCAGTTTTCAGAATCTAGTGTTGGTGTGGAAGTCGACTTATCCATACACTAGGACCTTGACTTTTGATTTATGACTCGGTGCATGAAAACACTGATTGAATGTGTGTTTTTGAAATGTTTTCTTTGTGATCGATTTGATTCAGCTCACAAGGTATGACATAATAATTTTGGGGCACCTGTTTCTTTTCAGGTTCCCTCCACATAGATAGTTAGCTAGGTTTCTAGTTAGAGTATGTGATGACATCCCACCGAGTGACGAGGCTTCGGTGCAGGGCCCCCTAACGGCAGTAGTTCCATCGAGTGGTGTACCATAAGCACCACTAATCCTTGGTCAGTCGATGCCTCCAACCCCACCAGTAGAGGGTGCACACTGCTTGAATACGTTGCATGGGTTCCAATAGTAGAGGACACTGAGGTTCCAGAGTGAGATGGATCCACAGGTAGCTAAGTACTGGCTGGAGGCTGTGGTTAGTGTTTTTCGACTGGTAGGGACACTAGATAATCTCATGGTGATCCTTGTCACTATTCTTCTTCAGGTAGCATGATAAGAACTACACTACCCATGACCTGGAGATAGTAGCAATGGTCTTTGCCTTGAAGATGTGGTGACATTACTTGATGGGTGAGAATGTTATAGTCTACTCTGATTACAAGATTCTCAAGTATATATTCTCTCAGAAGGACCTGAACCTGAGACAGCAGCGTTGGCTTGAGTTCATCTTGGACTATGACTTCAAGATATTCTATACTCTTGGGAATGAGTACGAAGTAGCAGATGCACTTAGTAGGAGATCTGTTATACAATTACTGAGTGAGGTGGAAGAGCAGCTTGCCGCCTTGCATATATCCTACGTGGATTGAGATGGAGCATCTTATATTCAGTCTCTGATAGTAACTTTCCCACTCCTTCAGTGGGTTAGGGAGGCATAGCTTGGGGACACTGACTTTGAGGCTCGACGTGCTCAGATATCCACAGGATAAGCACCTGATATATTTTATGAAGGTGGGGAGCACGTCATCCTCTTTAGAGGTCATACTATGGTACCAGTGGTGCTACGGGAGGAAGTGTTAAGGGTGTTTCATTTGTCCCCTCTAGAGGTACATCCAAGAGTGGAGAAGATGTACCAGGACCTTCAGCATTAGTACTAGTAGCCAGAAATGAAGAATGAGGTAGAAAAGTTTGTCTATTGTTGCCTCAATTGTCAATAAGTAAAGGTAGAGAATCAGGTTCCAGCGGGCTTAGATCAGCCACTAGAGGTTCTAGAGTGGATGTGGGATGGAATCTCCATGGACTTTGTGACTGGACTTTCACGCACGTCCAAGGGGAATGATTCCATCTGGGCGATTATTGATCGACTCACCATGTCGGCCCACTTCCTACCTATTAGAGACTAGAGATCAGTTGAGGGCTTGGGATACATCTACGTGAAAGAGATTGTGAGTCTTCAGTGGGTACCATCTATGATTGTATCTGATCGGGATGTATGATTTACATCCAAGTTATAGAAGGGGTTGCAGGAGGCATTCAGAACACAACTTTGATTGAGCACCACCTTCCATCCTCAAATGGATGGTTAGACAAAGAAAAACATTCAAACCCTTGATGACATGTTATGTGCTTGAATCCTTGATTTCGGCTGTAGCTGGGAGGATCACTTTCCCTTGGTGGAGTTCGCATACAACAACATCTACCACTCCACCATTGGTATGGCACCATTCGAGGCATTGTACGAGGAACCATTCAGATCACCCTTATACTGGACTGACCTAGGGGAGTCAGCACTCATGGGACCAGAGATGGTACTGGCTACCACAAAGAAGGTGTGGATCATCTAGGAGTGGATGTAAACTACACAGAGCATGCAAAAGTCTTTTGCTAACAAAAGACAGAGACCTCTTGAGTTTGAGGATGGTGACCATGTCTTTCTACGGGTCTCACCTCGATTTGGTTTTAAGAGATTTGGTCGGGGTGGAAAGTTATTTCTGAGGTTCATCAGGCCCTTTCAGGTCCTCAGTAGAGTAGGCGAGGTGGCCTACCTCTTAGATCTTCCCACTCTGTTGAACTGGGTAGATGACATTTTCCATGTATCTCATTTGAGGAGGTACATGCATGATCCCTCACACATCATTGAATGCGGTGAGATGGACATCGATGATGGGGTGACGTTTTCATAGGTTCCAGTGGAGATTGAGGATCGACAGAAGAGAGTTCGTCGTGGGTGGTCAATACCTCTAGTTCATGTTCGTTGGAAACATGTGATCATCCAGGAGAGCACATTGGAGCGAGAGGCTCATATTCTTGCTCAGTACCCCTACTTGTTCCCCTAGTTTATGTTGTGGCTTTCGACGATGCAAATCCTCGAGGTGGGGAGAATTTAAAGACCCGTATTTTTTTCATGTAATTTTTTTAATTATATAGGAATATTACAATTCTGTGAAAATTGATGGCACGTGATTAGGAGGCCCGGTGTGCACAGAATGAATTTCTGAACATTTTTTTCAGGTACCTTTAATAAACGCACAAGCGAAATTTTGTAACTTTTGAACCAGTGCTCGAAATTGAAATCTGAGGACACTGTCGAACTCACAGTGTAGATATTCACATAAGAAAACCTTCACCCCGACCGTAGCAGGTCAAGGGTGGAAGTTAGTTTTTCATTTTTTCATGGGAGAAGAAAAATAAAATAGATAACATTTTATTTTACTTTTTGAAGCCTCCTTTTTGAATCATGGTGGTGGGAACCACCCAAACATCCCATTAATGTCAGAAACCCCATGGAATTCCCCCAATTAACGTGATAACTTTAATTTAATTAAAGTGACAAGATTAATTGTATTGATAATCTCAACTCAATTAAAAGTTGGCTCCTCACCCTTGGGGTTGGAATCGTTGGAAAATGAGAGATTGGGAGAACCTTTGGAGAAATATTCTTCAACAAAGAACAACCCTTCGGATCAAGAATGTTGACGTTGGTGCGTGGTTCAGAAGTGAGTTGTAGGAGTGACAAATTCCAGCATCCCCTTTATCAACTTCATCTCCTTCCTCACAAAACCTCAAACGAACATCAAGGAAGGGATTTGTTTATAATTTTCTTCACGGATTTCATGTTGTTTCCGTCCTCATGAACTGCCTAATTTTGGTTAATTCGGAGGTTTCATGACAAACAAACATGGCTCAATCCATTTGCAATCCTTCTTGTTTGACGTGTTCTTCACGGGCTGCGATGACGGCGACGACGCAACTGCACCGCCAAAGGAGATAGTGACACGTCGACCGCAATAGTTAGAAGACAGCGGCTGGCATGCCGACCAGCCGCAAGGAGGTGGGGCGGTGCACGTCCACGCCAACGGTTGAGCAAAAGGTCGTGACCCTTCGGCCATGGAGGATGAGGGTGGCGGCCGACATCCGGCCGGCCGCGTGGAGAGGCAGTGGCACTTGTCCGCACCGTTAGATCTTGAGACCATAACTGCATGTTCGTGAAGGAGTTTGGAGGGCATCCAGCATCCGGTTGGCAGTGATGGAGAAGTGGCACGTGTCTGTGCCGCTAGGAAGAGAACCGGCCAACCATTCGGGCAGGCAGCAACACACTGAGTGGGACCATCAAGAATTCCTACGTGCCAGTAAGGCTACTAAATGGTCTACTTGACCGTTCGGGTAAATTGGGGTGAGGTGGTGCCTCCCCTTGGGTATCGGCCGGGGTGGACCCCGCCATGGCCGGCCACCCAACCATGGGCCGCGCCTTTGGGTTGCGCCCAGCGGGCTGGGCCAGACCGCCCCCTTCGCGGGCCAGGCCGGACCATAGCCCAGTAAGTCGGGCCTGTTGTGGCCCAAGCCAACTGGGCTGGACCCAAATCGGTTCGGGTCGGCCTAGGCCGGGTCAGTCCGAGTCAGTCCAACAGGGTCAGACCAGACCGGGGCCCATTTGGACCCAATTTAGCCTTTTTGGTTGTAACTTGAGAACCACACATCCATTTGACGAACCATCTGTGACACTAATAACTTACAGACCGGGCGTCCGATTAACGTGTCATCTATTGTGTTGGGTCCCTTATGACATGAATGACCTTTTGGATACTTTTTGTGGAACTTCGTAGAGGTTGAGGTATGAATGATGGATTGAGGAGCGGTTCTCCCAAACATGATATTAGCGGGAATCCAGTGGCTGGCAGTGAGGCAAAGGTTGACGATAGATCATACGGAGGTTAGTACCAAGGAATCCTGTGTAGGTCAGCACCAATCCTATGTGGGTCAGATCCTATGTGGCTTAGCACTCAGTGATCCTATGTGGGCCAGTTCATAGTGATCATGTGTGGGTCGGATCTTGTGTGGGTCAATGCTCAATGATCCTGTGTGGGTCAGCCCATACCGATCCTGTGTGGGTCAATTCTTGTGTGGGTCATTGCGGGGGTTAGAAACTATCGATCCTATGTGGTTCATACTCTGTATAATCGGTAGCAGTACCTATTGACATAATAAGATGATCTATATTTGGGACGGATTATATGTACTTTTATACATCACTTATACCTGGGGTGAGCTGAGTCTTCTACCTTCATGGTGTTACCTGTGTGGTACTCCTACCTTCGTGGTATACCTGTGTGGTACTATATATTTGTGGGGTTACATATGAGGTACTTCTACCTTTTTCATGTTACGTGTGTGGTACTTCTACTTTCGTGGTGTTACCTGTATGGCACTTCTACATTCGTGGTGTTACCTGTGTGGTACTTTTACCTTCATGGTGTTACATGTGTGTTACTTCTACCTTCGTGGGTTTACCTTTTTGGTATTATTCCCTCTTGTGTGATATGAGTATATCTTGATAACTTTGGTATATATATGGGAATATACCTAAGTAGAGTTGATCTATATTTCTTTGTGATTTGTGTTTTTTCCTTTTTTGAACTCTAGGAGACCAACGAGGGTATCGAGGTCCCTACTGAGTATCATTAATCTCACCCCTACATAGGCTATGCCCACACCTTGTTGTGTCTTGTGCAGACGAAGGACAATGCTGATTATGGTTGAGGGTACCAGACTGGAGGGTAATCAGAGGTGGAAATTAGAGGAGACGATCCATAGGGACAACCATTCGAGAGTTATACGTACCCTTCAGGTAGGGTCCCTAACGGGTGTTTACAAGAGGTGTTCTTTTTCAGTTTTACTTGTACTTTCTAGTTGGGATTCTATTTTGTCCCCTTTACTTACTGTACACAGCCTGTTTACTCTATATTTTATTTTGTGCTTGTATATTATTGTGTGCTTATTTTTTATGATTTTACAGGTTTAAGGGCAATGTCTTCCCGGTTTTAGGGATATATGCCTTTCCCGTGCTAGTCGTCAACCCTTGGCCTATGGAATGTGATCTTGGGGTAGTCACAACATGGGCCCCTGAGGTCAGGTCATGACAATTACACCAATGAATATTTAATTGTGTTATTATTTTATTCTCTTAAGGCTTTAAGATAATGACATTTTGGTTAATTTTTCAAAGTGATATAAAAGTAGTTAAAGTTTTTAAATTATTAATCTTTGAATTAAGTGTGATTTTATTTATAAATTAAATTAATTATATTTAGAAAATTATTTTTAAAAAATGGTGTTCATTTTTGAATTCTATACATTGAGAAATGGTAAGGGTGATTTTTTGGGATTTTTCTACAATTTATGAATTTTTGATGTATAGTGAAATACGGTAAAATACTGTATATTCAAATTATTAGTAAAATAAAATATTTAGGACATAATAAGGGATTTAAGTACACTTGGTTCAAACTCACATGTCATTACTACTATTTTGGGTCACATGAATTACGACTATTCATAGTATTGAGCAAAAATATTATAATAATGATTAAAATGATGTTAAATACCTCTTCTCCTCCCCTATAAATACCACCCTTATTTCTCTCCTTCCCCCACACCTATAAATCCTTGAGCCTTACCTAAGTTCTTACCAATAATCCTCCCACGTATCTTCGCCACATCCTAGAGATTCTGATCTCACCAAAAGTCCAAAACCCAAGGACATAATAAAGATCTCAAGGAGAATAGATCAAG
This sequence comes from Viscum album, assembly GCA_963277665.1. Lineage (NCBI taxonomy): Eukaryota > Viridiplantae > Streptophyta > Magnoliopsida > Santalales > Viscaceae > Viscum > Viscum album. The sequence goes on along the minus strand of OY728132.1, from coordinate 57,466,231 downwards.
TGGTAAACATCCACTTTTGTTTTCTTTCATTTCTTTCGTTTTATGTTATTCTTTTTAATTTACTTTGACTTATGTTGGAGTATGTGATTAAATATAACACTTACTTACCATATTATTCAAGAGTGATGAGATACCCACTTTCTCTCATTAAATATTTTATGAAATTTTAAACGACGCTATTAGGCTTCCAAATTTTCGTGAGAGATATCTAATTTTTTTTATTATTTTAAGTTCTTGTCTTATTTTTCCTCCCCTGATTTTATCCAAGAGGCCTTAAAGCTCATAATCATGTATATTTTTTATTTTCTCAGTTTCATGGAAAATTCCTCACCAATATTGTTATATTCCCCCACTAATTCAAGTAATTAAAAACATTGTCCGTGAAGTGTCAAATTATCGACATCGTGGACGATGTGATTTCAATATGCTTTAATTCCTTAAATTCTGGTCATGAAACCATTTTTATGGTTGAAAAGGGTTATAATATATTTATTTTTTCTCATTAATGGTTCTGTAATTCTTTTTTAGACATGGTTTTAACTTATAAAACCAAATGAGGTCGTTATTATCAAAGAACCACAAAAAATTATCTAAACGAACATCATTAATGTTTTAACTTAAGAATCATCATCATGTAATAAGTGAAAATGATAAATGGTATAATTTATGGTTCTAGAAATATGTATATACTACTCCATTATAATTATGGAGTTTCACTTCCAATTTACAAGAACAACCATCATGAACCAATCATGGAAATCATGTAAAGAACTCACCCAAAAACAGCGCAAGGAACAAAATACTAACAATTAAAGGTTGAAATGATGTAATTAAATGATCATATAAGGTATTATAAATATGGATATGTTTTTTAAGATATTAATAACACTCTTTGAACCATTATACAAGAGTTTTAAACACATTTTATGTAAGACAATCCCAAGGTATGGGAATTCTTAACCCGATTTACATTCATTGGGTTAACCTTCTACTTCATTATTTATGTGGTATTAGAATTGTTGTGTGTGATGGGTTATATTAATATTATGTTTTATTATGGATATTTAAAGTTTATATACATATTAATTCCACTCTATTATGTATTACTTCAATTATATGATTTATGTAAGGATATTTTCTTCTAAAATCTTCTTTTAAAATTATGTTTTACAAAATTCAAAGGAAATGTTATTATGAAATTATTCATGTTGTATGATTGTGTTCTAGTTATTGGGAATTGTTTATGATTAACTTTTTGACCTATATATCCCTCTAATGTATTGGGTATGTGTAATTTGGAGGCCAGTCTTATGGTTAATAAAAGTGTAACTGTGATGGTTACACAAATTGTAGGGTAGCCATGAGGGTTACAATTTATAATATAGACGAGAGAGTTACAAGATTATGTAAGTAATGACTCAAGAAAAATTTATTATTATATTTATTTTCTTATGTATTGTGTAAATATTTTGTAAATCTCATGTTTTACAAAGTAATTATATATGAGTGATGAGTATGTGTTTTGAAAATGTTTTCATACGTTACAAGTATTCATTGACTAATGTGCGCTTTCCTTCTTGTACATCCCTTACTGAGTTTTTGTGCTCATCCCAAGTTTTTTTAAATGGTTTTCATAGGTCATAAGGCTGTGTAATACAAATAAGGAAGCCATGTTAAATTTTTTGACGAATTTTCAATGAAATCATGGTTTAAGCTTTAATGTTTTACATTTTGAAAACAATGGAAACTATTGTTATAGTATCCACTATGTATCAATATGTAATGTTATGAATGTATTATTTCCCAATTCACTAAATCTATAAACTTGAAAATATCCTCAATGTAAAAGTAAGTGATTTCTTGAATAAAATCAAGATTATATAATGTAATAAGGTAGGGTACTTATATATATTCTAGATATCACAAACTTAACATTATTTAAACAATGATCAAATAAATTATCAAAATTCCTTTTTATGTTGTTTACATAATATCCTAAATAATTACTTTAATTTGAGCAATTCAAATTATATATTATGAGAAATTAATAATATTAAAATATAAACACATTCTATTTATCCTTATTTTATAATTCATAAACACTTTATAAATTACCTTTATGGTTTGTAAATAAACACTTTATTTCCATGTTATAAGTCATTTCATGTAACTTGGTAAAAGTTATTTTTATATTAATACTTAATATTATAGACATTTTATGAATAAATTTTCATTAAACATTTAATTAATTAATTATAAAAACTTTATAATTAATTAATTTCTAAACAATTTTAAATTTTAAATAATATCCAAAAATTCTTTTGAATATAATTTATATATAATTTATAAATTATTTAATTCAATTCATAATTGAGTTTAATGAAAAAATAAATTTTCCAATAATATTTAACAATTAAGTCTATATCATAGAATATGACTTATAGGGTGAAGCACTTAAATGTTTTAAGCATTATCTATCGTATTCTATGATCTAGGATCATATAGTCTCATATGATATCACATATAACACATTATGATTCATAGATATATCTTTAAGAGGATACGATACTCTATTTTGGAAAACATGGTGTAATTTTATTATAGGATGCGATATTTTGGATTCATACGCTATAATTAATATAAAACTAACTATTTTGTACAAATTCATTTCTTACAATATCCCATACCTTAATCCACTACTCAACTAGGAGAAATTCCTAAATCATATTTTATAACAAGGAATATTATAGGTACTTAAATTAAAAAATCATTATTTCTCAGTAATATTTCATGAATCGAAAGGAATAGTAAGGTGCTAATACCACTGCTATGTTTTATTGGATCAAACAACATCAGTTAATCCTAGTAGAAGAAATATAGAGATAACAACCCATAACTAAAGCAACCCATGATTACATGGTTTATAAAAAGGGTTAAACGTTTTTACATTTTGAGGATATTTTTTATTTAGAATTTTAGAGAATTAGGTTAAAACATTGCCTAAGAAAGTGGAAACTTTCACATAGTTAACATTTTTCCACAAAATAAATGTTTTTAGTTTACATACATATTTCATTCTAGACTCTTTTACTTCATTTAAGAGGATCCACCATAGTGTAAAACTAGACCATACTAAAAAATTTACCCATCTTTATATCATGTGATTTTTTTTTGAAAATGTAGGATGATAAAAACAAATCATGATAATGGATAAAAATAAAGAAATCTCATTAGTCTCAGGAAAAACCTAAAATCCTTGATGATGTCTAGATTTTTCACAATAAAACTTTTATCACATAAATATAACATTTTCACATGATAAAATAAAACTTTACTCAAATAAAACCTTTGAAACCCATTATTAAGAATACGAAATAAACCATTAAGGCATCCTGAGGTAGGTGGAAACTCAAAAAAACATTCATTTGAAAAAATATACCTTTCACAATTAGAATTACCTTACCTCATGAAATAAAAATATTTCCATAAAAAAACACATTATGTAAAAAAAATATAGGTATATTGGATAATCATATTAACAACATTTGTTTACTCATGTTTAACCAATTTTAGATTAATGAATCCTAGTTTATTCCATAGGAGTAACTAACCCATTTATCTTCCTCATTTCTCACCTTCGAAGACTAGTCATTACCCATTGAATTGGAAATCTATATCAGACTCACCCATTTTCATGAGATATATCGAGCTCACATGTCATAATATATAATAAACGTGTACCATATCATGAATAAACTTTTGGAATCCTCATGTTTTAATTATCACAAATCATGTTTAACCTATCAAAAATCATGTTTGGAGATTGTGGGTTTCTTTATGTTTTAATGATTAAACCTCATGGTCAAATTCTCCCAAGATCCCGATTCAGAATTTCAAAAATCTTGATTGAATCTTATAAACTATGTTTAATCTTTTTATATTATTCTTCAGTATGATTATGGTTAATCTTAATCCATTTTGTGAATATTACTTCTTTAGATAGGTTCCATATTTTCACAAAGGACTAGACACCGTAACTCGGAAACCGTAATCCAGACATTGTAACCCTAACATCGTAAGCCAAAACACCATAACCCTGACACCATAACACATACACCATAACCTTGACACTGTAACCCTGACAACATAACCCATACACCGTAACCCTGACACTGTAACCTAGACACCATAACCCAAACACTGTTACCCTAACACCGTAACCCTTGCTACCATAACCATGCTATTAGTTTCAAACATTACAAAGGATATGCTACCATGAACCTTCTACCATCACACCATGCTACTAGTTCTAGAATTGACAAAGGATAAGACATTGTTTCAAGTGACATCGTTTCGAAATGAACTATGACAACGTTCCATACTCATTTTTTGTCTTTTTCAATTTAGTTTAAAAGTTATTTCTAATGGTAAAATTTGGGCCATTTAATGAAATTGATAAAATTAATGCTCTTTTTCTGTCCTGTTATCATACAGTACAAGGTACAAGGTTCGGATATCAGGCTCCTTGTTGTCTCCAATACATGCACCCAAAATAAAAAGGAAAATCATGGAACTGGAGAAAAAGACACGAGAATTTGAATACATGCAGGTAAAGTAAAACATATACACTGATGAACAAAAAAATAACTCTCGATTCCTAAAGGATCAAATGCTATAGATCAAAACCTCAAACATTCTCACAGTAAAAACCCTAAGAATAAAAAGAGCTACAAAGAAAATCTCATCAAACATGAGACTCACAATACTCTGTTTTCACAAGAGGACTCAAAAATCACATCAGCTACATCGAACAAGTCCAGAGTTACATAGAACAATAGCCAAATCATTTATAATCCTTTATCAATATCTTTTATCTATTATGTACTGTTTTTATTACCTTTCATGAAGTGTTTGTACCAGTATTAGGACACACATTGTCTCCTGCATCGAAATGTAGGATACAACATATCCTCACTCAAACATATTTTTACACATTGTTTCACCCATGTATAACTATGGAAGAAGTCCTATGTGACCTGGTTGTTTTTTTCCCATGTAGAATAGTGGAAGTGGTCTTGTGACCTGAATAGTATTATTTACTATTGTTAGCCTCGATCCAGGTTGTGGATCCAAATATATATATATATATATATATTTTTCTTGGTGGAAAGTAATTAATGATTGGAGTGTATTAGGTCTCATCTTGATATTGAACCACTTTTTTTATCTGATGTGTCTTTCAATTTAGTTTTTTTCTCTATTTTAACTTATATTTCATAAAAATAAATGTTATTTTGAAAGTTGTTATTGGATAGTAGTTATAAATGTTTTTCCTTGTTGGATTAGTTTCAAAAGTTGTATCAATGCCTCATATTGTTATGACAAACAATTAATCAATCTTCTGAGAAACTATTTGAACAGTGAAACTATTATAATTTTATTACCCTGATTAGCTAGTATGTTTTATTTTATTTGGGAGAATAATTTTTAAATAAATTTTTTAACAAAATTTTTTATAGGAACTTAATTCAAACTCTCTGGAGTGTCCTACTCCTACAAACATTTGGTATTAGAGGATTTTTTAAAATCCCTATTTTCAAAGTTTTTAATCTATTTAAAATATTTTTCAAATGTAATTTTTGTTTTGTTTTAAAGTTCTAAAAATTTCTCTTAGTTCTAAATTTTTAGTTCTTTAAAAATCTACACTTTATTATTTATTATGGATAATAGATTGGAATGTGTTGTTACCAACATACCATCATTCTTTAATTGAGAAAATTATGAACAATGGAAAATTAAAATGAAAATGCACTTAAAAATTATGGGTTTTAAGATCTGGTCTTATATTATAGATGAATGTAATATTCTTTCTACTGATAGAAACACTTGTGATTACCCAATAAAAACTACTTATAAGAATAATTACAAATCTGTGACTGTCCTAAATTTTTCTCTGTGAGATGAAGAGTTTAACAGAATTTCTACATGTAAAATAGCCCATGAAATTTGGTATACTTTATCTGTTTCACATGAATGAAACTCTAATGTTAAGTAAATGAGACTTAACACATATACTATTAAATATGATAACTATAAAGTGAATCCTTAAAAGCCTATTTCTAACATGTATCTCAGGTTTAATGATATTTTAAATAATATGATCTCTCTGGGGAGATATGTTATAGCCAAGGAGAAAATCATGAGAATAATCAGATTATTACCAGATAGATGGAGAGGGAATTTTGTCTCAATTAGAGAATCTTATGATATTAGAAATATTCCAGTCAAGGAGATGATATAAAAGTTAATGATGTATGAGGAATAATTAAAAGTCAACAAGGAAGAGGAAGATGAACTAAAGAGAAAATAATTGGCCTTCAAAACCAATACTTCCTAAACTAAAGAAAAGGAAAATGATAAATTGCAAGCCCCTGTAGAATGTTCCAGCAGTGAAAAATCATCATCAGAAAGTGATGTGGAAATAGATCAATTGGATAAATGATTTAAGAAGTTTTATAAAAGAAATAAATTTTTCATAAAGCCCAACTTCAATGGAAGATATGACAACACAGGGAAACTGGAAAAAGGATTCGAAAAGAAGTGAAAAATCTGCTGAAATAATATTTTATGAAAGTAAGAAAAAAGGACATGAGAAAATATAATATCCAAATTTAAAATATAATAAGAGGTGTGAGGAAAAATATTGAATGTTTAAAAAGGGAATGAAAGAAACATAGAGTGATTCTGAGGATAGTTCAAGTGGCTTAGAGTCTTCACATGGTTAAAAGACTAACAAAGACAATGTGGGTTTTATGACAAACAAATCTGAGGTGACCCTTGAGTATCCTATATAAAATTCCTATTATTTTGGAGATAAATCTGAAAATGAGGAAAATATGACTAGTGAATAATTATTTGAAAAATATAATATGCTTCAAAACACTTGTAATGAGATAAAAGATAAATACAAATATATTTATAAACTACATGCCTTAATCACTGCTGTAAAATATGAACTTATTGGGGAGATAGAGAAAAATGTTCATTTACTCAAGGAGAATAGTGATCTTAAGTTATCTAATGAGCAATGGAAAAAAGGCATAGAAAAATTTAAAAATGGAAAAAATAATCTTACACAAATTATTGGTAAAAAATATTCCCCTAGATACACTACCAGTATAGCATACTAACCTAGGAAATGGAATATCACCAAAAACAAGTTTGTAACTAAATTTGGAAAACTTCTTTTTCTACCTGAAAGTGAAAATTCTGCTGCTAGTTCCAGTTCTTGAAAGTCTTTTACTACCACTAGTTTCTCTGGACCAAATAGAGTCTATTTTTCAAATATGTTACATAATGCTTATAAGAAACCCATGAACCATATGTGGGTTCCTAAATCACTGATTACTAATGTTACTATACCAAAACAAATATGTTTACCAAAATCTATTTCTGTTTTATTATTTTTTAGGAAAGATGCTTAAAAATATCACGTAAAAGATTATGGTACTTGGATAGTGGATATTCAAGAGACCTGAAATAAGATGAATCTTGCTTCAAGAATTAAATATATATTGATGGTGGGTATGTCACTTATAGTGACAATTCTAAGAGAAAAATAATTGTCTTAGGCCAAATCAGTAAATCTAACTCAATTTTAATTTCTAAATTACTTTTTTTGATGGATTGAAATATAATTTTCTTAGTATATCACAATTATGTGATGATGTAGTTCATGTTAAATTTGAAAACTATTCTTGTAATTATTTTAACTATAAAATAAGAGTTTGTATTTTCTATATTCAGAAATGAAAATGTTTATGTTATAAACATAGATTCTCTAGTTTCTCAAAATATTGTATGTTTAAGTGTTTTTTACAAAGAGTTTTGGCTTTGGAATAGAAGACTAGGACACTTCAATATGCACTCCCTTATAAAACTTACTAGAAAATGTTTAGTAAATAACCTACCTAAACAAGAGTTTCCAAATGATAAAGTATGTAGTCTTTTTCAAAATGGTAAACAACACAAAATATCTTTCAAACTAAAGAGAGAAGTTTTAACTTATGAACCTCTCGATTTGGTTCACATGGATTTCTTTAGACCATCTAGAGTTTCTAGTCTAAATGGGGATCACTATGTTTATTTTCTTGTAGATTACTATTCTAAGTATACATGGACTTACTTTTTGGATTACAAAAGTGATGATTACTCTCATTTATCAAGTATTCAAGGAATGTAGAAAAACTTAATGGCCTTAGAAGTAAATCTCTTAGAAGTGACCATAGCCATGAGTTTGAAAACCAAGAGTTTGAATCCTTTTTCTCAGAAAATGGATATAGTCATAATTTCTATGTACCTAGGACACCTCAACAAAATGGATTTGTAGAAAGAATAAATATAACTTTATAAGAAATTTCTAGAACCATGTTTAGTGAGTAAAAACTACCTATCTAATTTTGGTCTGAAGCTCTCAATACAGCATGATATATTATTAATAGAGTGTTAATAAAACATATTCTTAAGATAAATCCTTATGAGTTATGAAAAAAAGATAACCCAAGGTTAATTACTTAAAAAATTTTGGTTTCAAAGTTTATATTCTTAATAATAAAGAAAATATTGACAAATTTTCCTCTAAGAGTGATGATTGAATTTTTTTAGGTTATTAAATATCTAGTAAAACCTATAGAGTCTTTAAAAAAAGAACCAAATTTGTGGAAGAATATGTGCATGTCAAATTTGATGAAATAGATCCACATAAACCAAAGACCTATTTCAAGAATCTTGAGGATGATATGTCAAATCTGGATATTAATGATAAATCTTCTGACCGTCTTATGAAGGAATATGTTAAAACTTCCGATTCTAGAAATTCTCCCGATTAAAGCCATAATGAAACCGAACATATTAAAGAACCTGAAATTACTATTCCTTCATTTTCAAGAGCTATTAGAACCCTTAAGAACCATCCTTTAGATTCTATTGTTGGATATTGAGATAAAGGAACACATATTAGAGCTTCTCTTAGAAATCAGGTTGAACATCATTCCTTTCTATCACATCTTGAACCTTAAAACATAAATGATGATATCAATGTTGAATTTTGGTTAATGGATATGCAAGATGATCTAAATTAGGTTGAAAGGAATAAAGGTTGGAAACTTTTGGATGGACCTAAAGACACCTTGACCATAGGCACTAAATGGGTGTTCAGGAATAAAGTAGATGAAGATGGTAACATAGTCATAAATAAAGCTATATTGGTTTCACATGGTTATAGTCAATAAGAAGGAATTGACTATGAGGAAACTTTTGCACCATTATCTAGACTTGAAGCCATTATAATCTTTCTTGCATATGCAGTACATCTCAAGTTCAAATTATATCAAATGGATGTTAATATTGCATTCATAAATGGGTATATAGTTGAGGATGTTTTTGTTGAAATACCCCATGGTTTTACAATCCCTCATATCGTAAATAATGTTTTTAAATTTAATAAGGATTTATATTGTTTAAAAAAAGTTCCAAGAGGTTTTTATGTTATATTATGTTGTTTTCTTACTTCCAAAGGTTTTACAAAAGTTATAGCTGGTCCTACTCTTTTTATAGAACAAATTTATATAGATGATTTAGCTGTTCAAATTTATGTTTATGATATTATTTTTGTATCTTCAAGAAATTCTTTATGTAATGATTTTTCAACAACGATACAAAATGATTGTGAAATTAGTTTGATGGGTGAAGTAAATTTCTTCATTGGATTTCAAATATTTCAAAACAAAGATATAATTATTTTAAATAAAATAAAATATAAAAAATATCTTACAAACGGTTTTGGATTTGATAGAACTAAAAGTAGTGATACTCCAATGAGTACTACCTTTAAGTTGAATCTTGATGAAAATGGAAAATCAATTTATCAAACCACTTATAGAGAAATGATTGGAATCTTACTCTACTTAACTGTTAGCCAGCATGATATTATGCTTAGTGTTTTCATGTGTGCACATTTTCAAGAAAACCACAAAGATTATCATTTAAATGTTGTTAAAAGGATTTTCAAATACCTCAAACATACAACCAACTTAGAACTCTTATATCCTTGAGGACAGTAATTTGATTACTTATCTATTTAGATTCCAATTTTTGTGGTTGTATGTTAGATAGAAAAAATAACCTCTAGAACATGTAACATTTTAGGCATGTTTATAGCTTCATGGTGTATTAAAAATCAAAATTCTATTGCATTATCTACAACTGAGGCTGAATACATAGCTACTGGTAGTTGTGGATCACAAATTTTTTGAATGAAACACACCTTACTATACTATGGATATCAATTAAGACATGTACCTATAAATTGTGACCATAAAAGTGTTATTTACATTTCAAAGAATCTTTTTACGCATTCTAGGACTAAACATATTGATGTAAGGCATCACTTTTTGAGAGATCATTATCAAAAAGGTGATATCACTTTGTAATTCATTGGCACTAAACATCATCTTGTTGATATATTCACTAAACCATTAAATTCTAAAAGGATAAATTACATCATACATGAATTAGGGATGATATGTCTAAAGTTAACAGCTTACTGTTTTATAGTTTATTATTTCACGATTCATGGTTTCACAATTTATTATCTCATAGTTATTATTTCACACTTATGGTCTCACAGTTACTATCTCACACTTACAGTCTCACAATTACTATCTCTTAGTTACAGTCTCACACTTTTTGTCTTAATGAAACGATTGTACCGTTTAGAGTCGAACTGTAATATTGACACTTTGAAGACCTATTCCGGTCTCACCATAATAACTCAGATTTCTATTTTTAGAATTTCCTTTCTCATATCAATGTATCGATTATTTTATTAATTTTGTGTCGGGAATTTTTTTTATGATGTATGAAATCCCTAAATGATAAAAATCTTATATCTCTCACCCCTCTCTTCACTCATGATCTATTCTCTTGAAACCAAAACCATTCTCTCTCAATATGTTATCCCACTTTCCACCTTTCATCTTTCTCAAACTCACATTGGATTCCTAGAATGAAGCATTCATCTCCATAGACTCTTAAGAAGCATCGATATTCAATGAAAATTAATATGGCTCTGAAAATAATGCCTGAGGGACCACTGAATCCATGTCTTTTTGATCAAACAGTAGTTCTAGAGAAAGAAATTTGCGTGAAGTGACTTCTAAAAATTCGTAGATTAAAAATGTTTTGGATGAATGAGTCTGGTTGAAATGAGTCACTAAAGAGAAGAGACCCATCTATATGAAGCTTATATACTAGTATTATCTGTATATTCTGTTCTCCTATGACTCATAAGATGATTTAATTGTTAGAAGTTTGATAAATGGACAAAGGTGTACATTTTCTTCAAGGTTATGGGCTGCCTATCTTGAAATACTGCATGAAGAATTTTATGAGGATCATCAGCAAGTAACTCATGCTCCTAGTGATGTTTTTAACCTAGAAGAGGTGTTGGGAAGCCTAACTAGAAATAATAAGAGAAGAATGGTGATTTCAATAGAATTATATGTCGAAATAAAGATACTATTCAAGTTCATTAAACATTTTATTTTCCCAAGGAAGGGATATTTCACAACCCTGAAGTATCAATATGTATTTATGATACATATTATGAAAATTTTACACAAGATCTAATTATGTAAGTACATATTTCTACACATCAGTGACATGATCAAGTCTGATTTAAAATAATCCTCCCTATTTTATTAAATATTTATTTCTACAGTGTTTTTTACTAAGGAATTAGTTATTCTGAATGAAGAATTTATTAAGGATTATGAGTTTTTTATCTCTAAGTATAAACTAAGAAGAATGAAAATTAGATATAATCCTTGGAAAAAGACTTGGTTAGAAGACAATGAAATATTGTACAAGAAGTTTAATCCAACTGAGAATCCTTCAAAACCTAAGAACATATCTAAACCTACCTTGGAACCAGATGAATTAATTGAATACTTAGATGAAGAAATAGAGGATACATTTGTTGCACATGAGGAAGGAACTTTCTTATATGAATAAGATAGTAGCCTACCTGACCCACATGTTGATGATGTTTATAAAGTTTCTTAAGAAGTTTTTGCTGAAGATGTACAAGCTTCTATATTGGAGGAACATGTTGTTCCTAAGGAACATTTAGAAGAATTAGTAGAGCCAAAAGTTATTCTTTCTGCTGAGGAAAGGATGGAGAAAGATTTTTAGTTATCTAAATTAGTGGTTGAACCTACCATAATAGAATAGATGGAATTAGGCCAAGAGACTCAGTCTCTTAGTCCCAATAGAGAAGCGCATATTGAGAGGGAGAAAAATCCCAGTTTGGAAAGTACTCAAGTGAATATTCATGTTGATACAAGCCCTAAGGATACATTGTATTAATTCCCCAACTACTTTAATTTTTCTGATTCTCAATTGCCTTTAGTGAGAGGAATTGATCTCACAATAGCTTTCCAATTGAAACCCATTTCTATAACAAAATCCATACATGATATGGAACCAAAGGTTGTTTAATTTTCTAAACTAGAGGTTTCTCAAAAAGGTCTTATATTTTTAATCCATAATGATTTAAATTTATCTGGTGATAGTATGATGGTAGAATATGAAAAGTTTTTTAAATATCAACATTCTCCTGAAACTCATCTAATTGAATAGGATGTGGGAATGCTTTTGGAAAAACTTTTATGGAAGACCCTACTGAGGATGTTGTATGAAATTCAAGAAGTCAAGATTGAGAAAAATAGTTGAGTGATGAGGTGAAGTCTCTCAAATCCACAGTTGATGATATGAAAAAATTCATGCAATCTGGACAAGCTCTTATTTCTCATCATGTTGAGGATGTTGGTGATTAAATCCCACAAAAGGTTGTGTCTCTGATTAAACCTAACCTAACTACAGTATATGAAAAAGTGGATAAGAGCAGTAACAAGATAGTCAGTGATATGTGTGTGCTAGTTGTTGGATATAACAAGATGACTGATGAATATAAGGTATGTTTAAAAAAGGTTCCAAATCAACTTAAGTCTCTCACATATGCTGTTAGAACTTCAACTACCTCTGGACAGCCATCTCAACCATCAGATAGTGCAGTAATTAAAAAATATATTCAAGATGAGATTTAGTTTTTGAAAGGCAGTCTATTTAGGAGACCCTCTCCAAGATTGTACAAAACAGTGAGCATGTCCATGACATGGTTCTACTATATCTGAAGGAAGCCTCTACATCTTATATTGAAATTACTAAAAAGGTTGATTTCTATTTCAATAGGATCTATACAAAGCATCAACTGAATAGACATTTCATGTACCTTGCATAAAATCTTAGAATTCCCCCTATGACATAAGATTTTAAGGACCAAGTGCAGAAAATGAAAGAGTTCACACCTACTTTGGAAAAATATATTTAAAATAAAGATGATTTTGAAAATTCTATGAAATATGGAGGTGATTTCATCATTAACTTTAAAAAATTGTTGAAGACTTATCTCCATGTGAAAATAACTACAATAGTGAGTCATTTTTCTGCCCCTTTGCATCCTGGTTCAACCCCTTGCTCATCCACTTCCTTTTATCCTACTTACAAGACTATGTCTCAGGCTCTGAGCCAGATCAGATCTGTCATTCTTGAGAAATCTTTACCTAGATCATCTACTAGACCATCTCTTTCCCTTTCTGTTTTTAAAGGAGTGCCTCTTCCTTCTCTCACAGTTGGACCTATTCCTTCTCCAACCTTTACTTCTCCTTTTGTTGATATCTCTACCAAGGGAAAAGAGCATAATGATGGTGCTGAAAAGAAGTGAAGGATGTTTGTTGATTGGGATGTATTTTATTATTGTATCATTCTTGTAATAAACTATATATTTCAATCCAATCCATTTTGCACTGTTGTTTTTCATTTTTTTAATCACCTTCATTCAGTGTTTATTTTATTTTCCTTATTCTCTTTTCGATAGTCCCAAAATGGGGAAAAATAAGAAAAGGAATTTAGGGAAAAAGAATCTTCTAGGGAGAAGAACACTTTTTATGTAGCTTATACCACATATTCTCAATATATTTTCCTTATTAAAATATATGGCTTATAAATTCCATGATTTGTGATCATCAAAAAGAGGGAGATTATTGGAATCTTCATTTTTTTAATTATAAAAAATCGTGTTTAACCTATCACAAATCATGTTTGTAGATTTTTGGTTTCCTTATGTTTTAATGCATACATCTCATGGTTTAAATTCCAACAATATCCTGATTTAGAATATCACAAATCATGTTTAAATATTGTAAATGATGTTTAATCTTGTTATATTATGTTTTAGTATGATTATGGTTAATCTTAATCCCTTTTGTGAATTTTTCTTCTTAAGACAGGTTCCATATTTTTACAAAGGACCTGACACTATAACCTAGACACTATAACCCTGACATCATAATCTAGACATCATATCCCTAACATCGTTATCCAGACACTGAAACCCCGACACCATAACCCAAACACTATAACCATGAAACTGTAACCCTAACATGGTAACCTTAACACTATAACCCTGACACTGCAAGCCTGGCCTCGTAACCCTTGCTACAGTGATCATGCTACTAGTTTCAAACTTCACAAAGGATCTGTTACTGTGAACCTACTACTGTCACACCATGCTACCAGTTCCAAAATTTATAAATGAGAAGACACCATGTCTAGTGACACTGTTTCAAGACAAACTATGACACTATTCCATACTCATTTTGTTCTGTTCAAGTTAATTTAAAAGTTATTTCTCAAGGTCTTATTTGAGTCATTTAATGAAACTGATAAAATAAATGCTCTTTGGCAGTCCAGTCAGAAGACCGTATGAGGTATAAGGTGTGGAGATCATGCCCCCTGTCTACTCTAATAAATGCACCTGAAATAAAAATGAAATGTGTAGAACTAGATAAAAATACACGAGAAGTTGAATACATGTGAATAGAGATGAACATATACAATGAAGAATACATGAAGAACTCTCGGTTCCTGAAGGCTAAACTACTGTAGATCATAACCTCAAACATTCTTAAAGTAGTAACCCTAAGAAGAATAAGATCTATATAGAACATCTCATCAAAGACGAGACTCACAATACACCTTTTTCACAAGAGGACTTGAAAATCACATATGATACATCCTACAAGTCCAGAGATGCATAGAATAACACTGAGAGAATTTCTAATGCTTTTTTATTATCTTTGATCTGTTGTGTATTGTTTTAATTACCTTTTGATAAGTTTGTGTGTCTGTATTAATACACACCATGTCTCTTGCATAGAAGTTGAGGATACAAGATATACTCACTCAAACTTCTTTTTATACATCACATGTATAACTTTGGAAGTGGTCCTATGAGACCAGTTTATTTGTTTTCCCACATAGAATAGGGGAAGAGGTATTGTGACCTGGTAAGTCTTGTGTACTATTGTTAACCCCAAACCAGGATGTGGATCAAAAGCTTTATATATATATATATATTTCTTAGTGGCAGGTTATCACCAAGTGGAGTGGATTTGGTATCATCTTGATACTGAACCACTTTTTTTATCCAATGTGTATTTTGTAACACCCCGAGATTTTATGAAAAATATTCTTTTCATTAATGTCTTGTGTTGTACGCTACATCAAAAGGAGATTTCAAAACACGCATCCTTGACTTTCCTTGCATTACACGCAATCGCGACCTTCCTCGATAGCATGTGTAGTATGCAATACCGAGATTCAC
The DNA here is from genome assembly GCA_963277665.1 of Viscum album. Lineage (NCBI taxonomy): Eukaryota > Viridiplantae > Streptophyta > Magnoliopsida > Santalales > Viscaceae > Viscum > Viscum album. The sequence goes on along the minus strand of OY728132.1, from coordinate 57,450,447 downwards.
TAAACAATGATATGCTATTAAAATATTATTAAAACTAGCCGTTATGAATAGTAATAACCACTTTTTGAAATTTTGTAAATTTTATTTTTCAAAATGGACATCATTTTTGGATTCGGAATATTGAAATTAGCTTAGGGTGAAATATTGGTGATTTTCGGATAACTTTCATATTTTGATGAATAGTGAAAATTACTAAATTTTAATTAAAAACAACTTTTTCAATCGAAATAATTAATAGTGATAAATTATTAATTTGAGTGGTTTTAAAGTATATTTAGAATATATTTTTACAATTTAATGCAATGTTGGTCATTGGATGTAATTTCACATTTAAACCAGACATAAACAAGTGTCAATCTTTTGATAGTTATTATCTCTTAAGAACACGCTATTTGTTTTGACGACGGGAATTAATTTTTAAATTAATTAATGCAACTGATATGTTTTGAATTTGGTAAAATAGAAATCATTTTTGAGTTCATAATATCAAATATAGCTTAGGCCTAATTTTTGGTATTTTTCTGAAAACTTTCAATTTTTTATGAATAGTGAAACCACTAAGTGGTAGTTAAAAAAACTGAATTTTTCATAAAACATAATTTTACCGCTTCTGTGAGTGGAATTTCCAAAATCCGAGAGACACAGTTGATGTCAGTAAGTAAAATGTGCTTTGATGAGATGAAAATAATTTTTGGTGAATAGTAACTTTTTACTTTTATTTACCACGGTTAAAAGTAAATAGGGCAATTAAGGGTAGAAATGATATTATTATTACCCTAACACATGTCCTAATTCTATTGGACAAGTTTAATTCGACCAAAAACAAACTTAGGAATAAAATATGACCATTTAGGCCCACTTGGATTAGATTAGGACATTTATTATTAATTTATTTAAAGAAGGGTTAAAAGAGTTAAAATCAAAGTTTATTTACTAAAACATTTTTAATATAGGGTTATACATAAGATAAATTCAATTGTAAATATTCATTATAAATCTAAAAAGATTTCCTACATAATGGTATTTTATTTGTAATTTTTAGACATAAAATAATTTAATTTATTTATGACACAAAGATGATGCAGTAATTATTTTATTAATGAAATATTGACATAATTGATGTTATAAATAACAAAATTAATGTAATTTAAGACTTTTTATGAATTAAACTAATTTTATAGGTTAATATGACATGCTAGTATTGATTTAATTAACTTTTTTCGAACTTATAATTCTGTTATGATTTTCACAAAAATCAATTACTAAGTAGTGTCAAAATTGACATAAAATAGTTTTTAAACCAAATATTATATTATTAATTGTTATTTTATTCCTAAAAATCTAAGTTTCGGCCAAATGACTTAGATAAGGTTATATATATTAATAATTAAAAACTTGGGGTTCTTTTGGCTTGTTATAGTAAGTTTATTAACCTTATACTGTAAGAACACAAGAAGACACGGTAAAAGTAAAATTATTTAACCATATGTTAAATCTAAAAGATAAGGTTAAAATAGGAACCTAAACTTGTCTAAATTCTATTGGATGAGAGGGTTTCGACCCATCCCCACATTATCCTAGAAATAAATCAATTTTGAGCTATTTAAAACCTAACTTGACTTTATAATAAAATAATATTTTTAGTTATTCCAAAGGTGCCCCTCTCTTCCCTTATAAAAGGACACCTCCTCCCTCTCTTCCTCACACAACTTTGAGCCTTCATGCTCAGCCAACCCCTGCCAAAATCTCTTCTCCACTTCCCTAGAAACATCCTAGATGTTCTGGTCTTCCTCAAAGACCAATTTTAGTGCCCTAAGAGGAGGTCTCAAAGAGGCGCTTCAAAGAAGAGGTAATTTCCGTTACCGATTCTTTCATCTTTATTTCTTCTTCCACTTCTTCTTAATTAGTTGTTTCATCATGAAATAATAACATAAGTTTAACTCATATAATGATATGTTATTATAAGTATGAAACAACCCTATTTCACCATCTATCCATCCTACGGAAAAATAAATCACCGCGCGTGCGTACGTACGGAATACCGTCTCCACGCCGTGGTGTAATCTATTTTCCACCACCACCTTACTTGGATGGGTATAATGGTGTACATAATAACTATATATGATTATTGTAATGTGATATTGATTCTGAAATAGTATAAATACACTCCAATACAATTCCACGATCATGAGAACGATATCATCACTCGTGCGTACGTACAGACTACCGTCTCCACGACGCGATGAGATTCATTCTCCACGTTAACCATTCATGAATGATTATAAAGTATATATAATAATTAATAATGAAATATATGACATAATAATGATTCTGGATTTATGTGTATATATATGTATGTCATCTACTTAATTCCATTCAACTCAATAAGGAAAAGAAAACTGCGTTCATGCGTACGTACGGTCTACCGTCTCCATGAACGGTGTATTTCATTCCATTTACTGATCTATTATATATAAATCATGTTTTATATTCTGGAATTAAGTAATCATGATCTAAGTAATCATATAAATAATTACAAGTCAAAACACGGATGACAAATGAAACGATTTTACCCAAAACTCTATTTAACATGGAATTTACAAAAGAACGGGTAATATAAAGCCATAAGTGAACCATATATGATATCATAACAATGAATATGATTCTGTAATAAGTCAATGGCATTATTTAAATCATTATACAGGAGGTTCGGACACTTACGAAGCAAATCAGACCTAAGGTAAGGGAAATATCACAATCTCATTTTCATCTGAGATTGTTTATACTTTGAAATTTAATGGGGTGTATTTTATCATCCACATCCATTTTTCCTCAATATGTAATATTATTTCCATCCACCTACAATTTTTTAAATCCAATTTTACCCTTCGGTGAGTTTTTAGTAAAATATATGAAAGGAATCTTTTGTCGTTTTTCGTACGAGGTACTTTTTGACTTTTCCGACAAAAGTACGAACAATGTTTTTTTTAACTTATACGGCATGAATGGATTTTTAAAACATTATTTCCAAAAATCTTCCTTTAAAAGTTTTCAAGTTTATTTTTAATCAACTTCTTTTAGTTTGTAATTGTACGACATGTTAAGAAAGGAAAAGTGTTTTTGAAGCAGAAAGGATATTTTCCTCAAGAATGGAGTTCATGTGTTTTATCAAAATTATTTTACATCTAAGATAATAAAGGGTTCTGTTTCTATCCCTATTATGACATGGATTTGATTATGTTGGGATGGAAATATTTTTATGAATTCCATTATCTTATATGAATTTTTTATGATGTCACGATGTTTAAGATTCCCATTTTTATTACATGGGTTATGCTATGATGTATGGTTTATGATTTTGTGGCACACATAAGAATGGTATCATTATGAGATGGGTGGGACCTATATCTCCCTCCAATGCATTGGGTAAAGATTTTATAACTCATGAGATAGACATGGCTGGAATGGTAGGTTATACCGGTTCAGTGAAACCGGACTGAAATGAGGGTGACTCTGTTCAGAAAGGGTCTTTGTCCACTAAGATAGTCTTGGAAATGAGTCTTGACTAACAAGAAATGATTCTCTATGATTATGTGTGTATGCCACAAATTTTAATGTTTAAAGTTATGATTATTGTGATTTCATTTCACTACTATGATTTATCCCATGTTATGAAATTATGCTCTCTTTTGCAGGTTACGTTTTCCAAAATGTTATGTTCTTATGAAAATGATGTGATTGATATTTCTTTTGTTTACCCTTAATGACCATTTGAGCTCACCCTTTTATGTTTTCTTTTCCCCAGGATATAAAGATAGGTTTTAAGTATAAAAAAAGGAAGATCTTTATAGGAGATGTTGAAGATCTTTCACCAGGATTAGAAGATTATATTCCGAGTTTCCAAAGACACTAAACTATTACGATCCTTGTGTGTGTGTTTTTGTTCTATACTAAGTATTCCGAAAAAGTAATGTAATGTCAATGTACGTCAAGCTTCGGGTCTCTACAGTTGGTATCAGAGGAAAGGTTTAGTCAACCTTTGGAAACTAGGATGCGAAAACGTTAGTGAGATCCCTAGAGATATTTCTAAGGTATGTCTAGGGATGTCCCTAAGGTTAAGTACACGTATAGGTTATAGCACTAGAATTACGCTAACGATCATAGAATTAAACCTAAGATGTTAGATATTGAAGGTACTCCCCCTTTATTATGTTGTTTTCCCTAGCATGATTTTTTCCTTTCACACTATTCTTTTTGGGTTTTAGATGATGGCTGGAGCCCGAAGGAACCGTGTTGATCAATGTAATGGAAAATGCAATGATTTTCCTCTTGAACAAAAAAGTGTTATGGGAGATGGAGTGAAAAATCTTATTGCTATACTTACACAAGCTATGAATCATTCTGGACTTCCAAATGAGCAGAGAAGGGAACAGTATTCTATTGAGTCCTTCATGAGGCAACTTCCAACTTCTTTCAGTGGGTCTTACGATCCACTTGTTTCTGAACAATGGATCAGTACCATTGAAAAATAAATTTCAGTTCTTCAATGTTCTGAACATGATAAAGTCATCTTAGCAGTAAATCTTTTGGAAGGTGAAGCTGATCAATGGTGGAATCTTATCAAGAATATGAGGCCAAGAGATGAAATTGAGTCCATGGAATGGGACGAGTTCAAGAACTTGTTTTTCAGTAATTACTTCCCTCGTATTCTTCGAACAAAGATGGAAAAGGAGTTTCTTGAGCTGAATCAGAAGGATGATGAATCTGTTGGTATATACGAAGCGAATTTTATAAGACTTGCAAGGTATGCATCTTGCATTATCTTCCAACCTGAAAGTAAAGTTGATCAATTTTTCAGTGGCTTAAAACCGAGTCTTTGAAGGGCATTAGCTATAAGAGACTTCAGTAGCTATGAAGAAATTGTGAGTTGTGCTATCAAGGTAGAAATGGAAGTTGGTGTTACATATCCATCTCAGGGTTTTGACAAGAAACGAAAGATGGAGTTCAAGGAGAAATCTCAAAATAATGGTGAAAAGAAGATGAATGTTTCCTTATGAACAAAGTGTGGAAAGAAACATGGTGGAGATTGTCTTAAAAGGACTAGAAAATGTTTTAAGTGTGGAAAAGAAGGCCATCGAGCAGCTGAGTGTCGAAGTAATGGAAAAAGGGTTTCTAATGATGTGAATAAAGAAAACACTGCAGAGAACGCACCACCAACACTTCAATGCTTCACATGCAGGGAAATGGGGCATTATGCTAATAAATGCCCTAATCCAAGGGTTAGTGATGATCGACATGAGCAACTGCTTAAGGAAAAGGACAAAGGGAAGTCACATGCGATCACTATTGGTGATGTTGAATATGACAACGATATGGTGGAATGATTACGTGTTTATGTAATGGGATTCCAAAATAATGTTGTATCATAAAGTATTGGAATATTTATGTATTGGTCTAATGTGGTATTCAAAGTGATTGAGATATTTTTGGAAATAAGATGATATGCGCATAATGAAGGGAAAACGAGAAAACGAAATGTTTAACAGTATTCATGAGCTCATGATTGATATAAGGACTAAGTGATATCATGGTTTGAGTATATAGAATTTTGAGGATTTTGGTATGTGAAAAGTGTTAACTTTTAACTGCATTCAAGTTTTCACTATGGTTCAATGGGTATTCAAGAGAGTACAAGATTAAGGCCTTTGAATGTTTGGAATGTGACCAACAAGATATATCTTATGATATATGGGGATCAACGATGGTATTAAATCTCTGAGAGTGGACTTCAATATTATGGATAAGCCTAAAGATTGGAATGGATTATGTTGGACATAAGTTCGTATTGTTTAAGGATAGATGTTTTTTTCGATATTATTGATGGGATGTTATAGTAATATAGTTTTAGAAAAAAAAGACAACCTGCAGGACGGGCGACAGCCCATCGCGTCGGACAAGGTCATAGGAATCAAACCCACAACCGAAGTGCGACTGGCCTTTATCACCTACCACTGGCCTACAGGAAGTCCCTATTCAGTAGAAACTAGTTTTACTATATTAATTAGTATGATATATGAAGTATAAGTCCATTTTAGGAACCATATATGATTAATCTCACTATAGATGGACTTATGTATTTTTTGATAACTTTTCTAACCTTTTGTTTGAGACAGATGGAATGACCCATCATTCTATCACATGATCTGCTAACACCTCACGAATGACAAATTCAACTTCATTTATTTAAGAGATGAAGTCGAAATTGTTCAAGGCACGAACAACAGTGAGATTTTACCAAAATAAAGTAAGTATTTATTCTAATTCAAATTCTTCAACTTTAGGGAAACGATCTTGAAAACCAAAAATGTTGTCCTAGTTCTCTTATATCTGATTAATCAGATGGTACCTAAGATCTTCACAAATTTATGGATTTGTTATTGTTGGCATTTCCATAGCCATGTTCTCTTCCACTCTCCATCAGAACATGATGGCTAGATTTCTCTTCCATATCCATATTTTCACCTATGTGAAACCCAGTGATTAGTTTATTTGGGTAACCATTACGTTTCATACTTTTGTTTTAAAAGAATGGTTTTGGTATTCCTTTTTACGATGTGCGTTTCTATTAAAGAAACTTTCAAGTAGCAAACCATTTATAACCCCGACGAATTTCGAGGGCGAAATTCATTTTAAGGGGGGTAGAATGTAACACCACGAGATTTTATGAAAAATATTCTTTTCATTAATGTCTTGTGTTGTACGCTACACCAAAAGGAGCTTGCAAAACACGCATCCTTGACTTTCCTTGCATTACACGCAATCACGACCTTCCTCGATAGCATGTGTAGTACGCAATACCAAGTTTCACTAAACAACGATATGCTATTAAAATATTATTAAAACTAGCCATTATGAATAGTAATAACCACTTTTTGAAATTTTGTAAATTTTATTTTTCAAAATGGACTTCATTTTTGGATTCGGAATATCGAAATTAGCTTAGGGTGAAATTTTGGTGATTTTCGGATAACTTTCATATTTTGATGAATAGTGAAAATTATTAAATTTTAATTAAAAACAACTTTTTCAATCGAAATAATTAATAGTGATAAATTATTAATTTGAGTGGTTTTAAAGTATATTTAGAATATATTTTTACAATTTAATACAATGTTGGTCATTGGATGTAATTTCACATTTAAACCAGACATAAACAAGTGTCAATCTTTTGATAGTTATTATCTCTTAAGAAGACGCTATTTGTTTTGACGACGGGAATTAATTTTTAAATTAATTAATGAAACTAATATGTTTTGAATTTGGTAAAATAGAAATCATTTTTGAGTTCATAATATCAAATATAGCTTAGGCCTAATTTTTGGTATTTTTCTGAAAACTTTCAATTTTTTATGAATAGTGAATCCTCTAAGTGGTAGTTAAAAAAACTGAATTTTTCATAAAACATAATTTTACCGCTTCTGTGAGTGGAATTTCAAAAATCCTAGAGACAAGGTTGATGTCAGTAAGTAAAATGTGGTTCAATGAGATGAAAATAATTTTTGGTGAATAGTAACTTTTTACTTTTATTTACCACGGTTAAAAGTAAATAGGGTAATTGAGGGTAGAAATGATATTATTATAACCCTAACACATGTCCTAATTCTATTGGACAAGTGTAATTCGACCAAAAACAAACTTATGAATAAAATTTGACCATTTAGGCCCACTTGGATTAGATTAGGACATTTATTATTAATTTATTTAAAGAAGGGTTAAAAGAGTTAAAATCAAAGTTTATTTACTAAAACATTTTTAATATAGGGTTATACATAAGATAAATTAGATTGTAAATATTAATTAGAAATCTAAAAAGATCTCCTAGATAATGGTATTTTATTTGTAATTTTTAGACATAAAATAATTTAATTTATTTATGACACAAAGATGATGCAGTAATTATCTTATTAATGAAATATTGACATAATTGATGTTATAAATACCAAAATAAATGTAATTTAAGACTTTTTATGAATTACACTAATTTTATAGGTTAATATGACATGTTACTATTGATTTAATTAACTTTTTTAGAACTTATCATTCTGTTATGATTTTCACAAAAATCAATTACTAAATAGTGTCAAAATTGACATAAAATAGTTTTTAAAACAAATATTATATTATTAATTGTTATTTTATTCCTAAAAATCTACGGTTCGGCCAAATGACTTAGATAAGGTTATATATATTAATAATTAACAACTTGGGGTTCTTTTGGCTTGTTATAGTATGTTTATTAACCTTATAGTGTAAGAACACAAGAAGACACGGTAAAAGTAAAATTATTTAACTTAATGTTAAATCTAAATGATAAGGTTAAAATAGGAACCTAAACCTGTCTAAATTCTATTGGATGAGAGGATTTCGACCCATCCCCACATTATCCTCTAAATAAATCAATTTGGAGCTATTTAAAACCGAACATGACTTTACAATAAAATAATATGTTTAGTTATTCTAAAGGCGCCCCTCTCCTCCCTTATAAAAGGACACCTCCTCCCTCTCTTCCTCACACAACATTGAGCCTTCAAGCTCGGCCAACCCCTGCCAAAATCTCTTCTCCACTTCCCTAGAAACATCCTAGAGGTTCTGTTCTTCCTCAAAGACCAATTTTAGTGCCCTAAGAGGGGGTCTCAAAGAGGCGCTTCAAAGAAGAGGTAATTTCCGTTACCGATTCTTTAATCTTTATTTCTTCTTCCACTTCTTCTTCTTTAGTTGTTTCATCATGAAGTAATAACATCAGTATCACTCATATACTGATATGTTATTATAAGTATGAAACAACCCTATTTCACCATTTATCCATCCTACGGAAAAAGAAATCACCGCGCGTGCGTACGTACGGAATACCGTCTCCACGCCGTGGTGTAATCTATTTTCCACCACCACCTTACTTGGATGGGTATAATGGTGTACATAATAACTATATATGATTATTGTAAAGTGATATTGATTCTGGAATAGTATACATACACTCCAATACAATTCCACGATCATGAGAACGATATCATCGCTCGTGCGTACGTACGGACTACCGTCTCCACGACGCGATGGGATTCATTCTCCACGTTAACCATTCATTAATGATTATAAAGTATATATAATAATTAATAATGAAATATATGACATAATAATGATTCTGGATTTATGTGTATATATATGTATTTCATCTACTTAATTCCATTCAACTCAATAAGGAAAAGAAAACAGCGTTCATGCGTACGTACGGTCTACCGTCTCCATGAACGGTGTATTTCTTTCCATTTACTGATCTATTATATATATATATATTCTGAATATATATTATATATAAATCATGTTTTATATTCTGGAATTAAGTAATCATTATCTAAGTAATCATATGAATAATTACAAGTCAAAACGCGGATGACAAATGAAACGATTTTACCCAAAACGCTATTTAACATGAAATTTACAAAAGAACGGGTAATATAAAGCCATAAGTTAACCATATATGATATCATAACAATGAATATGATTCTGTAATAAGTCAATGACATTATTTAAATCATTATACAGGAGGTTCGGACACTTACGAAGCAAATCGGACCTAAGGTAAGGGAAATATCACAATCTCATTTTTATCCGAGATTGTTTATACTTTGAAATTTACTGGGGTGTATTTTATCATCTACATCCATGTTTCCTCAATATTTAATATTATTTCCATCAACCTACAATTGTTTAAATCCAATTTTACCCTTCGGTGAGTTTTTAGTAAAATATATGAAAGGAATATTTTGTCATTTTTCGTACGAGGTACTTTTTGACTTTGCCGACAAAAGTACGAAGAATGTTTTTTTAACTTATACGGCATGAATGGATTTTTAAGACATTATTTCCAAAAAGCATCCTTTACAAGTTTTCATGTTTATTTTTAATCAACTTCTTTTAGTTTGTAATTGTACGACATGTTAAGAAAGGAAAAGTGTTTATGAAGCAGAAAGGATATTTTCCTCAAGAATGGAGTTCAAGTGTTTTATCAAAATTATTTTCCATCTAAGATAATAAAGGGTTCTGTTTCTATCCCTATTATGACATGGATTTGATTATGTTGTGATGGATATATTTTTATGAATTCCTTTATCTTATATGAATTTTTTATGATGTCACGATGTTTAAGATTCCCATTTTTATTACATGGGTTATGCTATGATGTATGGTTTATGATTTTGTGGCACACATAAGAGTGGTATCATTATGAGATGGTTGGGACCTATATCTCCCTCCAATGCATTGGGTAAAGATTTTATATCTCATGAGATAGACATGGCTGGAATGGTAGGTTATACCGGTTCAGTGAAATAGGACTGAAACGAGGGTGACTCGGTTTAGAAAGGGACTTTGTCCACTAATATAGTCTTGGAAATGAGTCTTGACTAACAAGAAATGATTCTCTATGATTATGTGTGTATGCCACAAAGTTTAATGTTTAAAGTTATGATTATTGTGATTTCATTTCACTACTATGATTTATCCCATGTTATGAAATTATGCTCTCTTTTGTAGGTTATGTTTTCCAAAATGTTATGTTCTTATGAAAATGATGTGATTGATATTTCTTTTGTTTACCCTTAATGAGAATTTGAGCTCACCCTTTTATGTTTTCTTTTCCCCAGGATATAAAGATAGGTTTTAAGTATAAAAAAAGGAAGATCTTTATGGGAGATGTTGAAGATCTTTCACCAGGATTTGAAGATTATATTCTGAGTTTCCAAAGACACTAAACTATTACGATCCTTGTGTGTGTGTTTTTGTTATGTACTAAGTATTCCGCAAAAGTAATGTAATGTCAATGTACGTCAAGCTTCGGGTCACTACAGTTGGTATCAGAGGAAAGGTTTTGTCAACCTTTGGAAACTAGGATGCGAAAATGTTAGTGAGATCCCTAGAGATATTTCTAAGGTATGTCTAGGGATGTCCCTAATGTTAAGTATACGTATAGGTTATAGCACTAGAATTACGCTAACGATCATAGAATTAAACCTAAGATGTCAGATATTGAAGGTACTCCCCCTTTATTATGTTGTTTTCCCTAGCATGATTTTTGCCTCTCACACTATTCTTTTTGGGTTTTAGACGATGGATGGAGCCCGAAGGAACCGTGTTGATCAATGTAATGGACAATGCAATGATTGTCCGCCTGAAAAAACAAGTGTTATGGGAGATGGAGTGCAAAATCTTATTGCTATACTTACACAAGCTATGAATCATTATGGACTTCCAAATGAGCAGAGAAGGGAACAATATTCTATTGATTCCTTCATGAGGCAACGTCCACCTTCCTTCAGTGGGTCTTCCGATCCACTTGTTGCTGAACAATGGATCAGTACCACTGAAAAGATATTTTCAGTTCTTCAATGTTCTGAACATGATAAAGTCATCATAGCAGTATATCTTTTGGAAGGTGAAGCTGATCAATGGTGGAATCTTATCAAGAATATGCGGCCAAGAGATGAAATTGAGTCCATGGAATGGGACGAGTTCAAGAACGTGTTTTTCAGTAAGTACATCCCTCGTATTCTTCGAAAAAATATGGAAAAGGAGTTTTTTGAGCTAAAGTAGAAGGATGATGAATCTGTTGGTATATACGAAGCGAATTTTATAAGACTTTCAAGGTATGTATCTGGAATTATCATCCAACCTGAAAGTAAAGTTGATCGATTTTTCAGTGGCTTAAAACCGAGTCTTCGAAGGGCATTAGCTATAAGAGACTTCAGTAGCTATGAAGAAATTGTGTGTTGTGCTATCTAGGTAGAAATGGAAGTTGGTGTTACATATCCATCTCATGGTTTTGACAAGAAACGAAAGATGGAGTTCAAGAAGAAATCTCAAAATAATGGTGAAAAGAAGATGAATGTTTCCTTATGCACAAAGTGTGGAAAGAAGCATGGTGGAGATTGTCTTAAAGGGACTAGAAAATGTTTTAAGTGTGGAAAAGAAGGTCATCGAGCAGCTGAGTGTAGAAGTAATGGAAAAAAGGGTTTCTAATGATGTGAATAAAGCAAACACTGCAGAGAACGCACCACCAACACTTCAATGCTTCAAGTGCAGGGAAATGGGGAATTATGCTAATAAATTCCCTAATCCAAGGGTTAGTGATGATCGACATGAGCAACCGCTTAAGGCAAAGGACAAAGGGAAGTCACATGCGATCACTATTGGTGATGTTGAATATGACAACGATATGGTGGAATGATTACGTGTTTATATAATGGGATTCCAAAATAATGTTGTATCATAAAGTATTAGAATATTTATGTATTGGTCTAATGTGGTATTCAAAGTGATTGAGATATTTTTGGAAATAAGATGATATGCGCATAATGAAGGGAAAACGAGAAAACGAAATATTTAACAGTATTCGTGAGCTCATGATTGATATAAGGACTAAGTGATATCATGGTTTGAGTATATAGAATTTTGAGGATTTTGGTATGTGAAAAGTGTTAACTTTTAACTGCATTCAAGTTTTCACTATGGTTCAATTGGTATTCAAGAGAGTACAAGATTAAGGCCTTTGAATGTTTGGAATGTGACCAACAAGATATATCTTATGATATATGGGGATCAACGATGGTATTAAATCTCTGAGAGTGGACTGAAATATTATGGATAAGCCTAAAGAATGGAATGGATTATGTTGGACATAAGTTAGTATGTTTTAAGGATAGATGTTTTTTTTGATATTATTGATGGGATGTTATAGTAATATAGTTTTAGAAAAAAAGACAACCTGCAGGACGGGCGACAGCCCATCGCGTTGGACAAGGTCGTAGGAATCAAACCCACAACCGAAGTGCGACTGGCCTTTATCGCCTACCACTGGCCTACAGGAAGTCCCTATTCAGTAGAAACTAGTTTTATTATATTAAGTAGTATGATATATGAAGTATAAGTCCATTTTAGGAACCATATATGATTAATCTCACTATAGATGGACTTATGTATTTTTTGATAACTTTTCTATCCTTTTGTTTGAGACAGATGGAATGACCCATCATTCTATCACATGATCTGCTAACACATCATGAATGACAAATTCAACTTCATTTATTTAAGAGATGAAGTGGAAATTTTTCAAGGCACGAACAACAGTGAGATTATACCAAAATAAAGTAAGTATTTATTCTAATTCAAATTCATCAACGTTAGGGAAACGATCTTGAAAACCAAAAATGTTGTCCTAGTGCTCTTATAACTGATTAATCAGATTGTACCTTAGATCTTCACAAATTTATGGATTTGTTATTGTTGGCTTTTCCATAGCCATGTTCTCTACCACTCTCCATCAGAACATGATGGCTAGATTTCTCTTCCATATCCATATTTTCACCAATGTGGAAACCCAGTGATTAGTTTATTTGGGTAACCGTTACGTTTCATACTTTTGTTTTAAAAGAATGTTTTGGTATTCCTTTTTACAATGTGCTTTTCTATTAAAGAAACTTTCAAGTAGCAAACCATTTATAACCCCGACGAATTTCGAGGGCGAAATTCATTTTAAGGGGGGTAGAATGTAACACCCCGAGATTTTATGAAAAATATTCTTTTCATTAATGTCTTGTGTTGTACGCTACACAAAAAGAAGCTTGAAAAACACGCATCCTGGACTTGCCTTGCATTACACGCAATCGCGACCTTCCTCGATAGCATGTGTAGTACGCAATACCGAGTTTCACTAAACAACGATATGCTATTAAAATATTATTAAAACTAGCCGTTATGAATAGTAATAACCACTTTTTGAAATTTTGTAAATTTTATTTTACAAAATGGACTTCATTTTTGGATTCAGAATATCGAAATTATCTTAGGGTAAAATTTTGGTGATTTTCGGATAACTTTCATATTTTGATGAATAGTGAAAAGTACGAAATTTTAATTAAAAACAACTTTTTCAATCGAAATAATTAATAGTGATAAATTATTAATTTGAGTGGTTTTAAAGTATATTTAGAATATATTTTTACAATTTAATACAATTTTGGTCATTGGATGTAATTTCACAATTAAACCAGACATAAACAAGTGTCAATATTTTGATAGTTATTATCTCTTAAGAACACACTATTTGTTTTGACGACGGGAATTAATTTTTAAATTAATTAATGCAACTGATATGTTTTGAATTTGGTAAAATAGAAATCATTTTTGAGTTCATAATATCAAATATAGCTTAGGCATAATTTTTGGTATTTTTCTGAAAACTTTCAATTTTTTATGAATAGTGAAACCACTAAGTGGTAGTTAAAAAAACTGAATTTTTCATAAAACATAATTTTAACGCTTCTGTGAGTGGAATTTCAAAAATCCGAGAAACACGGTTGATGTCAGTAAGTAAAATGTGGTTCAATGAGATGAAAATAATTTTTGGTGAATAGTAACTTTTTACTTTTATTTACCACGGTTAAAAGTAAATAGGGTAATTAAGGGTAGAAATGATATTATTATTACCCTAACACATGTCCTAATTCTATTGGACAAGTGTAATTCGACCAAAAACAAACTTAGGAATAACATATGACCATTTAGGCCCACTTGGATTAGATTAGGACATTTATTATTAATTTATTTAAAGAAGGGTTAAAAGAGTTAAAATCAATGTTTATTTACTAAAACATTTTTAATATAGGGTTATACATAAGATAAATTCGATTGTAAATATTAATTAGAAATATAAAAAGATTTCCTACATAATGGTATTTTATTTGTAATTTTTAGACATAAAATAATTTAATTTATTTATGACACAAAGATGATGCAGTAATTATCTTATTAATGAAATATTGACATAATTGATGTTATAAATACCAAAACAAATGTAATTTAAGACTTTTTATGAATTACACTAATTTTCTAGGTTAATATGACATTTAAGTATTGATTTAATTAAGTTTTTTCGAACTTATCATTCTGTTATGATTTTCACAAAAATCAATTACTAAATAGTGTCAAAATTGACATAAAATAGTTTTTAAAACAAATATTATATTATTAATTGTTATTTTATTCCTAAAACTCTAAGGTTCAAACAAATGACTTAGATAAGGTTATATATATTAATAATTAACAACTTGGGGTTCGTTTGGCTTGTTATAGTAAGTTTATTAACCTTATAGTGTAAGAACACAAGAAGACACGGTAAAAGTAAAATTATTTAACTTAATGTTAAATCTAAATGAAAAGGTTAAAATAGGAACCTAAACTTGTCTAAATTCTATTGGATGAGAGTATTTATACCCATACCCACCTTAGCCTCTAAATAAATCAATTTTAAGCTATTTAAAACCGAACTTGACTTTATAATAAAATAATATTTTTAGTTATTCCAAAGGTGCCCCTCTCCTCCCTTATAAAAGGACACCTCCTCCCTCTCTTCCTCACACAACTTTGAGCCTTCAAGCTCGGCCAAACCCTGCCTAAATCTCTTCTCCACTTCCCTAGAAACATCCTATAGGTTCTGGTCTTCCTCAAAGACCAATTTTAGTGCCCTAAGAGGAGGTCTCAAAGAGGCGCTTCAAAGAAGAGATAATTTCTGCTACCGATTATTTCATCTTTATTTCTTCTTCCACTTCTTCTTCTTTAGTTGTTTCATCATGAAGTAATAACATAAGTATCACTCATATACTGATATGTTATTATAAGTATGAAACAACCCTATTTCACCATCTATCCATCCTACGGAAAAAGAAATCACCGCGCGTGCGTACGTACGGAATACCGTCTCCACGCCGTGGTGTAATCTATTTTCCACCACCACCTTACTTGGATGGGTATAATGGTGTAAATAATAACTATATATGATTATTGTAAAGTGATATTGATTCTGAAATATTATAAATACACTCCAATATAATTCCACGATCTTGAGAACGATATCATCGCTCGTGCGTACGTACGGACTACCGTCCCCACGACGCGATGAGATTCATTGTCCACGTTAACCATTCATGAATGATTATAAAGTATATATAATAATTAATAATGAAATATATGACATAATAATGATTCTGGATTTATGTGTATATATATGTATGTCATCTACTTAATTCCATTCCACTCAATAAGGAAAAGAAAACAGCGTTCATGCGTACGTACGGTCTACCGTCTCCCTGAACGGTGTATTTCTTTCCATTTACCGATCTATTATATATATATATATATATATTCTGAATATATATTATATATAAATCATGTTTTATATTCTGGAATTAAGTAATCATGATCTATGTAATCATATGAATAATTACAAGTCAAAACACGGACGACAAATGAAACGATTTTACCCAAAACACTATTTAACATGAAATTTACAAAAGAACGGGTAATATAAAGCCATAAGTTAACCATATATGATATCATAACAATGAATATGATTCTGTAATAAGTCAATGACATTATTTAAATCATTATACAGGAGGTTCGGACACTTACGAAGCAAATCGAACCTAAGGTAAGGGAAATATCACAATCTCATTTTTATCGGAGATTGTTTATACTTTGAAATTTACTGGGGTGTATTTTATCATCCACATCCATGTTTCCTCAATATGTAATATTATTTCCATCCACCTACAATTTTTTAAATCCAATTTTACCCTTCGGTGAGTTTTTAGTAAAATATATGAAAGGAATCTTTTGTCGTTTTTCGTACGAGGTACTTTTTGACTTTTCCGACAAAAGTACGAAGAATGTTTTTTTTAACTTATACGGCATGAATGGATTTTTAAAACATTATTTCCAAAAAGCTTCCTTTAAAAGTTTTCAAGTATATTTTTAATCAAATTATTTTAGTTTGTAATTGTACGTCATGTTAAGAAAGGAAAAATGTTTTTGAAGCAGAAAGGATATTTTCCTCAAGAATGGAGTTCAAGTGTTTTATAAAAATTATTTTCCATCTAAGATAATAAAGGGTTCTGTTTCTATCCCTATTATGACATGGATTTGATTATGTTGTGATGGAAATATTTTTATGAGTTCCGTTATCTTATATGAATTTTTTATGATGTCACGATGTTTAAGATTCCCATTTTTATTACATGGGTTATGCTATGATGTATGGTTTATGATTTTGTGGCACACATAAGAATGGTATCATTATGAGATGGGTGGGACCTATATCTCCCTCCAATGCATTGGGTAAAGATTTTATATCTCATGAGATAGACATGGCTGGAATGGTAGGTTATACCGGTTTAGTGAAACAGGACTGAAATGAGGGTGACTCAGTTCAGAAAGGGACTTTGTCCACTAAGATAGTCTTGGCAATGAGTCTTGACTAACAAGAAATGATTCTCTATGATTATGTGTGTATGCCACAAAGTTTAATGTTTAAAGTTATGATTATTGTGATTTCATTTCACTACTATGATTTATCCCATGTTATGAAATTATGCTCTCTTTTGCAGGTTACGTTTTCCAAAATGTTATGTTCTTATGAAAATGACGTGATTGATATTTCTTTTGTTTACCCTTAATGAGCATTTGAGCTCACCCTTTTATGTTTTCTTTTCCCCAGGATATAAAGATAGGTTTTAAGTATAAAAAAATGAAGATCTTTATGGGAGATGTTGAAGATCTTTCACCAGGATTAGAAGATTATATTCTGAGTTTCCAAAGACACTAAACTATTACGATCCTTGTGTGTTTGTTTTTGTTATGTACTAAGTATTCCGCAAAAGTAATGTAATGTCAATGTAAGTCAAGCTTTGGGTCTCTACATCTTTCAATTTATTTTTTTCTCTATTTTAGCTTATATTTAATAAAACTAAATTCTACTTTGATAGTAAGTATTATATAGTAGTAATAACTCTTTTTATTTGTTAGATTAGTTTCAAAAGTAGTATCAATAACTCATTTTGTTATAACTAAGAATTAACCAATCTTCTGAGAAACTATTTGAATAGTTAAACTAGTATAATTTTATTACCTTGATTAACTAGCCTATTTTATTTTAATTGAGGGAATACTTTTTAAATAAACTTTTTAACGTAAATTTTTATAGGAACTCAATTCAACCCCTTCTTGAGTGTGCTACTCCAACCAACATAAGTCATTTTTAATCTTTCAATTTTTTATCAATAAAACCATTGAAAAAATCATTTTCGCACATAATAAAAACATTTTCCATCTCTTTATAATCATAAGTAGAAATATCTATTTTATTTTAAAACTATTAAAAATGAAAAATTACTTGAATAGAGGGAATACAATATTATTAATAAAAACTTGTTAGCTTTTATAGTAATTTAATAATAAATAACTACTATGACATAAGGAAAATTTTATTAAGTTGTAATAATTAAAAACATTCTTTTTTTACTTTTGTAAAAAAACCAAAAATAACCCATAATAAAACATTGAAAATATATATTTTTTTAATATTTTAATATAAATTCATATATCTTTTAAAATTACATTAATAGACCTATTAATCATAAATATGAGCATTCTTGAAACATTTTTAGAGAAAATACGTTAACTTAAGTCTCATCTAGATTTGTATGTTCTCTAACTCATGAATAATAAAATTATATTAGTTTTTTAGTTGCTTAATAAACTTTTAAATTTTCATTTAATTATTATTATTCCTTTTATTTTATTTATTACCATTTTTTATTTAGTTACAAAAATGTTTAAGTTTAAATTAGATGTTTTGGGGTCTTTTAGTTTATAACCTCAAACAACATTAATTTGTTGACCATGGTCAAATGGTTTATGCTTCCATTACATATACAGTATTAAAAATATTTTAATTATCATATTTATGCATTAAATAATGTTTTAAAACCAGCCATGTATGAAAGTCAAGAAAAATAAAACATGTCATTTCATAGAGATAGTAGTCTGTACGTACGCATGAGAAATGTTTTTATTTTTCTAACATGATGAAAAGAAATAAAGTAGAAAATTTTTTTCTTTTAAAAAACATAAATATATTATAAATTTCACATTTATTCATTATTTATGTCCTTATGTATATCCTTAAAAGGTGTAAATTAAAAATTAATCACATCAATTCATGGAGGTGCTATTCCATAGGTACGCATGAGCGACGTTATGAATTTCCAACAGATGGAAAGGGTAATAAGATAAGTAATATATTATTTTTAAAATATATATATATATATAATTATATCATATATATTCATTTTTTTATAATTTTATTCATCCATATGATCTGGTGATGATAAATGAAACACATCACTTTGTGGAGGTGGTATTCAAAACACACGCATGAGTGATTCTTTCATTTACCATAAGATGGAAAATGAGATGAAAATGGGTTTTGACATAATCATTATAAAATTTTTGTATATGGTAGGTATTGGTGTTATTATTTTAGAATGGTTAAAGATTATTTAAAGGTGGTAGATGAAGAAATAAACATGAAACACTCATTTAAGAATTATACATCTTCTTTGGAAAACTACCTTTGGCGTACACCTTAAGCCTTCTAGGCATTGTATTTTTATGAGGTGGGGACCTATTTGACAAGTAGAGGGATTTTGGGGAGATATTTTGGATGTTATTAGTTGAGATAAAGTGGTTTAGATTCTTTTCTTTATGGAAAAATATAAGGGGTATTTATACTTCAGGATTGGGTGTTTTATGGTTAAAATATTGATTATTTAATCATTTAGGCCAAATACTTTTGAGGAGTAATGATAACTATGATTTTTTTGATTTATTGTTAAAATAATTAGGGTTATTTGATATTATAACCATTCCAAAAATTATTTCATCCTTGAACCACCTTATTAAATGTAAAGAATGAAAAATATTTTTTCATCAAATAAAATATAACATTGGTTTCCAAATTTTCAAACATAAATTCATAAATTCCAAATAATAATTTTAAATTAATTATTTTAATCCTGAAACTTATTTTTTATTTAAAAAGAATTATATATTTTTAATTATTTCTCACATCATAATGATGTGATAAAATATTTTCTATACGTAAAAATGCTATTTCTCATTATTCCCAAAAAAACATTTTCAGAAAAATACCAAAAATTAATCATAATATATATATATATATTGATATTTTGATTCCAAAAATTAATCATTTTTTATCAAATTCAATTTCTAAAATCAATAAATTTAACATTTAAGTAAAACCATACAGTTCAGGTAAAAACAATTTAGTTAAATAAAACTATTCCTTTTTCAACTAAACATTTTATTCAAATTATTTATCAAATAATGATGAATATAAATCCATAAAATGAGTACTTATAAATAATTAGATTTATTTATTTCTAGTATTACTGGGGTTTTCACAATAGAAACCCAATTCAAGATGGAACCATGTTTCGAGGGATAAAACAAAGCTTAAACTAGAAATAAAGAAACTCAGGTACCTTGCACCATAGATAGTAGTTTAATTTTATCTTCATCTATACTTGATGAATATCACAATATATGATAGAAAATTAAACCCCTCCTTTATATGTATCCATAGGTAGAAACTGAATTTCACATCATAATATCGTTATCCTTCACCCTCCAATACTTGTTAGTGCCTCATTTTTTAAATGAGGTAGGAGAAGAGATATTTTGGATGAGAGAATTTTGTCTAAGGATCGGGAAAACATGATTACACTCACCATATCATGGTTAACCCTTTTTATGAATCCCTCTATGAATCTCTACAAATGAGAATTCATTAACTCATACATTACAAGTAAATGCATGCATCGACACTAACTTTTGGATAGTTCATGTAACTCTGGCATGAATATATACATCTCCCATATATATCATTTTATAAAATGGCTAATTTATAACAGCCAGTGTGGAAGATCTCTTGAATGATAAAAATTATAATTTAGCATCCAAAAAAGTTTAATATGGTGGATTTACTTCAGATATGAAAAGTAAACACTTTAACTTTTATGGGTACTACCACCTTATGACATAGCCAGACATACACTATGACTCAATGGCATGAGGCATGAATTACAATATTCATTATTCATATAATATGATAGGCCAAAAAAATCACATGAATAATATATTTAAGTAATATATTATTTATTTTGGAATTACTACTTTAATTGGAGGAGTTTTTTGGGGTCTTGGTGGTTATAAGTAGTGATCCTCAAAGTTCGAGTCATTCTCCCATTGAGCCGGTAGAGCCTAAGCTGGTACAATAGATTCTTTGCACATTGTAATGGCTAATAGAGGCTGATCATGGGGTTTGACTTCTAAATGAAGGGAATCTAGCATCAGAGGTTGTGGTATAGTAATTATTTTAAGCTATTGTAATTATGAAAACAATGTTTTCTATTGGTCATGGGTTTAGTTTTTCTATCAGTAATGTTATTCATGTTTTTCATGGAGTCGCTCCGACTATTAGAGGAGTTATTATTGATTTTATTATTATTTTAACTACTTTTACTCTAGAATTATTTGTAGGGTATAATTTCGGGTAGATATAGACAAACAAATCGTAATTCCACTATTCCAAGTTACAACCACAGGAGTAGAATTTTGGGCTCTTGGGAGCACATGACAGACATGTACTTCAAGAAAAGATGGTTTTGTAACTATAGCTGACCGTTTCTACCCCCCCCCCCCCCCTCTCTTCCTTTCCAATCTTATTTTACACATTTTATTTGGTCCTGTGTTTCTGGAGTTTCTTTTATATAATTTTTTTGGGATGAAAAAATTAAAATAATACTAGGTTAAAAAATTATTTCAAATGCGAAAAGGAGGCATCCTCCTTACAAACATTAGGTTTTGTCCAAATGCAGCAAGGCCAATGCCACCTTTTCCAAAAAAAATTAAAAAATAAAAAATAAAAAATATATATATTTGTATATTTTGATATAGATATATATGTTTGTATATTTTAATATAAATATATATATATATATTGTGTCTAATTTATTTCATTTATATTTATTTCCATTAATATTTAAAAGTGGAAATGTTATGTTTTTAAGTAATTAATTTTGTGACCTGTTAATTAGATTTTAATTATTATATTTATGATTTTTTTCAACTATGTTTTATATGTTGAGTCAATTTTCCAAATATCATTTAGATTGTATTTTAATATTATAAGTTATATACTTTCAAAGTCACCAACATGAAACATAACAATGTTTGATGTTGGTGGATTATAAATTCTATTAATAATAAAGTAGAAATAAATTTTAAATGAAATTTGACACACATACTGAACATATAAAAAATAATTGAAAATAAAACACATTTAATAAAATTAATTAATGAAAATTAATTTTATTAGAAAAAAATATTTTTTTAAAATCCATTACGTTTGTATATATATATTTTTTACATTCCATTAATTTTCAGTTATTTATTATATTTATGAAATTATTTTTATTTTCAAAAAAAAATGTAGTTGTTTAGGATATGTTTTAAGTTTTATTTAAATTGTTTTTATAGTTTATATTATATAATATTTTTAAATCTTCCTAATTGAAATTTAATAAGTTTTCATGTGTTTCAAGTAGTCGACTTTAAAATCTTATAAAATATAAACTCTAACAAAAATATAAATAAAAATTGAAATAGTGGCTAAAAATATAAAAATGGTTGATAGAAAAAATAATTTCATCATTTTAATAGAAAAAATCATATATAGGATACAATACATTATTGTTTCAAATCCTTTAATTCAATGGTATATATTTAAATAAATAAGTAAAATCACTTTCTAGGATGAGTTTTCTTACCAAAATATGGCGTGCGAATATGACACCTATATCGAGATCACCGACCAATATGATGGGGTGGAGTATGATGAGATATAGAGGGATCTTCCTCAGGAACTAGAACCTCAAATGTCAGATGCTCTGGTTGTGACTCATCAGGAGGAGGTTTCAGCTAGATGTTATCATGTGCAACTAATCATTCTCCCATAGGTTAGTAGAAATATCTTCCATCAACTCATGGGGGAACCATAATTCATGTGAAGGCTTGCGAATGAAAGGCAGAGGCATGGAAAATGACCCCTGATAGAATCTCAGATAAGATTTATCAGGATAAAACTCTATATAACCTGACAACACGAATAGATTTCATGCCTCTCGATTAACATAACAAATTAGCTGAGACTAGACTACTATAGGACTAACCTCTACTTGTGGAACAAGTGAGGTCTCACATGTAGCATGATGCGGTCTAAGTAATCATCATCGTGGCTCTTTGACATCAGCATCTATTGGAGGAGGTTCCTAAGCATGAATATCCACTCCCTTGGTGGGAATTCCATCTCCCTAGGTTGGATGAGTGAATATACTATCATATAAAACATGATACACTGGAATCATCCCCTACACTATAGAATGGTATAAAGCGTGGATAAAAACCTCCTCCTCCAAATCAGACATGCAGATAATATGTTGTAGTTGAGCATTCTTTAAATAGATTTAAAATGAATTAAAAAAATACAACAAACAAACTAATGGAAATTTACTAACTTACTAGATCTTGCAGCCCTCTGACGTGTGGAGTAAGATATAGTATAGACGTAAGTTTATAGCATGGTTATTACTTGAGAATCTCTGATAAAGGAAATCACATAGTCTGCAAAACCTCCATAAGAAATAACACTCATATGTTCCAAAGTTCCAAGTTCTCTACATTTGATAGGTGCCAGTTGACATCCTCCATCCCTGTTAGATTCCCTAAATGAAGCATTGCTGACTATTTTGGTGAAAAAGGAATACATTGAACAAATCTAAACTGGTTCATGAATCTATTAGGATGGTGCCACTCCATAATTTTAAAGTGAATGAGAAGCATTGTAGCCATGGAATCAGGAATCCTATCAGTGTGGTACGCAGGCAGCTAATCTAATAGAGCTTAATATAGAAGCCATGAAACCTAAAATCACATGTGACTTTTATTAAGAAAATTGTTAATAAAAACCAAAAATATATAAAATTATAAATTTGATTAGTCAAATAAATATTGTATATACTTAGATTGGTGGGTACTATACTATCCAATATGAGATGATAATCACACATGTTGTTCCTTGACACCCTGAAAAAGTTCTGTTCCTGACTCCAGCTATAATTTACAACATAGGAAGTGATAAATAATAAGAAATAAAAATTTAAAACTCATAGTAGCATCTGAAAAAATAAAGATGAGTGATCAGACCAGCATCCACGTGGATCATCATATAGCACATATATATAAAGATCCTAAATAGAAACAATATGGGAGAAAGTCGGGATGTGCTCCCTTTCCTACATCTGAATAAAGTTCACACATCCCCTAAGATCTATGCAATATGATCATAATTCTGTGCATAATGCTTTTTAAGTATAAGAAAAGCATATAGATCCACATATGTATCTCCCAGCCTGATCAAAATCTTCTATTAGCCTCAGATACATCATGTGCATATACATACCAGAGTGATTAGTGCATATTGTTCATCCAATGAGACATAGGATATATGAATCGGTCTGATGCATGACATTCGGCATGTCAGCATCAATTGGTAACCAGGCAAAGTGAATCTCAATCCACCTCATATATATTGACCCAGCATTTGTAGCATCATCATCACCTAAAATGTTGATGTCTAGCAATATCTATACAAGATCATACTAGTCTCCATGGGTGGGTCTTATAACATCATCCCCTTGGATAGGTAGACTGAGTAGAACTGCCTCATACTCAAGGGTGATGGTCATCTCCACCTTGGGAAAATGGAATGGGTGTGTATCAGGTCTCTATATCTTGGTGAGTGAAGCAATGATGTGATGATCAAAATATTAAAAACTATATACAACAATTCCATAGAATCCAGTATGGCATAGGTATGGTAAAATGGCACTTGGAGGCAAAATTTGATGATAATAGTGTGCTCTATGCACCTTGAACCGCCAAACCTCATTTCTTGCTATCACATCTCATGAAACATGACTATAATTCCCATTGAGTATCATACTATCCTACATATCTATGTAAAAAATGAAATAAGTCATAAGTGTAAAATGTAAATATATCTTTACGTCTATAATAACGTTATAACTTGTAGAATATAAGACAAAACATGTCTATTCCTATTGATTTATGAAGTTTTCTTACCAAAAGAAAACTGAATGTCTTCAAGTTTCTCAAATCATCTTTTTTAAAGTGGTTTTATATATGTTTTTACCTTGGAAAGGGTGTTTTTTAAGGTATGGTTATATATTTTTATATATATAAACATTTTGTCTCCATTATCTAAAATTTTATTAGAAAATAAGTGATGGAATTTTTTGTAAAGTGTGGTAAAAAGAAGATAAAATATCAAATAAATTTATTTATAAATGATAAAATGACAATATGATCATATAAAGTGAAATATATAAGAAAAAAACCATTAAATAATTCATGAATTCTTTAAAAAATACAAGAAAAACATTAAATTTTTTTGACAAAAGATAGTTTAGATGAGATGAGCCTGACTTCAGAAGTGAAGAAAAATCGAGTTTATTTTTAAGTGGCAGCTTAATAACATCTTCCAAAGGGATTTACATAACTCTCGAATTCTAAAAATCTTTTTCCCTTCTAATCACTGGTCTCCCCATATAGTTAATATTACATTAGAAGGCTTAAATGTTTTAAATTTTCAAATGTTAAGTACATCTCTTTGGAATATGTCATTAAGTTACTAAATGAAAACAAGCTGAATTTTACTTCACTTCCAGATTCAGACTCATCTTATCCAAACTCTGTTCTATTAAAAAATATCACAGTATTTCGTGTGTGTTGTAAAGAATTCATGTTTAATTTAATGGGTTTTTTATTTTCCATTTCACTTCATATGATCATAATTTTCATTTTGTAATGGATAAATAAATTTATTTGATGTTTTCTATTCTTTTTACCTCACATTCAAAAACATTTTGTTACTTATTTTATAAAAAAAATTAATATCAAAGACAAAATATTTTTATATCCCATAAAAACATTAGTTTGACTTTAACTAATAATTTAGATCATATATGGTGTAATTATTAATTTATTTATGATTTATCACATGATTTTGTATTTCATGATTATTTTCTCAAATGATTTCTTTATAGTTTATTCATTGATAGTTTGATAATGCTTTCATGTCACCTTATATGTACTTGTCATACTCTTTATAATGTGAATATGAAAGGCTTGTAGTTATTTAATAGTAAAATTATTCTAATGTTTTAGAGAATTCAACAAAATTATGGATTTTATATAAACACCATGTAATTAATAATATTAAAATATCACATTGGAGAAAATACATCATTATAGCTAAAATTGTGAACTAGATCCAACAATGTTATAGAATCATTTCCTATTATGGCCTTATTGATGAAAAATGATACATCTCAAACATTTCCCTTGTTCTTGAGGCCATTCAATCTCATTTTTCATCTAGATACACTTTGTTCTCTATAACAAACAAATCTTAACATACGTAGATATTACATAATTGTTTTGGAAAACGTAATACATTACATAAACATATGCCAAAAGATCATATTATTCTAGTGTCATTGGAAACATGGAAACATAAACATGGGTACATAAGTGACCTATATTATCTCCAAGTATGTTCTTCATGACTACAACACTTTTTATACACATCATAATTAATACATATCTTCATATCTTGGGAAAGGGAACATAAAAAATGGATGATCTTGGATGCTCAGTAAGGGTAAACAAGGGAGATAAGTAATCATAAACATGATAACAAGGGTATAAGAATGTGTTCATGAGAATATAAAATCAAAAAATTCTTATCAAAGTTTATAAACCAAAATCATGACATAAATATTAACAGTTTATAAGGCATGAATTATAATGTAATTAAGATCATGAGACATGAAATCATAACATATTAATAATACATAGAATAGTGGAATACACATAAATATGTAATATTATTCCCTATAATCCAAGACACATTGCTAGAACTTATTAGGCCACTTCATGGTGACTACACCTTTTTGGTAGGACCCACCACCATCCACAGTCGTAGTCATGTCCTTGTAAGGGATTGGGTTTCCCAATATTATCATAGTGTATTGGGTTTCCCCATCTTCCCATATTAGATCGGGTTTCCCCATCTTCCCATAGTGGATAAGGTTTCCCCATCTTCCATTTTCTTGGTAACTACACCTACATGGCAAGACACACAACCATCCCCAGTCGAAGTCCTTTTTTAAGGGATCAGGTTTCCCCATCTTCCTATAGTATATCAATCCCATAGACTTCATTCCCATCATTATCATATGAGATATAAATATTTACCCATTGCATTGGAAAGAGATATAGGTCCCACCCATAATATAAAAAAATCATTTATACATGTTCCCCATGATAATAAAGCCTTAATCATATCATGGCCCATAAAAAATATGGGACTCATAAACATTATAACATAACCCATGAAATGTAATGGGAATCATAAAAATTTCATCACATTATAACCTATGGAAAAGAGATGGGTTTTATAATCATTTCATCAAAGTATAAACCCTTAAAATAAGTAGGTTTCAAAATCATATAACCTATAGAAGAGAAATACATGTCATTAAAATTATGCTATTAAAACATAAACCAATCTAGAATGAATATTTCTTGGATCAAAGTCTCTAATAAAGCTTAAACTATAACAATGTATGACGTCATATATGGAGAATTATTTTGAAATTTCACTTGAAACATTTCTTAAATAAAATATACTTTATTTGAAAAAACATTTTTAGAAAAGAATTTCAAAAAATTATTTCTTATAAATAAATATTTACAATTTCATTTAAAACATTTCTTGGGGAAAATATAGTTTCTGCTTTGAAAAATCATTCTTAAAATATTATTTATTATCAAAATCTTTTCTTTAAATATCATTAAAAATTTAAAATGGAATATTTACAATATTTTGGAAACATTTTTTTAAACGCCTTGAAAACTCTTAATGAAATCTTGAAAACATTTTCTTTGAAAATGCGTTTAAAGAATTAAAAAATAAGGATTAAAATAATTTTGAAAACAATTTTCCTTCAAAATGTTTAGAATAAACTTGAAAATATTTTGAAAACCATTTTCCTTGAAAACTTATAAAATAATCTTGAAAAAACGTGAAACACATTTTAAGCATAAAACATTTTTTTACTTTAAAAACATTTTGAAATAAAAAATTTCTAGAATATCAGAAAAAATATTCTCTAAAATAATAACCCTGTAATCCTATAAATTAAGCATCAAATAAATTATGGTCATGATGGTGGGTAAGTGCATACATGCTGAAAATTCTTTTTACACCATAAAATTTTATAAAAATTTCTTGATTGGAAAATAATAAAGGGATTCCTATTATAACTGTTTTTTAAAAAGGTAAAACATGGGTAAAAATTTCTGTTAAACATCATAGTATTATATTATGAAATTTTTTTAAATCCCTTTTATAAAAAAAAGGTTTTTAAAGAACACCTATTTTCAGACGAAAGGGAAAATAACATCAGGTTTTCATAAAAACATTTTCTTTATTATGTTAAGTATAAAAGATTTGAAAAATGGTACCATTACATGGATATAAAATTAATTTCTAGTGGGTAATAAAATTCATGATAGTTCTTGAGATATGAATTATAATAATTCATCAATATAATAATGATCATAAATAGTGTTGATAAACGATTAGATTTTCAATATAAACCATTACCACTTTGGTAAATTTGAATCATAATACAATGCAAAGAATAAATTTACATGAATAGTTAAATATAATTAAAATAAAGATATTCCTGATATAAAATTTCAAATTAACTATATACACCTCATATAAAAATATGTAAACATGGTATGTGTCTCAAGGAAGGAAAATTGAGATAAAGTTGCTTTACTGATTTGGTATCTTTTGAAACATAAACCCCATTTAATAAATATCATAAAATGGATTTTTTTCATACCCATATATTTAAATATAATAATAATAGAATACATCAATTTTTAGTGTACACACAAAAAAGAATAAATGAGTGGTTAATATGGTAGGTATCTCATGGAAATAAAAGTGAGAAGAAATTCCCTTACCTTATCTCTTCAATCTCTTAATACTCATACAAACATATAGTATAATAAATATAAGTTTATTAAACATATTATAAAGAATCATATTATTACATATAAGACCATATATGGTTTTATTAGGACTTTATATTACCCACTAATTAACAATTCCAAGTTGAGGTTTCGCTTCAAGTAATATATGCTTTGTTTTTTGCATGTGTCTCAATTTGATATGTTTTTAGTCCTCATGATTATATCATGATTACCATAATTTGAACCATGATATAAATTTCATTTATATGAATTATATATTTATTTATAATTATATATTATTGATAGAAATATGAAATTGAATACATCCTTCATGGAGGCGGTAGGTTGTACGTACGCATGAACGTTGTTTCTGTTTAATTATCATATTGAAAGAAATAAACCAAATGAAATATATATATATATATATATATATATACAAATTTTAGTAGAATTAATATTTTATATATATCATATATATTTACTTAACCCAACCTTAATACATTCTATGTATATTGTGAATGAATCAAATCTCTTTAAGGAGGTGTTAATCCACACTTCCCCAAATAAAATTATCATAGTTACAAAAAATGGAAAGAATAAAGGTATGTTTTATATAAAAATTAATGGAGAATAAATATATTTTAAATATCACATATATCATATATAGAAAACATTTCTATAACAATTCCCAACCATGAATGGTGGTAAAGGAAAAAACGAACAACCTCATTTTGTGAGGTGGTAGTTCGTTGTACAGAAGAACAGTAATTTTATTACCCATTAGATGGAACTGTGTGTAAGTGTAGGTAGTAACCTTATCATAAATACATATAATTATATTGATGATAACGAGGCTATTATTTATTCATGAAATTATAATAAATTATTTAGTGGATAAAGAAAACAAAATAAAGGAACTTGAGGAAGGGTGTTACCTCTTCTTTGGGTAACACCTTTCAGTTTGCACCAAAGGGCTTCATTGGATAGATTTATTCCAAAATTAAGGCTTAAAGGGGTAATGGAGGGATTTTGTGAATTTAACTAGGTATATATTGACCGAACTTAAGTGGCTTGAGTGGTGTGAAGAATTGGTATAGGAGGTGGCCTTTTTTATGGGAGAGAGGGGCCACACATGGCATTTTTTAGAACAAGTTGGGAGTACCCATGTTTTTATATAAAAAGTCATCAAAAACAAAATAAATCAATATTGGAATGTTTATAACTGAAATATAGACATAAAATTGGGTTTTGGAAAGTTTTTAGGTCATTTGTGGCCCTTAGTTTAAGGATTGGTCTGTTGTTAATCTTAATATTACCAAAATAATTGTAATAAATTTTAATTACTTTCACTAATATTTTTTTGTCAAAAAATAATTTCATCATATTAAAATATAGATATTATTATAATTACAAAATTATATGTCTATTTTTTGAAATTAAATTCCTAAAATTGGAGAAATAAAGTTAAATGATAGTCTCACAAACATGGTGAGAAAGTGGTTTTTTAATGTCAGAATGTTAAAAAGTACATTAAAATTTAATATTTAAATTTAACATAAAAATGAATAAAATTACCTAAATTTGATCAATATATGTATAATTTATATATTTTGACTTTTAAAAAAATTAAAAAAAAATTTAACAATATAAATAAATCAGATGAAAAGGGAGTTTTGTATTAAAATTCAGTATTTTTACCTATTCACCCAAAAATGAAGTTTCTTGGAAAAATACCAAAAATTAACCCTAAGATAATTTTGATAATATAAATTAAAAAACTATTTTTATTTTATAAAATTAAATTCCTAAAATTGACTAAAATTAATTTTATTATTTTCCACATAAGGATATAAAAATATGTTCTTTTGAGAAAATGGTATTTCTGAACATATAGAGACTTTACCAAAATAATTATGGTTTACCATCATTATGTTTTATTTATATAAAACCACTATAAATAATATTTAAAAATTGTTTATTACTATTAATATTACTATGTTTAATTACTATGTTATAACTATCTCGTTTAATTAATTATAACAAAAAAATGTTTTTTTCATAGAAACTCAGTGTTACATGTAACCCAAGCCAAGTTGGTGTTACATATAATGAAAGCCAAGTAGATATTACATATAGTTAAAACTTATCTTGGTTATTATATAATTAACTCTTAACATATTTTAACATATAAAACAAAAATAACTTGGTGCCCTCATATAACAAAAGTTATATTTAGTGTTGAGTGAATTGTAAGATATCAAAAAGAATAAATTAATTCTAAAAACATCAAAAAAACTCAGGGTGTTACATTATACCCACCTTAAATTGATTTTTCCCTTGAAATTAATCTAGTTTATCAATGTTTTAATACTTTTAATTTCCTTTAATAGAAACCCGCATTATATAAATTAACATTAAAACTTCCTTTAAAAAAATTTGGAACCATAATGGTTACACAAAGTAACTCATAGCTAGGTTTCCACATTGGAGAACATAAGTGAAAAGTGAAAACATGAACACGGACGAGAAATATAACTATTATGTTCTATAGGAGAGTGATAGAGAATATGGATATGAGAAATTTAACAATCAAAAATCCATAAATCTGTAATGATCTAAGGGACCATTTGATTCATCGGAAAAGAAGTTAGTAGGATAAACTTTTCAGTTTCATGATTATTTCCCTATAGTTGAATAACTTTCATGAGAAGTTATAATGACTTAATTTAATTACCTTTAATAAGTAAAATATCTCCCTTTAGTCTTGTCTTGAAAAATTTCCAATTCAAACCTTTCTTCAAAAAGGAATGTGAATTTTTCATTCCTGAAGCACTAACAGATCATGAGATCTATGATAAGTTATCCCATCTCTCTTCAATGACCATCAACAAAATGTTTTTAGATTAGGTTATCCAATATGAATATATCCTCATGTGTTGAGATAATAGTTTAATCTCACAAACTTCATCTGAAGTTTAACTTATACATTCCATTAATGGTTATCCTTATAACCCTTCTGAAATATGAAAATCCAAAACATTATAAGGAGATCACTAAATCATATTTACATTGATCCCCCATATTTCATAAATTTTCTCTTGGTTTTTATATTTCAAACATGTTAATACGTTCATTGTATATACTCTTGGAATATGGTAGTAACCTGAATTACCACAAATCCTCTTTGAAAACATGCATGCTTCCTTTTTTCAAATTTTATGAAATATATTCTTTAAATCCAAGAGTTGTAAAATTCATCCATGATAACATAGACTACTTCTTCAACAAATTCTTTATCAGTTATGAGGTAATCAGTACCATGAAATTTACTTATTCATTTCAAAAATATCTTTATCCAAACATTATTATCTCAACATTAGGAATAAATTAAGGGTTACCTTCCCTTCATAAAAATGTCAACTTTCTATTAAATCACTTTTCTACCCTACCAGCACCATTAAGAATATCCTTTAAATTAATAGATGATGAAATTATACTAAAAATACTTATATCATTCGTCTTTCACATAATATAATATTTTAATTCCATAACATATACACTTTAATCATCAAACTTTATTCCTAAACCATTAATCGGGATTCATCAACTTATTCCTTAATAATTGTTTCCTAGATTATGAAATACGAATCATGTATTAACATTTATCAAAATCAATTTCATCATTATTCTCAAATATACTATTAGAATGACATATACCTTTCATATGTCATTCATGGTCTATTCATCACCAATAGGAAATCCATTACATGTACCACCTTGCTGATTCTCTTTATGAGCATTCTATATAAGAAATTAATTTTCAGAATGCACATACTTTCTACATTGAAAGTATTCAATAATTGATAATACCATAGAGATGAAATCATTCCCATACATTACATTAACTAAACTTTTCATTTTCCCTTTGTAGTTATTAGCTTTGTGACCTACTTTTCCATATTCAAAAAATCTATTTGTTCCTCTAGTACATTCACTTGGGTGTTTCTTCCCATATTATTGAAATTTAAGAAAGTGAATTTTATTTCTTTAATGGTCTTAATTACCCAAATTCTCATAAAACACTTTCCTTTACTTCTTTGGTGAGTCTAAGAGTTGGTTAAGGTACAAATTTTTAATCATGTTCTTTAAAAAATGATTAGGCATGATTAAAACATTATTCACTCTAGTGATCATCCCATTTGCCTTATTATCAGCAAGTTAACTTCCACATTTATCATTAACTTAATTCCTTCTAGTTCCCTCCATTAACTTAAACCAAAAGGAAAAGATTAAGAAAAAATTATCATGGTAAGGAGCCAACTAATTATGAAAACCACTTATAGGTTGTCTATACTATGACACTATATTTAATCTATCACACCATTGGTTTATCCTAGGTTATTCCTATAAAATTTGTTTTTAAATCCTTCATAATGGTTCATGAAGAGTTTTTTAATTCCAAAAGCATATCCCCTGGGAGTGTCAAACTAGGTTCATAGCAAGGGTCATTGTTGTGTACTAGGTTATGGTTGAGTTATGTCTGATGCACCTTGTCAAAATTGTTACTCCTAGGTAGATTTATTCCATAAACACACCCACTTTTAGTATTCCGATATGGATTCATTTCTATAAACAAATCGATATATCCTTTACCAAAATCCCAAGAGATTTTTCCATACTTTTCTATATCCTTAGACTTACCCTTAAAAATATCCTTAGATATCTCACTAGGGTTTTCTAATCCTAGTTTCCAAAGGTTATCTAAAAATTTCCTCTAATACAAACTATAACAACCCATACGTAACATACATAGACATTAAATCATTTTTTTTGGAAAACATAATGTTTTACACAAATAGAATGAAAAAGACTATATTTTTCTAGTGCCTTTAGAAATAGGGAAATATAAACATTGGTATATTAGTGAGCTAAATTATCTCCCACTAGGTTCTTCATGACTAGAAACCTTCTTAGACATATTATTATTAATACATATCATCATATACTTGGGAAGGAAACATAAAAAGGGGTGAGAGTAATGGTAAAAAAGAGAGATAAGTAATCATAAACATTATAATAAGGGTATTAGAACATGAAGATAACATTATAAGATTATACCATGCATATCAATGATCATAAAAACAAATCCTGGAATAATTATTAGCAGTTCATAAGAAATAAATCATAAGGGAATCAAGAGCATGAGACATGAAAGCATAACATAGGAATAAGACATGGAAATTTGGAATACACATAAAAATTTAATCTCATTAACTATAAGTCAAGATGCATTTCTAGAACTTATCAGGGCACTTCATGGGGACTACACCAACTGGGAGGGACACACCACCATCCCCAATCACATTCATTTCCTTATAATTGATCAGTTTTCTCCATCTTACCGTAGTGGATCAGTTTTACCCATATTACCATGGTGGATAATGTTTCCCCATCATCCCATAGTGGATCGGGTTACCTTGTCTTCCATCTTCATGGTGACTACACCTACTGGGTAGGACACACCACCATCCCCAGTCATAGTCCTTTCCTTTAAAAGGATTGGGTTTCCACGTATTACCATAGTGGATCTATCCCGTCAACTTGATTCCCATAATTATCTCATGATATATTAATCCTTACATAATGCATTAGATGGAGGTATAGGTGCCACCCATAACATGATAAAATCATTCCTTAATGTGCCACAAGATAATAAAACATTCATCATATCATGACCCATAAAAAGTGATTTGTCTCATGAACATCATATCATAACCCATGAAATTTAATCGTTATCATAAAAATTTCATCACACCATAACCTATGTAAAAAAGATAGGTTACATAATCCATTCATCAAAGCATAACCCATTAAAATAAGCAGGTTTCAAAATCATATAATTCATAGAAGAGAAATTGGTTTCATAAAAAGTATGCTATTAAAACATAAACCATTCAATAAATAATATTTCTTGGATCATCTTGAGAGGACCTATTTGGGATATTCCTAACACTTAGAGGGGGTGAATCAGTGTTGGGGAACTTTTAATCCAGTTGTAACTTTTTATCCCTTTACATCATTGACCTATTAGGATCTTTATTCTCTTATTTTGTTATCCCTATCTCATGAAATAATACTAATGAAGTAAAAAATAGCACATGATATTTTTAAAAGGTTCACTACTCAATAAGTATATCTTGTCCATCACATGGTCTAGAAATAATCTTGACTTCCCAACCTCAAGAAAACAATACTTTTATGTGGTTATGACAAGTAGGATATACCCATACACACATGTTAAACTACAAAAATAATCTAATAGTGTGTGTTTTATAGTAATTGGTTGGATCTTTATACCGCCTCCCAAGACAGTTCATTTTATAGAACTTTGTCAGATCATTATAATGCCACCTAAGATATTCTTCTCCTTTTTGATAAGGATTTGTAACACCAAGAAATTATTCCACAAATTGAGACCTTTCGGATGTCAGAGTGTAGATTTCTTCTTCCGCCCTTCACTTGTTACTTTCTTAGCAGCATTTAAGTAACTCTTATTACTTCTTCCCAGTAGAAAACATGATAGATGCACATTATACTTCTTCTATAAGTCACTATAATATGAATGTGTTGTGGACTGATGAACAATAAATTTTCTCTGACCCAAATTATATTCAATTGATATCAATTTGGTCACCAACTCTTCTTCTCTTCTTCTTTATTCTTCTTCAGTGAAAACCCAACTGTCCTAAGATCACTTATTATTATTCTTACTGGAATAAAAATCATCTAATGTGATTATTAAATCAATTAATATCAAATCAACATAGCATCATCATAACAGGTATGGACTGAATAACTGAATAAATATTTTCCACTTGCTTATTCCTTTTTGACACATAATAATATGTAATAGTGTAGCAATGTCTTGATCTCTCTTTCTTGTTCACAAAGAACAGTGAGAGTGTAAACACATATTTCATGTATGCAATATTTCAACTTTGTGAACTATCCTATATTCTCTAAAAAGTCCCTTTCACCTCATGATGTAATTACTTCATGAACAACCTTTCCTTCTGAATATAATGTTTCCATTCGCAGACAACCTTTCCTTCTGCATACCGTTCTGACTTCATAGATTGCCTCTTCTACCGCAGAGTCTCTTCTCTTCTGCTTCCATGTACTACCTCTATTCCACATACTGTCTCTTCCACAGACTTTCTCTTCTTCTATAGAACATTGATGCCTCGTGGACCAACTATGCTATGAGGTCCCTCTTTGATCCACAAACTTCCTTCGTTTCGCAAACAGCCTTCACTCCATAGACTAACTCCCCTTTATAGAAATTTTTCTTTTGTGAGGTTCAGCGACCCGAAAAACTTCTTCCATGGAAAACTTCCTCCTTCATGTAATATTTACTCTAAAAACTACTTTCCTTTATAGAATTATTCTATGAGAACACTTATCCTCCACATAATTTTCCCACAAGAACACTTATCCTTCACAGAAATCTTCTACAAGAACTCTTTCGGACTTACATGAGCTATTATAGATATAAATACATTATCTAAAAAAATTATCTCTATGTTAATTATGGGATTATGGTTCTTTATATAGAAAAATAAATCCAACAAAAATTGATAGTTTAATTTTCCAAAAATTTCAATGTGGTACAGCCTTAACTTTGTGATGTGTTATGTGGTCCCTTTTCCTTTAAAGGCTACAATGCCACCAAAAACTTCTTCCTTATACTTTCTATGTGAACTATACCTATCTTAGAAATGATTCCCCATGATATCCAACCTCCTTCATGGAAAATACCCTCCACAAACGCTTCTCCATTGTGGTGGCCAACAACTTCTATAGACGAAAACCATTTGCGGCATCCAAAATCACCGCCTCTATTCCGAAAATGACATGCCTCACACATATCTACAATCATTATATGAACTATGAACCTCTCATGAACTATTTTTTTCTACACAATCCATGTAGCACACTTTGTGGTCTGCATAGCGCTGATGTGTAGAACTTATTCTTTTTCTAATTTTTCATCGTCATTCTACATACCCCTTATGCCATCTGTGAACTATGCTTCACAATCCGTGAAATCTTCTTCTCAGAGATCATTCCTTTACCAAAAAACAACATCCTTATTTTTAGGCCCAAAAATTTGGGAAATTCTAGGAAATGGAGAAACCTTAAAAATATTATTTGGAAACACTAACCATACTAATTTTCGATCGTCTTCTTTTATCACAAACCTTATCTATCGTGATTTATAACCTTTGATCGATCATCTTTAGAATTGTAATATTTTATAAGGAATGTATTGTAACTTCCAAGTCTTCCGATAACATATTTATTTCCAATAAAACTATAATACAATTGGAAGAACCTATACTCCCCCTTTTCCTTATAAGGATTGCATAACTAGTTCTCCAAACAACTTACGATATTTGTGAAATACAAACCAGCAAAGCATAATCATATTTTCCTAGGATATTTATTCGACCATGACATGAAATATAATATCATCTAATGAATATATAACTATTATATAAGAATCACCATGAAACTCAAAGTATTCAAATCATTCACGTGTTTCTTTGAATATTAAGACTTGAGAACGTCATCCAAGCTTCATTAACATTGGAACTACTTCATCATGTTGCCCGCAATGAGATCTTCTTATCTCATTGAACACCATAGAAAACAAATGATAATTAGTTGAAAAAAAAATACAATCCATACAAACAATGGGCTCTTCAATCTCCCCCTTTGTATTTATTAGAAACACATTTAAATTTCTTTATAAATGAATGTGTCAATATGTTAAACTATCATCTTCTCTCTCTCCTATACCTTCAAATCATTCATTTAAATTTATCTCCCCTTTATTGATAATAAATACTATGTTCATAGAGAAAATGGAATTAGTACATACTTAAGAAATGTTCCATGCATCATTTCACTCTATGTCTACTTGAGATATGCTCAGTGTAGAAAACAAGAGGATTTGACTTAGGCAACAAAGTTGTCTATTACCAACTGATCATGATACCTTAATAAATGAGAACTCATATAATTGTCTTAAAGGATTGTTCACTTTAATTCCAGGATGAAATTACTAAATGACAGATGAATATTTTTAAGAACAATAAACCAAAATCTCTTACACAAATTTCAACAAATAGACCAAAAACATTCATGTGAAATATGTAGGATTAGTGACCTTGGGGAACATCCATTCTTCTTATGTCACTAAATAATTCAATTTCTATACCTTTTCTAAAAAATATTTTATTGATAATTAATGATGAGAGATTTAAGTGAGACATAACTTTGACAATGACATGATATTAAATAAATCTCCATAATATTTAGATTTGATACTAATTGAAATAAGAATTTTGGTAGCTTCATTATTTGTCACCCCTTCAAGGAAGAAACTCCTCATCATCTTTATAATGGTGGATCTCATCAAGAATTAATATCAAAAAATTCCAGTATAGATAATACACCGGAATGGGTTTTTAACTTGGGACAATACATATTGGACATATTTTACAACTTCACCAAGGATGATCTTTTAAAACAATTGTTCTTCATAAAATCATGAAATACTATCAAAACAAGGTGGAATATTATTTATCCTAGCTATCCAAAATAGTAAATCACATTCCTCAACCTCATCATGGATCATCCTCCATCATATTAGTGTTTAAATATTAAATAAAGAATCATTCAAGGATGGTAACTTCTATATCTTTACTTGATAGTAGTTGTTATGTCTCAAGTTCAATCGGAAAGAACTTTCTTTACATTCAATTACTTGTATTATAAACAAAAATACAATTAAAAAAGATTTAATAGAATAAGTCGGATCTTCCATACTTCATTCATATGATCATAAATATTATGATGTTTTTCTCAACCATGTTTCTCCATTTGATCCAGTCTTCATGCTTATAAATCTGAACATCAATTTTGATTTTAGTTGAGGTAGCATGGATATCTTCAAATCCTCTCTTTCATTGTGTGGAGAACTTTTCTTCTTAACATCCTTCATGGAAGAAACATCATTACTCCTCTTTAGGACTACTTCTTGTTCTAGTAATAAGGTTAAAAACCCTTTTTGAATGTGACCCGATTTCTTTCATCTCTCACACATAACTTCTTTAACACAAGAGTTTCCTTTTGTTTGGAACCTCTCATTAAATTTTTGTTCATCATGATGAATATTTTAATTTCCTCTTACACTAGAATTATCTTGTGAATCATTAATTTTTCTCGTTATTTCTATTTATTTAGGCCAAATAACTAGCATGTCCTTAAGAACTGTGGCAGTAAGTTTTGATCTTCCACATAAGTTCTTCTAAGTGTCATCCCTCTTGGTAGTTCTTTTGGATGCACCACCTTTCAACTTCTTGGATTTAGAATCCAATGTATTCTCAATAATCTTACTTGAAAACATCTTGGGAGAATTCAATTTCATAATATTCTTATGATTGTTTCCAAGGGGTATTATTCATTTCTAGCTAGATTTTGTGATCTTATTTTATTATCAACATTGGGTACATGTTGAGGTGATCATGTACCAACCTTTTGACCAACTTCATTACATACATCACATATGTTATCAACCATTACAAATATTTTTGTAGTATACAGATTCTTCTGAACCAATGGATGTTTCTTATTCTTCTCTCTATTTCTCCACCTTGATATTGTATTGCTTTGTGATTTTATATTTTTAGGATTATACCAACAATTTAATGCACAATTTCAAGATCTGTTGTAGCACCAACATTGACCTAAAAATCTAGATTTCCATATATTTTATGTATCATATTATCGGGTCTTCTTCATGATTTGTTGTGCTTTCTATAGGGAACCAATAGAAACAATATTTTTCTTATCCACCCAAGTCATGGTGGTAGTCTTATTTTAATCTTTATTTATCTATACTTGTTCAACAAAAAAATTTACATCCTACATGGTTCATGGTAACATATTTAGAAACATTAGTACAAGGTGGTACCTGATTCTTCTCATCTACTTGTGATAGGTCCTTGAGTGAAGTCCTGATCTTCTTATCATATATTGGTGTTATTTTAACCATATATTCCTCCAATTAACATTGAGTACTAGTAGAAAATATCTCTTTCTTTTTTGAAGTATCAAAATGTGTATTCTCAAGATTTTCCAATGGAGCTTCCATTTCAAGACATTTCACATTGAAGATGATTTTATAATATTTAATCATAATCATCTTAATTTTACAAGTCTTCTTAACTCTTTTAACTTTATCTTCATGCAGATTAACATTGTTCTAAATCAATGAGTCATGTTCCTTGATCTTATTGGATGTTTATTCCAATTGTAAAACCTTGACATCAGTACTATATTTCAAATTTTCTTCAAGTAAATGGATATTTTATTCAAGAGTATCCTCGCCTCCATATTTTTACCAAACATATTTGTTCTATTTTGAGGAAATTATTTCAGGTTATTTTTTTTCCTTCAAATGTTCTAACCTAGTTGGAATGATTTAGATATTCAATAATTTTTTCTTACAGGCTCTTCTCCAAAATATCATCTTTTTCTTCCAATAAAGTGATCTCTTCCTACATACATTAAATGACTCCCAAAACAAGGGATTCCCTTTCTTCATGAATAACATGCAGAATTACTTTTTATCTATCATTTGATAATCCTTGATAATTTTTAGATTGATCATCATCACAACTTATGCTAGCATTTTCATCATGAGAAATGTTTTCAAATGTAATAACACATACCTTCTAATTATTAGAGGTTGGAAGGTTTTCCCATCTTCTTGGAGGAAAATTGATCCACCTTCTTATTACTTTGTAGGCCTGATATGTCTTCATTGTCAGCAAGGGATAGAGAAACAAATACTTCCACTTCTTTAGATAAGAGGGACTTCTTCAACTTTTTCTTATCATTATTTTTCCTTTTCATCATGGTCATGGTAGTTATATAATTACTCTCAGAGATAACTGAATCTTCACCAAAACTACACTTCATTATTAAGTCAATAAATAAAATCAAGTCTTCAAAATAGAATATATTCACTATATAGAATCTAACAGAGGTGAACCTTGGCTCTGATACCAATTGAGGGGACCAGTTTGGGATATTTCAAACACTAAGAGGGGGTGAATCTGTGTTGGGATAATTTTAATCCAATTAAAAAAATTATCCTTTAACTCTTTAAGCTATTTGGATCTCAATTATCTTATTCTCTTCTCCCTATTTCATGCAAGATATTTAAAGCAGTAAATATATCACACGATATTTTTACAAGGTTCACTACACAATAAGAGTAGCTAGTACTTAGCATGGTCTGGAAATAATCCTGACCGTAGAACCACTGGAAAAAAATCCTTTGTATGTGGTTACACTGAGTAGGATATACCCTTACACACATGTGGCACTTTGAAAACAATCCAATAGTGTGTGTTTTTCAGCACTTGGATAAATCTTTATACTGCCTCCCAAGACAGTCTATTTTACAGTAATTGGGTAGATATTTATACTACCTCCTAAGACAGTATTCTTCTTATTGATAAGGATTTGTAACACGATGAAATTATTCCACCTATTGAGACCTTTTGGATGTCACATTACATCTTTGTTCTTCTGTTGTTCACTTTTTATTTGATTAGCAGCATGCAATTAACTCTTTTTTACTTATTCACATCATAAAACATGATTGTTTCACTTACTTCTTCTTTAATAAGTATTAATAATATGAATGTGTTATAGACTGATGAAAACTGAATTTTTCTGACCCAAATTATATTAATTTGATATTAATTTGGTCACCAAAAGGGCTTCTCTTCTTCTTTCTTCTTTAGTGAAAAACCAACTTCACTAAGATCACTTATTCTTCTTCTTGTTGGAATCAAAAACATTCTATGTGATTATTAAAACAATGAATATCATCTCATCTTAGCATCATCACAGTGGTTATGTCCTGAATAACATAATATATATTGTCTACTCTCTTCATCCTTTCTAACACACAATAATATTGAATAGTTTAGTAGTGTCTTGATCTCTATTTCTTATTCACAAACAAAAATGAAGGTATAAGAACTTATTGAATTTATTCAATATTTATTCTTCACAAATGTTCCCTTATTATATAAAAAATACCTTTCACCATGTCATTAAAATTCTTCATGAACACCTTTTCCTTCCATGGACAATGTTTCCTTTCGTGAATAGACGTTCCGTCTGCATACCATTCCTACTTTGCAGATGGAATCTTCTTATGTAAGTTGTCTTCTATTCTAATTTTTCATACTTATTCTCTTACATGGGTTGTCTCTTCTTTATTGGACTATTGGTGCCTCATAGACCACTTACCCTATGCTCTCCCTCTTTGCTCAGTGAATTGCCTTTATTCTTCAGATAGACTTTACTCTGTAAACTAACTCTAATCCACGACCCTTTTTCTTTTATGAGATTCAACACCCAAAAAAATCCTCCCATAGACAACTTCTTCCTTCATGGAATATTTATTCCATAAACTAATTTCATTCAAAGAATTTTTCCACAAGAGTACTTATCCTTCATGTAATTCTTCCATGAGAACACTTATCCATCACAAAATTCATCCACGAGAACTCTTTCTAAGTTACTCGAATTCTTCCAAAAATGAAGTTGTTATCTAATAAAATTATATCTACCTTAATGATGGTATTAGGTTTATTTATATAGTCAAATAAATCTCATAAAAATATCTTATTAAATTTACCCAAAATTTCAATGTGGTACAGCCTTCACTGCATATTGTGTTATGTGGTCCATTTTCCTTTGTGCGTTATAGCGCCTGCAAACTTCTTCTGCATACTATCCCTACGAACTATCTTTAACACAAAATTGACTCACAGAGAACAAATTCCTCCTTCTTGGAAACTATCCTCTAAAAACTCTTTTCATTTGTAGTGGTCGATGACTTCTGCATATGGAAACCCTTTGCCGTAGCCAAAATCACTTCCTCCATTCCACAAACGATGTGCCTCTTACATGTCTTAGAGCCTTCCAAGAACTGAAAACCTCTTGCAAAATGTTTTTCCCAACACATTCGTCATAACACTACTATGTATAACTTCTTTCTTTGTCGATTTTGCATCGTCATTCTGCATATCTCTTATACTATCCAGGAACTATGCTTCGTGATCCATGAATTTTTCTTCTCTTAATTCCTTCTTTTTCCAAGAAACAAAATCCCAATTTTTAGTCACAAAAATTTTGTAAACACTAGGAAACAGTTCCATCTTAAAAATATGTTTTGTCAAAACCAACCATACTAATTTGTGGTCATCTTAGTTTATCACAAACCTTATCTAATATGATTTCTATCCTTTCATTGATCATAATTAGCATCATCAAATTTTCTAAGGAAAGTATTATAACTTCCTTATCTTCCACAAAACATCTTTCTTTCCAATCAAACCTTAATATGATTGGAAGCACCTATACTCCCCCTTTCCTATATAAGTCATACATCACAAGTTCCCCAAAGAACTTATGTTATTTTTGAAATAAAAATCAATAAATCATCAACATATTTTTCTCGTAGATTTATTCAACCACGACATGACATCCAATATCATCTAATAAATCCATAACTATTCTCCATGCATCACCTTAAAACTCAAAATATTAAAATCATTCACATGTTTCTTGGAACATCAAGACTTGAAAACTTCTTCCATGCTCTGTCGACTTTGTAACTTATTCATCATATTGACTATAATGAGATATTATTTTCTCATTGAAAACCATTAAAACCTAATGAAAATTAGTTTACAAAAAATAAAATCCATACACAAAGTGGACTCTTCACATCTCCCCAATAAAGCTTAAACTATAACAATGGATGACATCTTAGATAGAGAAAGATTTTGAAAGATCCATTGAAACTTTTCTTAAGGAAAATATACTTTATTTTTAATATCATTTTAATAAAACCATTTCAAAAACCATTTTATTATAAATAAATATTTACAATTTTATTTAAAACATTTCTTGGGGAAAATATTTTTTCCACTTTGAAAAACACTTTTTAAAACAAATATCATTTTGAAAACGTTTTTCTTTTAAAATAGATTTAAAAACTTATAAAGGATGTTTGAAAATATTTTGAAAACCTTTTTCATTGTAAATACCTTGAAAAATCATAATGAAATCTTGAAAATATTTTTGAAAACCTTTTCTTTGAAAATAATTTGAAAACATTAAAATAATAAGGCTTTAAATTATTTTGAAAATAATTTTCCATCGAAACATATAAAATAATTGTGAAAACATTTTTGGAAAGAATTTTCCTTAAAAATGTATAAAATAAGCTTGAAAATATTTGAATCACTTTTTAAACATAAAAATTTATTTTGAAAACCCTTTTTCTTTGAAAATAATTTTAAAACAAACAAAATTCCCAGATATTAGGAAAAACATTTAATTTAAAAGAATAACCTTGTAAATTTAAAAGGGAATGATCATGGAAATTATGTTCATGATGTAAGGTAAGTCTGTACATGCTGAACATTCCTTTTTCACCTTAAAAGTTTAGAAAAGTTACTTTATCGGAAAATGAAAAGATGATTAATTTTAAAACAATTTCTTTAAAAGGTAAAACATGGGTAAGAATGTTTTTTAGGAATAATAGTATAATATTAAAACATTTTTTGAAAAAAAAT
Source organism: Viscum album (assembly GCA_963277665.1). Taxonomy (NCBI): domain Eukaryota; kingdom Viridiplantae; phylum Streptophyta; class Magnoliopsida; order Santalales; family Viscaceae; genus Viscum; species Viscum album. Next base: position 57,405,550 of record OY728132.1, on the reverse strand, counting down.
TTAGAAATAAAGGTTTTGAAATAACACAAATTTTTGACTGAAGAGAAAAATAACATCTGGTTTTCATAAAAACATATTCTACCTTATTTTAAGTACCAAAGAGTTGAAAAATAAAACAATTACTTGGATATAACATGAATAAACATAGGGTAATAAAATTCATAATATTTCTTGAGATATGGTTCATAATATTTCATCAATGGAATTGTAATCATAAATAATCTATATAAATGATGAGATTATAGCTATAAATCGATATCACTTTGGTTACTTTGAATCATAATACAATAGAAAGAATAAAATTTCATGAATCTTAAAATATCATAAAAATAAGATTATTAATGATATTACATGTCTAATGTATTATATACACCTCATAGAAAAATATAGTTTCATAACATGGCATGTGTCTCAATAATGGAAAATTGAGACAAAATTACTTTACTGATTTGGTATATTTTGAAAAATAGACCCATGAAAGAAATATCATAAAATGGATATTTAAATACCCATAAAGTTAAGTATAATAAAAATATAATACATCCATGGGAAGTATAAGCACCACAAAAAATATATTAGTGGTGAATAAGGTAGGTATATCATAGAAATAAAAAGTGGGATTAAATTCCCTTACCTTATGCATTGAATATCATCGTACTCATACAAAAATCTTGTATAATAAATATAATTTTATTATAAATATATTAATGAATTGTAGTCTTATATCTAATACCATATATATAATTCCCTGGCCATAAACCTTACTTAATATTGAATTAAATGAATAATTCACATTGAGGATCTTTTCAGGTTTAGAGTTTTAGAGAATTAGATCATAAATCATGAATTACATTCCACATTTAAACAAAGTTGTTACAAAAAAGATAGTATTTGTTTTTTTCCCATCAATGAAAATATATTTAAAATAAAACATGGATTCTTTCTTGACACTTCCTTGACACTATCATCATAACATGCACATTTCCCTTGACCTGTGAAAAACATTTCAAAAATGTGGGATGAGCATAAAAAGCTCAGTAAGGGATATAAAAGTATGAAAAGAAAACATTAGTCCATGTATGAAATCATACTTTACTCATAAAACATAATAATTTTAACATGCCTCATCAAATCATGAATAAATCATAGAAATCATAAGGCATAAAGGTAACTTGAGGCATTCATAACATTCTTACGTAGGCAGTAACCCTCTTGGTTATGTTTGAAATACCCATCACAGTATATTCCCTAAATCTCTTTGGAGAAACCTTAATGTTTAACCCCTTTGCGTTACCCAATGAATTGGAGAGCTATATCGGGCTCACCCACCCTTAGTTTATCACAGAACCACCCGTCTTCATAATAATTCCCAAGAACCATAACATAATCGTATCACATAAAACATGCATAAAGGAAACATAACATTTCCACATTTCAATCACAAGATATCAATACAACACATTGATATAATATAAACATTATGAAAACCATTTTCAATACGAAAATAAAAGAAAAGTAAAACATGGTATTTATTTTCCATTTAAAAAAAGGTATGGCTTATAGAGGAAGCCGAATCTCAAATAATGGTCACAGCGGCGGAGAAGTTCTTGTCGCCGCGTACGTACGACAAAAACATTCCCTTTTTTCGTTTAGTAAAACGCTTCGTATAAAAATGATTCCTTTTCGATAAATGTAAAAGTCAAAGGATTTTATACACTATATAAAATAAGGTTGTGTATAAATCAAAATATTCCTCAATGAAAGGAGATTAAGACAAAGTCCCATACAAAGACGGTATCCTTGGAATAAGGATAAATCAATTACATAATTATGTGTGAAAAATGAATACACCAAATATAAGTGGATATTAAGTGTAAAAAATCAGAGGTTATTCACACGTATTCATAGAACTACATATTCAAGGAGTGAAAGTTTATCCCAAAGAATCAAAATTTGGTTTAGAAGATCCCTTGCAAAAATTCGACACCCTAACGGCGTCACTACAAAATTTAGAAAATGAGTTGATGAGAGATAAAAAGGGTATCTCATAACTTGGACATAAAATTTACATCAATAAGGATATATAATAACATATACCTACATAACAATATGTAAATAAAAAGACCCAACAAAATAAGTCTTTTAAAAATAGGAGGGTGAAAGGATCCCTTACCGACTTGGGTATCATTCAAAACATACAGCCCATGAAAGAAAGACAATAAAAAATTGATGTAAATACTCATAAATTAAAGTATATTACACAAAGAGTAGAATAATGGGTAGTATATATATACCACTCAACAGAAATGGTGGAAAATTTAGCATAAATCTCACGGGAATAAAAGTGAGATGAAAAATCCCTTACGAAAACTCGGCCGCCTAACGGCGCCACTTAAAACTTCCAAAAATGGATTGATGAGATCAAATAGGGTCTCTCATAATATTAACATAAAATTTACATCAAGAGTAATAAAAAGGAACATCCCCCAACATAACGAAGAGGAGCTTAAAAGAAGTGACATAAAGGAGAGTACTTAAAAAGAAAGAGAGAGGTTGGATCTCTTACGAAAATTCGGCAGCCTAACAGCGCCACTGAAAACTTCCAAAATTGATTGATGATAGAAAGTAGGTTCTCTCATCATATGAACATAAAAATTACAGTAAGATTAATATAAAATAACATCCCAATCATAAGAAATATGAGCTTAAAAGGAATGCCATAAAAGAGTGTACTTAAAAAAAAGAGGGGTAGGATCCCTTACCTCGTGTCCGACATGACTCGATCGTTCTTTAATCTCATGAATAATAAAATTTGGTCAATTTAAAATTTCATAAGGACCTTTTTAAAATATTATTACTCATTTCATATCACATATTATAATGTTATAATAATTGGTTAATAAAGTGAGTTCATATCAGACGTTTTTGTCGATGTTTGGTACTTGAGTAAAAAATGACCTTGTTGGAAAAGAATTTTCCATGTAGTTATAGGTACATCATATAAAGAATATTACTGATGTTTTAAATATCATATATATCCAGTATATATTCATTTTATACTATTCCATAGCATTTGTAGATAAAAAATTAAAAGCGTCGTTCATGGAGACGGTAGGCCGTACGTACGCATGAACGCTACTTTTATTTTTTGTCATATTAATGGAATTAAAACAAAATGAGATATATATATATATTATAATTCCATAATTATATCCATCATTTAGATGTAATATATTACATATATATCCATTATATATATGTACTTATAATAGTACATAACATTTGGAGATAAGAAATGAAATTTACCATTCATGGAGACGGTAAGCCGTACGTACGCATGAACACTACTTTCATTTCTTTTTTTTGTATTCAATTGTATGAAATAATAATGATATAAAGGTATATTATAATTACAGTAGGATATCATATGTAATAACATTAATTCCATCCTTTATACGTCCCACATATGGCATTAACGAATCAAATCACATTGAGGGGGCGGTAGTCCGCGCTTCCTAAAATAAAGAAATCGCGTTTACCCATAATGGAAACCATAAATGTATGACATAAATGAAAAATACATAAGCTTAAGGAAAAAATAAACATATTATATATCATATGTAAATATAGTGACATTTTAATGGACACCTTTGAATATGTTAAAAGAATATTGAACTATCATCGTTTCGTGAGGCAGTAATTCACCATCCACAGAAACAGTATGTTCTTTAACCATTAGACGGAGGTGTGTGAAATTGTAGCTATAATACATATTATAAAAACATCCTAGTATATTTAAGATACTGGGGTTTTTACAAAAAAAGGTAATAAAAAGAGTTTAGGGGTTTGGAGAAGCAAAATAAAACAAAAGAACACAAGGGAAGACATTACCTTTAAATCAGGTAACTCTCTTTGATTTGAGATCAAAGGCTTCCTTGGCAAGGCTTATTTCTAAAGTGAGGATTCAATGATGAATAGAGAGATGTGGATAGATGAAATGGTCAGGGGTTGGCTGAGCCAAAGGCTTGAGAGGTGTGTGTAAGGTGGTAGAGGTGGGGGCCTTTTATAAGAGGAGAGGAGGGGCACTCTTGGAAAGTTATAAAATATTACTTTATTATAAAATTATTTTCCGATTATAAAGGTACCAAAAGGATAAATTTCGTGTATAAGGTGATAAGGTTTCTAAATCCACCCATCCAATAGTTTGTTTATAAGTTTATGACTTAGATTTCACCCTATCTTCTAATTTTATTTAAATCGTTCATTTATAAGGTAATCACTGCATCATCACGGTGTCATAAATAAATTAATTTATTTAATGTCTAAAAATTATAAAAATAATATCATGATGTAGGAAATATTTTTATCTTTCTAATTAATATTTATAGTCAAAAATATGACTTCTATAACCCCATGTAAAAATTGTTTTAGTAAAACAACACATGTTTGTGACATTTTAATTTTAATTTTAAATAAAAAGGTATTAATGTCATTTTCCAACCAAAGTGGCTCCATGGGGTCCCCATGTTGACCCATGGATTGTCTTGGTCTTCCATGACTCATCCAATAAGGGTATAACATGTGTCAAGGTCATTTCATATTATTATAACATTATCTTTACCTTAAATTACACTAATTAGCTCTAACCGCGATTAAAAACTTAAGAGTTACTATTCACCAAAAAATTATTTTTATCCCATTGAACCACATTTTACATCATAATGACAACCATGTATGTCGGATTTTTGAAATTCAAACCCTAGAAGTTTTAAAGTTTCATTTAAACGAAAAAACAGTTTTTAAACTACCACTTAGTGGATTCACTATTCATTAAAAATTGGAGTTTTTCAGAAAAATACCAAAAATTCACCCTACGATAAATTTGATATTCCGAATTCAAAAATGATGTCTATTTTATAAAATTCAAAACATATAAGTTGCATTAATTATTTTAATAATTAATTCCCGCTGTCAAAACAAATATCGTGTTTTTAAGAAACAATATCTATTAAAAGATTGACACTAGTTTAAGTCCAATTTCAAAATGAAATTAATTCCAATGACCACTATTGGATTAAATGGTAAAAATATATTCTAATTTCACTTTAAAAACAATTCAAAAGATAATATAATCATATAAATAAATTAGATTAAAAGGAGTTTTTGAATTAAAATACAACATTTTTCACTATTCATTAAAAATGAACTTTATCGGAAAAATACCAAAAATTTAGACAAAGTAAATTTTGATATCCCGATTATAAAGAAGAATTTTATTTTGTCAAATATAACACATAAAATTGTCAAAAATCCGATTTAAAAGAGGTTCTCCATCAAAAGGCGTTTAATTGACCTTTTAAAGAATATTAGAATGTTTACGCTTAAAATTGGATTCATTCGCATTTTTAATTCTCTAACATTTATTGTAAAAAGTAAAAATATTTGAAAAACATATATAATCAGTTTGTTGTTAGTTCTGTTCATTCCCTCCATTACAACAGCTAGGTATTAACTACCATTTAAAATAATATTATTTCATTATTAGAGTGCAACGTAAGATTCCCAAGAAACTCGTTGTTGCGTATTGGGTACGTCATCGAGCATAGCGTCCCCTTTAAAGTAATATTAATATTTTATTCACAAATAATAAATGTGAAAATGTCATATTCTTTATTTACCTGGGGTGTTACATCCTTCCCCCATTTTGGGAATTGCGTCCTGGCAATTTTAAAATTGGGCTTGGAAACTTCCTTGAAAATCCCACATCGGAACAAGAGTCAGTAAAACAATCATTTTAAAATAAAGAAAGATAAGTACAAATGTCACCTGAGTTAACCCATACTAGGATTCCATGTAGGAAAACATGGATATGGAGGAAAAAACAAAGGTTCATGTTCTGAGGGATAGTGATAGTAAAGATGTCTAGGAGAAAGTTAACCATAAGAAAATCACAAACTTGTGATGGGTTAAACGGTATTTGATTCCCCAGTAGGAAAAGTTAATAGACAACATTTTTGTTTTAAGTTACTCTTCATTGAGTAATTTATTTTTTAGCTTAACTAAATCATAATGAAACATACTTACTTGTCACGTAGACTTTCAACTTTTACTAGATTCCTTAATCAAACTCATATTTTCTCCAAAAGACGAGTATTTAGGAAGACTTGTTCGCATTAAGAGTACTATAATAAGCTTCTTTAGAATCACCTAATCCAAAAAAGAGAACTATATATTTCCCATGTCTTTACACAAAAACCAAAACAAAAATTGTTAGTATGAGATCAGATAATCCACAAAATTATAATCCTTTATAAAAAGAAAATCTATTCTTAATCTCCAAAATTTGTCCAAAAAACCCAAAGTTCAATGAAGACCATTCGATAAACAATTGTCCATAAAATTCTTCAAAGTATACCAACTAAGATTGAAACCCAAATATATGAAGGATTTAATCGCATAGTCTTCCAAGGAACAAATTAACTTTTATCTCCAAATAACATCAGTTGCTCTTAAATTCTCATATTGAAAAGTAATTAACCTAATCACATATCCTCCATGATATGTTAATCATTTCCATAGATAACCCAAAATAAACTTACTCTTGATTCCTAAAATCATCTAACTAAAAATAATTAGTCAAACTAACCAGGGAATTCACGTAGTCCAGTGGTTGGTGATAAATACCAGTCGCACTTTGGTTGTGGGTTCGATTCCCGCAGCTTTGTCCGACGTGACGGGTTGTCACACAGTCTGTGTGTTGTCATTTTTTCAAAACTATATAATTCTTAAAACGTTCCCAAAAACGAGATAAAATCTTCAAAAATAATCATAACATATTTTAACTTCAAGTTTATCTCATGCCTTTCATTTTCTATCATAACATATAATAACCCATAATTACCTCAAAAGTAAGGATCATATAAAATCTAATGGTTACCTTTATAATTATTACCTGAACTTCCACATAGATTGGTCATCTCGTACATGATGCATTACAGAACATACCAAGGTTCAAGTGGTTGATAATAACTCCTTGATAGTTGGTTTAGAACAACCACAAGTTTCCTTATTGAATCCCCCATTTCATCCAGTCTCTTAATCAGAGAACCACCACAGTTTCCTTCAAACCTGTTGTCACTTTGGTGCCTTCTAGATCCATCCATTCACTAAAAACAGAAATGTTAGTGTGAGTATATCAACAAAACCATCATGTACTAATGAGGAAGATAAACACTAAGATATAATTACTCATTCACTTTATCTAAAACTAGGACTCTTTCTGAAATCCTAACCATTATGGTAATGTCACTTATGCTTAGAGAATACCCTAACCTCTAAAGTTATCTAAACCAACCTTTGATACCAACTATAAGGACCCGGCCTTAAACCTTACTTAATATTGAGTTAAATGAATAATTAACATTGAGGATCTTTTCAGGTTTAGTGTTTTAGAGAATTAGATCATAAATCATGAATTACATTCCACATTTAAACAAAGTGGTTACATAAAAGATAGTATTCTTTTTTTCCCATCAACGGAAACATATTTAAAATAAAACATGGATTCTTTCTTGACACTTCCTTGACACTATCATCATATCATGCACCTTCCCCTTGACCTGTGAAAAACATTTCAAAAACTGGGGAGAGCATAAAAAGCTCAGTAAGGGATATAAAAGTACGAAAAGAAAACATTATTCCATGTATGAAATCATACTTTACTCATAAAACATAAGAATTTTATCATACCTCATCAAATCATGAATAAATAATAGAAATCATAAGGCATAAAGGTAACTTGAGGCATTCATAACATTCTTACGTAGGGAGAAACCCTCTTGGTTATGTTTGTAATACCCATCACAGTATATTCCCTAAATCTCTTCAGAGAAAACTTAACATTGAACCCATTCGTGTTACCCAATGCATTGGAGAGCTATATCGGGCTCACCTGCCCTTAGTTTATCATGGAACCACCCGTCTTCATAACAAAGCCCAAGAACTATAACATAATCGTATCACATAAAACATGCATAAAGGAAACATAACATTTCCACATTTCAATCACAAGATATCAATACAACACATTGATATAATAAAAACATTATGAACACAATTGTCAATACCAAAATAAAAGAAAAGTAAAACATGGTATTTATTTTCCATTTAAAAAAAGGTATGGCTTGTAGAGGAAGCTGAATCTCAAATAATGGTCACGGCGGCGGAGAACTCGTTGTCACCGCATACGTATGACAAAAACATTCCCTTTTGTCCTTTAGTAAAATGCTTCGTATAAAAAATATTCCTTTTGGATAAATGTAAAAGTCAAAGGGGTTTATACACTGTATAAAAGAAGGTTGTCTATAAAACAAAATATGCCTCAATGAAAAGAGATTGAGACGAAGTCCCATACAAAGAAGGTATCCTTGGATTAAAAATAAATCAATTACATAATTATGTGTGACAAACGAATACACCAAATATAAGTGGATATTAAGTGTAAAATGATCATAGGTTATTCACACATATTCATAGAACGACATATTCAAGGAGTGCAAGTTTATCCCAAAAAAATCAAAATTCGGTTAAGAAGTTCCCTTGCAAAAATTCGACAGCCTAACGGCGTCACTTCAAAATTCAGAAAATGAGTTGATGAGAGATAAAAAGGGTATATCATCACTTGGACATAAAATTTACCTCAATAAGGATATATAAGAACATATCCCAACATAACAATATGTAAATAAAAAGACCCAACAAAAGAAGTCTTTTAAAAAGAGGAGGGTGAAAGGTTCCCTTACCGACTTGGGTATCTTTCGAAACATACAGCCCATGAAAGAAGGACAATACAACATTGATGTAAATACTCATAAATTAAAGTATATTACACAAATATTAGAATAATGGGAAGTATATATATACCACTCAATGGAAATTGTGGTAAATGTAGCATAAATATCACGGGAATAAAAGTGAGATGAAAAATCCCTTATGAAAACTCGGCAGCCTAATGGTGCCACTTAAAACATCCAAAAATGGATTGATGAGATCAAATAGGGTCTCTAATCATATTAACATAAAATTTAAATAAATAGGAATAAAAAAGAACATCCCCCAAAATAACAAAGAGGAGCTTAAATTAAGTGACATAAGGGAGAGTACTTAAAAAGAAAGAGAGAGGTTGGATCTCTTACGAAAATTCGGCAGCCTAACGGCGCCACTCAAAACATCCAAAATTGATTGATGAGAGAAAGTAGGTTCTCTCATCATATGAACATAAAACGTACAGTAAGAGTAATATAAAATAACATCTCAATCATAATAAATATGAGCTTAAAAGGAATGACATAAAAGAGTGTACTTAAAAAGAAAGAGAGGGGTAGTATCCCTTACCTCGTGTCCGACATGACTCGATCGTTCTTTAATATCCTGAATAATAAAATTTGGTCAATTTAAAATTTCATGATTACCTACTTTAAATATTATTATGCAGTTCATATCACATATTATAATGTTATAATGATTGTTTAATAAAGTGAGTTCATATCAGACGTTTTTGTCGATGTTCGGTACATGAGTAAAAATTGAACTTGTTGGAAAAGAATTTTCCATGTAGTTATAGGTACATCATATCCAGAATAGTATTTATGTTTTAAATATCATATATATACAGTATATATTCATTTTATACTATTCCATAGCATTTGGAGATAAAAAATTAAAATCATCGTTCATGGAGACAGTAGGCCATACGTACGCATGAACGCTACTTTCATTTTTTGTCATATTAATGGAATTAAAACAAAATGAGAGATATATTTATTATAATTCCAGAATGATATCCAACATTTATATGTAATATATTAAATATATATCCATTATATATATGTACTTATAATAGTACATAACATTTGGAGATAAGAAATGAAATGTACGGTTTATGGAGACGGTAAGTCGTACGTACGCATGAATGCTAGTTTCATTTCTTTTTTTTGTATTAGATGGAATTAAATAATAATGATATAAAGGTATATTATAATTCCAGTATGATATCATATGTAATACCATTAATTTCAACCTTTATATGTCCCACATATGGCATTAACGAATCAAATCACTTTGAGGGGGCGGTAGTCCACGCTTCCTAAAATGAAGATATCGCATTTACCCATAATGGAAACCATAAAGGTATGCCATAAATGAAAAATAAATAATCTTAAGGAAAACATAAACATATTATATATCATATATAAATATAGTGACATATTAATGGACACCTTTGAAGATGTTAAAAGAATATTGAACAATCATCATTTCGTGAGGCAGTAATTCCCCATCCACAGAAACAGTATGTTCTTTAACCATTAGACGGAGGTGTGTGAAAGTGTAGCTCGAATCCTTCTTATGACGACATCCTAGTATATTTAAGATACTGGTTTTGTTAAAAAAAATTAATAAAAAGAGTTTAGGGGTTTGGAGAAGCAAAATAAAACAAAAGAACAAAAGGGAAGACATTACCTTTAAATCGGGTAACTCTCTTTGATTTGAGCTCAAAGGCTTCCTTGGGAAGGATTCTGCCCAAAGTGAGTATTCAATGATGAAGAGAGGGATGTGTAGAGATGAAATTTGTAGGGGTTGGCCGATCCAAAGTCTTGAGAGGTGTGTGTAAGGTGGTAGAGGTGGGGGATTTTATAAGAGGAGAGGAGGGGCACTCTTGGAAAGTTATAAAATATTACTTTATTATAAAATGATTTTCGGATTTTAAAGGTACCAAAAGGATATATTTCGAGGATAAGATTATAAGGTTTCTAAATACACCCATAAAATAGGTTTTTGACAAGTTTAAGACTTATATTTCACCCCATAGTTTCATTTTATTTATATCATTCATTTATGTGGTAATCACTGCATCATCACGGTGTCATAAATAAATTAATTTCTTTAATGTCTAAAAATTATAAAAAAATTATCATGATTTAGGAAATAGTTTTATCTTTCTATGGAATATTTATAGTAAAACATATGACATATATAACCCCATGTAAAAATTATTTGAGTAAAACAACACATGTTTGTGACATTTTAATTTTAACTTTAAATAAAAAGGTATTAATGTCATTTTCCAACCAAAGTGGCTCCATGGGGTCCCCAAGTTGACCCATGGATTTTCTTGTTCGTTAATGACTCATCCAATAAGGGTAGAACATGTTTCAAGGTCATTTCATATTATTATAACATTATCTTTACATTATATTACACTAATTACCTCTAATCACGATTAAAAACTTAAGAGTTACTATTCACCAAAAAAATTATTCTAATCCCATTGAACCACATTTAACATCATAATTAAAACCATGTATGTCAGATTTTTGAAATTCAAACCAAAAAAGTGGTAATGTTTCATTTAAACGAAAAAATAGTTTTTAAACTACCACTTAGTGGTTTCACTATTCATCAAAATTGGAATTTTTCAGAAAAATACCAAAAATTCACCCTAAGATAAATTTGATATTCCGAATTCAAAAATGATGTATATTTTAGAAAATTCAAAACATATAAGTTGCATTAATTAATTTAATAATTAATTCCTGCTGTCAAAACAAATAGCGTGTTTTTAAGAAACAATATCTATTAAAAGATTGACACTAGTTTAAGTCCAATTTCAAGGTGAAATTAATTCCAATGACCAATATTGGATTAAATGGTAAAAATATATTCTAATTTCACTTTAAAATAAATTCAAAAGATAATCTAATCATATAAATAAATTAGATTAAAAGTAGGTTTTGAATTAAAATACAACATTTTTCACTATTCATTAAAAAAATGAACTTTATCGGAAAAATACCAAAAATTTAGACAAAGTAAATTTTGATGTCCCAATTCTAAAGAAGAATTTTATTTTGTCAAATATAACACATAGAATTTTCAAAAAGTGGATTTAAAAGATGTTCTCCATCAAAAGGTTGTTAATTGACCTTTTGAAAAATATTGGAATGTTTACGATTAAAATTGAATTCATTCGCGTTTTTAATCCTCTAACATTTATTTCAAAAAGTAAAAATATTTGACAAACATATATAATAATTTTGTTGTTAGTTCTGTTCATTCCTGCCATTACAACTGCTAGGAATTAACTACCATTTAAAATAATATTATTTTATTATTAGAGTGCAACCTAAGATTCCCAAGAAACTCGTTGTTGCGTATTGGGTACGCCATGGAGCATAGAGTCCCCTTTAAAGTAATATTAATATTTTATTCACAAATATGGATAAATGTGAAAATGTCATATTCTTTATTTACCTGGGGTGTTACAATATATGGTTTAATTATGTCTTTATATTACCCTCTTATTAATAATTCGAAGTTAAGGTTCCACTTCAGGTAGTATCTTCTTTGTTTTTCACATGTGTCTTAATTTGTTAGGTTTTTCGTCCTCATACTTATATCATGATTTCAAGAAAGTAAAATATGATATAAATTTCATGTATATTCAGTATATATATATTTATAATAATTTATTAATGATATATATATATATATAATGAAATACACCGTTCATGGAGACGTTAGGTCGTACGTACGCATGAACGCAGTTTTCATTTAATTATTATATTGAATGAAAGTAAGTAGATGAAATATATGTATATGTATATATATATTAATTTTAGTAGAATTATTATTTCTTATATATCATATAATTTTACTAAACCTGACCTTAATACATTCTATGTAGAGTGTGAATGAGTCATATCGCATTGAGCAGGAGGTAGTTCACACTTCCCCAAACAAAATTATCCTAGATACACAAAATTGATAACATAAAGGTATGTTATATATAATAATTAATGAAGAATGAATACATTATAAATATCACATATATCATAAATAAATTTTTTTTCCATCATAATTCACAACCATTAAAGGTGGTAATGGAAATATTATTAACATCGTTTCGTGAGGCTGTAGTTCACCATACACAAGAATGATAAGTTTGTTACCCATTAGATGGAGGTGCGTGTAAGTATAGGTAGAACTATTTTAATAAAAATATATAAGTATATTGAGAATACTGAGGCTATTATTTATTCATGAAATAATAATAATTGTGGTATTAGAGAAATAAAATAAAAGAAAGGAGCTTGAGGAAGGGTGTTACCTCTTTTTCGGAGAACTTCTTTTGGTTTTCACCAAAGGGCTTCCATGGTTGGATTTCTATTAAAATGGATGATTCAAGGAGGAGGTAAGGGATTTTAGGAAGTTAATTTGGTAGATCTCGGTCGAACATAACTGTCTTGAGAGGTGTAAAGAAGAGGGAGAGGTTGTGGGCTTTTATATGGGAGGGAGGGGACACACTTGGCCTTTTTGAAAAAAAGTTTGTTGTACCCATGTTTTTACCTAAGAAAAGTAATTAAAAACCAAAAAAACTAAATAAGATAATATTTATGGATATAATATTTCCATAAAATGGATTTTTGAATAGTTTTTAGTTCATTTGTTCCCTTAAGTTTAATCATTAGTCCCTTATTAAGCTTTATTTTACCATAATCACAGTAATTAATTTTAATTACTTTCACTAATATTTTTGGTCAAACATTAAGATGGTATTTTTATAAAAAATATATTATATAGATTACAACCTTTTATATATATTTTTATATTAAATTAAAAGAATTTGAAGAATTACGTTTAATGCTAATCTCACAGATGCGGTGAGAAAGTCAGTGTTTGAAGTGAGAATGTTCCAAAGTTCATTAAGATTTTATATCTAAATTAAACATAAACTGATTCCAATGACATAAATTGGATTAATAGATGTATAATTTTTATATTTTTACTTTAAAACCAACTTAAAATACAATTTTACTAAATAAATAAATTAGATGAAAAAGTTGTTTTGAATTAAAATTTGGTATTTTTCACTTTCCAACCAAAAATGAAGTTTCTCAAAAAAATCACAATAATTAACACTAAGATAATTTTTATATTATAAATTCAAAAATTATTTTTATTTGATCAAATTAAATTTCTAAAATTAATTTTTCTATTGTTCTTAGAAGGAATTAAAAACAATTCTTTTGAGAAAATAATATTTCTAAATGTATAAATACTTTACCAAAAAATTATATTTTTATCATCATTTTGTTTTATTTATATAAAACTATTATAAATAATATTTTTTAAAAAATTATTTATATTATTATTATTATTTTTACGGGATAAGTTATAACTATATCATTTAATTAATTTTAATAAAAAAATTGTAGAAATCTCAATTTTGTGTGTAACACAAGCCAAGTCAGTGTTGTGTATAAAGTAATCCAATTAGGTCTTGTATGTAGCACAAAATTATCTTGGGTTATTATATAATTAAATATTAACATGTTTTAGCATACCAAGTAAGAATAACTTGGTGCTTTCATATAACACATTCTATACTCAGTGTTTCTTGAAATTCAAAATCACAAAAAGATTAAATTAATTTGAAAAAAAATATTTCACAAAAACTTAGGGTGTTATAGTCTCCCTAGTTAATGAAACCTATTGATTTAAGGTATCAATATCAGCTATTATTCAGGAATTTGAAAATATATAAACTCTCCAATAGGTTTCTATGGTGTAGTATAGCTGTTAGAAATGGTGTCCAACTGGTGCACTGGATCAACATATGCTTTCCATGATAGGTTCACAAAGGCACGTGTTGTGATGGAATGTGTGTATGGAAACTATAATGCCTGGAATTTTCTATATTTACATTTTCTTGAATCTAATAATACTACTAAAACTCAACCTTATATATTTTAATGGGTTATGGACACTTTTCAACTTAAAATCAATAGTCTTCTTAGTAGAAAAGGCTCACTTTGTAAGAAGAAGGTAATTTGATGGCATTTTTAATTTCTCATTGAAGGTGTCTTCCATAACATAGCCCCTTCTAAATCCCATATGAGGCTTGTTTTTGTCTATAAATGAAGTACTTCACATAATGATAAAATGTCTCCTAAACTCAAGCAGTTATAGGTAACTTTCAAACCCCCTTGAAGACACCATTGATGCAGTCCGTAATGTTTGTGGTCATGTGTTCATACCTATTCCCCCCTTAATATTCCAATTTCCAATTTTATTTTTGGAATCCTCATCATATAGTCATAAAATTCTTGATTATCCTTGTAGATATCATTGAATTTTTTTTCCAAAACTTCATTAATTCGAATCATATTCTACCCAGAAGTGATCATATTTCACATAAATTATTTGTATATTTATGTTGAAATAGTAAAAAATAATAACGTAATTTCATACCGAGCCTCATGATTGAATTTTTCATAGGTTCATTACGGAATATTTTTCACATGATTCTAGAAATGTGTCTAAGGTAGTACTAATTATATGCATTTGGGGGTCTTCATGCATCAAGATCTTCATTGATTGCCTTATTGATTTCCAAATGATGATCAGATATCAAACAGACACCCCAAGTGCGGGTGAAATGGTTTTTGATACATACAAAAAACCAACTCCATGATTCATAGTTTTCCTTCTCTAGAATGGAAAATGAATGTGAAAGAGGTGAATGGTTTCTATCTTGGGTTTTCTTAATAAAAATACACCCTTGTATTCTCCATATAGAAATGTTCCATCAATCTATATGAACTGTTTACAGAAATGAAATGAGAAAATACCAGGGAGGAATGCCTAGAACAACCAATGAAATTGAACAAAATATAGATAAATTTGGTTATCTTAAGACCCATGTTTTTTCAAATAAAAATGGAATAAAACATGTTCTTTGGGTCTTACTATGGATATCAATTCTGTAAAAAACCTAATACGAGTCATCCAAATCACTATAGACCTTTACAACCGCCTTCTATTTCTCCATCCATGCCTTATTTAGGAAATAATATATCCAAAAAATTTCTTTATCTTCTCTTGAAAAAGGGATACAAAAATATATTGGTGGTTCGTAATCATATTTATTTCAATAGATGAAGCAAATTCGTCATCCAATGAAGTATGATCTTATGTTAGGTTTGGTTGAACGCAAGTATGAGTTGCCTCAATCTTTGAAATTCTCTAACCTCCAAATGTGAGGTTCTAAATGTGAGGTTCATTACAAACCTTAATTCAAAACATAATGTTACAAATGTTAGTATCATTCCAAACATTCATTATAAATATGAGGTTCCAAACATGAGAATGATTACCAACATGGGGTTCTGAAACATAATGTTCACCGGAAACATGGAGTTAAAGACCAACATATAGATCACTTACTTTGTAAAAAATATACTATTTATCCAAATGAATGACTGAGATTTTATATTCACTTAGAAAATTATTTATGTTAAAAGTGAGAGTAAGAATATAATTTTATAAGAATAAAATAAAGTAATTAAAAATCAAGAAAAATAAACAATATTAACAATGAGTAATTAAAAGTAAATAATATCATAAAGAATAAAAATAAAAATAATGGTAAGGTTTTATTAATTATAAAAGATATAAATGATATGAATTTTAGTAATTAATAAAATATAAATAAAGTGGAAGGGATCCACTTGAAATGTTTTAGTGGCCAGGGATACAAATACCGATTGAGGAGTTTGTGTCTTGGTGTATGGTTTCTCAGTAGGTTAAATCCAAGAATCATGTTATTGTCTATTTTATACAAAAATTAGAGGTTCTTTAGTGGAATTGAGAGAACATTTTGATAAATTTCAATGCGTTTTCCCTTGGGATTCATGTGGATTTGATTTCATCTAGGTAATTGTGGATAAGTTGATAAAATCAGCTCATTTCCTTGATATGTGGATTCCAAATGAAATATATAATTTAGTGAGATTTTTTGTGGAAGATATTTTAAAAATTCATAGGGTTCTAAGGATTTTACTCTTTAATTGAGATCCTTGATTTTCCTTGATGGTATGGTATATTTTTTAGCATAATTTGGTCTCTCAATTTTTCTTTAACAGTATTTTTATTCCTTAGATGGATGTTCAGATAGATTGGATAGTTTAGTTATTAGAGGAATAGTTTTTAACATGTGTTCTTGATTTTGGATCATCATGATAAAATAATTTTCATTTGTTTCTGTTTTTATATAAAAATACTTATAAATAGTCTATTGGTAAGGCTCTATTTGAGGCATCATGTTGGGAGCCTTGAAAATATCAATTTTTTTAGATTTGGGTTGGAGAGTTAACCATTCTTGGACCATATTTGATGTAGTTTCTGATAGATAAAGTTCAATTGATTCATGAGTAGATTAAATCTTCTAATAATAATCATAATTTATATGTTTTTTGATGTGGGATACTTTTAGAGTTCTAGGAAATTTTTCATGTGTTATTGAAGGTTTCTAATCACTTTGGGTAGTGTAAGATTAGTTGAATAAGTAATATTTTCCCTATTTTATCACGCCTTTTGAGTTATTAGATCATTTTGGTAAGCTGGTGTATTAGTTATCTCTCCCTAAATAAATTGGTTTGATCCATGATGTTTTTATGTGTCATAGCTTCATATATATCTCTATGATGACTTAGATGTTATTAAATTGGGTGATTTTGATGTTGATGAGATGTGAAGTTCATTTAGCATCTTTTTAGATTGAAGAATATGGGGAGAAGGTGTTTATTGGGCATTTCATTCCCTTAATTAATGATTATAGAGGCATAATGGTGTAGAGGAGTTCACCCGGGAGAGTGAGTCATTGAATAATACTCATTATCCTTAGCTGTTTAGATGATTTAATTTTTTTTGGATGTTGAATTTGATTTTATATCGATATGAACCTATTCTAAATATTTTTTATTGTGTTAGTGATTATATAATGGTGTTATTATTTTCGAGATTTATCTCATTGGGTGTTCATTTTAAGAAATTTTCTATTTTTTTCTAGGATGGTTTTTATTCTTAAATATGATAATTGTTTGATAGGTACAAAATATAGAGGCCTAAAAAGCTCATGCTCGTCTACTTTGTGGTTTTGGGTTATTAGAGGTGTTATATATGAGTTAATAGGAGTAATATAGAAGGAGATTGATTTTTTGATGAAATTTTCTAATGATATAAAAAATAACATAGTGACCCCCCATAGTCATGTCATGATTTATGAGAATATAGAGTTTTAGATAAAATATTTTCCATGGACTAGTTGTTACACTATGTTTTAGGAGATTATGGTGTGGATTTATAATTGAACCATGAAGGCCTTATCCATTAAATTTTAGTGTTTCTCTATTTTGGATAGTTGCATAGTGATAATCTTCATTGTTATATGGTTTTAGTTTAGAGGTTTTAAAGATTAGAAAAGTAATATTATGGTTGTATAAGGATTTTTGGACTTTCATTTATTTCGTCATAATGGGATCATTAAAACATGATTATCCTTCTTTGTATTAATTTTTAAAGGTTATTAACTTTGATATTTCAGGGATATTTCATCCTGGTTTTTGAAGTTGGCCACGATTATGCCTTGATAAGGGTTTTCACACCATGATTTTCTTCACCTGGATTTTAATTATAAATTTGGGTGGCTTCTCTAGTTCCCTACATTTTATTTGTATTTATCCAAACCATAGGAATATTATTACTCATATTTGGTTATGTTTTATCATCCCTTGGTGGATATTAGGTTTTATCTTCATGTGATAAAATTCCATATGATTCAAGGTGATTTTCTAATATTTTTTTATCATTATTCCTTAACTTTTATCTTCCAAAAGTATATATACGAGGTGGCGGTTTAGTTGTTATAATATTTATTTAAGGAGTTTATGGGGGTAATATGTCATTAATTTTTTAAGGTTCTTATGAATTCATCAGTTTTTGGTCATCAGTTCTCTTCTCACTCTAGTGCATGCCGGTTAAAGTTTTTTTAAGGTAGTGGATTCAAAATCTATCCTATTTATTTACTGTGTAATTATGGAGTTATCATGATTTGGTTGTATTTGGATAAAGTGGATATATTTAACTAATAAATATAATATTATAAACTTTAATTAAATGTAAGGTTATTAATAAAATCATTCAAACATTATTATTCTCGTTGATTCCCTTTTTTGGGAATGTTATTTATTATTAGATTATAATGAAAGTGTGTTGTTGTGAATTAAATTATTGAATATTGGTTTATAGAATAATATTTTAAATTACTTAAACAATTTAAATATGTCAATATGATAAAGATAATGAATCTTAGAAATTTTGTTAATCATTAAATTATTATCACTTACTTGGTGTGTGGTCAAGCCATTGATGTGTAGATGGGGAGAATAGGAATATTATTTTAGATATGGAATATTTTTTATTATGTTGTTTCTATGATAGTGGGTGGATGTTATTATATTTATATTATTTTACAATATTTTGTGGTATTTTTTGTGGCCTTATTGTGGTCAGATTGATATGGTTGCGGATGAGACAATTGTTTTGCAATTTTTAGTGTTAGTATGGCATAGAGGGCATGATGTTGCTATGTGTGGTAGTTTCCTAAGAATATAAAATGATGATAAAATAAATGATATAAATGGTAGGATATAAATAATAAATTAAGTGATGGATAACTTATATGGGTTAATAATAATATAAAATTTAATGTTAAAGAGGTTATGTGAAGTTGTGATAGTTATAAATAAGTGTGGTTAATAAATATAATGAATTGGTAATTTAATTAACATGGGAATTAGTGGTTGAATATGATTAGAAATAAGTTATATATATGTGTTGTTATTTATTAATTTTACTGGAGTTCATGTTGTTGTGTCTAGATGTCGTAGATGGTGTTGATGTATAGTGGTGATGGTGTGGTGATGTGGGTTGTGGATGAATTGATATTGTAACAGGGACTTAACCCTGAGGTTGGACTAGTATGATATTATCTATTTATTGTATTTTACTATTTTTTTTGGAACCACCACCAAAGTATATTAACATGATTTATTCACATATTATGTGTTAAGTTTATGGTTTACCCCTGGCATATAAGATACAGGTGATACAGATGGTTAACTATTCCCTATTCCCCTCTCTCTCTCCTAGAAATAGAATTGGTTATGATAGTCGAAGGTTATGGTATATAGTAATGTGGTGGTGATGGTGATGTGGAAATAATATGTGGTAATATGATGATATCATTTTATCTGGAAATAGTATGTTGTATGTTGTTGTGGAACATTGTTGTGGATATGACTTCGTTATGTAGTATGTGGTTATATAGATATGAAAGGGATTGGAGTTCCGAGACATATGTTGTTGTAGTGATGGAAAATATTTTAGTGTGGACATGGGCATAGCATACCTTATGATAGATATGAACTGAAACTTTTGAATCATATTGCATAATTCATGTTTATCAAAAACAACTCTTTTTATATGATAAATATCATAGATAATTATATGGCGAATAATTTTAAGGCGTGTAATGTCAATATCATTTCATATGAAGTGTATGTGGTTTTCAATATGTGATATCAAGTTCATGGGATATAGCCTTATCTCTTGAACGATATTTCTTCGGTCATGAATCTTTTGGATGATTAATTTTTTACATACAAAATATGTTATGATCATTGTAATTTTGAATAATCATAATACTCAAAATGGGTAAATGTTATGAGTAAAATGATATAATTACCAAATGTTGGAAACCAATGATTGACTTAATTAATATAATAAAATAGATTTATATAAAGGATATAATCCTACCTATTTGGTGTGTGGTTCACTATTAAGAAAATTCAATACCCTTTTTCCCTATTATCCATTTTTCTCTAAGTATAACATTCTAGCAAACTGTTAAAAGAACAAGGGGTCCTCACATAAATATGTGGATTCTAGTGTTTGGTGTACTGCCTATAGAGGTAGATTCCTATGTATTTTTTTCACAGTGACCTTGTTCAAGCATAATCCATAGAGATTGTTCCCAATGGACTTGAGGTACACATATTTTTGTAAGTTATTCATTTTTCATGTTGATTCTATGCTAAGAGATCTATAATTTTAATGGGTTTATTTTACTATTTTGATTATGTAATGATAAAACAAAAACACATTAGTGGTATCAAATCCACCTTCATCATGGAATTGAAATGTTTTTATACTATTTTTATGGATTAAATATATATCATAAGATGTTATTAAAAATATTGTAAGGTGCAATATTTTGTGGCTAAGTGATATTAAATGGATTGATATGCCATTATTTATAATATGGGATATTATAAGGTACTAATTGTTTTTTTATTATTGTAGGGTACATCTAGAAAAATCATAATATTTAATTCATGAAAAAACATGATTTTAAAATACATCATAAACTACGATATGCATTGTAATAGGTAATGCTTGATTTCAAAAAATAGTGTCTTATATTGTAAAGGTGATGTTGGTGATATCATCAATTATGAATGAGTTCAAACAATGAAGCATGCTATACGATAATATATATCATAAAATACAAAAATCCAATAGTGAAAACTCTTATCATATACAACAATTAGATCATGTAAAATGATTGGTGGTATCTATCATGAAATACGGTATAAGCGAGAATGATAAATTTTATTATTTTATATGAAAATTATCATTGTTTATATTTTTTTATAAAATATAGATGTTATTCAATGTAAATGGAATAACTTTTTACAAAATAGAATATAAAATGTTTGTATTTATGTCTCGTGATTGAAAAAAATAAACTGTGCATTTATTTATTTTATTCTTATTTTAATATTCATATATATATATATTATGATGTGAATATTATAGATTATTTAATTTGTATGTTAAATTTATTCTTATAAAATTATCCTAGCATGAATTACATTATAGGTACAAAAACATATGATCAAGTTATCCTCTACCTTGAATTCGGTTTGTTATGAAATTATAAGCACTAATTTAGAGGTTGAGTATAGTTTATACATATTAGGTGTTAACATTATGATGAAATTGAGATATCACTTTAGTAAAGAAACATAGGTAGAGGAACTTTAGCTTAAAATTCTAAATTTCTCAGGGGTTTATACCTTGCCTAGAAAATTATAGGATGACTATATATCGCCCTATGTTATCTCTTTTGGCGATTTTTTGTTTCATATAATTATAAGACTGTACATAAAATAGTTTCATGTAACTTATGCATGATATTCCTTTATATATATGTGAATCTATTTGGATTATATATTTGGGTTAGTAACACAAATTTTATTTTTTGTAAAAGGTCATGCATTAATATAGTATAAACATATTAATTTTATGGAAGGGATAGGGATTCCAAAACAAAATCATTGTAAATATGGATGAATATAAGAGTAAAACATGAGATAATAAGGATTTCATGTGATGTGATGGTCAAGTATTTAATATATATATATGATGTATATGAAATCGAGAGAATTAGAAAACCCCTTAAATACCAAGGTAGTGATTCTTTTGATAGAAAACATGTGTCAGGACTTTGATCATAAAAACAGGGGGTCATGTTAAAGATAAGTTCACATGAACTATATTACATTAGAAATGTTGGGTGTAGGAAACCCTTGTAAAAATTTGTTCCCAAATATAACTATGAGCTCTAGGATACACTAGGTTGTGAAATCCAAATAAGAATAGGATATCATATGAATAGTGTTGATTGATTTCATGTGGTTAATTAAGGTACAGATTTATCTACCCAAATATTAAAGATTTAAAAGTGATATTATGGGAATTATGTCCTACCTAAATAGATAAAAATAGGAGAAACACAAATGAGATTGAAACATAGTGAAATATAGATCATGTCCCACTAAAGGTAATTATTTGTGAGGTTATCATTCAAATTTCTAAGTAATCAGTTGTGTAGCATTGATAAGGGGTTTTAATTAGTGTTACATTATTTTAAAAATTATCTATTATTATAAATTAACCATGGTGATGTGTTAAGAATAGAATCCAATAAAGTAAAAACTTCCTAACCCATATGCCTAAAGTAAAGAATGAGAAATAGATCACACATTATTATTACAAGGTTAACCCCTAAGGTGGGTGACTATGTACTTACTATGTCTTGCTTGAATATGAGAAATATATTTTATCACAAATATATAAAGTGATTACAATAGTTATCTCCCAAAAACATAGCCTCTTGTCTATTATTTATACTATCTCCCTCTAGTTTACAATAAGAAATTGAACATGGACCAAGAAGATCACCAGAAAACTCCAAGTTGTATTAGCATCAATAAAAGGGATTCTTAAAGAATTTGGAATATTAAATAATATCTAGGATACCATTTCAATAATGTCTTATCATATAGAATATTCAGAAGGATATAGTAGATCACTAGTATTGAACTGAATCTCAATTTGTTCTTTCTTGGATAATTTTCAATTGGTATTTCTAATATGTTCATCACCAAAACTCATCTCATCCTTCTCCTTTTATATTGTTCATATCAATCATGAATTAATCAATAATTAAAAATAATTGAATTTCTTAAAAATTAGGTGTTTAAAGATAATAGAATATTCTCTCAACTGATTTTTTCAAGATGATTCTTATGATATTACCCCTTTAACTGATCACATTGATCAACTGATTTTTTCAAGATGATTCTTATGATATTACCCCTTTAACTGATCACATTGATTTTTTACCATGACCATAAACAACTTTTAATTCTCAAATGATAATGTGGGTTTAATCCCCATGATCCTCAACTAAATCCCCGCAAATACCTATATTTTATCATTTACACTAGTCAAGAGAATATTCCAATAATTTAACCATATTTTATATCAATTAATTATGTTCAAATATTTTTATTTGAAATGAAAAAATAATTAGGCAGTGTTATTTCTCAATTAATACTCATTCGGTTCACCTTAAGACATGAATTAATATTATCTTCTTCTTTCTTAGTATTCATGACTATGGTGTGGCCATATTATCTACATAATATCCTTATTCATCAAATAATCTGAGATATAATCATAGATATAATCACTCGACATTGTGATATTTATTACTTTAATATTAGTAAAGAATAATCAATGTTAATTGTCCATTTGAATACTTCAACCAGTAATCTAACATTTTTGTTAATAGATAAATCATATATATTATCATAAATATATTATGTATGTGTTGGAAGTTCCAAAAAACCTTATATATCTTAAAAAATATATATTTTATATTCTCTAAGGTATTTTTTTATTCTTGAATAAATATTACATATGTTTCCTGATATCTTCTATGTCAATCAAAATACCTTAAATGTAAAAGTTCATTTGATATTTTTCTAACTTTCACTCTATAATATCTTAAATTCCACTTGTAAAATATTATCTATTAAAATGAAAATATTTTGTATACTCCAAATATATTACATATCTAGTGTTATATTTTGTTTACTAAACTTCTTCATAAACTTCAACATATATTTTCATATGCACTAGAATATATTATATATCAGCAATAAAGTATTTTATACATTATATAAGATGTTATGTATCAGTGTGTGATTCTCTTATTACCTTACATATAATTCAAATAATGTTATATATCCTAGTGCTCTGGTCATTTTCTAAATTCTACAAAAAAACCCTATAATCTAAAATTCATCTCCAAGAATTTCAACTCAACTCTAAACAACCTTAGAAACTCAAATTCAACTCTAATCACTTTAAATACATTTTTAACAGCTCAAAAACATTCATAATAAATTACATTGATCTTCACTCAAAGTTAGAAAAAAATAAAACACTACCTAAAATATTATATGCGTTTTTAAATATTTCTATTTGGATTTGTTGTCAATTCCAATGGCTGACACTTAATTTCATCAATTCAGGGACCTTCATAAAAATAAATTTCTTGATACCACACTACTAGATAAATTAATTTTTTTGAGAGAATTCCATCTCTTAGTGGTAAGAAATGTTTGAATTGTGTTTTTGATTCACTCCCCCTTAATCAACTCACCCATTTCTCCTCCTTTTTCGAATAAACCCATCTATGCATTCAAAATAAGGTGGAGATATTTGTTTATATATATATACCTTTGAAAAAATACAAATGAATGTGGGTCATGGTAAAAATTCCTCATGTAAGAGGGAATAGCTGAACATGCATATTCATCCTCAAGCCTTCAAATCTATCCTTTGGTAAGGCCTTGGTAAAAATATATTATATTTTTTCTCTTGTAGTAATATGTTTCTATCTCACTTCACTATTTGAATCCTTCTATTTAATAAAATGATATATAATTTCAATTTTTTTAGATCTATAGTTCTACATTGGAGTCATGGAAAGATTGATTACACTTTTACTATCTTGTGAAACTCAATGTAGTCTTCATTCTCAGCTTCAAGTCTTTCTGCTTCTCTTTCATCCAAATCATCATTTTGTATACATGTGTATCGACCACATACTCAAAAAAATAGCACATAAATTCACAAAAAATATTATTTTAATTCCATATCACACAAATTTTTCACACAAAGAATATATCATGAGATGTTGATTTCTATTCATCAAAATCTTCAGCTCAATCGGTATTAGTGTACCCAACAAAGTTCAGGTGATCACATATCCTATACATCATCCCATAGTTAATGGTCACTTTGATATATTCACTACGGGAAAAATCACTATTTCGGACAGGTTATTTGCGACGGGAAGAAATCTCGTCACAAATAACCCGTCCAGGAAGCTATTTGCGACGGGAAAATTTGACCGTCGCAAATAATTGGTTATTTGCGACGGGATTTCGTCTCCCGTCGCAAATAGTTTGGCGCGAGTTGTGTGCCTAACCGCCTGAATATTATTTGTGACGGGGAGATGCCTCGCGTCGCAAATAGTTTGGCGTGGCTAGCGCGCCAAACTGCGCAGGGGTAGTTGCGACGGGACCCGTCGCAAATACCCGGCGGCGGTTAACAACTTTTTGCGACGGGATGTCGTCCCGTCGTAAACAGAATGTCATCATGAACTATTTGCGACGGGACCCGTCGCAAATAACCTTTTAACCACCGACTATAATTAATGTGGGTGAGGGTATTTGCGACGGGCACCGTCACAAATAGTACAAGTTGCGATGGTTACCCCATTGCTAATAATCATGTCGCAACTAATCTAACCTATATATACCCACATCTGTTTTTTCCCAAATCATTCAGATCTAGCTCTCTCTCTTTCTCTTCATTCTTCAGTTTCAATGAAAAATTTTCTTTTAGTAGAAATTTTTTATACGACAATAATCGAAGGGCGTCAATATCTTCAAAATATCAATGTTTAAGGTATTTATAATTTTTTTAATGTTAATTTTAATTGTTGTTTATTAGTTGTAATTTAATTAGATTTCAATTGATTTTTATTTATATTTATTTTCACTACGAAATTTATATTGTTAGTTATAATTATAAATAATTAGTCATAATTAATATTAATTAGATATAATTAGATATAATTTGGAATAAATAGATATAATTTGAAATAAATATATATAATTAGCAATAAATAGATATAATTAGCAATAAGTAGATATAATTAGCAATAAGTAGATATAATTAGCAATAAGTAGATATAATTAGCAATAAGTTGATATAATTAGGATTAAATAGATATAATTAGTAAAAAATGGATATAATTTGATATAATTAGTAATAATTCGTAATAATTCGTAATAATTAGTAATAATTGGTAATAATTAGTAATAAATAGATATAATTAGCTATAATTAGCTATAATTAGATATAATTAGCTATAATTAGAAATAATTAGATATAATTAGCTATAATTAGATATAATTAGCTATAATTATATATAATTAGCTATAATTAGATATAAATAGCTATAATTAGATATAATTAGCTATAATTAGATATAATTAGATATAATTAGATATAATTAGATATAATTAGCTATAATTAGATATAATTAGATATAATTAGATATAATTAGATATAATTAGATATAATTAGCTAAAATTAGATATAAGTATATATAATTAGATATAATTAGCAATAAATAGCTATAATTAGTATTAAATAGCTATAATTAGTAATAAATAGCTATAATTAGTAATAAATAGCTATAATTAGTAATAATTACATATAATTAGTAAAAATTAGCTACAATTGGTAATAATTAGTAATAATTAGATATAATTAGTAATAATTAGTCATAAATAGATATAATTAGTAATAATTAGTAATAACAAGATATAATTAGTAATAATTAATAATAAATAGATATAATTAGTAATAATTGGTAATAAATAGATATAATAACTATAAATAGATATAATTAGCTATAATTAGTAATAATTAGCTATAATTAGTAATAATTAGCTGTAATTAGTAGTAATTAGCTATAATTAGTAATAATTAGCTTTAATTAGTAATAATTAACTATAATTAGTAATAATTAGCTATAATTAGTAATAATTAGTAATAAATAGATATAATTAGGAATAATTAGAAATAATTATTAATAATTAGAAATAATTAGTATTAATTAGCAATAATTAGTAATAATTAGAAATAATTAGCAATAATTAGCAATAATTAGCAATAATTAGAAATAATTAGCAATAAATAGCAATAAGTAGTAATAATTAGCAATAACTAGTAATAATTAGCAATAACTAGATATAATAAGCAATAAATAAATATAATTAGCAATAAATAGATATAATTAGCAATAACTAGATATAATTAGCAATAACTAGATATAATTAGCACTAACTAGATATAAATAGAAATAAATAGATATAATTAGAAATAAATAGATATAATTAGCAATAATTAGTAATAAATAGATATAATTAATAATAAATAGATATAATTAGTAATAAATAGATATAATTAGCAATAATTAGATATAATTAGGAATAATTGGATATAATTAGGAATAATTAGATATAATTAGGAATAATTAGCTATAATTAGGAATAATTAGATATAATTAGGAATAATTAGTTATAGTTAGGTATAATTAGCTATAATTAGCTATAATTAGCTATAATTACTAATTAATAATAATTAGGAATAATTAGGAATAATTAATAACAATTAGGAATAATTAGGAATAATTAGGAATAAATAGGAATAATTAGGAATAATTAAGAATAATTAGGAATAATTAGGAATAATTAGTAATAATTAGGAATAATTAGTAATAATTAGTAATAATTAGTAATAATCAGTAATAAATAGTAATAAATGGTAATAATTAGTAATAATTAGTAATAATTAGTAATAATTAGTAATAATTAGTAATAAATAGTAATAATTAGTAATAAATAGTAATAAATAGTAATAATGAGTAACATATAATAATAACCAATAATAACGAGTTATATCTAGTAATAATGAGTAATAACCAGTAATAACTGGTTATAACTAGTAATAACGAGTAATAATGAGTAATAACCAGTAATAAACAGTAATAATAGGAATAACTAGCAATAACTAGCAATAACTAGCAATAACTAGTAATAAAAAGCAATAACTGAGAACAAAAAAATTATATTATCAATACTTATGAAAAAACAATATTAATATTATTAAAATAATAAAAAATTTATAAAATATTAAAATTATCAATATTCGCAACAGGATTTGCTCTATTCTTAACATGTTCAAATCTTAAAGGGTCACCGATTGTCAGGTCATGCGCAATAAAAAGTTTGTGTCAGTCATGTCCAATGTAAACTCTATAATTTTCCTTTCATGGTTGATCACCTCGCAAGTAGTGTTGCAATAGGACAAACCAATTCATTCCCTTCTTATCTTTAAGAATTATCTCACATGAACCTTTACATAGACCATTCTTCCTTGAAAATTTAAGGGAAATATAATGATATCCCCTCAAATTTTTAAGGAAGAATGATCTATGTAAAGTGTCATGTGGGATGATTCTTAGAGATGAGAACGTCATTACTTTGGTCGTCCTATTGCAACAATACTTGCAAGGTGATCAACCATGCAAGTACAATTATGGAGTTTACATTGGACATGACTGACACAAACTTTTTATTGCGCATGACTTGACAATTGAAGACCCTTTGAGATTTGAACATGTTAAGAATAAAGCAATGTCTGTTGCGAATATTGATAATTCTAATATTTTATAAAATTTTTATTATTTTAATAATATTAATATTTTTTTCGTAAATATTGATAATATTATTTTTTATTACTAATAATTAGTAAACGAAATCTGCTTGGATAATGAATGAAGAATTTGTAATCTTCTCCACAACAATGTTTACCAAATTTCCTTTTATTATTCAACTATTTTTCATTTTTTTATGTATTGCTAAGTATTTTTAAATTAGTAATAAATAATAATAATTAGTAATAATTAGTAATATATTGTAATAATTAGTAATAAATTGTAATAATTAGTAATAATTAGTAATAATTAGTACTAATTAGTAACAATTAGTAACAATTAGTAATATTTAGTAATAATTTGTAATAATTAGCAATAATTAAGAATAATTAGCAAGATTTGCAATAATAAGTGTGAGAAAGATTCAATTAAATGACTTGTCAGACAAAAGAGTAGCCATCAATCCACTGGAAATTGTGTCGCCATTAAGAATAATTAGCAAAAACAGTGATGATTTTATATTTTATGTAGAAAAATATGGAACAAGGAAGTCGACATCAGTCATTATTAGATGATCGAGCTTGGATAAATCAGTGCAGAAATCCAAATGGTTATGGTTAAAATCTTGTA
This sequence comes from Viscum album, assembly GCA_963277665.1. Lineage (NCBI taxonomy): Eukaryota > Viridiplantae > Streptophyta > Magnoliopsida > Santalales > Viscaceae > Viscum > Viscum album. The sequence continues at coordinate 57,375,810 of OY728132.1, read as the reverse complement.
TATATTGAGGGTGTTGAAGCTTTCTTAGCATTTGCATCATCAAAACCAGAATATGTTTCAGAAGGCGCAATTATGTTTTCTTGAAAAAAAATGTGCTCTGAGAACGTTTAACACATTTGACAAGGTTGGGGGACATATCTTGTGGTTTGGTTTTCAACCAGATTATGTTTTTTGGTATCAACATGGTGAACATAGTTCTCGAGAAGATCCTAATTACTTGATTCCGGATCCATCGCGGTTTCAAAATTTAGTACATGATGTTGCAGGTCCATCTGTGAAACAAACTGAAACTCACGATGATATTGATTTAACTCCTGAGTTGGCACCATCCGAATTTTATGAGTTGTTGAGGTCTGTTGAGGATGCATTACATCCTGGTTGCAAGATACAAAAATTAGAAATGGTTGCAAAATTTATGGCTATTAAATCAGATAATGCAATGTCAAACAACTATTTTGATCAGATATTTTCTTTGGTTAAAACAATGTTAACTGAAGGAAATGTGTTGCCTGCAAATTATTATGAGAGCAAGAGACTGATTCATAATCTGGGCCTTAGGTATCGGATGATTCATGCATGTCCAAATGATCATGTTTACATTGGTTAGGTGGTGGATTTTAGAGGAGATCTTCAGTGGAACGATAGAACCGGGGGAGATAGGAGGTGACGTATCGAGCTGGTAGTCGTACATTCAGTTCACATAGAGAGCATCTGGTAAGTATATTTTTTAAATATTTTATATAACTTTAAATATAAATAGTTTATTTTATATTTCTGTTGGCAGTCGAGCATCCCGATATTACGGAGTTCAACGTTTATTGGAGGTTGTACAGTGATCCATCCACTGGAGAGATTAGAGGTGATCGCTAACGTCATATTGTGGTTAGTATTATTTTTTTGGTTTGACAATTAACTGCTTATAATGTTTTTACAATTTTAATTTTAAATTGGAATTGAAGGAGTCATATGAGGCTGTGACCTCTTAGACACAGGCTGAGGGTCAGGACGAGACGACTGAGCACACCAGTGCTCACCATTTCGATGAGGCATCATGGATGCAGGCGACTCAGTATGGCTTTGATAAGGGCAGAGTAGTTGGAATCGACTCTCATTTGACTCTTGGTACTAATTATGGTACTGCTGCGATGTCAGAATCCAGCTCGAGAGGAGCTTGTGGAGAGGCATCATCTTCTGGCTCACAGTATCAGGAGTAGTTGCGAGCTCAGGCTGAGCATATAGAGACTTTGCAGAAGCAGCAAGAAGAGATACGTTGGCAGCAGCAGCAACAGGAGCAGCATTACGAGGAGAAGATGCGTCGATGGCAGTAGCAGCATCACGAGCAGATGGAGTACATGCGCCATCTGACTCGTAGTTTATGGATGGAGTTTCCTCCACCAGCTCCTTCAACTCCTCCACCTCCTCCAGAAGATGACCCCCAGTGATTTTTTTATGTTACAAACATTTGAATTTAACATTGTAATATAAATTATTTACATTTTTTGTCTTTTATATCGGTGAAAATATTACATAATTTAATTTTTAATATTTTTTATTTATTTTTTTATTTTTTTTGAATATTGAGAATTTTAATATATTTTATTTTTTATATTTTTTTGTAAATATTGATAATTTTAATATTTTTTATTTTTTTATTGTTTTAAGAATTGCACTATTATTTTTTCATTAATTGTAATTTTATTAATTTTTTTTTAAATTAATTTATTATTTGTGACGGGACTGTTTGCGACGAGACACCGTCGCAAATAGTCTAACTAAATAATTTTAAAAACATATTTGCGATGGTACTACTTTCCCGTCATAAATAATTTGTTGCGACGGGCCCGTCGTAGAAAGTTATATATTTGTTTTGGCGACGGGATGATAGCCCGTCGCAAATAGTTTTTATGATGGGCTCATCGCGAAAACGTTTATGTATATATAATACATATAATCAGAGGATTATTTGCAACAGGGATGTTTCTCGTCGCAAATAAGATTTCATATGATGGGTCTGTCTCAAATAATTGTATTTGTGATAGCATTTTCTACAACGTTCTATTTGCGATGGGGCCCCGTCTCTAAAGCCTATTTGCGATAGGATCCCGTCGCAAATTAGCCATCGTAATTACCAAGAATTGTAGTAGTGATTTGATAAAATTATTAGAATCCATCAAGTTTGATTATTTGGGATCAGTTTGGTACCTATAAAAATGTCACTATATAAAAAATGTCAGGTATAGTTTTAGTGAGAGAAAGAAAAATTCTAATCAACTTTATAGTTTCTTTTTTATTCACATACCATGATAAATAATCATTTATTAGCTTCATCATACCATTCATGCACATAGAAATAACTTTATAATCTTCCATTATAAACTTATTGAATAATTCCTTGTCATACTCCTCTTGTGGTAGAAAAATAAAATTGACTTTTTTCACAACTTGAAATACTTATAAGAAACTCATCTCTCTGAGCATAGAAATTTCAAAATTTATTTTCATTTTTCTTACCAAATTTTCATAAGAATACACCATATTTCCTATAAAAATGATTTTATCAACATAAAAAAATAAAAAAAAGTACATGTTCTCATCACCTTTAGAGAAATAATGGTGTCAAGTTTCCCTTTAGTGAATTTCAACTCTCACCAGTATTCATCCATCTATTAATATTATGCTCTAGGGACCTGTTTTAATCCATATCAATATTTCTTCAATTTTTTCGGCAAATATCAATAATTTTCAAGAACAAAACACTTTTTTCTCAATATAAAATTCCTATTCAATTTTTATATTCAATAAATTATAATTCACACTCATTTGTTGTATTTTTTAATGTCTGTGAATTATAAGAACCAGGAAAATGTTTATGGATTTCAAGTAATGCAAGAGGAGAAAACATCTCCTAAAAATAATCTCCCTAAATTGGAGAGAAACTTTTGTAAACTAATCCATATTTTTTTTTTTGAAAAATCACATTTTTAAATGAAATTATTTCTAAACACAAACTTGGTTCCAACAACATTCTTCCATTTTAATCTTGGAAAAAGTTCACCAGTGGTATTCCTTTCAATCTGACCCATCTCTGCATTCATTGAATTTATATATTCTTTATTCTAAATAGCTTAAACAATTTTTTTATGGAGTAACTTGTGAAACAAGATTTGTTTGGTTGTTACACCTAAGTATTATTTTGGTGTGAACCAATGAATTCTAATTTCTAATTATATATTAAAGTTTTGCATGATTTTTTAGCCTCAAATGTTTCAATTTCTCTTCACTAGTATCACTTTAATTGTAACACCCGAGAATTTTATAAGAAATATTTTGTTTTTATGTTATATAAATCATCAAAGGAATCTTTCACTACACACAACACTAGGTTGGCTTGCTTTACATGCAATCGCGACCTTCCTCGATAGCTTGCGTCGTACAATGATGTGCTATTAAAATATTATTAAAACTAGCAATTATGAATAGTAATAACCACTTTTTGAAATTTTATAAATTTTATTTTTCAAAATGGACTTCATTTTTTGATTCGGAATATCGAAATTAGCCTAGGGTGAAATTTTGGTATTTTTCTGGAAACTTTCAATTTTTGATGAATAGTGAAAACACTAGGTAACTATTTAAAAACCGACTTTTTATTTAAATAATTATTTATTTTATATAAATTTATTTTAGGTCAAAATTGATACATAATACCTATATAAGTTCAATGTAATTCATTGGAGTTATTTTATAATAATTTTAGATATATAAAAATTTTATTGAACTTTTGACCGTCTTTTACCCACCTCCTAGGAGAATTTGCAAATTTACATAAAACTTAATTTTACCGCTTCTGTGAGTGGAATTTCAAAAATCCTAGAGACACAGTTTATGTCAATAAGTAAAATGTGGTTCAATGAGATGAAAATAATTTTTGGTGAATAGTAACTTTTTACTTTTATTTACCACGGTTAAAAGTAAATAGGGTAATTAAGGGTAAAAATGATATTATTATTATCCTAAAACATTTCCTAATTCTATTGTATAAGTGTAATTCGACCAAAAATAACCTTAGGAATAAAATATGACCATTTAGGCCCACTTGGATTAGATTAGGACATTTATTATTAATTTATTTAAAGAAGGGTTAAAATAGTTAAAATCAAAGTATAATAAGTTAATAATTTTTAATATAGGGTTATACATAACATAAATTGGACTATAAATATTCATTATAAATATAAAAAGATTTAATATATAATGGTATTTTATTTGTAATTTTTATACATTAATTAATTTAATTTATTTATGACACAAAGATGATGCAGTAATTATCTTATTGATGAAATATTGACATAATTGATGTTATAAATACCCAAATAAATATAATTTGAGACTTTTTATGAATTACACTAATTTTATAGGTTAATATGACATGTTAGTATTGATTTAATTAACTTTTTTCGAACTAATCATTCTGTTATGATTTTCACAAAAATAAATTACTAAATAGTGTCAAAATTGACATAAAATAGTTTTTAAAACAAATATTATATTATTAATTGTTATTTTATTCCTAAATATATAAGGTTAGGCCAAATGACTTAGATAAGGTTATATAAATTAATAATAAACAACATGGGGTTCTTTTGTCTTGTTATAGTATGTTTATTAACCTTATAGTGTAAGAACACAAAAAGACACGGTAAAAGTAAAACTATCTAACTTAAAGTTAAATATAAATGATAAGGTTAAAATAGTAAACTAAACTTGTCCAAATTATATTGGATGAGATAATTTCGACCCATCACCACCTTAGCTTTTAAATAAATCAATTTTGAGTTATTTAAAACTGAATATGACTTTATAATAAAATAATATTTTTAGTTTTTCAATGGTACCCTTCTCCTCCCTTATAAAAGGGAACCTCCTCCCTCTCTTCCTCACACCACTGTGAGCCTTCAAGCTCGGCCAACCCCTGCCAATTTCTCCTCTCCACTTCCCTAGAAACATCCTAGAGGTCCTGGTCTTCTTCAAAGACCAATTTTACTGCCCTAAAAGGAGGTCTCAAAGAGGCGCTTCAAAGAAGAGGTAATGTCCGTTACCGATTCTTTCAACTTTATTTCTTCTTCCACTTCTTCTTCTTTAGTTGTTTCATTATGAAGTAATAACATCAGTATCACTCATATACTTATATGTTATTATAATTATGAAACAACCCTATTTCACCATCTATCCATCCTACGGGAAACGAAATCACCGCACGTGCGTACGTACGGAATACCGTCTCCACACCGTGGTGTAATCTATTTTCCACCACCACCTTACTTGGATGGGTATAATGGTGTAAATAATAACTATATATGATTATTGTAAAGTGATATTTATTCTGAAATAGTATACATACACTCCAATATAATTACACGATCATGGGAACGATATCATCGCTCGTGCGTACGTACGGAATACCGTCTCCACGATGTGATGCGACTCGTTCTACATGATCTTCATTTTCATAATGATTATATAAATGAATTTAATGACTAAATATTATATATATTACACTAATACCATTCTGGAAATGAGGTATCTATAACTTAAAAGAAGAATAAGAATTTATTCGACAAAACACGCATAAGAACAAAAAGCAATAAACACCCGAATAACAAGTAACAATGAAATATTACTAAGAATATGACCATATATGATATCATAACAATGAGTATGATTCTGGAATAAGTCAATGACATTATTTAAATCATTATACAGGAGGTTCGGACACTTATGAAGCAAATCGGACCTAAGGTAAGGGAAATATCACAATCTCATTTTTATCCGAGATTTTTTATACTTTGGAATTTACTGGGGTGTATTTTATCATCCACATCCATGTTTCCTCAATATGAAATATTATTTCCATCCACCTAAAATTTTTTAAATCCAATTTTACCCTTCGGTGAATATTTAGTAAAAGATATTAAAGGAATCTTTTTTCATTTTTTGACTTTTCCGACAAAAGTACTAGAATAATGTTTTTTAACTTATACGGCATGAATGGATTCTTAAAACATTATTTCCAAGAAGCTTCCTTTACAAGTTTTCAAGTTTATTTTTAATCAACTTCTTTTAGTTTAGAATTGTATGACATGTTAAGAAAGGAAAAGTGTTTTTTAAGTAGAAAGGATATTTTCTTCAAGAATGGAGTTCAAGTGTTTTATCAAAATTATTTTCCATCTAAGATAATAAAGGGTTCGGTTTCTATCCCTATTATTACATTGATTTGATTATGTTGTGTTGAAATTATTTTTATGAATTCCTTTATCTTATATGAATTGTTTTATGATGTCACGATGTTTAAGAATCCCATTTTTATTACATGGGTTATGCTATGATGTATGGTTTATGATTTTGTGGCACACATAAGAATGGTATCATTATGAGATGGGTGGGACCTATATCTCCCTCCAATACACTGGGTAAAGATTTAATATCTCATGAGATAGACATGGATGGAATGGTAGGTTAAACCCGTTCAGTGAAACAGGACTGAAATGAGGAATGAACTCGGTTCAGAAATGGACTTTGTCCACTAAGATAGTCTTGGAAATGAGTCTTGACTAATAAGAAATGATTCTATATGATTATGTGTGTATGCCACAAAGATTCATGTTTTAAGTTATGATTATTGTGATTACATTTCACTACCATGATTTATCCCATGTTATGAAATTATGATCTCTTTTGCAGGGTAAGATTTCCAAAATGTTATGTTCTTAGGAATATGATGTGATTGATATTTCTTTTGTTTACCCTTACTGAGCATTTGAGCTCACCCTTTTGTATGTTTTCTTTCCCCAGGTCAGGAAGTAGGTTATTAAGTAAGATATTCTAAAAGGGACTATAGATATGATGAAATAAATGGGAGACAGTGTAGACGCTTTATTAACCAGTTGTTTATGTTTCCCGGTTTCTAAAGACACTATACCTATACGGTCCTTTCATGGTTTTGTTATATGTTGTAATAAGTGTGCTTCAATTTTGAATTATTAACCATGTATATAAAGTATTGGTCGTTATAGTTGGTATTAGAGGAAAGGTATAGTCAACCATTGGAAACTAGGATGTGAAAGCCTTAGTAAGAATCGTAAGGATTATCTGAGCATAGAACACAATCTTAGTGTTTTAGAAATGGCCATGAATAACCTATGTTAGGACCTTAAGTGTGAAATTTTATTCTTGATTATGTGGTTTTCCTATTATAATTAGTGTTGCTCACACTATTCTTCTTGGTTTTAGTCAATGGCTGGAACCCAAAGGAACCATGTTAATGTGGAATGTGACGGGCAATGCAATGATTTTCCCCCTGAGCAACCAAACATTATGGGAGCTGGATTGAAAAATCTTGTAGCCATGCTCACACAACTTTCTCAAGATATGAATCATGCAGGACTTCAAAATGAGCAAAGTAAGGAACAACATTCTGTTGAATCCTTCATGAGACAGCGTCCACCTTCATTCAGTGGGTCTACTGATCCATTAGTTGCTAAACAATGGATCAGTACTACTGAAAAGATATTTTCAGTTCTTCAATGTTTTAAACATGATAAATTAATCTTAGCAGTGTATCATTTGGAAGGTGATGTTGATCAATGGTGGGATATTATCAAGAATACGAGGCAAAGAGATGAAATTGAGTCCATGGAATGGGATGAGTTCAAGAACTTATTTTTCAATAAGTACTTCCCTCGTATTCTTCGAACAAAGATGGAGAAAGAGTTTCCTGAACTAAATCAAAAGGATGATGAATCTGTTGGTACCTACGAAGAAAATTTTACACGACTTGCAAGGTATGATTCTGGTATTATTATCCAACCTGAGAGTAAGATCGATCAATTCTTTAGTGGCTTAAAACCATGTCTTCAAAGGGCGTTAGCCATAAGGGACTTCAATAGCTACAAGGAAATCATTCGATGTGATCTCAGAGTTGAGATGGAGATTGGAGTAACCCATCAGTCATATGGGTTTGATAAGAAGAGGAAAATGGAATTCAAAGGAAAATCGAAAGAGAACACTGAAAAGAAGATGAGTTTTCCCTTATGCTCAAAGTGTGGAAAGAAACATGGAGGGAGTTGTCTTAAAGGGACAAGTAGATGTTTCAAATGTGGAAAGGAAGCTCATCGGGCATTTGAATGCCGTAATGATGGGAAGAAGATGTCTGGTGATGCGAACAAAGAAAAGACTACACATAGTGTACCTCCTACACTTCAATGTTTCAAGTTCATGGAGATGGGGAATTATTCCAATCAATGCCTAAATCCAAGGGTTGATGATGATGGTCGATGTCAACAAACTCTTAAGGCTAAAGACCAAGGAAAGTCACATGCAATTTCTATCAGCGATGTGGAGTACGATAATGAAGTGGTGAAAGGTACACTTACCATCCACTCTAATGTAGAAAATGTATTATTTGATTCTGGATCCACCCACTCCTTTATTTCTGAAGAATTTTCTAAGGGTATCACCATATTACCTCAACAATTAAATGTTGAGTGATCTGTGACAACCCCTAATGGCACAACAGTCGCATCAAAAGTTTATAATTCTTCTCCGATTGAAGTTTGTGGGAAAGTGCTTCCTGCAAATCTTGTGATCCTTCCTATAGTGGAATTTGAGGTGATTCTTGGCATGGATTGGATTTATTTATATGGAGCTCATATCAATTTCCAAATAAGGGAAGTCACATTTCATATTCCAGATCAATCTATGATCGTCTATCGATGAAAGGATGAACATAACCTTCCAGTGGAAATTTCTTCCATCTTATGGGTCTTGATTCTACTAAATGAAGGTTATTTATCTCAAATGTTTGGTGAGAAACTCACGATTAAGAATATTCCCATTGTACAGCAGTTAGATGATGTCTTTTCAGAGGAATTACCAGGTCTTCCACCAAATCATGAAGTTGAGTTTTCAATAGAACTCATACCGGGTGCTTTGCCTATTTCAAAGACACCTTATAGAATGGCACCAATTGAGTTGCAGGAATTGAAGAAGCAACTCCAAGAGAATCTTGATAAGGGATTCATACACCCTAGTGCGTCACCTTGTCGATCACCTGTTCGGTTTGTTAAGAAGAAATATGGATCAATGATACTCTGCATTGATTATCGAGAACTTAACAAGATCACTATCAAGAACAAATATCCTCTCCCGCGCATTGATGACTTATTTGACCAACTACACAGAGCTCAATACTTTTCCAAGATTGATCTTCGTTCAGGGTATCATCAATTAAGGGTCAAAAGGGAGGATATACCAAATACGGCTTTCTGTACAAGGTATGGACACTATGAATTTATAGTGATGCCATTTGGTCTTACTAATTCCCCTGATATCTTCATGGATCTAATGAATAGAGTCTTTAGAGACCATCTTGATCAGTTTGTGGTAGTCTTTATAGACGATATTCTTTTCTATTCAAAGAGAAAGGAAGAACATGAAGATCACTTGATAATTATATTTAAGACCCTGTGAAAGGAGAAGCTTTATGCCAAATTTACCAAGTGTGAATTTTGGCTTCAAAAAGTTTCATTTTTGGTTCACATAATCTCAAAAGAGGGGATATATGTGGATCCAGCAGAAACAGAGGTTATCGAAAGATGGTTGAGACCAACAACAGTAACTGAGATCCGAAGTTTTCTTGGTTTGGCTGGATATTATCGATGTTTTGTGAAAGATTTTTCATGATTATCTAATCCACTCACCAGGTTGACTCAGAAAGGAGTTAAGTTTGTTTGGACGGAGGAATGTGAAGAGAATTTCAAGGAGTTGAAAAGAAGGTTATCCAGTGCACCTGTTCTCACACTGCCTTGTAGTGGAGAAAGGTTTGTGATCTATAGTGATGCATCCAAGAAGGGATTGGGGTGTGTTCTTATGCAAAATGATATGGTGATAGCTTATGCCTCACGATAGTTGAAAATCCATGAGCAAAATTACCCAACACATGATTTGGAGTTAGCTGCGGTAATCTTTGCATTAAAGATTTGGAGGCATTATCTTTATGGAGAAAGGTGTGACATTTATACTGATCATAAAAGTTTAAAGTATATTTTCACACAAAAGGAGCTGAATATGCACCAAAGAAGATGGTTGGATCTGATTAAGGATTATGACTGCTCTATTCATTACCACCCTGGTAAAGCAAACAAGGAGGCAGATGCATTAAGTCGACAAGACCATGCCAATTTATCTATGATGAGGATCACAAAAGATCCAATATTTATGGATTTAAAAAGGATGGATCTTGGAATTATAATGAAAGGGGAAATATCGTATCTTTCTCAAATGAATGTTCAACCATCTATACATGTTAAGATTAAAGAGGCACAGAAAGAAGATGTAGAGTTACAAAAGAAGTTGAGAAATGTTCTTGAATTCAGCCTTGATTGTGATTGGATAATAAAGTTCAGGAATCGGGTTTGTGTTCCTCCCATCCCCGAATTAATGGAGCTGCTGGATGAGGCTCATAATTCTTCATTCTCTATTCATCCTGGAAGCACGAAGATGTATAGGGACCTGAAAGAGTACTTCTGGTGGGATGGCATGAAAAGAGATGTTGCTGAATATGTCTCTCGATGCTTGGTTTGTCAGCAAGTTAAAGCTGAGAGACATAAGTCTAAGGGGATGTTACAACCATTACCCATACGCGAATGGAAATGGGAAAACATCACTATGGACTTTGTCACAGGACTTCCTAAAACATCCAAAGGAAATAATGCTATCTGGGTCATAGTTGATCGTCTTACAAAGTCTGCACACTTCATTGCTATTAGAGAGGATTTCTCTCTAGATCAGCTTGCCAAGATATATGTAAAGGAAGTGGTAAGATTTCATGGAGTACCACTTTCTATTATATCTGATCGGGATCCAAGGTTTACCACAAAGTTCTGGCGAATTCTTCAGCATACTCTGGATACAGAGTTGAGTTTCAGCACTAGTTATCATCCTCAGACAGACGGTCAGTCTGAGAGGACAATTCAAACTCTAGAAGATATGTTGAGAGCTTTCTCTATGGATTTCAAAGGTGGTTGGGATCAACAAATACCTTTGATGGAATTTTCTTATAATAATAGGTTTCACTTCAGTATTCAGATGGCTACTTATGAATCTCTCTATGGAAAGAAATGCAGGACTCCAACTTGTTGGGATGAATTTGGGGAAAGAAAGCTATTAGGACCTGATCTTGTTGATGAGATGGCAGAAAAGGTCAGATCTATTCAACAACACATAAGAGTAGCTCAGAGTCGACAAAAAAGGTATGCCGACAACCGAAGAAAAGACTTAGAGTTTGAAGTGGGTGATAAAGTGTTCTTACGAATATCTCCTTGGAAGAGAGTAATGAGATTTGGAAAGAAGGGAAAGTTGATCCCTAGGTATATCGGTCCTTCCGAAATACTGGATCGTATTGGGAAGGTATCTTACCGATTGATGCTTCCACCGAATCTCTCTCAATTTCATGATGTGTTCCATGTATCTCTCCTAAGAAAGTACATACCTGATCCTTCACATGTACTCATCTCAGAAGTTGTACCGCTGGAACAAGATCTTTCTTATGAAGAACAGCCGATAGAGATTCTCAATCGTAGTAAAAAAGTCCAAGAGAACAAGACCACTCACTTGGTGAATGTTTTATGGAGGAACTACCAATTAGAAGAAGCTACATGGGAGCTTGAGGATATGACGAGGGAGAGGTATCCTCATCAGTTTGTTACAAGTGACGAATTTCGAGGGCGAAATTCATTTTAAGGGGGGTAGAATGTAACACCCGAGACTTTTATAAGAAATATTTTGTTTTTATGTTATATAAATCATCAAAGGAATCTTTCACTACACACAACACTATCTTGGCTTGCTTTACACGCAATTGTGACCTTCCTCGATAGCTTGCGTCGTACAATGATATGCTATTAAAATATTATTAAAACTAGCCGTTATGAATAGTAATAACCACTTTTTAAAATTTTATAAATTTTATTTTTCAAAATGGACTTCATTTTTGGATTCAGAATATCAAAATTAGCCTAGGGTTAAATTTTGGTATTTTTCTGGAAACTTTCAATTTTTGATGAATAGTTAAAACACTGGGTTACTATTTAAAAACCGACTTTTTATTTAAATAATTATTTATTTTATTTAAATATATTTTAGTTCAAAATTGATACATAATACCTATATAAGTTCAATTTAATTCATTGGAGTCATTTTATAATAATTTTAGATATATAAAAAATTTATTAAACTTTTGACTGTCTTTTACCCACCTCCTAGGAGAATTTGAAAATTAAATAAAACTTAATTTTACCGCTTCTGTGAGTGGAATTTCAAAAATCCGATAGAAACAGTTGATGTCAGTAAGTAAAATGTGATTCAATGAGATAAAAATAATTTTTGTTGAATAGTAACTTTTTACTTTTATTTACCACGGTTAAAAGTAAATAGGGTAATTAAGGGTAAAAATGATATTCTTATTACACTAAAACATGCCCTAATTCTATTGGATAAGTGTAATTCGACCAAAAACAACTTTAGGAATAAAATATGATCATTTATGCCCACATGGATTAGATTAGGACATTTATTATTAATTTATTTAAAGAAGGGTTAAAATAGTTAAAATCAAAGTTTAATAAGTAAATAATTTTTAATATAGGATTATACATAAGATAAATTCGACTATAAATATTCATTAGAAATATAAAAATATTTCCTACATAATGGTATTTTATTTGTAATTTTTAGACATTAAATAATTTAATTTATTTATGACACAAAGATGATGTAATAATTATCTTATTGATGAAATATTGACATAATTGATGTTATAAATACCCAAATAAATGTAATTTGAGACTTTTTATGAATTAAACTAATTTTCTATGTTAATATGACATTAAAGTATTGATTTAATTTACTTTTTTTGAACTAATAATTCTTTTATGATTTTCACAAAAATCAATTACTAAATAGTGTCAAAATTGACATAAAATTGTTTTTAAAATAAATATTATATTATTAATTGTTATTTTATTCCAAAATATCTAAGGTTAGGCCAAATGACTTATATAAGGTTATATATGTTAATAATAAACAACCTGGGGTTCTTTTGTCTTGTTATAGTAAGTTTATTAACCTTATAGTGTAAGAACACAAAAAGACACGGTAAAAGTAAAATTATCTAACTTAAAGTTAAATCCAAATGATAAGGTTAAAACAGTAAACTAAACTTGTCCAAATTATATTGGATGAGAGGAGTTCGACCCATACCCACCTTAGCTTCAAAATAAATCAATTTGGAGCTATTTAAAACTGAATATGACTTTATAATAAAATAATATTTTTAGTTTTTCCAAAGGTGCCCCTCTCCTCCCTTATAAAAGGGCACCTCCTCCCTCTCTTCCTCAAACCACTTTGAGCCTTAAAGCTCTTCCAAACCCTACCAATTTCTCCTCTCCACTTCCCTAGAAACAACCTATAGGTCCTGGTCTTCTTCAAAGACCAATTTTACTGCCCTAAAAGGAGGTCTCAAAGAGGCGCTTCAAAGAAGAGGTAATGTCCATTACCGATTCTTTGAACTTTATTTCTTCTTCCACTTCTTCTTATTTAGTTGTTTCATTATGAAGTAATAAAATAAGTATCACTCATATACTAATATGTTATTATATGTATGAAACAACCCTATTTCACCATCTATCCATCCTACAGAAAACGAAATCACCACGCGTGCGTACGTACCGAATATCGTCTCCACTACGTGGTGTAATCTATTTTCCCACACAGCCTTACTTGGATAGGTATAATGGTGTAAATAATGACTGTATATGATTATTTTAAAGTGATATTGATTCTGAAATAGAATACATACACTCCAATACAATTACACGATCATGGGAACGATATCATCGCTCGTGCGTACGTACGGAATACCGTCTCCACGATGTGATGCGACTCGTTCTACATGATCTTCATTTTCATAATGATTATATAAATGAATTTAATGAATAAATATGATATATATTACACTAATAACATTCTGTAAATGAGGTATCTATAACCTAAAAGAATAATAAGGATTTATTCGACAAAACACGCATAAGAACAAAAAGCAATAAACACCTGAATAACAAGTAACAATGAAATATTACTAAGAATATGACCATATATGATATCATAACAATGAGTATGATTCTGTAATAAGTCAATGACATTATTTAAATCATTATATAGGAGGTTCGGACACTTACGAAGCAAATCAGATCTAAGGTAAGGGAAATATCACAATCTCATTTTTATTCGAGATTGTTTATACTTTGGAATTTACTGGGGTGTATGTTATCATCCACATCCATGTTTCCTAAATATGTAATATTATTTACATCCACATAAAATTGTTTAAATCCAATTTTACCCTTCAGTGAATTTTTAGTAAAAGATATGAAAGGAATATTTTGTCGTTTTTCGACTTTTCTGACAAAAGTACAAGAAGAATGTTTTTTTAACTAATACGGCATGAATGGATTCTTAGAACATTATTTCCAAGAAGCTTCCTACATGTTTTAAAGTTTATTTTTAATCAACTTCTATTAGTTTAGAATTTTATGACATGTTAATAAAGGAAAAGTGTTTTTGAAGTAGAAAGGATATTTTCCTCAAGAATGGAGTTCATGTGTTTTATCAAAATTATTTTCCATCTAAGATAATAAAGGGTTCTATTTCTATCCCTATTATTACATTGATTTGATTATGTTGTGATGAAATTATTTTTATGAATTTCATTATCTTATATGAATTGGTTTATGATGTCACGATATTTAAGAATCCTATTTTTATTACCTGGGTTATTCTATGATGTATAGTTTATGATTTTGTGGCACACATAAGAATGGTATCATTATGAGATGGGTGGGACCTATATCTCTCCTCCAATACGTTGGGTAAAGATTTTATATCTCATGAGATAGACATGGCTGGAACGGCAGGTTAAACCAGTTTAGTGAGACAAGACTAAAACGAGGAATGAACTCGGTTCAGAAATGGACTTTGTCCACTAAGATAGTATTGGCAATGAGTCTTGACTAATAAGAAATGATTCTCTATGATTATGTGTGTATGCCACGAAGATTCATGTTTTAAGTTATGATTATTGTGATTACATTTCACTACCATGATTTATCCCATGTTATGAAATTATGATCTCTTTTGTAGGGTAAGATTTCCAAAATGTTATGTTCTTAGGAATATGATGTGATTGATATTTCTTTTGTTTACCCTTACTGAGAATTTGAGCTCACCCTTTTGCATGTTTCCTTTCCCCGGGTCAGGAAGAAGGTTATTAAGTAAGATATGCCAAAAGGGACTATAGATATGATGAAATAAATGGGAGACAGTGTAGACGCTTTATGAATCAGTTGTTTATGTTTCCCAGTTTCTAAAGACACTATACCTATACGGTCCTTTCATGGTTTTTGTTATATGTTGTAATAAGTGTGCTTCACTTTTGAAGTATTAACCATGTATGTAAAGTATGGGTCGTTATATTAATCATAGATGGCCTATTATGAATCAAAATAAGAATTATACAGTAAATTTAAAACATCTATATCACTTATTTTCACAAAATATTCATGGTTTACACTTCTATATTTTCAAAATATAACTTATTTTCTGCACTAAATTTGGGTTTGCTTTCCATAATATTCACATCATAATATTTCACCTAAGACACCCTAGATCCGAACAACTAGTTTGAGTGACCATAAATAACATCATTACATACCAGACATGAAATTAATAAAGTTGAACCAATTTAAACAATCAATAATTTCAATAGCACTAACAAATATTGAGTCACATATGTCTGAGGGGATTTTTAGGTTTAGTGTTTTAAAGAGTTGGGAAAATGTGATGACATGAAATTTTGAATAATATTCTGCTTCCTGAAAATGTATGTCCTACTATATCATAATCAATAAAAATTTATAAGTATAAATGAAATGTGACCATTAAGTTTTAACTATTGGTTAATATGACCATTGGAAACAATAATAATTTTTAATGTTATAATTATTGTTTATAGATAGAAATTCTAATGTATAATTAATGCATGAAGAAGAGTCTATGGCCTCATCCATAAGACTCGAGCCATATGAAGCCCATTTTTTGGAACATGGGAAGAAGCTAGCATCACTGGGCTTTTCTTTGGACCAAGCCCAAGCTGAGCATCAACATGTTAATCTTGAACCAAATTGCCAATGGGAGAAGTTCAAGTTAGTGAAGATTACCACTCTGGGGATGTTATTCGAGCCTCCCCAAGAGTCCATCACCATTTTACACCTTACTCTTAGGTCATATGCGAGTGTTATAAGGGGTTATGTAACCATGCCTTAGTTACTTTATGTAATCCCTTTGTATAAATAAAATTGTTATTTCATCATTTCCATTTTAAGAATATCATTGTTTAATAAAATATATTTTGAACTGAGACAAATTTGAAAAATAGATTTTAGAAGTAAAAATTGTACTTTTCAGATATTTCCCATACATAGAGAATTGTTATGGTAAAATAAACATCATTTTTGAATTCCAAATGTCAAAATTAATCTAGGTTGAATTTATAGTAGTTTTCTAAGAAGTTTTAATTTTTCTATGAATAATATTTTTTATGAATAATATTGAATATAGTGTGTTCTTAATGAATGGTACTTGATGAATAGTAAAAAATATTTTTTTAAGAATTATTAAATAATTAATTCTGTGAAATAATTTTTGAAAAATGGACATACATGGTTGCATTCAGTATGATAATTAGATTTTGTTAAGATCAACTTAATTTTTGTGAATAGTTACTTTGGAATAGTAATGTTACCCTTATAAATAGTAATATGACCAATGGAATAGTAACCTTACCGAAGAAAGTATAAATATATTTTAGTAGTCTTAAATGTTAATGTGATATGATTATATCATAATATAAGTAATTAAATTTTTTTGAAATTATTAGTTAAGTATTAAAATTTTTTAAAATGAAATACATTTTTTATAAAATGGAGTTCATTTTTCAATTATACAAATCAAAAAATTGTTAAGGTTATTTTTTGGTATTTTTATGAAATAGTTGAATTTTCGATGAATAGTAAAATTATAGTTTTGAGTTTTTAGTATGTTTAATGACATCATAACTATGTCATAATAATATAATGAGTAATATAATATGCTGGTAGAATATTATGGATTAAAATATTATATGAGGTTTTCTATGTGTCCAATACCTTGGGCAAATACCATGGGCAAGCCCATGGTTTTGCAAATACCACTAATGAGGTGACCTTTGAAATTAATAAAAAAACCCCTCTCTTTTACTACAAATAGCATACCATTTCTTCATTTATCTTCATAAAAAATTAATACTTCATGAATTTATTCTATTTAATCCTCCCAATGAGTTTCCCGAAGGTGTCCTCAATCCCTTAGGTCCCCAATCATGGAGTTTTAGAAGTTACTCATTAAGGTAATGGAATTCTCAACTTCTCCTTTCCTTTAAAGTTATCTTTTATGTGGTATGTCTTTTAAATTTTCATACCATGTTATTATATCCATTTAATTCTTTCCCTATACTATATTATGATACTTTTATGAATGGGTGACCCCTGCACCCTCTCTTTTTAATGTTTTATAAAACCATGTTTTGTACTTGTTATGATGTAGAATTTTCGTCTCAAATCTCTCTATTTTTCTCAAGAAAATATTTTATTTCATTTTGGTGAATCTCCCAACCACATTCATTTCTAGGGGTATTCATCAATATATAAAAATGATTTATTTTATTCTGTAATTTACATACATAAAACATTCATTCCATTTCCATGGGTTATAAATGATATAATGATCATGTTTTTAAGAACTTTTTAAAACGCCATGATTTTGATATGAAACCCATTTCTTTTATTCTCTATGGGTTTTTGATGAAATGATTGATTATGATCTATGTGGATCACATTAAAATTAATACATATTAATGGTGTGACCTAATATTACTTTAATGCATTGGGTAATGAAATTAATCTCTAGATATGAAAAGTTTTACGATACCTTGGTGAACAACCTTGGTAATTTTTATGAAACCTTGGGGATGGACCTTGGTGATATGATTATGAATGTATAAATTAAATGTTTTTGGAAAACATTAAAGATATTTTTCAAGATATTATTATTATGTTATTCCTCTTTATCATTTCATTATGATATTCCTCAAGTTCTTATTGATATTTCTCAAGTTCACATATAAACTGTTTCACATGTTTTACCTTATTGGGACTTCTGGTCACCCTTTCCTTTAAAGTATGTCCCCAATAATGAAATGCAATAAATGTACTTGGGATTAATCTTCAAGAATCCTTTCATGTGGAATATAATAATGTTTGATGTTTTCATGTGTTATGTGCCTTATTTCGAAGACACCAAACATTAAAAGATTATTTTTTGGTAATATGTAATGAAATGTTATGTATTAAAAAGGTAGGATGACATAGTTTGTATCAAAGGATAGTTTAGTTTTTTTTTGAAATTATCATATGAACACTTTAGTAATTTCCCTATATAAATGTTAAATATAGAAAAACTTCCTTGTGTTTTGGTGAAATATTAAGTAAGTGGTTTTCAAACAAATAAGTCCTTGTCTAGATACAAACAAGTGGATGTGGATCTAGCAGAAATGTAACTAGGGGTAAACCCTGAAAACACCACTTTGAGCTAGACTCAAATGAGAACTTGTGCATGACAATGGGCCTTGCTTCACTCGGGTTTTGACACTCCTGGGGGATATTTTTGGTTAATCACAATCTTTTTATGACCCATTATGAAAGATCTATAGAAAATGTAATTGTTGATTATGAATAACATTCTTAAGCATGATGTTTTAATACATAAAGAATCATTTAGAGTTATAAGATTCTTAAATGGAACAAGTTTCTCACTAAGGTTTTCTTCTTTTATAAAATGGCCGGAAATAAGAGGAGCCAAGAAAATGGTGACTGTAATGGATCATACATTAACGGCCCTTCGATGGAAGTAGGAATGGTAGCTTTCAAGATAATTATGAATCAAATTACTCAAGTTGCGGGAAATAACTTGAATCAAGCTCAGAGTCCAATTTCACCTAAAAGGGAACAATATTATGTTGAGTCCTTTATGCATCAATGACCACCAATGTTCAGTTGATCTACTAACCCATTGATTGTGGAACGGTGGATAAGCTCTATAGAAAATATCTTTTCTGTAAAACATAGTTATGAAAAAGAGAAAGTCACTTTGGTTGTTTACCACTTAGAGGGAGAAGCTGATTAGTTATGGGAACTAATTAAAAACACAAGTCCATGAGGGGATATTGAAACTATGGAGTGGGAATATTTTAGAAGGATCTTTTTCAATAATTATTTCCCTCATTTGATGAGAATGAAAATGGAGAAGGAATTTCTTGAGTTGAAGCATAAATAGAATGAATATATGGGAAGATATGAGATGAACTTCATAAGGCTTTCACGTTACATCTTTTCTTTTTTCATGGATTCTAATTAGAAGTTAGATAGATTATTTAGTAGACTAAAACCCCATCTGTGGAAGAATCTAACCAACTAAGACTATGATGGCTATGAGGAGATCATGCGAAGTGTGATGAAAGTCAAACTGGAGTTCGGTGAGACACAATGGTCTCACAAATCCAATGAAAAGAAGATATCAAGGGATCCAAGATTGAGGAGGATATTTGATCATGGAAGAGGAGTAAAGAAAGTGCAACTTCCCACGTGTAAAAAACGTGGGAAGAAGCATTTGGGGAACTTCCTTCTCGGGAGTGGGAAGTGATACAAGTGTGGAAGAGATGGCAATATCACGTGGAATTTTTATAGTGAGGTGAAGCCTCAACTTCCCAATAATAATGAAAAAGGTAAGATGGTGCAGGACCTACCTGAAGTCCAATTTTTTAAGTGTGGAGATGTTGGGAAACTTTCCAATCACTTTCCATGTCTTGATTGTTGTAGAGGGGAATCACCATCATCCTCAGAAAACTCCAAGCGATAAAGGTTGTTATTTTTTATCATGAAATCTATTGTTGAAGATCCAAATGATGGGGTGGAAGGTAATATTGTTGTTCTCTCAGATATAGCATGTAATTTGTTTGATTCTGCTTCTACACATTCCTTTTTTTCTATGTTTGTAAAGAATTTATAATCAACCCCTGAATTTCTAAAAGTAGAGTTATCAATATTGAATCTTGGTGGGATTATCTATAATATTCAGTGTTTAGAAACTCTAGTATATACATTAGTTAGAAAAATCTTATCACAAATATAGTAGTCATTCCCATGTTGTAATTTTACATTATATTAGAGATGTACTATCTCTCAGAGTATAATGCTAAGATCAAATGCAGAAGTAAGGAAATATTAGTAGTTTTTAATGGTAAACCCACAATTATCTTTGAAGGAGAGATATCTCAACCTGATCATTTTATAAAAGCACCGCCTATAGCCTTATTTTTGGAGTTTATTGGTGAAGAAGAAGAAGGAAATTAGGGTATAAGGATAGAGAATGTTCCCATTATTCAGGAATATATCGATGTATTTATTGAGGAGTTATCTGGACCTCCCCTAGAAAAGGATGTAGAGTTCTCCATTGAAATCATACCAGGATCTCATCTGATATCAAAGACCTCTTATATGATGAAAAATGTAGAGTAGGAGGAATTAAAGAAACCGCTCCAAGATATTTTGGAGAAGGGGTTCATTAGACCAAGTGTGTCTCCTTGGGGATCACCTATTCTCTTAGTGAAGAAGAATTATGGATCAATGCAGCTATGAATTGATTGTAGAGAAATAAATGGGATCGCAATGAAGAAAAAATACCCTCTTCCAAAAATTTATTACTTATTTGACCAACTTCCTGGGTCTCAATTCTTCTCCAAGATGTATCTTCGATCTGTTTATCATTAGTTGAGGGTGAAGAAAAAAGATATTCCAAAACCGCCTACCAATCAAGATATGGGAATTATGAGTTTGTTGTAATGACCATCAGACTAACTAATGCACCTGAAATTTTTATAGATTTGATAAATAGATTATCTAAGGACTACCTTGATATTTTTTTTGTAGTTTTTATTGATGATATTATGATATATTCTAAAATGCATGAGAAGAATGAGGATCATCTAAGAGTTATTTATCAAAATCTACGAAAAAAGTGGATTTTTGTAAAGTTCAGAAAATGTGAATTTTGGTTAGAAAAAAGTTTCTTTATTTGGGAACATTATGACCAATGAAGGAATCTCGATTGAACCTGTAAAGACAATGGTTGTAGAGGAGAGGCCTCATCCTACAACAGTAACTGAGATTCATAGTTTCCTTGGAATAGTATGATATTATAGGAGGTTTTTGAAAACAATTTCCTGAAATTATAATCCATTAACAAAGTTAACTTGAAAACAAGTTAGGTTCATCTAAAAAAAGGAGTGTGAATAAAGTTTTCAAGAGATGAAGAAGATATTGGTTATTTCCCCCACGTTAACTCTATCATCGATTGGAGATGGATTTGTTATTTTTTGCGATGAATATCAAAAAGGGATTGGGTGAATCCTCAGGAAAAATAACAAGTTAATTACTTATGCATCCCAACAGCTAAAAACTCATTAGAAGAACTATCATATGCATGATCTTAAGCTGGTTGCTTTTGTTTTTCCTCTAAATATATGGAGGCACTATCTTTATTGGGAGAAATTGGATATATACAGAGACCATAAAAGTTTGAATAATATTTTCATATAGAAGGAATTGAACATGAGATAAAGGATATGGTTGGAACTTCATAAAGACAATGATTGTTCAATTAATTATCTCCCTGGTAGAGAAAAAAAATTGATGTAATAAGTAGGAAAGACCCTGTTGTCATGGAAAATATGATGATTCATGGAGATACCTTGATCAAAGACCTAGTTAAACTGGACATGGGAATGATAAGTAAAGTGAAATCATTAACCTTATCCTAAATGATTTCTCAACTTTGATTACTAGAGAAAATTTAGAAATAAAAATAGAAGATTATTTGTTACAGAAGAAGTTTGAGGCTATGAAGGATGTGAAGTTTCCCAAGTTCAATATTGATTAAGAAGGTGTAGTAAAATTTTGTACAAGACTATGTGTTCTATATATTGTAAATATAAAAAAGGAGCTGAAGGATGAATCACATAGCTCTAAATTCTCTATACATCATGGAAGCACTAAAATGTATAGGGACCTTCATGATCATTAATGGTTGGCTAATAGGAAAAGAGAGATTGTCGACTACACTACAAGGTTCCTAGTGTGTCGATATGTGAAGTAAGAGTGACAACTTCCTAAAGAGGTGTTACAACCATTACCCATACCGGCATGGAAGTGGGACAATATCACTATGGTCTTTGTCACTGCTCTCCCAAAAACATCCAAAGGAAACAATTCGATATGGGTTATATTGGACCTTCTCACCAAGACTGCCCATTTTATCTTTATTTAGGAAGATTTCTCTCTTGATCAAATTTCCATGATTTACATGAAGGAAGTGGTAAGGATGCATGCAGTTCCACTTTATATCAAATCTGATTTTCATCCATGGTTCACATAAAAATTATGTAGAAGTCTTCAACATGCTCTGTATACCGAATGGAATTTTAGTACGGACTACCACCCCCAAACCGATGTCCAATCTGAAAGGACTATTCAGACACTCAAGGACATTCTAAGAACCTGATCAGTGGAATTTAAAGGTGGATGTGATCAATATCTCCCATTAGTTGAGTTCTCTTACAACAATAGCTTCCAGTAGAGCATTCAAAAGGAACTCTATGAAGCTCTATATGGGAAGTGATGTAGAACTCCAACTTACTAGGATGATGTTGGTGAGAGAAAGATTATTAGGCCTGATCTTCTGAAAGATATGAAAGAAAAGGTTCGTTCCATCTAAAAACACTTTAACAATCCTCAAATTTTCCAGAAGATATATGCTGAAAATCATTGAAGGGACTTAGAGTTTGTTGTTGGTGATAAGGTCTTATTTCAAATTTTTCCATGGAAGAGAGTCATGAGATTTGGGAAGAAAGGGAAGTTAATCCATAGACACATTGGCCCCTATGAAATCCTAGATCACATAGGCATAGTGGCCTATCAGCTTTCACTTACTCCAAACATATCTCAAGGTCATGATGTATTCCATGTACCCCTCTTGATGGAGTATATACCAAACCCTTCACATGTACTGAATCCAGAGGTGGTACAATTGGAACATGACCACTCTTATGAGGAGTAGTAGGTAGAGATCCTATATCGTAGAGACAAGGTTTTACAAAACAAGAATACCCACGTTGTTAATATGTTTTGGAGGAAAAATAAATATGAAGATTCCACATGGGAACCAAAGCAGACTATTAGATATAAGTACCCACACTGTTTCTCTTACGAGGGCACGAGTTGAAATTTTAGGGATGAAATTTCTTAAGGGGGGAAGAATATAACGACCTGAACTTTTGAATAATATTTTATTTCTAGAAAATTTACGTTTTACGTTGCCATAATAAATAAAAATGTTTAAGTATAAATGAAATGTGAGCAATGATTTTTGACCATTGGTTAATATGACTATTGGAAGCAATTATAATTTTTAAAGTTATAATTATTATTTATAGATAGAAATAATAATGGATAATTAATACAGAAAGAAGAGTCGATGGCCTCATATAGTATACTTGGTCCATACAAAGCCCATTTTTTAGAGCTTGGTAAGGAGGTAGCCTCACTGGTCTTTGATTTGGACCAAGCCCAAGCTGAGCTTCAACATTTTAAGCTCGAACGAAATCACATACACAAAAATTTCCAGTTAGTGGAGATTACCACTCAAGCGATGTTATTTGAGCTTCCCCAAGAGTCTATCACCATTTCTGAACTTACTCTAAGGTCATATGTGGGTGTTATAATGGGTTATGTGACCATGCCTTAGTTACTTTGTGTAATCCCTTTCTATAAATAAAATTTTTTATTTCATCATTTCCATTTAAATAATATCTTTACTTAACAAAATATATGTTTAATTCAGTAAAATTTAATAAATTGATTTTAGAAGTAAAAATTGTACTATTTAGAGATTTCTCATACTTATAGAATTATTATGGTAAAGTTAACATCATTTTTTAATTCCAAATGTCAAAATTAATTTTGGTTGAATTTATAGTAGTTTTCTAAGAAGTTTCAATTTTTCGATAAATAATATTTTTTAATGAATAATATTAGATTAATAGTGTTTTCCTGATTAATAGGATTTTATGAGTAGTATTTTTTTATGAATAGAAAAAAATATTTTTTTAAAATAATTATTAAATAATTAATTCTGTGGAATGGCTTTCAAAAAACATACATACACATTTGTGTTCAGAAAAATAATTCGAGTATGATAAGATCAACTTAATTTTTAGTGAATAGTAATTTTGGAATATTAATGTTACCCTTATGAATAGTAAGATGAACAATGGAATAGTAACCTCACCTAAGAGTGTATGAATATATTTTAGTCATCTTAAATGGTAATGTGATATAATTGCATCATAATATAAGTAAATACATGTTTCAGAAATTATTAGTTAAGTATTAACATTTTATTTATTTAATTTAATTTAAAATGAAATAATTTTTTTTATAAAATGGAGTTCATTTTTGAATTGTACAAGTTCAAAAATGGTTAGAGTTATTTCTTGGGATTTTTCAAAAATAGTTGAATTTTTTATGAATAGTAAAAATTCTTATTGAGTTTTCAATATGTTTAATGACATCATAGCTATTTCATAATGATGTAATGAGTAAGGTAAGATGGTGTTCGAATATTATGAACTAAAATATGATATGAGGTGTTCTAAGTGGACAATACCATGGTAAAATACCATGGGAATGCCCATGGTTTTTCAAATACCACTAATGAGGTGTCCTTTGAAATTAATAAAAAATTCCCTCTCTTTTACTATAAATAAAAACCCATTACTTCATTTATATTCATTCCAAATTCATCCTGAAAACATTTATATTATTTCAAACTCACAAGGAGGCCTCCCATGTTTTCCTCAATCCCTCAAGGTCCCAATCTTATAGTTTTAGAAGTTACTCTTCAAGGTGAGAGAATTCTCAACTTATCTTTTCCTTTCATGTTCTCTGTTATGTGGTATGAATTTTAAATTTTCATTCCATGTTATTATTTACATTTTATTATGTACCTATATTGTATTATGAGTCTTTTATTAATGGTTTACTCATGACCCCTCTATTTTTAATGTTTTATAAAACAATGTTTCACACCTGTTATGATGAAGAATTTTCATCTCAAAATCTCTCTATTTTTCTCAGGAAAATATTTTATTTTCTTTATTTCAATACCCATGACACTTTAATTTCTAGGGTTTTTCATAAATACATAAAACATATTTATTTTCATATGTAATTGACATACATAAAACCCTATTTCCATTTACTTGGGTTATAAATGACATAATGATCATGTTTTTAAGCGCCTTTTAAAATGCAAGGAATTTTATATGAAAATCATTTATGCTATTCTCCATGGGTTACTTATGAAATGTTTTATTATGATCTATGTGGATCACAAGAAAATAAATACATATTAAGGGTGTTACCTTATAGTTCTCTAATGCATTGGGTAACAAAATTAATCTTTAGAGATGACAAGTTTTACGATACCTTGGTGAACAACCGTGATAATTTTTATGACACCTTTGGGATGGCCTTAGTGATATGATTATGAGTTTTTAAATTAATATTTTTATCCACATTTTAAATTTATGAATCAATATATTACATTTATTATTATATGCCTCTTTATCATTCCTTTATGTTATTCTTCATGTTCTTATTGATATTTCTCAAGTTCAAATGTAAACTGCTTCATAGGTTTTCCCTTACTGGGCCTTCTGCTCACCATTTCCTTTAATGTAGGTACCTAGGTTATGAGATACAACAAATGTACTTAAGATAAACCTTTAAGAAGCCTTTCATGTGGAATAGAATAATTTTTTATGTTTTCATGTATTATGTACCTTATTTCCAAGACACTAAACATTAAAATATCATTCGTTTGTAATATGTAATGCAATGATATATATTAAAAAGGAGGAATTCCATAGAAAAACATTTAACAAAAAAAAAACCATGTATTTAATATAAAATTAATAAAATAAATTGTATAAGAAACTACTAAATCCATAATAATTCTTAAATATCTCCCACAAAATTTCCCACACACTACAGGAAAATCACCACATAACGAAAGTTTTTTTTTTGATATGGTGGCGGTTTAAACTACTGCAATATGTTGATGTGGTAGTTTCAAAGAACCACCACTAAATTGTGTGTTGTCATAAAATATGAGGAAGTATTTTCAATTTAGAGGCAGTTTATGGGAACCATCATAGTTAATACATTTTGTGGTGGTTTTTTGGGGTTTTAGCGGTAGTTCATGGAGTGAAAAAATGTTTTTTCTTTGAGGTGGTTTACACCGCCGTAAAAAAATAATTTCATTTTCTTCAGGAAACCCACCACTGAAACCAACATTCCACTGTGAAATGATACATAAATATGAAAATTGTGTAGCGAAAGATTTAATTATCATTAAATTATTGTATGTAGTGGTGGTTTTAACTGCTTCCGATAGTAAAATACCAAATTATAGCATTGGTTTTAACCACTGAAAAATATGATCCATTTACTTATTGGTGGTTTAAACCACTACTAAAGTTAGATTTACAAAAAAAAGATAGTTTATTCTATAGACCAGTACCAGTGCCCTAAAAAAGAACCCTTCCAATTTCACATGCCCATACATCCTACATCCAAAAAATACAAGGAAACCAAAATTTTAATAAGAAAAATCACTTTCAAATCCACACACACTTGTCTGATTATCACTCAATGCATGGTGTAATAATATTCCCACCGATCCCATCCATGTGTTCTCCCTTGGGAACCAGTGTTACTCATATGAAGCTAAGTAACTTGAACAGTGTGATCATCAATGATATAACATGTATCACCCCTGACGTTCAAAGTATAAACAACCTATGAGCCCACACTTAGTATTCAGTAAAGAGGAAAACAAGTGTCTTTTAATTTTTAACTAATACATTTATTTTCTTTATGTTTTAAATACAAATGATGCCATGTGTAGAGCCATTCCATCTTATAAATCAAGTGGATTTAATGAGTTTCACACCCATACGCCATTTCCATTATAAATTCAAAAGGTACATGTAGTAATAAATCCATAACTCATACCATTTCATTTAATTAATTAGGTATTCCATTCCATAATTAATGTTTTTTGAGAATTGAATAAAAGTAATAGGTCCATGTGTACTACCCATGGAAGTTAACACCATACATGAAAAGGTATGTGGTAGGACATGATAGCATGCATTCCATATGAGAACATCTATTTCTATTAATAAGGCTTAAGCCCTTACCACCTAAAAGACGTTTTGGTCACTAAGGCATACATAGGGGTTGTCACTCCCTCCCACAATTCATTTGAACTTCTCTTTGATAGTTTAGAAAGAAATACACTTAAAAGGGGGTTTTATTAGAAAAAAACTAATTATATTAAGTCATTCAAGGATTACACTGTTAAGTGTGGTTTAAATTTGTGGTTCATGGTCCTTAAAAAGTACAATTAAATAAACAAGGGACACTAATACTAATGAAATATGTTCAACAAATTAAACAAAAAATTCACAAGTTTCCACATGGAAGTCTCGTCATAAACCATAGTGACACAATTTATAAAACATCCAGACTCTAAGGGAAATGCTATAGACCACCTACCAAATACCATGGATGACCAACATGACAAATATAAAGACTTTTTTCTATCCATATCAAGATAAATTCTAGAAATAGATGAATTCCCTGATAATATAGTGAATTTAGTTTCACCAAAATAATGCATCTAGAGAAGAGATAAGTGTAGAAAGAAGAAATGAAGATTCCTAGAATCACTAAATGATATAAAATTCACTTGATAGAGTTTGAATTCAACACCAAATAATGGGGATCAATCCAACCCTTTGAGATGAGAGGATAGGAGGAGCATGGTTGGGATCCCCCTTGAGCACATGAAGGACAAATAAAGATAGGGGAAAAGAAATAAGGATAGAGGGGAATTTTTGTAATTTATATCCTATTTAATGAGGCATATAGTTTTTCTACATGGTTAGACATACTATGTGCCAATAATTCTCATTCCATTAATTACGGAGGGTTTTCACATAATTTATGACAAAAAATTGGGATATTGTGCACAAACTGATCACTCTACCTCTTTTCAATACTTGCATCGTGTTGTATTGGTGAAGGGATCTTTGTTTGTTTTCTCTAAAATAATAAAACGATTAGGATGATAGTATAATAATCCATTGGGATGATTTCGAGTGTTGTATTCACCATATATGGATACATGTATAAAATTTTCCCTATAGTATTCATATCATGACAGTGGTGGATCATACAATCTTGGTGAAATTGTAGATCATGTCAAGGACTAGCCTTTCATTTTAAAAGGTAACACTTTTAAATATTTATTTCTCTTGTGTGTGTGTGTATTGGGTTGTGTTGAATGAAATAAAAAAGATAAATTGAGTGATATAATAATAGAATCAATCACCTAAATGTGAAAAGGTAAAAGTCAATAGGGATTAAAAACTATTAATTAGACTCCAACACTGATTCAATCCCCCTCTTAGTATTGATCATATCCCTCCTTGGATCGTATAAATTGGTTTTAAAGTGTAGGTTCATATATGATTGGGTTATCTATTATAATTTTATTCTCTTTTTAATGTTTGAATTTTCTTTCATGATTTAGGAATAATTTTAATTTTAGATAAGAATGATTTGACTTTGATCAGAATTTAGTTTCTTCCATAAAATTGATAAATATGAAAAATAAAGAAAAGAATGAAATTATAAATATGTATCTATTCAGTAAGGAAGGTTTTTATCCAAAATATAATGATAAATATGATAGATATTGTTTATAAGTAAAAGTGATGGCATTTTATTCTACTACTAATGGTGTGGAAAATCCCTTTACCTTAACAGGATCAATACACTCAAGTGTTTAATAGATATTTGTAAATTCTTTTCAAAACTATTTTGAATAAGAGGAAATCATAAGTGGGAGTGATCACATGAAAACTATAAAACATGACAATATAATACTATAAATTTTGAATAAAGAAGGATTACCTACTAAAAACAAGTTGAAGGGAGTTAAAAAACTAGATGTTCCCAAGAAAATCAAAAATAAGGTTGATTATTCATCCTTGGGTAACAAACCTAATAAATTTAGGAAAAATGAATCATAAAAATTGATTCATGAGAATAAAGAAACTTAGCAGATTCCATGTGGTAAGTCCAAGAAGTCTGTAAATATACTTAAAGACATTTTAATGATTTTAGAAATAGCACCAAAAACATCATACTGATCCTATACACCATAGATATAACAACCTAGAAATTTTTACACATTACTATATGATTCATAAATATAAATATCCATTAATACAATATAAGGATCATAAATTCCTAGTGTCTTTGGAAGACTAGTTTCATAATACATAAAAGGAAACTTGATAAATCAAGAAAATGTTAGGTCATGGAAATTTTTGGTGGATACACTATGCCACACATGATACATATACAAATCGACTGTTACCATATTTGTCTAACATATAAACAATACAACTAATCAATGTATGATGATGAACACAACTCATCACTCTCTCTACCTCCATCTCTACTTCATGATACCACTTGAAACAACATTATATTTAAAATTAATTACTCTAGTATATTTATATTTAAACTTAAAACAAATAAATGTTTTCAAACTAAATGATTTTGAATTTTTGTTATTTAATTTCTCACCAACAGTCGATGAAATACCACCGGGGGTAGATCCGATCATCTTCTGATATAAATCAATCAACACATTCTACAAATCATATATATTCCTCCAATCATCATATGAAACATGACGGGAAATTGGATCTGTGGCCAGATGGCCTATAATCTAGCATGCGGCGTCATCTGTAGGGACCCCATATGAATCCAATGGGACAATTATCTTCTCTCTGATCATGTTACATACATCTAAACATTTTATATTTTTCTCCAAACTTTCATTGTTTCCATCTTTAATAAATAAAAAGTTAATATAAAAAGGTGCAATAAATTTATTCATATTAAAATTTGTACCTATAATAGTCACCCTCCAGTATCCCCATGAATAACTAGAAGTGGCATGCTGCTCCCTCACTATTGAGTCTCCTGAAGGGGGAGGAGACAACTGAGCTGCTGAAGGGACGCTCATTGAGGGTGTGAGAGATGGTGTAGGGGGAGATGGTGTAGGGGGCAAGCAGATGGTGGCTCAGATGTCGTAGGGAGGGATACATATGGATCTTCATCTTTCATAGTGGTCGATGAAACAATGTAACACTTCCTTCTTGGCATTCCAGTCATTTAATCAAATAAAATAATGTTCAGATCATATATTTCAAAAAAAATATGCAAAAAATTCAATTTGATAATTGATGCATAGTACTAACAAAAAGATATACCCAACATTGATAATGAATGACTATAAAAATGAAATAAGTTGTATCAAAATGAATTCATATCTGTACATACAATCATTTTCCCCTTCAATCATGTCGGTTTCCTTATCCATTACTTCATCCACTTCATCCATCCTTTCTAGACTAATATTTTCAATATCGTGATGGATAAATAAGTCTGATTCCTTATATTTATGAGATTCAATGTGAGAGGTCAAATATTCCACTTCATCACCCATATCATACAAATCTCTTTGTTTTACATGTGAAACTAAACTCCACCTTCATCCACAACATCATTCACATAATATATGATTTTTTTCTTGAGATGATAAGATATATGGATCATGTAGTTCATAATCACCAACATCCATCAAGTGTGAGAAGTTCACAGAAGTAATTTTCAAGGAATATCTTTTAACACCTCTGATAATATTGACCCAATTACATTTGAATAAAACAACTCAAAAATGCTTATAGTAGTTTAATTCAATAATATCAGTCAACTTTTGAAGGTATCTCACTTCTTAAAATGTAAATGGACCACTATTCTATGTTTTCAAACCCTCTTCTCAATAGACTATACAAAATCTATATTCATTCACGTTGCAAGCGTCGAACTTTATAACTTGTTTTAGAGGACCTTGAGAAAGAAACTTCAAATCTTCTGACAAATATTCTCGAGTATCAGTATTCATGATCTAAAAAAATATACATTATTATATTTAAAAAATATAAGTGTCAAACTATTATCCTTATTTATTGCAATATTTATGAAATTAGATGTCATGCAAAACATTCTACAAGATCTTTATTAACAGATTTTGTTATATATTTCTCATTTCATGTTTGGCCTCTCATTCATCTCTTTATTTGTATCCTCAACTCTTCAATTAATGGATCTGAAATTTCAATATTCAGAAGCACATATCTATGTGTCTGTAATAATTCCATTTCTGTCAGTGTAACATTTGAGGTCCGCCCTACTGATCGGCCAATAGCAGGAAATATTTTTTATTTCCCACGTATTTGAGATTGATTCTATGTATATTAAACGCGTTCAAATCGATTAAATCTTTTCTCAATATCATCCAAGTATCTAGAACAAAAGGTTAGACACTTCTCTACCAAATAGACTTTAGCAATAGAGCCTCCTGGTTATGCTTTATTTCTCACGTATGATTTCAAATGCCCCGGATATATGTGAAATAAAATAAACAAACATAATTATGTATTTAATTAAGTGCTAAAAATTGTTTACTTACTAAAAAACATATAAATAAAGTACCTCTCAATTGGATACATCCATGAATAATGTACGAGGACTCTTGATTTAGATTCCCCACCAAAATGAATATTTAAATACATCATGACAGTAAAAAAAGATAAAGGAAATATCACATCCATTGTACAAAGTGTCAACACAATCCTCTCCTGAAGGTTTCAAGATCAAATGGATATAGATATTTCTCACATAGATGTCTGAAAAATGTGCAGAATTAGAGTAAAATAGCGGTAACATTTTCAGGTAATAATGTACGCAATTCCAATGGTAGTAACTGCTGTAACAAAATATGTGAATTGTGACTTTTAAATCCATGTAACCTATGGTTATTTAAGTCAAAACACCTTGAGAAGTTACTTGAATACCCATCAGATACCTTCAAATTCTTTAAAATTCGAAGGAATGTATCTTTATCTCTATTTTTCATTGAAAAAATTGTCAGGGCATGCATTTCTTTCTCATCTGGCCAAAGATCAAGTTTTATGTTCATTACTTGTAAGTCTCTCTAAGCATTGAGATGATCCTTTAACATTCCATGATCATTAAAAAATGTGAAGATCAAATTTTCATAGACATTCTTCTCAATATGCATCATATCAATATTATGCCGCAACAAATTAAATTCCCAATACTGAAGTTTGAAGAATATACTTTTTTTCTTCTATTATTTTGTTCTAATTTCACTTGATGATGCCCTTCGAACTCATATCCCACTATTATTCAAATGATGAACCTTACCAAATTCTTTTTCAACATTTTTTAAGTTGTGAAAATATTTCAGAACTAGTTAACAACTTTGGAGGTGGTCTACGATCAACAAAACCATTAAATTTTTATCTGTTCAGCTGAAATCTATGAGATGCATCGAAAAAATCTTTAATGGAACAAGAAGCACCATTTTCTACTGTGAGGTAGCCGTTTGGACTCAAAATCGAAGTTATAAATAGGAAAATAGAAACCCATATATGTCTTCTAACTAGATAAATTCCCAAGTTTAGGAAAGTCACTAATGGTACACAATAATGTAGCATTCATTTTAAGCATTGTTTTAGAAGAAACATCATATGTATCAACACTGTTTCTCCATAACTCCAGTATTTCGTCATTTAAAATCTACAAGTATACATCAATATCATTTCCAGGCATTTGTTTTCTAGGAATAATCATCAAAATGATAAAATAAATTTGTTGTATACATATCCACGGAGGAAGATTGTAGGGGATCAAAACAACTAGCAAAATGCTATAACTGGTACTCAACGTCCAAAATGGGGTGAATCTATCAGCAACCAATCCCAATAAAACATTCCTAGGATCGGCAAAGAAATATAAGTGTAAGGAATCTAATTTATTCCCTGATTTTGAAACTCATGGATGTCGCATTAACCCATCAATGTTATTATCTACATAATGCCACTTCATGTGTTCGGTGGATTTCAATGACTTGAATAATCTTTTCAATCAAAGATTTAAAGTAATGTAATGAAAAACCTTTACAGGTTTTTTTATTTTCTTCTTCTTAATGGTAGTATATTCATTCCAACTTCCAACATCACCCATTGACTTCCATCTAGAAGAATTAATTTTTTTTACAATCTTGTCTACTTGAATCCTCATGCCAGTAAAGCACACAATCATTGGGACATGAATGTATTTTTGTATAATACAAACCAATTCTATTTAAAACTTTTTCATATCATAAAAAGACTCAAGGATGTTTTCTATTGGAAATGAATCACGCAACAATTCCAATATCATGGACATTACCTTATTTGTAATTCCACATAGATATTTGATATGGTAAAACTTTACGAGAAAAGAATGTTTGGAATATTTCAACCATCCACTATAAAACTCTTAATTTCCATCATCAACTAAACTATGTAACATATTTTCCTCAGTGATTTTTTCTCTTACATTAGTCTCCACAGAATCTAGAGGACGATCCAATGATATGTCACAATCTTGATCTGGTTTTCCTACAGTCTCAAAAACATCACTTGCCATGTTTCTATTTGTAGCACCCTCATCTGGTTTTTCTGGTATGTTATGATGTTGATGGTGGGTTCTTATAATGATGAATGCATCATTTATAAGGTTTTGTATTTCATTTTCCATTGTAAATGAATTTGGGATCTCATTCTGTGGATTGACATCAGTGCCCAAACTTTCTGTAACGTTCAGTTCTCTATGCCCAATCCAACACAAATATTGAGAAAAGAATTGCTTCAATATTAAATGTTCATAAACTTAATCTCTCTTTAAACGTTTTCTAAATTTACATTTAGGACATGAACATCTTATTCTCCATTCAACAGATCAATTGGTAATTGAAAATTCTATGAACTTCTCCTACCCCTTAGCATACTGAGGTGTGTTCCTCATTAATGTGATCTAGATTTTATCCATGTATATCAAAATGTGTCTACACAATATTAAAAAAAATTAAAACACATAACTATTACTAAATAAGGAAATAGATTCATATATAATAATTGAAAAAATATATAAATATGTTAAATAAGGTTTTACTATATAAATATATGTGGTAAATAATAAACCCACCCAATAGAAAACTAAAACATGAAAATTAAAAAGATCCATAAAATAATAGACAGATAATAAAAAACAAACCATGATATAAAAAATGAACTATATACTACATTTCAAGAAATTAATACATCAATAGAAGATCATATACATCAGAATCCAAAATTCCAAATGGCAAAACTAGGAAAAACCTTGAAGATGGTCCCAAGTCCAATCCTAGTCCAAAACATCCATGCTTTTTTCTAGTAATCCAATCATCAAAAATTGAGCCTTGCCCAAACTGAAGCCTACAATCAAGTAGCATCAACTTGGGTACCAAGTTCCATGGTATCCAAATTAAGGTGTGACTATAATTAAATAGGCCACCAAAAATGATATTAATAAATATAACCAGTCTATAATAATGTACATGTATAAGTGGAAAAATAAAAAAAAAATTAATAATTTAATTAAAAGGCAGTAAATTACCACTAATGCTTGGGCTATGAGATGACACCTGAGTCTCGTATCTACCACTATCGATCCTTAGCCATGTGACACTGATCTACCATGCCTAATTCATTCAATATTTGGTTTTCTATGATCACATCGCATGGACTATGCCAACCATGGTATCATATCTACCCTTATGGGTATTTTCTTTAGTATCTCAAGACCGCTTATGAGGGAATTTTCATGTAGTAACTAAACAATGCCAACATGTGAATTTTATTTTAGTAACTCAAACTGCCTATGAGGGTGTCTTCTTATAGAAATTCAATACCATCTGTGATATCATCTTCTTGTAATAACTCAACACTTTATATGAGGGTGTTTCCATTTTTAGAATCAAGACTACCTGATGATAATTTTACAAACCAATACATAAAACAATATCATTTCTTAAAAGAAATTCTGATCTACCCCTTTAACATCCTTTTATAATATTGATCCCATTTCACATTTTTAATATTTACTATTTCACTTTAAAATTTCATTTAAATTCACAATCTATCCATTCCCATCATAACATCTATCCTTCACTTCATAACCCAAGGTTTACCAATTTTCTATGTTAATATAAAATCATAATCTCACCATTTAATTTCATTATACCATGTTAATTATAAATCATAATTTTATCATTTAAAACTTATCAATTTATTAGTCCCAACACAAGGGTCGCATCCCAATATTAAGATTCTCCATAGATTCACCCTTTATTTCATAACGATTTATAATGATTTCAATACCATTTACAACATCAATGATTGTGAAATTCCATATCATAACCATTTATTTTTATCACAATTTATTTTTAAACCTCATAAACATAGTGAGTAATATTATGATACCAATCCAAAACAAGTTCAATGTTTCAACTAGAGTTATCCCTTTAATATTATCCACTTAATTTTTATAAAACATGGATTACTATTTTTATTATCCATTCAATGTTAAATTCATCATTATGGAATTCCATTGGGAATTTCTTTTTTCTAAGGTTCAAAGTATATGAAAGGGGGAGTTTAACTAAGAAAAATGTCAATTAAAATTTTAAATTTAAACCAGGTTGATACATGGATATGCCGTTATAACCACAAATACATCACTCAAAAAATGTCAAACTATTGGTTAATTTTAATGACCACCTACCTTAGCCTCATAGACTTCCACTCATCTAATATCAGCCTTTGGTCCAAGCTAGAATAAGAAAAAAAATGTGGTAAAAAGGCTTGGAAATAGGTAATATTAGACATAAATAGATATATATCTCTTAACAGTGAGATAAGTGAATAATGGAAGGAGACGGAGTTGTAGATTTACCTTAGGCTCACCAAACCACATATGGAATTCAATTCAGACAAGGGATGAGTAAGATCTCTCCATGGAAGAGAGGTAGGAGGGGAGGGTAAAGCATGAGGGGATATTGGCCAAAAATGGGAAGAAAATGAGGGGTATTGGATTATAAAATCATACGGGAAATATTAATATTACACTTTTTAAGGGTTGTGTGGTTTGGATTCATAGTTCACCAAATCAGGTGTCAACCATGTTATAAGAACTTTATTAAACACCCCTCCTCACATGGTTGGCCTACATAATTTAACAACCATGCGCAAAACTAACACTAGCCATTGTGATAAGAACTATATTTAACTCAATGTTTTAATGATTGAACTATGGATCAATCCATATAAAATAATTGATATGGAATATAAATTAGATATAAAGACTAATAATATGAAAATATTATTCCTTATGATGGGAACCATAACTTTGTCATATCATCTAATAGGATTTTTAATGTAAGTTATATAAGTATACCATAAATTATATCTATATAAATAATTTTTTAGGTTCATAATCAACATTGTTTCACACCACATAAAAACATATTATTTCATTAAACACACCACTTGAAAAAAAACCTTTTATAAATTTTAAACATATGAAATTATGTTACATCACAAGTATAAAAATTTGCAATAATTTAGGAAATAACGACAGTGATGGGTCGTGAGGTGTAGCGAGGGGCAGTGATGGACAGTGAGGCATGGTGAGGGGTTGCGAGATGTGTAGAAGGCTTCAAGGGGGGTCACTGGGGTTGTACAGTTTACGATCTCCTAGGTATTTGGGGGTCGTGGGGTTCGCGGTGGGTGGTGAAGTGTAGTTAGAGGCGGTGAGGCGGGGTAAGGGCTTTGGGGGTCGCAGGGGTTGCATGGGTCATCAGGGTCATAGGGTTTTGGGGGGTCATGGGGGTCAGGGGAGTCGGGGGTGTTAGGGGAGTTGAGGGAGTCGGAGGGATAAGTGTCATGGCTGTAAAAAAACATGTTTTTCAGCCATTTCCTAAAAATCAAAGCTATTTTATTTTAAAAAAATTAGAAGCAGTTTAATAAACCGCCTCTAAAAACTGCCGCTATATGCTAATAATGTTGTATTGACACATGCTACTATTCTAGAAAAATCA
Organism: Viscum album; assembly: GCA_963277665.1. Classification (NCBI taxonomy): domain Eukaryota; kingdom Viridiplantae; phylum Streptophyta; class Magnoliopsida; order Santalales; family Viscaceae; genus Viscum; species Viscum album. The sequence continues at coordinate 57,338,289 of OY728132.1, read as the reverse complement.
AGTGTAATAATTTTCTTTATAACCTGAGGAAATGAAAACATAAAAAGGGTTAGCTCAAACACTAAGTAAGTAAAAATGTATATCATAAGATATAAAGGCATGAACATTGAATGAATAATACGGAAATGAATAAATGATAATAAAATAATTCCATATAACGGATCACATTATCTTAAAATCAATCCATGGTTAAATAAATAAATAAAGAGATGGAAAATAATAATTGAGTATATGGTAATGGAATTCATAATGTATGAAAACTTTTACCACCAAGTACTCAATTAAGACATCATTCCCACTGTTAATAACATATACAAGACATCCTTCTAACCATCAAGGTCCCAACCAAGATATCACGATTTCATTGGGTTGGAATATACTAAATACCCAAAAATATTGTATCATGAGACCAAATAATGCCTCAAGGGGATATATAATACAATCCCTGATCTATCACTTATTTAAGTTTAATGCATTCACCATATTAAAATATTAATTAAAAATAAAATGCATAATAAACTGGCCTTCATAGACATCTATATTGTAATGATAACATACAGAATGTCAATAATTTTTTCCAGGTCAATAAAATGGATAAAATGATCCAAAATACCAAGGGAATTAAGGTGTATGGTTAAATAATACATAATCAACTTACCTTAGTAGTTAATAAATATTCTTATCAGAATAACAAATATATGGATTTTCAATATCTACCCAATAAATAAATGGAATAGGTTTCTATGTAAGAATTGTTAAAAATAAAATCATAGAGTAAGGGGAATATTTTTAGGTCAATAATTTCCATAATAAATATACATATGGAATCTCGGTGAAAACCCTTCAATCAAATGAAGTAAATATAGAGTGTTCACAAGGGAAATGAATTGGAAGGAAAACCATGCCTATAAGATCATATGATTTGGAAAGAATATGGAAGTGATAGATATTCATGAGTTTAATACCCCAGAATAAAATATTATGAGAGGATTTATAGGGTAATATATGACCAATATGTACACAAAAAAATGGAAACAAGAGGTGAATAAGAATTATATCCCAATGAATAAATATTTAGAAGAAAAACCCCTTATGGAAATGGTAACATAAGAATCCAAAGGATATGATAGGGATGCCAGGAAATTAAAATATATATATAAAAGAAATATATTCATTATACTATAATTCCATAGGTTATTTAATACACTGTTTAAAAGGAAAATATGGTGTACCATATCAAACATATCTCATTTAATTAAAAGTAGAGACAAATAACACTTACGACCATTGAAACTCTTGAATCAAAACCCCTTGAAGGGTTGATTTTAAAATGGGACATTAAATACCATGAATAATATTATAATATTGAAATAAAATATCAAAGTTGTAGTAAGTACACTATAAAATAGAAAACATGGTGTATAACATAATAATGTCTCATGGAATTTAAATTTAAGACAAATAAACCTTACAACCTTAGAAACATTTCATTCAAAACCCCTTGAAGGATATGATTTAAAATGAAACACTAAAAAAATTAATAACTAAAGGATCATGATAAAAAATATTAAATGTGTAGTAGATACACCATTCCAAATAAAACATGGTGTAAAATAATAAATATGTCTAAATGGGTAAAAATTTGAGAAAATAAACCCTTACAACATCATAATTTTTTGAATTGAAAATACATGAATGGTATAACATGGAATGGATTTATAAATTCATTATATTTCATTAAAAATTATGATAATATAAATGTACATTCAATACATACACAACAAAAAAATAACAAGTTGTGAACAAGAATCATATCTCAATTAAACAAAATTAAGATAAAAAACACTTACATTAATTATTGACTTCCACTAAAGTGGTTGAATATCCTATATAAAAAAATAACTATTTTAATCATGTGTTTAAGAACCATATTAATGTTTATAACCTTTTAAAAACATTATTTATAATTATTCTCTACATTTATATTATTTAGTTGTTATCTATTTTCAATATCAAGTGTGATTAATCTTGATCGTTTTAAACTAGTTTCATAATCGAAGTAAAATCCATTGTATGATCGATTGGTTTTCTCTCTGCTAGGGCTCCTGGGTGGTTCCTCAGTGGGGGAGGCTGGCGCGCCATCTCTGGACTCGTCTCCCCCTTCCCCCTCCTCCTTCTAGAATTTCCCTCTCATGGTTAATTCTTATGGGTGGTGGTTTTCTTCTGTTTCGTTTTCAGGTGGTTTTCTCGCTCGGTGGTGGCTTCGTCAGCAAGAACTGGTGGCCCTGTCGCGTTCGCGCTTCTCTGTTGAAACCTTGGCCAAATTCATCCCCTACTCTAGCTTCTGGATCCTTCATGGCTCTCCTAGTTGGTGTGCGGTGGTGGATGCATGGAGGCTTTGGGAGGTGCGGATTGTCTGGTAATAGGTTTTCCAGAAGGTGTGTCTCTTGCTAGGGTCATTCCAAGATGCAGTCTTCGGTGGATGGTTGTTGTGCACAGTGTTTGTCGAGCTCCCTTCTCTGCTGGTAATGGCTTCACATTTCGAGGATTTTCTAGCGGTCGCTTCTCCGTTGAAGCCTCGTATGATCCCTTCGCTACTCTGGCTTCATGCTCCCTTAACTGCTCTCCAAGTCAGTCGGTCATGTTGGTTGCTAGGAAGCTTAGGGAAGTGCGTTCGTTCGGCATAGGTGTCCCAGAAGGCGATCCCAGCTCTTGTCCCGTGAATTGGAGGATTTCTGTAGTGGAAGCTCTTTTTTCTGATTGCTTTTGGCTGGATGGTATGTTCTTCTGTCGTGATTTTCAGTGTGGTGATAGTTTCTTCTTCTCCGGCATGTGTTTCTTGGATGGCGGCGTCGACAATGGGGAGACGGTGATGTTTTCATTTGGTCAAGCGACGACGATCGAGGGAGACATGTATGGTTAGGGATACTCCACGGCATGTAGGGTCTGACTTATTCGAGGCATCATGATGTGGTGATTTTTCCTAGGTGATTGGTTTTTTTTATCTGACATGGGTTGTTGTGTGGGCATTGGAATCGATCTAAGCGTAGTTCGAGGTGGTGTCGGTCCCGATGCGGTGGGTTTTTTATGTTTTGAAATTTGAATTTGGGATGTTTTGTGGCAATTACTTTAAGCAGGTTTGATGTCTTTGTGGTATTTTTGGATTTTGAGCAGTTCCTGTAGTCTTGGGTTGGGATGACTTCTTTAATGGTTTTTATTTGGATGTAATTGTTATGGTTCGCACTTAGCCTTTAAAAGTGTCTTTTAGAAAATACAAAAAAAAGAAGTTGGAGCATAATCGAAGTGTTGTTATTCATTATTATAACAAATTTCATCATTCATAGATCATAAAACGAATATTAATTGTTTTATTTTATTATTTATAATGTTATTATTTCATTATATGGTAGTTTCAGTTAATATTCTTAAAGATGAAATCGATGATAAGTATATTTTGGTGATTTTTAACAAATGAATAGTGGTATCTTAATTAATGAGTTTAATATAGATGTTACCATTAAAGAACCAAAATAAAATATTTATTTAATTATTTATATCATATATTATAAGTAATTAAGTTCTAATATTCATATAAGATATTATTTTATTACATTGTTCAAGTAGGTCGTTAGACCGACCTAAACATGAAGAAACCATAAGTAATGGATGATTATGATAATGAAAGTTCTTTATATTGGAAAAATATAATTATTATTGAATTATAATGAAATTATTTAGAAACATTTAATGTCTTTAATAATATTTTAAGGGATATTAGTAAATAATAATGAAACTATATGAAAAAAAGATAAGTTACTTCATGGAGGCGGTAGTGAGCACAACCCAAGGTCACCGTTTTTCTTTCTCAATGAGTGATAGGGAAAGAGTGTGTATTATAATTTTTATAATAAAAATAAAAATTATATTATATATTTCACATTTCTTCTTTAATAACATAATTATAACTATCAAACAGACGTATTTATGAAAAATGGAAGATGTCTCATCATGGAGGTGGTAGTCTGCATAGTTCGTGAATGGCTATTTCATTTTTCATAATAAAAAGTAGAAAGGTGGTTAATATTTATTAACATAGCATAATAAAATTCAATATAAATAAATTATTTATTTTAATATATATTAATTATAAAACATATTTTTACAAGAATGAATGAAAATAAAAGAAGTTACAAAAAAGTACTCACATTGAGGACTACAGATTTCCCTCAGAAGACTCCTTGAAAATAGAGGTCATACGATAATATCTTCTAACCAAATTCTCAAGTAAAAGAAATTATATTGTAGGGGAAGTAATAAGAGTATATTTTAATGAGGAAACCTAATTTTAGAAGAGTTCTTGAAGGGGTTTTTATAAGTTGTGAGAATGAAACTTTTTGTGAATATCTCGACTTAATATAAAGGGAGAACAAGTTTCACATGTTAAGAATACTCCAAAATGGATAAAAATGGATTTTAATATGGAATAATTTATATAATAGTTCAATAACTCATTTTAACACATTTTTTAAACATTTTTTATGTCCTTTACACTTAGAATTTTCACTTTTATGTTTTTTAGTTTTAATGTGGTAACTAGTGTTTAACTAAGTAAATCATTTTTTTCGAAAAAAATGTACCTTATTAGATAATTTAGGAATAATGATTAAAAATATTAATTCCATTTTACCAAAAAGAATGGTGTATAATAAAAATAAACTTTAACCATAGCATATGTAACACGTAAAAACCCATTTTTAGAAAAAGTGTATATTTTAGAAAAAAAAATATGTTTAGGGTAAAATTATCAATGTATTGGTTTTCATGATAAAAAAACTTTTATAATAAAAATAATAAATGTTATGTGGAAATAATATTAAACCAAAACATAATTTTAACAAAATAATATTTAATTAAAAGAAAAAACCAAAAACTTTTTCTTTTATGAGTCAATATTACATAAATTCATAAAATTTTAAACATAGGTATTATAAATTCATATTGTTATTTAAAAATGTATAATTTTAGTCATTAAATAAATATTTTATCATTTAAAATGTTTTATAAACTTATAGATACTTATTATAAAATGATAAAGTTATAAAAGTTATTATTTTGTTCGAAACTGTATTTTTCACTATTCACATAGAAAACAAAAATTTCAAAAAAAACTAAAAAACAATAATATTATTCTGATATATAATTTATGAATCTAAAAATGAAGTTTATTTAGTCAAAGTCAAATTCTAAATATCGATAATTTAACTTATAAATAAATAATAAAAATATGATGAATAATACTTTCATAGTAAAATAATTTTTTAAAAAAAATTAACTATTATTATTCTTATTTTATATCAATTAATCTTCAAATTAGTGTTAATATATTAGTCATGTTGAAAAAGTATTTTATCCATAATATATCTAGTTTCTTAAAAAAAACATGATGTCCAATTTTTAGAAAGGTTATATTTTAAATTATAAACTTGTCTTATTAGTTATTTAGCAATACTATTTTAATTTGTAAATATCTTTGAATTAAAAATAAAACATATTTTTATTTTTACATATATATCATAATACATATATTTTTATTTTTATCCACAAATTATACTACTACATTTTAATGGTTATATAATGTTCTGCTGTTTTTTTGGTTCTTCATTGCATATATCACACACTATCAAGCATATTAGGTTATAAATGGATATATGATTTAAAATCTTGGGGACTTACATTCTACCACACATAAATAAATTTTTTCTTTTTAATTTTAATTATCACTTATTAATAAAATTATTCATGGGTATCTAAAATATATATATAACTCAAGATATATTTTCAAATGAGGCGTCTACCTTGATATCTTAGGTATGATTAAGAAAAAAATATTTTCCCCTCATCATGTTAACTGATTGATTCATTTTTCCTCCACAACATGCTACTAAATGACGTATTTTCCACACATGAATAATCTTATAGTTTCATTGACGCATTTTCCTTCGTGATTCTTCATACATTTTTGATATTTAAGAAATTGAACAATATTTTCTTCATCATATTTTTCACCTAAACTTCCATTAAACTCCATTCTACTATTATTTGGTCTGTTTGAGAATTCAACTATGTTTACGTTTTTAATCAAAATTCATTATTTTTGGTTTGGTATAATCACATTTTTTCTCATTTCAATTATTTTCCCATTAGGTTTTTCATTGGTACAATCTCCACATTTTCAATAGAATCTATTATTAACTTGATTCCTTTGGTTATTAAAAATTACTAAATCTTTAAGGATTTAATATGACTGATGAACATCAAAATATAATTATTTTAAGATAATTTCACGAAAAATAAACTTAAAAACATATTATTCTTCAAAATTATTACATTAGATTTTAGTTTAACCTAAATAACTCTTGATTTAATCAAGGTTTATTTAGGTTGGGTTATCTAGTATTCCTTAACCTAAGTACGTAACATAATAAACATTTCATAATAGATTGTAAAATAATGTGATTAACCAAAGAATATCCCCTAGAAGTGACTTTATAGGTGTGCAGTCTTAGTCTCGATCAACATGAACTAGAGTAAAGATTGATTTGATAATAAACCAGCCATTTTCTAGGTGATTACCCCAGGTTGAATAAATTACATTTCCACCTCCACCATCCAATATCCCTATAGTGATTTAATTTCTAGGATAACAATGCAATATCTACTTTATGAAAACTTCATAATTTTATCCTATATGTCTTATCCATTAATCATATTCCTAGAGTTTTCACTAAAGTTCACTTATCTTAAACCCTAAAATATCCATTATATCCTCCTCTAAACTAAATTTTTATATATACCATTTAAATTATGATTGATATTAACTTATCAATCCTTATATTATAGTCAAAATATATTATAACCACTAAATTCACTTAAACTCTTCTTTGATACCAACCATGATTCCCTTGACCTGCACTCCCTAATCTGGTGCTCATAAATATCTTCTTTACATAAAATATTTTAAATGAACCAAAGTGACCAAATTTTTACTATTAATAATTAAAATATCACTAAAAAAATTTATGACGTGTGCATTTGAAGGACCTTTTATGTTTAGATTTTTAGAGAGTTAGGGAAAAAAATTAATTATCAAAGCCCATGTATTTCTTATAATGGGTATTTTTCACTATGTATGAATCTGATTAATCCATAATAATTCTTAAATATCTTGAAAAAAATATCCACAAGTTATACTCTTCTAAACATATCATGTGTAATAATTTTATTCATAACATGGGAAAATTGAAAAATAAGAAGGCTGATATCAAATTAATAGTAAAGGAAAATGTATATTGAAAGCAATAAATGAATGAAGATGGAATGAATAATATGGTAGGAAATATATAGTAATTAAATAATTTCATATTACTAATAAGAGGTGCATGAAATAAACAATAGTTACTGATATAAATAAATTGATGGATAATAAAAAAAATTCCATGGTGATGAATGACATAATTTCCTATATCTTTCATCAAAAATTCCTCACCCAATACATCATTCATATCATCAAGTCCATATCCAATACATCATTATTTTCATTAGGGTCACAACCAATATATCATGATTTTATTGAGTAATCATACACTAAATACCGAAAAATTTTGCCTATGGAGACCAACCAATGAATCAAGGTGATATATAATACCATACCCCACCCAGTACTTCTTTAAGTCTAATGAATTCACCATATGAAATATATAAATAATAATATCATTCTTAACCACCTTGAATTTATAAATGTTCATATTAAAATAAAAATATATGTAATGTCAATAATTTTTCCCATATTAATAAATCAGATAACATTATCCTAACCATATAAAGAAATAAGTCGTATGTATAAACAATATAAAATCAATATTCATGAGTAGTTAATAAATATTCATATCAAAATAAAAAATATATAGATTTTCAATATCACCCCAAACAATAAATGTAATGGATTTATATTTAAGCATCTCTTCAACTAACATTGTATAGATAAAGAGGTATATGTTTCATTCAATTATTTCCCCAATCAATGGATGTATGGAATCTCGATAAAAATCCTTTAATGGAATTAAAAAATATAGAGTGTTTTCATATGAAATGCATTGAAAGAAAAATCATTATTATAAAAGAGGATGATTTTGAAATATAAAGGAAGTGATGGATCTCACTGAGATTAATAACCAAAAATAAAATAGTACGATAAGGTTTAGAAGGTAATCCATGTAAAATATATAAACCACAAAATAGAAACAAGTGGTAAATTCATATCATATCTCGATGAATAAAAATTGAGATGAACCCTTATGGTAATGGTAATGTAAGAATCAAAAGGACATGAGGGGGATATATTGAAATTAAAATATAATAAAATGAAATATATTCATTATAATTTAAGTAAATATTGTATTGAATACACTATATTGATGAAAATATGGTGTACAATATCAAAATAAGTCACACAGAAATGAAAATAGACACAAATAACACATATGGCCTTAGAATATTTTGAATTGAGACCCCTTGAAGTATAGAATTCCAAATATAACATTATGAACCATGAATAATAAGATAATCATGTTATAAAATATCAAATGTGATGTAAGTACACTATTACATATAAAATATGAGGTATAACAAAATCATGTCTTAAGGAATTGAAATTTGAGACAAAGAACACTTATAAATTATAAAATTTCGAGTCAAGTCCCCATGAAGGATATGATTTAAAATGAAGCATTAAATACGAATAAAAATGAGATTATAATCATAAAAATTTTGAATAGGTATTATATATACCATTCAAAAAAACATGGTTCATAATAATAAATATGTCTCAAGGGGTGAATATTTGTGATAATAAACCATTACAATATCATAATATTTCAAATTGAAATACCATGGAAGGTAAAACATCAGCTGGATTTGTAAATACCATATACTTCATGAAAAATAATGATAATATAAATCCATTTTAAATACCTACACCAAAAAAATGAGTAAATGATGAAAAAAATCACATCTCAATGAAACAAATTGATATCCAAAAACCCTTACCTTGATTTTAGACTTCCACTAAAGTCTTGAATATCCTGTATAACAAAAATAACCATAATCATCAAATATTTTAAAACAATATTCATATATATATCCTTTTATAAAAAATATTTATTATTATTATATATATTTATATTAGTTAGTAGTTATTTATTTTCAATATTTGATGTGAGTCATCTTGACTGTTTAGAACTACTATCTTAATAGAAACATTGCTCTCTGTTCTTCTCCAAAATTTCATCAGTACCAGATCATACAAGGTATAAGAATTGATTATTTATGACTCTTTATAATGTTATAATTATATTCTATGGTATTTGTTTTCTGTTTCTTAAAGATGAAATTGATGACAATCGTGTTTTAGTGATTTTTAACAAACAAATGGTGGTATTTGAATTAATGAGTTTAATATTAGTTTTACCACTACAAAACTAAAAATAATATATTTATTTACTTATTTATAACATATATTGTTATTAATTAAGTTGTCATATTTATCCATGATGTCATTTTATATAATTTTTCAAGTAGATGGTTAGACCTACCTAAACATGAACATATCATAATTAATGAATGATTATGATTGTGAAAGTAGTTTATTTTGGAATAATACAATATCTAAAATGAATAATGAAATTATTTAGATACTTTTAAGGTTTTTAGATATATTTTAATATAGTTTAATCGATATGAATGAAACTAGATGAAAAATGAGATATGTTACTTCATGGAGAAAGTAGTCAGCACACCACAAAGTTAATGTTTTCATTTCTTAACAAATTAATGTGAAAGAAAGAGTACTATAATTTTTATATTAATAATCATAACTATATTATATATTTCAAATTTATTCTTCAATTACATCTTTATAAATAGTGATGAGTGGAATTAGTGAAAACGGATGATGTCACTTCATAGACGTGGTAGTCCGCACAACACACAAATGATAGTTTCATTTTTCTTAATAGAAAAGGGGAAATGTGGTAAATATTTATTTCAATAGAATAATAAAATTCATTAAAAAAATAATTAATTAATTTTATAGGAAATAAACAAAATATTTGGGTAATTAAGAATGAAAAGAAAAGGAGTGAGGAAAAAATTAATCATGTTTAGGACTTGGGCTTTCCTGTGGAAAACTCCTTGGAAATAGAGGTATAAGGCCAAATATTTTTAGTAGAAAATAAAGGAAAATGAACAGGAATATAGTGGGGATAAAAGATAATATTTTCAAAAGGAAATCTAATTTTTGGAGTGGATACAACTTTTATAAGTGGTGAAAATGAAATTTTTGAAAATATTTCAACTTAATATAAAGAAAGCACATGTTTCACATGTAAATAAGATAATAAAATGGATAATAATGGTTTTTTGTATGATATAAATTCAATTATCCATTAAACATTCATTTTAAAACATGTTTTAAAAATGTTTCAAAGTCTGTTTGTCTTAGAATTTTCACTTATACAATTTTTGGTTTTGTTGTGGTAACTAGTTTTTACTAAAGTAAATAACTATTTATACATAAAAATAAAATGTACCTTGTTAGATAATTAAAAAAAATTATTCCAAATTTTAAATACATTTTATTATATAAAATTTAAATATGTAATAAAAATCAACATTAATAATAGCTCATGTGTCAAGTAAAAATAGTTTTTAGAAAAATTATAATTTTAAACCTAAAATTTATGTGTAGGATAAAATTATCTTTTTATATATTTCATGGTAATTTTTTTATTATGAAACAATTAAAATTAATGTGTATTTCATAGAAATATAAAACTAATTTTTTACAAAATAATATTTAATTAAAAGAAAATAAAAAAATAGTTTCTTTTATTGTAAAATATTACCTGAGTTCATAAAATGTTAAGAGTGGTTTTATAGATCCATAATGTTATTTAAAAATATATAGTTTTAATCCTTAAATACATATATTTTATCCAAAGTATTTTTATTTTCATAAAAAACACATAAAAATAAATTTTTAGAGATGTTGAATCTTAAAGTATAAATCAGACTTATTAGATACTTTTCTACACTAATTTAATTTATCAATTAGTTATAATTGATAATGACATTTATTTTTATTTATATACATATACAATAATAATTTAGTTACAAGTATTTTTATCCACCAATTCTATGACTACTTTTTAACAGTTGTATATGGTTCCACGGTTCATTGTGGTTCAATGTTGTGTGTATCACATGTTGTCAAACATATTTGGTCTTAAAGGAATTTATAATTTAAAATAATAAGTTGTTACACCACCATATTTTGTATATTTTTTTAATAACTTATATACTTTACCGTTAGATAAATATCCCATGAAGACTCCTTCATCTTCTTTCTTATTAAAATTTACTAGATATTAATTTTTGACCCTAATAAAGCATGGGTTACAATAACATTGAAGTAATTTAAGGAAGTATTATTACAATACCAAATTTCATAATCTAACATATTTTATTCTGGCCTCAAGAAGCACCTATTTTGAATTTACAAAGCTATACTCATATATTCTCTCTAGAAAAAATTTGATGTCTTGAATTCTACTGGAATGGTTTTTCACATCTTAACCAGCATTATATTTTTACACTCTATAACTCCATTTAATTTGATATATATGGAGAACTATACTGATGATTGATCCTACACTTAGAATGATATAATTAAAATTAATTAGCAATGAAATAACTTCTATTATTAGTTCTCATCTTCTTGATATAAACTCCAAACACATTCTCAACTTCTCTTCTAATGATTATGAACATCTTCATAGATTATAATTTATGTTTCATAAACATCACAATAGTCAATATTATAATATTTTCCACAAATTTGATGAAAAAATAATCACCTCTTGAGTATTTTTATCTAATTGGATCACATAAATCTGAGAAAATTAATTCAAGTTTCCAAGTGGACTGAATTTCCACTGTCTTATGACTTCCTTGTATCATTTTACCATTTTGATATCTTTAAAAAATTTCTTATATTTACATATTTAGTTGAGTAAATATATTACCATATTTCCTTTAAAAATATCTCTCAAAATAATTTAACCAAGATGTACATGTCTTATATTTCATATCTTATTCTCATCTTTTGATCTCAAATAACCTGTATCTCTTAAATTCCAAATTTGAAATAAATTACCATGAGTTATTTATACCATTGTGATAACCCATAAATATTTTAAAAACATAATGATTTATGAATTCCTTATTCAAATAACTTAATTATAATCATCAAAATGTTTTCTAACACTTAACACATTTTGATTGAGACTTTCTACTAATAAAACTTCATTGTATTTCAATTTCTAGGCCTAAATTTCAGTTATATCAACTACTCAAATTTATAAGGAACCCTCATTAACATAAGTAATTTAAACTCTATCCTAGTCTCATATATTCTTTTGGATTTTTTTCTCTTGTTATGCGAAATGAATAGACACTATTAATAAAATGACCCATACTTTACAGAAATTGATATCACTTAAAAGATGCAGAATATTCATCAAAAAATATAACAAATCCAAAAAAGGACCATATAGTTATAGTTTATTTATAAAATGGGAAACACAAACAACTGGTTCATAAGGCATATTTATTATCTCCCACTTATTTTTTCATAATTGGACTTCTTTTTGACATATCTTACTTAAAACCATTCTTCATGACCTAGGGAAATAAATATATGAATGGGTGATATCAAATACTAAGTAAGGGTAAACAAGGGAGATATCAATCATATCATAATCATAATACATAAGAACATAAAATTTGAAAATATTATCCGGCATATGAATGATCATGATATCATGCCATGGGATAAACCATGAAAGATCATAAGAATCAATGAATGTAATTCCAAAAGTCATAAAATAATAAATGATGTTTTTTGGAATAAAAATAAGTATATAAAATCATTTCATATTTTTCAAGACTCATTTCCAAGACCATCATAGTTTATAAAGTCCATTATTGAACCAAGTTCACTCCTTATTCCAGCCTTGTATAACAAACCAATATCATTTCCCATTACATCCATGTCTATCTCATGAAATACAAATATTTACCCAAAGAACTGTAGAGAGATATAGGTCCCACCCATCTCATAATTAAATAATTTTTACATGTGACACAATATCATAAATCATTCATCATAACCCAAGGAATAAAATGGGTTTATTTAAAAATCATTCCACCACAACATAATCCTTATAAACCAAATGGATTTCATAAATATAATTCCATTATAAACACAATAAAATCATAGTAAAAATAAGGATGGTATACTTGAAAAATAACCCTATAAAATAATTCCATATTAGATGGAAAATAATTTTGATATAACACTTGAAATTAATTCTTGAGAAAAATATCCTTTCTTCCTCCAAAATGTTTTCTTTTCTCAAAATGCCGCAAAATTATAAAAGAAAATAATTTATTTGAAAATAAAATTGAAATCATGTAGAGGATGCTTCATGTAAATAAGGTGTTATCAAAATTTAAAAATCCATTTATGTCGTATAAGTTAAAAAAATATTCTCCACGTACTTTTGTCGAATAACAACAAAAGATTCTTTTCACACTGTTTAATAAAAATTCACCAATTGGTAAAATTGAATTTAAAATTCTTTATAAGAATAAAAATAATATTACATATTTAGTAAATATTGACATGGATGATAAATATACCCCAATAAATTCTCATATATAAATAATCTTGGATAATAATATGATTGTGAAATTATCTCTTACCTTTTAGGTCCAATTTCTATTGTATGTATCTGAAACTCCTATATAATGATTTTAATAATGTCACTAAATTATTTAAGAATTATCTTTATTTTTTTGATATCATATATGATCATATTATACCTGTTTTTTAATAGCATTTCATTACTACATGTTATTCTGGTATTAACTGCTTCATTTTTTTATGCATGGTTTATCGAATAAGTTATGTTTATCCTTTATAAGTCATATTTATATCATTAAAAATGATATTAATAGTATATATACCATACTTTTTCATTTTATACATTTATATAATCATTATTTAATGATGATCATGTAGAATGGATGGAAACACATCATGGAAAAGGTAGGTCGTACGTATGTACGAGCGACGATATCATTCCCATAATTGTTCAATGGTATTGAACCGAATTGGGTATAATATTTAAGAATAAATATAATATTATAATAATCATATATAGATATTATTTTCATCATTATACCCATATAAGTAAGGTGGTGCTGAAAAACATATTACACCCTGGTGTGGAGATGGTAAGTCGTACATACTCACGCATGGGGATTTTATTTTTCATAGGATGGATAGAAGGTGTAATATGGTTTTTTCATAATTATAATAAAATATAAGTATATAATTGATATTGTATTTATTTATTTATAATGAAACAACTCATGAATAGGAAGTAGAATAAGAAATAAGTTTTAAATAATCAATAGAGGAGATTACCTCTTCTTCAACTTGATTCCTCTAAATCTACACTTTGAGCACTAGAGTAGGCCTTTGAAGGATACCAGAACCTCAATAATGTATATAATGAGGTTTATAACAAAAAATTTAGGGTTTGTAAGAGCTTGATTTCTCAATGTAAAGTGAACAGGCGAGGGAGGAGGTTTCCTTTTATAATTGAGGTGATGAGATCTTTTATGATCTCCAAAATTATTAATTTATAATAAAATAAAAACCCATCCAAAAACCTATAAAATGTCCCAATTTAAAATATTATATGATATAGGGTTTTAATATCATCATCCAATAAATTTTTTACAAGTCTTCTATCAATTTAAACCTTAATATTTTCATTAACACTTAGTTATTCTATTTAATTTTTAATTAAGGTAATAAATATTTAAATGTTAAAAGGGTGAACTATTTACTTCTATGATGTCAATTAGATAAAAAATAAATAAATTATAATACTGTAGACCATATAATAATTGTTATATATTTTTGAGAAATGTTTTATGATTTTTATAAATTTTAATAAAAAATTATTTTTCTAAACAAACAACAGTGTTAGTTTTGACACTATTAAATTCATTGATTTTTTGAAATATTAATATTACTATTTAACTTAGAGTCAAATATTTTATTATATTACCAATATTTCAAGGTCATATATAAAATTCATTGTAAATTTTAATTATCTCTACTTATATTTATTTTAAGATTGTTAATAACATTTATTTTTTATCTTCATTAATAAAATAATTACTACAACAGATTTATTTAATTATTTTATATACATATTTATTGCATAAAATTTAAAAATAAAATTATATAATGAAGATAAATCTACTATATTTTAGAGGAATATATTTAGTCGATTTTATCTTTAGGAAAATCCTACATTTAAAATGTTATACTTATTAAATTATGAATGTTATAACTTTAAATTCACTTTAAATAAAATAATATAAGTGTCACAATCTCTTATATAGGGATACAACTAGTCACTAACTCAACCCATGTATGTTTATAGTCTATATATACTCAACCAATAATATTTAGTCAACTATTTGGGTCTTTTTATGGTTATTATCATTTTAATAAACATTTTTTATTGATTTATCATTAATCAATTAATTTTTACTTCATCAAAGTATAATTCTTTAAGGTAATTATTTATTTCATAAAAATTAAAAATAAATTATCGTGATAAATAAAAACATTCTTTTTAAATGAGTATTTATAATAGTATTTTTCCTCTATATAACCTTATAAAAAATTATTTAGTTATTAAAATTTGAGTGAGACATATTTAGCTTTTCTTAAAATAAAAATAAATTAAATGACCTAATCTAATCCAAGTGGCTTAAAATGAACACCATTTAGACCCAAGTGTGATTCAGGTCGAAAACACTCATATAATGATATTAATACAAGTGTTATGGTAATTTTATAACTGTATTCTTACCCTTAATTACCTAATTTACCCATTTACCGCATTAAAAAAAATTACCAAAGTTATTGTTGAGTCAATAAGGATATCTTATGACTTCTCCATTCCTTATGGTTTTCTATTTTGATAATCACAAACACTTTTTCTTAAGTTCTAAATATTTTTTAAGTTCTGTATTTTTTTTAATATCCAGAATTGTCATTCTGTTATGCTTACAGATATACCATTACGATTTTCCATTCTGTTATACTTATAGATCTGTCATTACGATTTTTCATTCAGTTTTTACAATACCGAATCCAGTGTATATATGATGCCGATTTTCAATACTGATTATGGTGTATATGTGATGCTGATTTTCAATACTGAATCTGGTGTATATGTGATTCCCATTTTCATTACCAATTCTGGTGTATATGTGATGCCGATTTTCAATACCGAATTTGGTGTATATATGATGATGATTTTAAATACTGATTCCAGAGTATATGTGATGCCTATTTTCAATACCAAATATGATGTATATATGTTGCTGATCTTTGTGATACCAAATCTGGTGTATATGTGACTCTGATTTTCTGATTCTCTTTTCTTGATAATGTTATTTCTAAGAATTGTTTTTCCTAATTTCTTAAGTTTATGTTTTCGTGATAATGTTAGAGTAGACAAATGTATCATTCCAATGATATCCGATTCTAAGTTTCCTTATACTTAACATTTATCTTTAACTTAACATCATTTCTGTTACTTGAAAAGATGTCATACAATCTGTTATAAACTAACTTTTTTATATTTTCCACCTAGTCAGGTCCCTCTGAAATTTTAGGGAAAATATGACCGTTGGAGAGGAGTCCACTATTGGGAAGTTTTGCCTATAAATACAATCCCATTTCAATGAGAAAAATAGTTCAACTTTGACACTTGAAAATGAACAATCTTGTGAAGAGAATTCTAGAGGAAGAGGCTCTTACAACTCTCAGTGCTTTATACGGATGTTGTGAAAAACTTGTTCAGGCGTGAACAACTTGTTCAGACTTGCTTTGTGCAGACTCTGATCATGCTGATTGTGGGATTCCAGGTTTGGAAGACAGAGGTTCCGATTTCCTTCTAAATCGAGGGCTTGCAGGGATAGAAAGACAGATACCGATCTTTTGATTGAGCACTTACCTGGGTTTGGGTAAGACAGACTTTCTTGAAAGTATAAATCAAGGGACCTTTATCCAAGGTTGTTGGATACCCTTCCCTTTGGGTTAAAAGAATCTTATTGTTACTTGTTTACTATTAAAAGTTGTTTTAAGTCCTCTATTGTTTGTAACTTTGTTAATGTTAAGAATTATAACCATCTTATACTATGTAATTCTGTTACTCTGATTATATTACAGATTCTATATGCATTAAGGTAGAATCTTTCTTTTAAGAAATTAGAAAAGGTTTCTTTAAGAGGTCTTGTGAATGTTTGTTTAACATTGTTAAACATAACATTAAAGGTTACAATTCTTTTTTAAAGTATCCCATTCACCCCCCACCCCCTCTTGTATTTAAGCATCTCATTTTTACATATTCGATCCTACAATTGGTATCAGAGGTTGGCTACCTCATACTCTGAATCAATATAACCATTTATATCAGAGGAGGTATCAGAAATACTTATATTCAAATATAAGTTTTCTTGTTCAAGTTTTTCCTTTTCATAATTTCTTCATATTTTTTTTTAAACATCTACTACTAATAAGTTTTGTGGAAAGAAATATCATTTTAGTATGGAAAACATTCATGTTGGATCTTTAGATAATCTCAATCCTACTAGACCACCGATATTCGATGGAAATTAATTTGAGTACTGGAGAGATAGAATGAAGAACTTAGTGATAAACACAGGTGTAGACAACTAAATTATGTTAACTGTAGATTATAAGATTCTTGATAAGGTACTTAGAACCTTTACTAATCCAGAGAATGTGGAATACCAGCTGGACTTTATGGTAGAATCTTTCTTTTAAGAAATTAGAAAAGGTTTCTTTAAGTGGTCTTGAGAATGTTTGTCTAACCTTGTTAAACATAACATTAAAGGATCCAAAGGAATTTTTAAAGTATACAATTCAACCCCCCCCCCCTTGTATTTTAGAATCTCATTTTTACATATTCAGTCCTACAAAGAAAGTATACATTCCAAAACAAAAGAAAGATATGCCGGAAACTTCTTAAGAAAATTTTTAGAAATGAGGTTTACATTGCAACAAAACATTGGAATGTAAAGAAAAGTCATTTACTCTTCTTCTACTCAAAAAACATCTTCTTTATCAAAGCTTTGAGTTTCTGAACTTCCTTATGATCTTCTTTAAACTTCTTCAGTAAGATCTCCGAATCCTGAATCTTCTTCTCTAACGACAAGATCCTCTCTTCTTGAGTAGCCACCTTTTTCTCTAATTCAGCTCTGACTTCCTTCTCACTGCTAACAGATCGAGCAACAGAATTGAGTTGACTATATTTCTCAGAGATTGATGTCTTGACCTTGTTGAACTCAGTTTCACAAGTACTAAAGGCTCTTTTTGTTGAATCCATGAAGTCATTGAACTGTATTATCTGTTCATTTATAGTTTTGGTACGGTTAAATACTTTCTTACAAGCCACCTTCTGAGCTTTTTAATCAATCAAAAGGTTACTGAAGTCTGCTTCTTACTTCACAACCATGTCCATAAGCATATTGGTTGATTCCATCTGTTGATTCAGGGTCTCTTGCATCATTTGACTCCGGGCATCTATGTTTGCAAGAACCGGAATAGTGCTGACCAACTTTCTTAGAGATAACGTGACAAAATCATCTTAGATAGATGAAGAGGACTTGGATCTTGAAACATCTTTCAATTTCCCAACTCCTCTTAGAGTTGAGGAAGTTGGTCTCTCTATTTTCTTAGAGGACTTATGAGGTGTTTCCTTATCAGATGAAGCAACAAAAATATTCTTTCCTTTAAGAGGATTTCGGATTGGAGATTTTTCATCTGAAACATGAAAAACATTTAGATATCCATATTCTTCTTCTTCTTGAGACTCTTCCTCTTGTTCATATTGTTGTTCAACCTATTCTTTCTATGCTTCTTCTTCTAGTTCAAAATCAACTTCTTCTTTATATTCAACTTTTACTTCTTCCGAGACTTCTATTTCTTCAACTTGTTCTTTGCCTTTTTCTACTGAAATAGATTTGGAACCTGAACTCGAAGGAGTTCCGACATAATCTTCCACTTACTTTAAAACATCATCAACATCATCTTGGATTATATGATCTTCCATTTCTGGAACTGGTTTTGATAAATCTAGGACATTCTACGCTTTCTGTATTTCCATAGTGGCCACGGGTTTCTTAAGAACATCTTGAGATTCGGCTACTTTCTAAGATTTCTTTTCTACAACTTTTAGAAGAGACTAACCAACTTTATCCTCCAAATATTTATTCTTTTAATTCTTCTCCTTCTTTTCTTTCTCATGATTTTCAGCTTTCTTGATTCTTAGATCCTTTGCCTCCGTAGGATTTAGACCAAAATAATGATCTCTTTTATTCTTAGTAGCTACCATTTCTCTCCACTTTTCAACTATTGCATCTTAATAAGATTTTGGTTTCTTTGTAGGAGGAGGTACTAAAACTAGAACAGCAGGAACTGGAACTGGCATACTTGGTTCGTCAAGTTTCATTCTCTTAGTAACTGACTTTAAAGATTCCAGAACATCACCCTTATTCTGGACAACCATTTCTTTAATGCTTTTCAATTCTAGGATAAACTCTATTTTCATCCTCCACAGAGTGTCGTCACTTAGCAACAATATATTGAACTTCTTCGAGACTGATTGGCATGGAACATTCATTTCTTTAATACACAAAACAATTATCCTCGAAATAGTTGTTGGGTACATAAGGATCTAAGATCTTATGGTTCTGCCTTTTATTACCTGAATGGTGAGAAAGATGTACTTCACCAAGTTGATCTTCTTTAAGTTGAAAAGGAAATATAAAAGAATGATATCACATATATTTAGATAATCTTTATCTCCCTTTATTGGAATAAGAAACCTATGCTCCTGTAGCAAGACTTGAATCTATTCGTATTCTTCTATCCTTTGTAGAATTCTTTAATTTTAAACTCTATCAAATGAATGTTAAGGGATCTTTTCTTAACGGTTATGTACAGGAGGATGTCTATGTACATCAGCCCCCTATCTTTAAAGATACAAAATATCCTAATCATGTTTATAAACGTACCAAATCTTTATATGGACTTAAAAAATCCCCTAGAGCTTTGTATGATAGACTTTCAGGATATTTGTTTCAAAATAACTATGTTAAGTGAACTTCTAATCCAACCCTTTTCATTAAGAAAAATGATAAATATGTTTTGATTATTAAAATTTATGTTGATGAAATCATCTTCAGATCAACTCAAGAATCCTTCACTGATTCCTTTGTGAATCTTATGAAATATGAGTTTGAGATGAGTATGATGGGTGAGTTAACATTTTTTTCTTGGTTTTTAAATTTCACAAAAACCAGAGGGAACTTATATATCTCAACATAAGTATATCAAAGATCTTATAAAGAAGTTCGGGTATGAAAACAATAATAGTATAAGTACTTCTATTGGCACCTATAATACTCTTGATATTGATGAATTAGAGAAACCTATAGATCAAACATCTTATAGGGAAATGAAAGGAAGATTACTTTACTTAATAGCTAGTTGAACTAAATTAATGTTCTCGGTATGCTTATGTGCAGGATTTCAAGAAAATCCCAAAGAATCCCATTTAAAAGCTATAAAAAGAATTTTCTGATATTTAAAGGGAACTTTAGATTTGGGACTATTTTATTCCTCTAGAAATGTTTTTGAACTTAAATGTTTTTTAGATACTAACTTTGGTGGATATAAAATGGATAGAAAAAGTACATCCGAAACTTGTCATTTCATAGAAGATTCCATAGTTTCTTGGTCTTGCAAGAAATAACATTCTACAGCACTTTCCACTGTAGAATCTGAATATGTAGTAGCTGGAAGTTGTTGTGCTCAAGTGTTGTGGATGCAACACAGACTCATAGACTATGGTATGAGTTTTACTAAGACTCAAATTATGTGTGATAACACAAGTGCCATTTACCTAAGTAAAATCCATGCACATCACTCTCGTTCAAAGAACATAGATATTAGACATCACTTTCTTAGGGATCACACACTTAAAGGAGATATTATTCTTCAATTCATCGGAACTCAAGAGAAACTTTTTGATATTTTTAAAAAAACCTCTACCTTCCGATAGATTTGAATATATTAAAAAAGAAGCTAAGAATGATTTCTATAAGGTAGTCATTCATATCTACTTCTTTTTTAAATCATTTACTAACATTAAATTACTTCTTATTTCAGGGGGAGTAAATATGTTTGTTTATTTTATTTATTAAAAATCTATTTCATTTATTTAAAAAATTTGGATTTTAAAATCTCGGATTTGAAAATCTCAGATTTGAAAATATCGGAATTGAAAAATTTTCATTTGAAATTTTCAGATTTGAAAATTTTGAATTTGAAAATTTCGGATATGAAAACTCCCAAGAAAAATTCTTATAATACTGATAAATCTCTTAGAGTTTTCCAAAAGGTATTCTTTCTTACTCTTTATTCTCTTTATCTTATGTTTTAGTTGTTGTTATTTCAAAATTTCTTAAATTCTGGTTTACCTTACTTCAAAAGATCGAAATTCATATCTTCTATATCCATTCTCAACCGTGAGATCAGATTAGGTTATTGTCAACTATTTTATTATCTTATCGAAGTTGAAATGTCATAGCTATGTCTATATAAGGGGTTCCTCATTTTCAAGTATCATACCATCCTTACTGATCTCAGTGTCGAAGTTCAGTTGCCATCAAAGATCTCGTTCTGAAGTTCTCCATCACCCTGAATGACTCCAGAATCCACAACAGATCA
Source organism: Viscum album (assembly GCA_963277665.1). NCBI lineage: Eukaryota > Viridiplantae > Streptophyta > Magnoliopsida > Santalales > Viscaceae > Viscum > Viscum album. The sequence goes on along the minus strand of OY728132.1, from coordinate 57,316,259 downwards.
GATGCTGGTTATCAAGGAGATTAAGGACCGGTCGATCTTTAGGGAAATGTTAGTATTCCCTATGTTCTTTGAGAAATATGAATCCCTTTTTTCTAAGGTAATAAGATCAAATGGATGGGATATTGTCTTTGTGGCTAAGGAGAAATCTAAGGATCTGGTTTATCCTGACCTCCTTATTCAATTCTATGAATCTGTTTATTTCTTACAAAAATATGGTAAGGATCTATTTAAGTTCAAATGTTATGATAAGTCTTATATAGTCCCCTATAATAAGGTAGAAAATTTTCTCAACATACTGTACGAAGGGGAGGATTTTCTTTTCTCCAAGAAACTCCCTGAGAAAGAAGGCTATTTTGAAAAAGTCAAGGCTTTAGATTTTCTTGGTCTTACATATGTTAATAATTTAAAGATTACAAATCATTCAATGAATCACAAGATGGTGGCTCTCTGGATGCAAGGGTTTCTTATTCCAAGAAAGGGAGATAAGTATTCTATAAATATATGTGATATATTTCTTTTATATTTCCTTGTCAACTTAAGAAAGATCAACTTGGTGAAGTACAACATTCTCACCATTCAGGAAATAAAAGGCAGAACCATCAGATCTTAGATCCTTATGTACCCAGCAACTATTTCAAGGATAATTGTTTTGTGTCTTCAAGAAATGAATGTTCCATGTCGATCAGTCCCGAAGCCATTCAAGATATTTTTGCTAAGTGACGACACTCTAAGGAGGATGAAAATAGAGTTTATCCCACAATCAAAAAGATTTAAAGAAATGGTTGTCCAGAACAAGGGTGATGTTCCGAAATCTTGAAATTTAGTTCCTAAAAAAAGGAAACATGATGAACCACGTCTACTAGTTCCAGATCCTTTTATTCCGGTTTCAGAACCTCCTCATGTAAACAAACCAAAAGCTTATTTAGATGCAATAGTTGCAATGTGGAGAGAAATGGTGGCTACTTGGAAGAAAGGATATCCTTATTTTTGTCTAAATCTTATGGAGGCAAAGGCTCTAAAAATCATGCAAGATTAAAATCTTGAGAATGAAAAGAAGGAGAAGGGGTTAAAGAATAAATATTTGGAATAGAAAGTTTGTCAGTCTCTTCTAAAAGATGTAGAAAATAAATCTCAGGAAGTAGGTGAATCTCAAGATGTTCTTAAGAAACTGGTGGACACTCTGTGAATCCAGAAAGCTAAGAAAGTCATAGCATTATCAATACCAGTTAAAGAAATGGAATATTAGATAATCCAAGATTATGATGATAATGTTTTAAAGAATGTGTAAGATTATGTTGGAACTCCTTCGTGTTCAGGTTCCAAATCTGTTTCAGTAGAAAAAGGTGAAGAACAAGTTGAAGAAATAGAATTTGAAGAATAAATAGAAGTCGAGGAAGAAGTTGATGTTGATGATAAAGAAGAAGTTTATTTTTAACTATAAGAAAATAAGAGAATGAAATGGTTGAACAACAAGATGAAGAAGAGGAAGAGTCTCAAGAAGAAGACGAACAGGGAGATCTAAATTTTTTTCAAGTTTCAGATGAAAAATCTCAAATCTGAGATCCTCTTAAAGGAAAGATTTTTTTTTTTGCTCCATCTGATAAGGAAAATCCTCAGAAGTCCTCTAAGAAAATAGAGAGACCAGCTTCCTTAACTCCAAGAGGAGTTGATAAAGTGAAAGATGTTTCAAGATCTGAGTCCTCTTCATCTGTCGAAGATGATTTTGTCAAGTTATCTCCAAGAAAGTTGGTCAGCAGTATTCTTATTCTTGCAAACATAGATTTCTGAACTAAAATTATGCAATAGACCCTGAATCAAAAGATGAAATCGACCAATACGCTTATGGGCATGGTTGTGAAGAAAGTAACAGACTTCGGTAACCTTTTGATTGATTACAAAGCTCAGAATGTGACTTGTAAGAAAGTCTTTAACCGTACCTAAACTATCAATGAATAGATAAGACAGTTCAGTGACTTCATGGATTCAACAAAAGGATCCTTTAATACTTGTGAAACTGAGTTCAACAAGGTCAACACATCAATCTCCGAGAAATCTAGTCAAATCAATTCTGTTGCTCGATCTGTTAGTAGTGAGAAGGAAATCAGAGATGAATTAGAGAAAAAGGTGGTTTCTCAAGAACAGAGGATCTTGTCTTTAGAGAAAAAGAATCAGGATCAGGAGATCTTTCTGAATATATTTGAATAATATCACAAAAAAGTGAAGAAACTCAAATCTTTGATAAAGAATATGTTTTCTGAGTAGAAGAAGAGTGGATGCCTTTTGTTTACATTCTGATGTTTTGTTTTAATGCGAACCTTATTTCTAAAAATTATCATATGAAGTTTCCTGCATATCTTTCTTTTTCGTTCGAATGTATGTGTGCTTAACCTTACAGGTACATCTTATTCCTCTCTATTCCATTCCCTCTTTTTGAAAATCACAATGGGGGAGAATTTATTTAAATGAAGAATTTAATCTCTAAGAAGGAGAATCTAGTAAGGGGTAGTATGGTAAGAAAAGATAATTTCCATGTAAGGGGGGGTTTTCTTTTATAAGGAAATGTATTTTTAAGGGGGTGATATTCCCTTAGGAAAACTTGACTTCAAATATCAAGAATACGGTCCTTGGGAAACATAACCTAAGGGGGAGTTAGTCATATTCATCTGAAATTTCATTCAAAGGAAGAGATAAGTTTTGTTTATCTAAGTCAATATATTCTTCCATAGAAAATTTGTTTGTGCTTTCCAAAAAGGTGGATATTGTTGAGTCAGTAAGGATATCTTATGACTTCTCCATTCCTTATGGTTTTCTATTTTGAAAATCACAAACACTTTTTCTTATGTTCTAAATATTTTTTAAGATCTGTATTTTTTTTAAGATCCAAAATTTCCATTCTGTTATGCTTACAGATATACCATTATTATTTTCCATTCTTTTATACTTATAGATCCTTCATTACGATTTTTCTTTCATTTTTTACAATACTGAATCCGTTGTATATATGATGACGATTTTCAATACCGATTCTAGTGTATATGTGATGCCGATTTTTAATACCAAATCCTGTTTATATGTGATGCGGATTTTCAAAACCGATTCTGGTGTATATGTGATGTCGATTTTCAATACCGAATCCGATGTATATATGATGCCGATTTTCAATACCGATTCTGGTGTATATGTGATGCTAATTTTCAATACCAAACCTGGTGTATATATGATGTCGTTCTTCATGATACCGAATCCAGTGTATATGTGACTCCGATTTTGTGATTCTGTTTTCTTGATAATGTTATTTCTAAGAATATGTTTTCCTGGTTTTTTAAGATTACGTTTTCTTTATAATGTTAGAGTAGACAAATGTATAATTCCAATGATATTTGATTCTACGTTTTCTTATATATAAAATTTATCTTTAACTTTACATTGTTTATATTACTTGAAACGATGTCATACAATCTATTATAAACTAACCATTGTATGTTTTCCATGTGTTCAGGTTGCTCCAAAATTTTAGGGAAAATATGACCGTTGGAGAGGAGCAGACCATTGGGAAGTTTTTCTTATAAATACAAGGCCATTTGAACGAGAAAAATACTTCAACTTTTACAATTGACAGTGAACAAGATTGTGAAGTTATTTCTAGAAAGAGAGGCTCTTTCAACTCTCAGAGCTTCATGCGGATGTTGTGAACAACTTGATTATGCATGAACAACTTGTTCAGACTTTCTTTGTGCAGTCTCTGATCATGCTCATCATGGGATATCAGGTTTGGAATATAAACGTTCTAATTTCCTTCTAAAGCGAGGGATTGTAGGGATAGCAAGATAGATATTGATCTTCAGATTCAGTTATTACCTAGGTTTGGGTAAGACGGACTTTCTTGAAAGTATAAATCAAGGGACCTTTATCTAAGGCTGTTGGATACCCTTCTCTTTGGGTTAAAAGAATATTATTGTTACTTTTTTACTATTACAAGTTGTTTTAATTCCACTGTTGTTTATAACTTTATTAATGTTAAGATGTATAACCTTCTTATACTTTGTTATTCTATTACTCTGATTATATTACAGATTCTATATGCTTTAAGGTAGAATCATTCTTTTAAGAAATTAGAAAAGGTTTCTTTAAGAGGTCTTGTGAATGTTTATTTAACCTTGCTAAACATAACCTTAATGTTTCCAAAGGAATTTTTAAAGTATACAATTCACCGTCCGCTTGTATTTGAGAATTTCATTTTTACATATTCGATCCTACAGTTACTACTCATAATGCCCAAAACTAAAAATAATATTTACCTAATTTGGACAAAATGATTCCAAATATTTAATTCATTCTTTCAAATTCAAAACATTGAATTTCAAGTAATTAATTTTAAATTAATCTTGTTTTCGGAAAGAGAGAACGGGTTTTAAAAGCTAAAACATTACAAAAGATTGAAATGTTTTTATATCTAAATTCAATGCAAAATTAATGCTAATTGCATAAATTATATTGAATGATAAAAATTTATTATATTTATTCTTTTAAACCATTTAATATTATAATTTAATCATGTAAATTATTTTGATGAAAATAGTTGTTTTCAATTAAAATTTAGCGTATTTTACTATTCATCAAAACATGAAAGTTATTAAAAAAATATCAAAAATTCATCCAAATTAAATATTTATATCCCTCTTCCAAATAAAATTTCTAATTTTTCATATAAAAATTATTAATGTGTTAAAATATTAATTTAAAAGGGGTTCTCCATTAAGAGGCGAAAATTTTTCCTTTTGAAAAAATATAGGTTTTTATACATCAAATAGGGTTTATTCATACCCTATGACAAAAATATCTACTGGATGAATATAAAAAATATTTTATTAGGTATATAACATATATATTTCATTAATTTCGTTTACTAATAGTAATTCACCCAATTTATTAATACAAAAATACAAATATATAATCAATTTATATTTTTCATAAATAATTAGAAGCCGATGAAATCACCATACATTTTAAAAAGTTATTTATATTTATTCTCACTAACCTAACAGATATGATATAACGGTCATTTTATACTAATGGTGCCTCATAGTTCGTTTAAACTCATGATTGCGTTCAATGCAAGCTATTGAAGAATTAAAATTATTTTAAGAAAATATTTCATAAAATATTTTGGTGTTACATTCTACCCCCCTAAAACTGAATTTCTCCCTCAAAATTCATCACATGGATACAAACATATGAGGATACATCTACATAATCACATCCTCAAGTTCCCATATAGGATCCTCAAATTTGTGGTTCTGCCAAAAAAATTTAACCAAGTGAGTGGTTTAGTTTTGCAGAACTTTATCACTATGATCAAGAATATCTATCAGTTTTTCTTTAAAAGAAATATCTTACTACAATAGTAAAATATATGAGATTATTACATGTGAATAATTAGGTATATAATTTCTCAGGAGGTGTATGTGGAACATATTATGAACTTGATAGAGATTCGGTGGAAGCACCAATTGGTAAGCTGCCTTCCCAACACGATCCGGAATTTCAAAAGGACCGATATAACTAGGGCTCAACTTTCCCTTCTTCCCACATCTCATTACTCTCATACAAGGCGATATTTGGAGAAACACCTTATCACCCACTTCAAACACTATGTCTTTTCTTCAGTTGTCATCTTAACTTTTTTTCAACTTGAAGCTTCTCTTATGTGTTGTTAAATAGATATGACCTTTTCTAGAATTTCATCAACAAGATCAGGTTCTAATAGCTTTCTTTTTCCAACTTCATCCCATGAATTTAGAGTTCTTCACTTATTTCCATAGAGGTCTTTATAAAGAGCCATCTGAATACTATAGTAAAAGTTATTATTGTAAGAAATTTTCACCAAAGGTATGTGTTTATCCCAAAAACCATTGAAATACATAGAGAAAGATCTTGACATGTCTTCTAGAGTTTGAAATGTCCTCTCAGAATAACCGTCTATTTGAGGATGATAAGAAGTGTTGAAATGTAACTCTGTATCCATAGCCTACTGAAGACTTTACTAAAACTTCGAGGTAAACCTTGCATACCAATCGGATATAATGGAAAGTGGTACTCCATGAAATCATACAACCTCTTTTACATATATCCTGCCAAGCTGATAAAGAGAAAAATCCTCTCTAATAGAAATTAAGAGTGCTAACTTCCTAAGGCAGTCAACTATAACCCATATATAATTATGTTCTTTAGATGTTTTGGGAAGTCGGATGACAAATTATATAGTGATGTTTTCCAATTTCTATTCGGTTATGGTTAATGGTTGTAACATCCACTTAGAATTCTATCTCTCCACCTTAACTTAATGACAAACCAAGCATCGAGAGACATATTTGACAACATCACTTTACATTCCATCCCATTAGAAATACTCTTTCAGGTCCCTGTACATATTTTTGGTTCGATGGTGGTTAGAGAATAAAGAATTATGAGCCTCAAAAAATAGCTTCTTATTTAATTATGTTTTAAGAGTAATAATAACCCAATTCTTAAACATTATTATCCCATGACAGTCAATGTTTACTTCAGGAACATTAGTCACCTTATTTTGAATATCTACATCTCCCTTATGTGCATCCTTAATCTTCACTAGTATAAATGGTAGAACATTTATTTGAGAAAGATATGATTTCTTACCTTCCATTAAAATTTCAAGATCCATCCCTTTCAAATCCAAAAATATGGGATCTGTTTTATCCTCGTCACGAATAGGCTAGCAAGGTTCTTTCGACTGAAAACATCTTCCACCTTGTTCTCTTTCCCAAGGTGGTAATGTATTTAGGATATGTAATATATAATCAATTCCAGCCATCTTCTTTGACACATATTCTACTCTTTTTTTTGAAAATATAATTTAAAATTTTATGATTAGTATAAATATCATACCTTTCACCATAAATATAATACCTCCATATATTTAGTGAAAATAATACCACATATAACTCTAAATCATGAGTTGGGTAATTTTCCTCATGGATTTTCAATTTTCATGAGACATAACTATCACCATGTCATTTTTCATGAGAACAAAACCCAACCCCTTCATAGATGCATCACTATAGATAACAAAACATTCTCCATTTCAAGGTAGTGTGAGCACAAGTACACTGGATAATATTATTTTTAGCAGTTTGAAATTATCTTCACATTCTTATGTCCACATAAACTTAACTCTTTTCCAAGTAAAATTATTTAGTGGATTAGATAATCATGAAAAATATTTCAAAAAACATTGATAATATCCATCCAAACCATGATAAATTCTGATCTCAGTTAATTTCATTGGTATCAGCTAAATTTCAATAAAATATGTTTTTGTTGGATCCACAGATATCCCCTATCTTAAGATCAAGTGACCCAAAAATGAATCTTTCTAAATACAAAATTCACACTTTGTAAATTTTTCATAGATATTTTCCTTTCTCAGGGTCTTCAATTCAATTCTCAAGTGATCATCATGCTCTTACTTTCTTTTCAAATAGACAATAATATCATCTATAAAGACTAACACAAACTGATCAAGATAGTCTCTAAAGAATCAATTCATTAGATACATGAAGATAGTTGATGAATTATTTAGACAAAAAGGCATCAATATAAATTCATAGTTTCCATACCTTGTACGGAATGTTGTCTTTGGTATATCCTTCTTCTTGGCCCTTAATTGATGATATCATGATTGAAGATCAATCTTAGAAATTTATTGAGCTCTACGTAGTTGGTTGAATAAATCATCAATGTGGGTAAGAGGTTATTTTTTTCTTAGTAATTTTATTTTTAGGTTCTCAATAATCAATAAAGACTCTCATTGATCCATAATTCTTCTTATCAAATAGAATATGTGAACCCCAAGGTGATGCACTTGGGAGTATGAATCCCTTATAAAGATTGTCTTGGAGTTTCTTCTCCAATTCCTACAACTCAATTAGGGATATTCTATAAGGTATCTTTGAAATAGTAATAGCACCTGGTATGAGTTCTATTAAAAATAGAACCTCACGATTTGTTTGAAGACCTAGAAATTCTTTTGGAAAGGCATCATCAAAATCCCGTAAAATGGGTGTATTTTTTAATTGTGAGTTTCTCCCAAACCATTTGAGATATATAACCTTCATTTATAAGTATCAAGTCCCATAATATGGATTAAATTTCAACTGAAAGGTTATATTCACCCTTTCATAGATTGATCTGGAATATTAAATGTCGCATCCCTTCCTTTTAAATTTATATGAGGTCCATATAGAGAAAGTGAATCCATGCCAAGAATCACGTCAAATTCCTCTATAGGAAAGATCACACAATTTTTAAGAAGCACATTCCCACATACATCAACTGGAGAAGAATTATAAACTTTTTATATGACTTTTGTTCCATTAGGAGTTGTCACAGCTAACTCAACATCTAATTATTGACGTAATATAGTGATACCCTTAGAAAATTATTTAGAAATAAAAGAGTGGGTGGATCCAGAATCAAATAAAACATTTTTTTATTTCAATTGGATGGTAAGTGTACCATTCACCACTTCATTATCATAATCCACATCGTCGATAGTGATCGCATGTGACTTTCCTTTGTCTTTGGACTTAAGAATTTGCTGACGTTGATCATCATCAATAACCCTTGGATTAAGGCATTGATTAGAAAAATGCCACATTTCCTTGCACTTATAACATTGAAGTGTATGAGGTGCATTATGTATATCCTTTTATTTATTCTCATCATTAGACATCTTTTCCCCATAAATTCAACATTCAAATGCCCACTGACCTTCTTTTCCAAACTTAAAAAATTTATTAGTCCCTTAATGAAAATTTCCTCCATGTTTCTTTCAACACATTTCGCATAAGGGAAAACTCATCTTCTTTTCTATTTGCTCTTTATATTTTCCCTTGAATTCCATTTTTATCTTCTTATCAAACCCAGACGACTTATGGATTACTCCAATCTCTATCTCAACCTTAAGAGCACATCGAATGATTTCTTCATGGCTATTGAAGTCCCTTATGGATAAAACCCAGTGGAGACTTAGTTTAAATACACTAAAGAATCGATAAATTTCTCTTTTAGGTTATATAATAATTCTAGAAACATATCTTGTAAGTCTTGAAAAAATTTCTTCATAGGTACCAACAGATTCATAGTACTTTTTCTTAAGTTCAAGGAACTTCTTATCTATATTTGTTAAAAGAATATAAGGAAAATACTTATTGAAAAATAAGTTCTTGAAATTGTCCCATTATCTAGATTCATTTTCATATCTTTAGATAATATTATTGATAAGGTTTCTCCATTTATCAGTTTCACATTCCAAATTATAGACTACTAAGATGACATCATCATTTTCTGAACATTGGAGAATTGAAAATATCATTTCAATGGTACCGATCCATTATTCAGCCACTAATGGATCAGAAGACCCACTGAAACAAGGTAGATGTTGCCTCATAAAGGACTCAACATAATTTTGTTAACTTCTTTTCTCATTTGGAAGACCTTCATGATTCAGATCTTGAGAAAGTTGTGTGATAATAACTACAATATTTATCATTACAACTCCCATAAATGTTGGTTGCTCAAGAGTAAAATAATTTCATTACCCATCACATTTAGTATTAACGTGGTTCCTTCATGTTCCAGCAATTGACTAAAACCAAGAAGCACAGGATGAGAAACAGTAATTATAATGGTAAAATCACATAGTTAAGAATAATATTTATATTTAGGATATTTAGATTTTATCCTATGTTATTAATGATAATTTATAAAACACCAGGATTTCAACTTATACTTTGATAAATCCTTTGGGTTAATACTAAGGTTTTCTTATCAAAATTTTCAATGGTTAACTATAACCTCCCTCTAATTCCAAATATAATGACCCTCAATTTACATACATTGATATTACTTCAAAGTTTAAGAATATTAAATACAAAATATAACAAATCCATGACAATACAATATTTTTATAGTGTATTTAGAAACTATGAAACATAAACAACTGGTTCATAAGGCATCTTCATTGTCTCCCACTTCTTTTGTCATAACTAGATCCATTTTTGACATATCTTACTTGATACCTTTCTTCATGACCTGGGGAAAAGAAACATATGAAAGGGTGAGCTCAAATTTTAAATAAGGGAAAAAAGGGAGATGTCAATCATGTCATAATCATAATACATAATAACATAACATTTGAAAATATTATCCCACATATGAAAGATTGTGATATCATGTTATAGGATAAATCATGATAGTTAATAAGAGTCAATGAGTGTAATACCAAAGTTTATAACATAAGAAATGAAGTTTTTTGGCATGCACTTAGCATAGAAAATCATTTCATATTAGTCAAGTCTTATTTCCATGACTGTCATAGTGGAAAAAATCCATTACTGAACTGAGTTCACTCCTCATTCTCAACCTTTATTACTGAACTAAGATCATTTCTCATTCCATCCATGTAGGTCTCATGAGATATAAATCATTACCCAATTCATTGGAGGGAGATATTGGTCCCACCCATATCATGATGAAATCATTATTATGTGTCCCACAATAACATAAATCATTCATCATAACCCAAGGAATAAAATGGGTTTCTTTAAACATCATTCCCCTATAACAAAATCCATGTAAAACAAATGCATTTCTTAAATATCATTTCATCATAAAAACAATCAAATCATAGGAACAACAATGATATTAAACTTGAAAAATAACCCTATTAAATAATTCCATTTTAGATGGAAAATAATTTTTATATAACACTTGAAATTAATTTCTGAGTAAAATATCCTTTCTTCTTCAATTTTTTTTCTTTTCTCAGACTACCGCGCAATTTTAAAAGAAAATAATTTATTTGAAAATAAAACTAAAATAGTGTAGGGTAATATTCATGGAAATAAGGCATTATGAATACTAAAATATGCATTCATACCATATAATTTACAAAAACATTCTCCTTATAATTTTCCCATAAAAGTCAAAATGTACCTCGTATTGAATAACAACAAATGATTCCTTTCATACCATTTAATAAAAATTTACCAATGGATAAAATTGACTTTAAAAAATTGTATAATAATAGAAATAATATTACATATTTAGGAATCATGTATGTGGATGATAAATATACCCCATTAAATACTTATATATAAACAATCTCGGATAATAATGAGATTGTGAAATTATCCCTTACCTTTTAGGTATGATTTCCTTTGTATTTAACCAAATCTGATGTATAATGATTTAAATAATGTCATTTACTTGTTTAACAATCATATTTATTTTTATGAAATCATATATAATCATATTATCAGGGATTTGTTTAAAAAAATTGTTATTACTTGTTATTTGGGTATTAACTACTTCATTTACTTATTCATGTTTGATCGAATAAGTTCTGGTTATCCTTCATAGATCATTGTTATATCATTAAAAATGATATTAACATTATATATATCATATTTATGCATTATATATATTTTCAAAATCATTCTTTAAAAAATATCATGCAGATCTAATCGCATCGCATCGTGGAGACGGTAGGTCATACGTACGCACGAGCGACGATATCATTCACATAATTGTTCAATGGTATTGAAGTGAATTGTGTATAATATTTCATAATCAATATCACATAATAATAGTAATATATAGTTATTTTTCCCATCATTATACTCATCCAAGTAATGTGGTTGTAAAAAAAAGATAACACCATGGCGTGGAGATGGTAAGTTGTACATACACAAGTGTGGTGATTTCATTTTTTATAAGACGGATAAAAGGTGAAACATGTTTGTTTCATAATTATAATAACATATCAATATATAAGTGATACCAGAGTTATTAAATTATAATAAATAAACTCATTAAGAGGAATTACAAGAAGAAAGGAGCTTGAAAGAATCGGTAGAGGAGATTACCTCTTCTTTGACATGCTTCCTATAAATCTTCTCTTAGGGATCTAGAGTTGGTCTTTTAAGAATAGCATAACCTCTAAAATTTAAATATGGAAGTTGAGAAGGAAAAATTGCATGGTATGGCCGATTTTAAAGGCTCAAAGTGAAGTGAATAGTTGAGGGAGGAGGTGCCCTTTTATAATTGAGGTGAGGGGCACTTTTGGGATCTCTAAAAATATTAATTTATAATAAAATCAAACCCCATCCAAAAACCTCAAAAATGTACTAATTTAGAATATCATATGAGATATGGTTGAAATATCATCAGCTAATAATTTTTTGAAAAGTTTTATATCAATTTAAACCATAATATTTTAATTCACAATTAATTATTCTATTTAATTTTTAACTAGGGTAACAAATATTTAAATATTAAATGGGTGAAATATTTATTTATGTGATGTAAATTAGACCTTAAAATAAATAAATTAGAATATATTTTACCATATGAAAATTATTATATTTTTTTTAAATATTATTTTTTAAATAATTTTACAAAACATTATTTTGTTAAACAAATAATAGTGTCAATTTTTACACTATTAAATTAATTAATTTTTTAAAATATTAAGATAAGAATTTAAATTAAAAAAACATTTTAATTATTTTAATAATATTTCATGGTCATCCATAAAATTTATTTTACCTTTTAATTAGTACAAATTATATTTATTTTAATATTGTTAATAACATTTATTTGTTATCTCCATTAATAAAATAATTACAACAAAAATTTTCTTTATTTATTTAATATAATTATTTTTTGCATAAAAATTAAAAATAAAATACTATGATGAATATAAATATACTATGTTTTTTAATAATATATTTACTAGAATTTATCTTCTAGAAAATACAACATTTATAATATTATACTTATTAAATTATGAATGTGACAACCTTAACATCACTTTAAATAAAATATTATAAGTGTCACAATCTCTTATTTATATAAGGATTCGAGTGGTAACTAACTCGACCCTTGGATGTTTATGGTCAATATATACTTGACCAATAATATTTGGTCATGTTTCTGGGTATTTTTTGGTTATTATCATTTTAATATAAAAAAATTATTGATTTCTCATCAATTAATTAATTTTTACATCATCGATGTATAAGTATTTAAGAAAATTATTTATTTATTAAAAATTAAAAATAATTTACCATGGTAAATAAAAACATTTTATATTTCAAATTAGTATTTATAATCTAATTTATCATTTATATAACTTTATAAAATATGTTTTAGTTATTAAAATTTGAGTGAGAAATATTTAGCTTTTCTTTAAATAAAAATAAGTTAAATGTCTTAATTGCATAAAAATGGATTCCAATGGACAAAGTTTCTACCCAATAATGATTTAGGTTGAAAAAACTCATCAAATGATATTAATACAAGTGTTAGGGTAATTTTATAATAGTATTCTTACCCTTAAATACCAAATTTTCCCTTTTATCGTATTAATAAACATTACCGAAGATACTATTTATAATGCCCAAAAATAAAATCAAGATATTTACATAATTTAGAACTGATGATTCCAAATATTGAATAAATTTTTAAAAATTCAAAAAACAGAAGTTTCGGTAATTAATTTAAAATTAATCATGTTGTCTGAAAGAGAGAAAGAGTTTTAAAAGTTAAAAAATTACAAAAGATTGAAATGTGTTTACATATAACTTCATTTCAAAATTAATGCTAATGAAATAAAATATATTGACTGATAAAAATATATTGTATTTATACTTTAAAACCCTTAAATATTATAATTTAACACGATAAATTATTTCAATAAAAAAATTTATCTTCAATTAAAATTTAGTGTGTTTTTTCTATTCATCGAAACTTGAATGTTATCAGAAAATACCAAAAAATCATCCAATGAAACTTTTTATATCCCACTTCCAAAAAATATGTTTATGTTTTCAAGTAAAAATTATTAATTTATCAAAATATTAATTTAAAAGGGGTTCTCTATTAAAATTCATAAAATTACCCTTTTGAAAAATATAGTTTTTTATACATCAAATAGGGTTTATTCATACCCTATGATAAAAATATCTAATGGATGAATATCAAAAATATTTTATTAAGTATATAACATATATATTTCATTAACTTCATTTACTAATATTAATTCACTCAATTTATTAATACAAAAATACAAATATATAATTGATTTATATTTTTCATAAAATATTGGTAGCCAATGAATTAACACAGCTAGAAAATTCACCTATAGCCATGATTTGGAACTGTGGTCGTAGGCCTGAAAACTGTGGCAATAGCCTATGGCCAAGGTTTTGAGAAACTTTGGTCGCTATCACCATGGAAGTAGGTCAATCCTTCTGCTAGAGTAAAAACTGTGGCGATATGTTTTATACGGTATAAAAAATAGGTTCAGTCCCCCTTGCACACCCTGGATAGCCCCCCTGCACCTCCATTCCCCCCTGGACAGCCCCCCTGCACCCCCTGGATACCCCCCCCCCTACACCCCCTAGATAGCCCCTAGATATCCCCCTTCGACCCCCTTGGATAGCCCCTATGCTCTTTCCCCCCTAGACAACCCCTTGCACCCCCTAGACAGCCCCCTTTCCCCCCCCCCCCAAACACCCCCTTACTATAGCCCATTCCCCTAGACAACCCCTTGCACCCCCCCCACCCCTACAGTAGCCCACCCCCTGCAAATCCCTTGACCCCCTGGTCATCCCCCTCCCACCTGGACACCCTCCCCACTCCTGGACACCTCCCCCCCCCCCCACATGGACACCCCCACCCCCCCCCCGGACTGCCCCCTCGAACACCCCCTAACCCCCCCCCCCCCCCACATGGACAACACCCCCTCCCACCTTGACACCCCCCTGCACACTACACCCCCCCATGTCCACCCCCCTGTACCCCACCCTACCCCTTGAAAAAACCCAGAAAACCCCCCTTGGACCCACCCCCCCCCCCCCGCCACCCCTCACCCTGTACACCCCCCTGCCCAAACCACCCCCTACACACACACATTTCCCACCCCCTTCACACTGTACCCCCCCCCCCATACACCCCCTTGCACCGCTCCCCCCACTCCACCCCTTGCACCCCTGCAAGTTACCCACATCCCCCTACCAGTCCCCTCCCCCCTACTAGTCCCCTCCCCCTACTAGTTTTCCCCCTCCCTCTACTAGTTCCCCCCTCTCCCTTACCAGTCCTGACCCCCCCCCCCACCCTGCCAGTTTTCCCTCCCCCATTTCAGTCCTGCCACCCCCCCCCCCCCATCACCCTGCTTATTTCCCCTCCCCCCTGCCCCTACCAGTCCCCCTCCCCATGTCAGCCCCCTTGCACCCCCAGCCAACCCTGCCTTCCACCCCCTTACATCCCCCTCCCCCTGCCAGTTTCCCCCTACCCCCTGCTAGTCCCCCCGTGCACCCTGCTAGTCCCCCCCACCCTGCCAGTTTTCCCTTCCCCCAGCCCCTTCCAGTCCCCCTCCACCCTACTCCTAGCAGTTCCCCTCCCTATTAACATCCCAACCCATTGACTTGTATCATTTCATAGGATCTACTAACCATTGGTGAAATTTCTCAGACACTAAATATATTTCATGGGTTTAAAAACAATGATACAAAATGAGAACGAGTTACTCTATTTATCACACAGAAGATCAACATTGTACTCACTATCCAAATTAAATTATAAACTAAATCTACTTACATACTAAGAATTAAAAAAATCCAAATATAAAAAAACACAAAACTGCACTTACATGAGTCTCCATATAAGAAAAACTATCAAAGAAGTTTGGAACTAGCTCACAAGTAACTAAAACACAAGGTAGAACATATTAGTGTTCATCCCCTAAAATTATGGTAAAACAAAACATCTTAGAAAATTCACCAAGAATATTACTCAATAAACAAGAATATTGTATTCATATAACCAACAATAATAGAATAAATGCACCAAGTATAGGAAAATAAAACCGGTCTCCAACTGAACTAATGTGCGATAAATAAACAATAGTTCATGTGTCGATCCATATATCTTCATGCAGTAGGTTCTCATTTGCAGTTCCATTGAGATTTTCGTTAAATATCTACAATGAATTTATTCTCACAAGGTTCATCCATGGATCATTGTATGAAGTTATAAATCTGAAAATCCCACCACCTTGACAGTCCTCCACCCCCACCCCCTATCAGTCCCCCTGCCCCTGCCAGTCCCCCACCCCCAGGCCCTGCCAGTCCCCCCAGCCCCCACCCCCATGCCCCTATCCCTTCTAGTCCCCCACCCCCTCCCCCTACCGGTCCTCCATACCCCTACCAGACCCCCTGCCCCTGTCAGTCCCCCCTTCCCCTTCTCCTGCCAGTCTGCCACCCCCTTTCCCCTGCCCCTACTAGTCCCCCACCCCCACTCCCACTGCTATTCCCCCTCCCCTACCAGTCCCCCCTACCACTGCCATTCCACCACCCAACTTCCCCTACTAGTCCCCCACCCCCTCCCCCTGCCAGTCCCCCCTGCCCATGCCAGTCCCCCACCCCTGCCCCTGCCAGCCCCCCACCCCCTGCCCCCCTAGTCCCCCACCCCTGCCCCTTCTAGTCCACCCTCCTCACATGTACCCCCAATTCCACCCTCCCCCTCCACCGATACCTGCCCCTACACACTACTTCGACATTGGTTAAAATTAATTACTATCACAAGGAGTATAATATTCAATCTTATGTTCGGGGATCAATTCATTTCATAACTTTCTGCTTGTTCAATCTTGGATGATCTTATACAAAGATCGACATCCATATAAGTTGAAATATAAATATTATTTTGACAATGGTTTCAAGGGAAATTCATATTTGACAAGTAATATCTATAGTTTTAATGTTTAAATTTTTAGTATCCATTGTTGGAACAAGTTTTATTCTTCTGTTAAGGTTTATAATTTACTGAATTTTTTATTTTTTATTTTGAATTGATAAATTTTAGTGTTAGTTTTAGTTATATATTGTTCACTTCATATTTTTCTTTTTGATAGTAGGTAATGATGACAACAAATATTTCATAAGGTTGTTTTAAAACTTTATAAGGTTGAGAAGAAGTTATTAAGGTTGACTAGCAGAATTTCATAAAATTTACTGAATGGTTCATAAGGATCGTCATTCATGTTTTAGGGATATGTCCACAGGTTCTGCCTATTTTCATACAATTGATTCACAAATCTTTGTCTGTTTCCTGATACTATATGGTTTCCCAGATAATTGTAAGGTCACTTTTCACCTTCATACAGTTCTTCGAAATAATAAAAGGTTTATTTCCATCCACCTTTCCAAATGACCTCAAGTTATTTTTTTTACCATGGAAGCCACGGTTGAAAATGATCAACCAAGGATGAATAATTGATGTGATATGGTTTGATGTGAATAAATTATTCAAACAATATTAATTAGGGATGAACTATAGATTTTGAGTTTCTTTCATCTTAAGGTTGGTCAATTCTGATGAAGTTATAATAGAGGAAGATGTTAATGGTTTCGAATGAGTTGATGGAAAAATTCATAAGAAGATGAGGTTTATAGAAGATGAATCAAAGATAATATGTGATGTATTCACTTGAACATCCGATTTGATCTTCTCAGAATGTATAAATGAAGAACGAACCAAAGAAATGTAGCGTGGATAAAATGTGTCTTATCCATGATGATGATTCTTAGAGTCGCGAAAGTTAGGAGGTGTGCACATTTCTAAGTCGATGGTGTGTTGACTATAAATATTGAGTCTTACACCCATGATATGTTGTCAAGTTTGAGAGGATATGGTTTCCAATGAAATAGATCTATCAAAAATCACTCTAGTTCACAAAAAGAAAATTTTCACAGACACTATTTGTGTGTAGTATAATAGAGTTCCCATTATGAAAATAATATGTGCTTTGCACACTCATTATATTCATGAAGAAACCGGTTTCCATGAAGCACTCAGGATATCACATGTTTCATCTCATGGATTTCATGAAGATTATAGGTAATTCGTGCATGATCATAGTTGAATGAAGGTTTTGACAGTAAAGATTGTATACTATGAATGAAGGAATAATGTGCACAAATATGAAGGGAGGTAAACATTCATCTGGGTGTGAAGGAGGGATGAAGTATATCTTCATAAGATTTATATCTATGTATAGAATATATTAAGTGTGTGTATGCACAAGAAATATTTGATAATAATAAAAAAACAATTCTCACCCATTTGAGTTTGTACAAAGTTTGTGCAAGTGTTCAGTATGTGATAAGGTGAATATACCAGAAGGTAGACAGTGTGTGAGAATAGTGAGTGTGTAATGTAGATAGTGTGTGGTTGAGATTCCATGTGAAAAACATATACCTTAATTCATGCATGTTCACATGCTCTCATAAAATAATTTATGTTTAACCATAACAACCCATGAATTAAGTGTATTTGAGTGTTTTTTATACAAACATATATTCATATGAAATTATGAATACATGAAAGTGTGAAGATTATAATTTTGTATTTTGGTACATTTTATATTGAGAAGATCATGAAATGTATTTTTATACAAGAATTAAGTTGAAAGATAAACATACATGAAAAATATTTTGCATGATTTGGGTGCAGTGATTTAAGCCTAAAGCTGGGACAATATTACTAACTGTGTTTCAGAAGATTTTTTTTTGTATTTGAGTTTTCAGTATTAAGTGAGGTCAAGTCTTAAGAAAAAGAAATAATTATTTCCAAAGAAATTTTGTACTGAGGTAGTTTATTATCTATAGGTGATCAGATATTATTTTATAAAGGAAAACATCAATGCAATAATGTTAAGAAAAAAATATA
Source organism: Viscum album (assembly GCA_963277665.1). Lineage (NCBI taxonomy): Eukaryota > Viridiplantae > Streptophyta > Magnoliopsida > Santalales > Viscaceae > Viscum > Viscum album. The sequence goes on along the minus strand of OY728132.1, from coordinate 57,297,425 downwards.
TGCATAAACCACCATTTTGAGTTTTCACAGACAGCACACCTCCATTGGAGGGGTTTTATTACAAAACAATGACTTGTTTATCAAACGACACAATCCTTTTAACTATCACTTCATCTAGAATTTGAATTTAATATAAACAAGAAGAATTAAGAATAAATATAAATGAAAAATAAATTCTTGAATTAAAGAAGCTTGGAGAGGGACTCCACCTCAAAGGAGTCAATCCACACTCGATGCTTGACACTTTTAATCAGTGACAACTCTAAGATGCTCCATCCATCCTCCAGGATTATGCACCTTTTCATATACATAAGGATGAAATAACCCCTATGTACGTGTCCTCATGGGAGTTTGGGCATGTTAGGTTATTCTCCTCAAAGAGATCCAAAACACACTATAAAAATATAAGGAACCCAAAAATCACAAAATCCCTAATTAAAATTGGACCAAAGAATAAAAACAGAATAAAACTTACCCAAATCCGATGTTGAACTCACAATCTTCGATGGTGGTGGATAGAACCAGCCTAATCATAAGAAACCACCTATAAGGAAATAGTGGGAAAAGAAATGAGATATGACGACTTCTTATATATATATATATATGATCATTATGTCAACTATTCATGATAAATGATACATGAATCCATAACTAATAATGAAAAAATAATATTTAGATTGATATGTACATCCCAATACTAAATAACATGATCGTTAATAGAGAGGAAAATTTCAAAAACACCCATTCATTAAATAAAAATGCATGCCAAAACTTTGACTTTACAAAAGCACACTTTCTTTTTAATAAAACACTATATTACATAAAGAATAAAAACTCTTTTTTTAGAAACACATTTTTGAAAAACATGGCATGGTGAACCTAGCTTCTCCCCCTTGCACACATAGCACACACCCAGCACAACCCATGTACACCCCTCCCCCTCCACTGCACACTTCTTGCCCCCTACACACACTCCCTCCACCCACTGCACACTCTCCCACACAGCCTCTGTCCATGTACCCTGCACACCCCTAGCACAAACCCAGCACACACCCCCTGCACACCACACCACAACCCCAACATGCCCCATCCCCCCCCCCCCCCAATGCACACTTCCTTCCCCTGCGAACACTCCCTCCACCCCCTTCACCTTGTGCACCCCCTGCACACACCCAGCACACACCCCATGCACACCACAATACAACCCCAGCACACCCCTCCCCACTAATGGATACTTCCTTCCCCATACACACACTCCCTCCACGCCCAGCACCCTGCACACCCCCTTCACACACTCCCTCCACTCCCTGCACACACCCCCTACCCTTGTACCTTGCACACCCACTACACACACCCACTACACACACACTCTCCACACCCCCCTGCACCCCCGACACCACCTGCACACCCTCACACACCCTTACACAACCCCAACACAACCCCAAAACAACCCATGCACACCCCCTCCAAAGTCTAAAATAAAAAAAACCCAAAACTAAATTCAAGGTTAAATAGAGCCTAAGAATTTCATTTGTCTAAAATTCAAATCAAGAAGATCAAGAATAGGGGAACCAAGAAATTGAATATTACTATCTACCAAAAAAATGATTCATTGTGCATATTTGTTTCTAACCACAAATAATATGCATCAGGAAAAACTAAAAATTCAGATTCTATATAACGTCAATATGTTAAAGATGAACCAGGCCACCCAAATCCAGATTCTTGTTGGGTCTATAAAACCATAATATGTATTATTGGAAACACTATAAGAAAGAGATACCTCTTAATTGAGCTAGATAATTCTTCCCTACTGAAGAACCAGGCCCTCCCCTTGGCCTCCACAGCCCCTCCCCCTCCCCCATGATACACCATCCCCTCCCCCTCCCCCCTACATAGCCCCTCCCCTCCCCCCTACTACACCATCCCCTCCCCTTCCCCTTACTAAACTATCCCCTTCCCTCCCCTTGCCATACAGAGCCCCCCAGCCTCCCCCTACTGCACCAACCACTCCCCCTCCCCCTGCTTCTTCTATATTTACATGAGAGATTTGGGGGGGGGGGTACTACTAAAGTACCAATCATGCATCAAGAATAGATGAAAGGGAGAGTATTTGGCTGGAATGTATTCGAGAAAGCATCCAAACAAAGTGAAATGATAAACTGATTATTGAACAGGCCTATTAAAGAGGGGTTTTTTCATATAAGGACAATGGAATGCGGGTTTCATTTTAGTTACTTCATATGGTACATGGGCATGAGGTTTGGTTGGATCAAGCATATGATTGGGAAAGACAGTTCTAGACTTAGATGTTGCAACTCTTGTAACTAGTGTCATGGTTGTAGATCACTCTAAATCTACCCTACCAAATGTTGTTTGGTTCTTCAGGGAGAGTATTATTGAGGAATAATTTGGTGACTTAGCACCAAATACTAAACTTTCACCCCTCCTTCACCCACCCCTACACCCACCCACCCCCTTGCACCCCTCCTTCACCCCCACTACTGTCCCCACCCCCCTGATATGAATTGAACTGATATAAAATAACTTATGGGTCCCTTACCAAACTAACCTAAACTTTAAAAAAATATTTAATTTCATTGAATGATATCTCTAACTCCTCTTTGTTTTGTAATTTTTAGAAAAAAAACCTTTTGGGGTTAAGTGTGAACGAACACAATAGATTACCAAAATACCCACAAATAAATTACAAACATGAACCAAAATTTAAATTATAAAATTAATCTTAGCAAGTAGTTCAACCATGCACCATAGGATTTGGGAGGAGATAAGACATGTCTCCAGATATATGTAAGGGCTGAAATCATGTGACACCTAAATCTCTATGTCATCAGTCACTATCACCATTATTCTAGCCCCATTTGTATCAATCAACTCACTATTTCCAATATACATCACCTCATCGAAAATTCCATACCAATGGTACTGAACACCACTACTTCTGACCTAGTTTCACCTGAAATTCCATTTTCATCATTGAATCAGGAAAATACTGAACCAACAAAAGACAAACCATCATAAAATCCCACATGATTATAACACCCAAAATGACCTCTACCAATGATAGTATCAACCAAGAATACAAACCATGATGATCAAAATACTCTATCTTAATAAAACTAATCAAACCAAATTGATTCACTTAACTAAGAAGAACCAAAAGATAAGTACTTAAACTAAAAAAATAGAAGTGACCTGATCCAAATCAAATAGAACATATAACTAATACTACTAGAATTGATAAAACCAACCTAGTTTAAATCAAACCTAATAAAATCTACAAGGCTCAAACTAAATCAATTTAATTCAAAAAAATTGACTCACTAAAATAAGAACATAAATTTATAGACCTAAAATAAACCGAATAGATTTGGACTAATCCAAAGTAAACGAAAGTAAAATAACACTACTAGAATCAAGACAACCCAACTTAAAATCATATCATCACAACTTTTGATTTTTATCATTTGTATATTTAAACTCTATAAGACAATCAAAACCAGTGAAAAATCAGAAAAAAATCCAAATAATCATACCTGATGCAATAAGTGAACCAAATAAACTCTATAAAAGAAAAATGTGACAATTAAGAAGACAACAAATTGAAAAAAATGAATCTTAACCAATTAAAATTGAAGATGCTATGGATATGAAATCAAAGAAACCCTTCTCCATGGAAAAAATTACAAGGCATGTGGGGAATTAGAACCATCCTGGTTCCTATATATGATTTTGTGAATTGGAGAAAATCAAAGATAATTGAAACCAAAAAAACATAAATAAAATAATTATTTGAGTAAATAGAATGCAAACCCTAACACACCCTACCATAGGCCACTCACAAGCTATGATTCATGGACCTCCCACTAGTGAGAATTAGAGGGGTGCCTATAATTTGTGAATACTAAAAAAAATATTACACATTGGTGTGCCGATGAGGATGGTGACCCAATGGAAGAGGTGGATCTGGAGCTGTGTAGGAAGAAGAGGATCGCAGGGAGATTGGGTGGTCGTGTTGTCGGAGGAGGATCGTCCCAAGGTTGGGTAGTTGCATCATCGTCGGAGGATTGTCTTGAGGTTGGGTGGCTGCATCATCAGAGGAGAATCGTCTAGAGGTTGGGTTTCCACATCATCAGAGGAGGATAGTGTGAGGTTGGGTGGCATCATCAGGCAAGGATGAAGGTCAGACGATGATCGGATGAAAGCCATGAGGAAGAGTCCACGAGGAGGAATTCATGAGAAAGAGGAGAATGGTTTCGAGGTGAGTCAGCAAGTGAAAGATGAAAGCCATGAGGGAGGTTGAAATTCTATTTCTAAAGCAAATTTTTTTAAAAACCGTGGTGAAATAATAGGACTTATCCACTGTTTTTTTAAACTGTAGTTATATAAGTGTGGCTAAATTTTATAATTCTAGCAGTGTAACCATACATTTTCATAAGTTACTTATATTTATTCCCATTAACCTACTGGATAGGATATAATGGTATTTTATACCAAGGTAGTCTCTAGGTTCTTTTAAACATGAGATTTCATGAAATGAAAGCTATTAATGAATTAAAATTATTTAATGAAAATATTTCATAAATCATATAGTTGTTACAGTTAAGTATCCATAGCATGTCTTTATTTATTGATTTAAGATCCACTTCAATATAAAGTGACTTCACACTCTTATCTCTATTATAAAATTTATCAACTCTAATGGATTTTAGTGTTTATATTAGAAGTGTTTTCATACACTCTTATGCACAATGACCTTATTGGAAACATCTTCCACAAATTTCTTCTAGTAAATCAAATCCATTTTGAGTGGATATTCTTGATTAACTTTTAACCACACATTTTTTATTCTCAAAATTGTATCCCATATTCCATGGATAGATCCCCCTAGATTTATTCCTTCTATGAGTCCATGAAAATTATATTTTTTACTAGAAAAAAATAGTTATGCTTAAATAATCTAGAGAACCAATTGCTACCATTAAAACATGATCATTCGTAAGAATAATAAATTGGTCTGTGAAAATATTCTTGTTGTCTAGGTGCATTATAAACTTCATTTTGAACTTATCTTGGGGAAACCACTCTTTCAAAATTACCTTCGACTTCTATTCATATAGAAATAAAATTTTCATGACTTTTCCATTATCATAGAAATCAAGTTCTGGTCTTAGAATCTACACTATTAGGTGAAATATATTAGGTAATATAGGAATAAAATTGAGAAATTTATACATTCTTTTATGGGATATAATTCATAGAATATTGATATTATGTAGTCTTAATATCCATAACTTTGTTATAACATTATCTCATTTTTTTCAAGGTGTTTTTAGCTTCAAGACACCTAGATTATATCTCACGCAACTCTTCTTCCTTCAACGAAAATCTTACAACAATATCTTCCAATAATTTCTCTTTTTCAAAAATTCTCGCAATGATATTCTTAATTTATAAATTATATTAATTATTATTCTTAAGTAATTAATCTTCACTATACCATTCCTTCTCCATTAGTCTTGTATTTTTCTTTTTCATGTTGTTCTTCTCAAAACAATCTTCAAGTCCAGCTTTCAATATATGTTTAACGTATCTCTCTTCATTCTCATCATTACTGCTTGAAGTGACTTCATTTTTTTACATGAGACAAATGGTTTTGTGTATTTAAGTAGTAAATTTATCTTATAAATCACTTATTTATGATAATCCATTATATTGTCCTTATTTTCCCATCATATTCATTTTCAGTCTTCTTGAGAAATTCTCATTTTCAATATAATCCTCTTTTATCTTTCCCCAATTATTTTTAGGAACAACTTATTCATTACCATAATTCTTGGTACTAAAATTCTTCCTCTTTGGCTAATAAACAACAAAATTTTCAATTCCACTATTGTTAAATCATTTTAAAATAATATTTCCTTTTTATTTTCATATTCCTCTTATGAATCTATTTAAAATAAGAGACGTTATTCTCTTATTTTCGTCATTATATTCTTCATCGTCTTAAGATTCTAAAAATGATTCATTATTCTTCTATTTGAGATTTAGATATTTCATGGGTTTAAATTCAATATTCTTTTCTTCTTTAATATTTTTCTTGAAAAAATAAATCAATTCTCATTTTATAAAAAAAATAATTTTATTTAGTTAATCAATAAACAATTCATCACTATCTTCCAGAGATTAAATCCTTATATCAAATATATCTGGGAAATTTATCATTATATGATGGAAAATGGTTGAATATTCTAAAGTTTCTCCAAAAAAAATTATTGTTTCTAACAATTTTAGTCACCCTTGTGTAATATTCATCAATATTTTCATCATTATTCATTTTAATATCATTAAATTTTTCTCTAAAAATATGAAGATTGGATAATTTTACTTTGAAATTCCATTAAAAATATTCTCAAGTTTATCACAAATATCATTGGAGGTTTTGTGTCCCATAAACTTTGTATAAACTCTATTAGATTAGGATATCATAATTAAATTCCTTGATTTTCATTAAAATATAAATTCATTTTATCAATAAATATAATATGATGATCTTTATCAACTAGTATAAACCTCGTTATTGTTGAGTAAATAACTTTTACACCCCAAAAAAAGATAAAGAATCATCATATTCTCCTATGAATGAAAATTATTTCCATTTAATATAGGAATGCCTTTGTTGTTGGTAAAATTTAGATTATCTATCTTCAACTTGAAACTTAATAGGATCACTCATAGCGAATATAGATTATTTGTAAAACCAGTTTAAAATACCATGCAATCAATTTTTTATCACTAAAAAGGAGGTTTGAATTAATGTTACTTTCTTTAATCATTTATATCCTATTAAAAATTGACCTCTATGATCAGTTAAGATTACGATCAAATAAATTAAACACCTACTCACATATATTTTTAATGTAAAGAATGAAAAAACAATTGCATGAAATTTTTACAAGCTTCACACCTAAGGTTGGCCACTAAAACATTGTTGTGTTCGTTTTAAGTCTAAGGCATAGATTTTATCGCTAGTGTAAAAATTAATTACAGTACCTATAACCCAAAAACTTTGTCTCCAAAATATTTTTATAACAAATATCACTTATTTATAATAAGAATTTGAACTATGATCAAGAAGATCAGCCGAATGATATGGGATGTGTCAGTATCAACATAAGATCTTCATCATGCCTTCAGAATATTTAAAATAATTTAGGCTTCCTCTTATTCAAGATATTGATTCATATAATACTTATTAGGATATATAATATAATCATTATTGAAATAAATGTCAATAACTTCATCCTCCAATAATTATCACTCAATATTTAAAATATTATTAGCACCACAACTCATCTCATCATTACAATTTTATATTTTCAATAGCCCTTATGAATTACTTAATAATTCAGAATAATGAAATTTTTAGATAATTAGGTGCTCAATGAATTATAAAATATTCAATCAACTAATTTAGTCGATATTATTCTCATGATCGAATCCCTTTAACTAATAACATGTATTAGTTTCCATACCCCCCCCCCCCAATGGATTTTAATTATCAACTAAACTCATGGGTTTTTTCTCTATGATCCTCAATTAAATTTATATAAATACCCATAATTTCTCATTTACATTAGTCAAGATAATTTTCTAGTAATTTATCAATCTTTGAAGAAAAATAATTCCTTACAATATATATATTTTAAATTATAAAATATTTAGGTAGTGGTTTTCTCAATTAATTCTCATTCAATTCCCCTTGATACTAAACTTAATATTTTCTTATTATTTCTTGGTCTATATGATTATGGCATGACAATATTCTCCATGACACAACCTTCTTCCTCAAAGAAACTCGAATAGAATCATGGCTAAAATCACACAAAATCAGGATATTTTTTACTTAGATATCTGTAAATAATTTTATGAATTAATTATGCTTCTGAATACTTATTCTAGAAGTCTCATATTTTTGAAAATAAATAATCCATAAATATTTAAAAAACAACTTAAGAATGTTGTGTAAGTTCTGATTAAACCTTAGGTATCATCAAAAAAATGTTATGTATGCTTCATAACATCTTCCTCATTTCCAAATTAATATTATATATATTGTAGTGTATCTTCTATATCATAGAGAATATCCTACGTATCACAGTTCTTCTATTAATTTTCCAAATTTTACTTTGTAATATCTTATCTACCACCCATGAAATATTTTTTTTGGACTTGAAAATATTATTTATGCTCTAAATATATTATATATCATTATATGATTTTTTTATTTCTATATTACTACATGAACTTTAACACATATATTTTGTATACAATAGGATATATTCCGTATCATCAAGAAAATCATATGTACCCTCTTCAAGATGTTATGTATCATAGTGAAATCCTTATATTTGCTTAAATATATTCCAAAGACAGTTATGAACCATAGTGCTCGAGTGATTTTCCAAATTCTCTAAAAACCTTTCAGTCTTGAATTATACTCTATGATTTAAAACTCATTTAAAAATAATATCTTCCACTCAAATTCATCTCTAATCACTTTAGATAAATGTTTAATAACTCAAAATCAATATAAATAACTTCCAATGATCTTCATTCATAGTTTAAAAAATAAAAAACATCATGAACGGTTCCATAAGTTCTTAAATCATTTTATTGGGAGTAATTTCATTAAATATCCTTTATGAAATGACATAAAACATGATAATCAGTCATAAATAAGACTTTATTATTTATTATCGAATGAATCGTAATGATCACTTTGAGATATCTTATATGAATGACATATTAAGTAATTAAATATTATAATCGAAGTCTGATAAGTGTTATCAAAGAGAAAAGTTACGATATTATAGATGTAAATGTTATATATTTCAATTTATATAATTTTGACTCAGGGGGATTGGATATTGTGTATGCATCACATAGTTTTGATAATAAATATAGGCTTAAAAATTGGATAGAATTGATGAATGAAGAAGTGTGTTTATGTTTTTAAAATGGGACATGATTTATTGCATTTGATTTTAGTATATATGATCTAAGTTTACCAAGTGGATTAATACTAGAGTTAGAAACTGTTATTTTGTTCCTATCATAAACAAAAAACTTATTTTTATTTCTTATTTGTACAAGAAGGAATTTTTATTCATTTTTAATAACAATAGTTGATCTATATATCTGAATGAATTGTTTTATGTAATTTGGAATATGATGAATGGTTTGTATATTAAATATATGGATGGTCGTATCTATAACACTTGGGATAATAATTTCATAGTTGATTCTAATACAACTTATCTTTGGCATTTTTCACCTTGGGTATATTAATTAGAAGCATGCCTAAATAATCTATAGATATGGATTTGTGGAATAATTTGATCATAAAATGTTTGATATAAAATAATATTATATATTAGGTAAAATAACCAAATAACATTTTAATGGAAAATGTGATAGGGATAGTGATCTATTGGATCTAATATATATATTGATGTATTCAATTGATTACTCAAGTAGATGGTGTGTATAGTTTATTCATAATGTGTGTTTGTGATTTTAGATAGTATTATTATGTGTTTTGTATGGAAATTATGTTTGAAACCATTTAACTATTCCAGGTAATGAAATGTCAAGTATAGAATCAACTAAGAAAAATTATTAAGACTCTTTAATCAGATCAGGGTGATGAATACTTGATATAAGAATTTACGGATCATTTGAGATATTATGAATTTATTTTTCTACTAACACCTTATAGAACACCATAGTGTAATGGTTTGTTTAAGAGGATTAATAGTACCCTTTTGAACATGGTTCAATCAAGGATGAGTCATTATGACCTTACAATATCATTCTGATGATATTCTCTAGAAACTGTTATATTGTTACTTAACTACATTCCATATAAATCATTCATCATGACACCATATAAAATATGGACTAGGAAGAATCCAAAAAAATATAAGGATTTAGAATAGTGAGGCATATATAAAAAATTTGGATTCTGATAAACTCAACCCTAAATTTTTAAAATGCTTATTTTTTTGTTATCTTAAGGAAATAGGGGAGTATTTTTCTATAATTATACTAAACACAAAGTTTGTGTTGAATTAAAATGTATTTTTATTGAAAATTAATACATTAATTAAGGATCCAGTGAGAGGAGAATTGAACTTAAAAAATAAAAAAACCAACAAAAATATTGTGTTCCAGCGATGGAATTTTATGAGGTTCCATAAAGAGTTATGCATAATGAACCAAAACTAGTTACATAATAACCTTGAAGGTATTGTAGGTTCATTATGATCCTAAGATGTATATTTATATATATATATTTATAAAATAATAATTAAGTAATGTGAATTGATGATGAACCTACTACTTATCGAGATTCTATATAGAGTTTTAATTTATAGAAATGGTCAAAATACATGAAATCTAATATGGAATCCATGTACACTAATCAAGTTTGTAACCTAGTGGATTCATCATAAGGGATGAGACCCATAAGCTGAAAGTTGTTTTTCCATAAGAAACTTTACATGGATAGTATATTTTCTACCTATAAATATTAACAAGAATAAATAGTTTAAATTCTTGGTTTTAGCTATGAAGAAAGTTTTTTTCTTGTGGAATGATAAACTATATTCAGATATTTATTTCCAAGTAAACTCATTATAATTATGAGATATATCAAATGGATGTAAAAACCACTTTACATAATTAAAATTTAGTCCAGGACATGTATATTATATATTCCAAAGTTCTTAAAGTTTAAAATTATACTAAAAAGGTTGCAAATATGTGATAATCCATTTATGGAAATTAGTTAGCCCCTAAAATTCTGAAAATCTTGTTTAATGATGTAATAAAAAAAATTCATCATGATTGATTCAAGTGTATATAAGTAGGTTAGTGGTAGAATTGTATAATTTATGATATTCTATGCAGATAACATACTAATTATTATAAATAATTCCCTAAAATTGCATTCTTTAAAGATGTGGTTAGGAAAATGCTTCCCAATAAAAGACATGGGTGAAGTATCCTATATCATGAGTATGAAAATATATAATTATAGATCAAATATTTTTTTTCTTAGATTAAGTCAAAACACATGTATTGGTAAATTCAAAAATAGGTTTAGCATGTAGAACTCTAATATGGGGTCTTTACTAGTGTTTCAATGCATAAATCATAGGAAGATTCAAGAATCATGAAGAAAAGTAATATAGTATGGATGGGATTCATTATAAATTTTTCATAGGATCTATTAGGTATGTCATGTTGTTTACTCGACCTAATGTTTCATATTCTTGGAACATAATAATTATATGCCAATAAAATTGGGGTGAGGGTCACATGATTATTGGGAATAATATCTTTATGCACTTAAATAAGAGTACAAATAAGTTCATACTATTTAGAGGTGAGGATAATCTCATTGTAAGGGGTTACACTAATTAAAATTTTCAAATTGAAAATTTTGATAAGATATCTAAATGTGGTTTCATATTTTTTTCTCAATGGTGGATATATCCGTTATAACATCTCTAAACAATCCACCATGGTGGAATCGATAATAGAAGTAGAGTATATCGATGCATCAGTTGTTAATATAGAAACTATTTGGATCAATAATTTCATTGCTAAACTTGGGGTGGTTCTGAGAATTTAGTGATAAATTGAGATATACTATTAAAATAATGGATATATTCTTAAGAAAAGGAACCTCAATCTCATTAAAGAACCAATCACATCCTTTATAAATATCATCTCATTCAAGAGATTGTTGAGAATGGTGATATAATGATCTGTTGGGTGGTTATGTAGAAGAATACTGTATATCTATTAAAAACCCATTACTATATGTTGAATTTTTAGGTATTAGATACATGATTAATTAGATGTAATGGTTCTATAATATATCATGATTTTATAATAAAGGTATTCTCTATTTATCATCCAATCATGCACGCCACATTTATAAAACATGAACAATGGAATGATAAAAACACCTCAAAGGATGAATTTGAATTGGACCTAATAAAATATCATTATAGAGTATTATGGTTTGTTAGATATATAAATATTAGAGTGAGGATAATCCTCATATATGATATAGAGTAGAATCACGAGAGAGAAACTTGAGACTTATTATATTGAATAGTCCAACAAAGTATATCACATATAATATTATGTAGTCGTTGATATACTTAGGGTTATATCGTTATCATCAAAACATTTTTAATTTAATTTAAAAAATATTCTTATTATATAACCCATCATACGTTGATACCTTTATTTTACTATCCTTGAGGTTGAGCTAATTAGGAATGATCGGGTATGTTGTTGATCATGTCATCAGTTGAGTTTAACCA